>CM069086.1:9475000-10675000 GCA_035578085.1 Solanum pinnatisectum | reverse complement strand
AATTTGGAACTTGAATATTGAAAGTCTGAAACTTTGAGAAAGATTGAGAATTGAGAGAAATTGATGATTGCTAATTGTTAAATATTATAAATATGTGAATTGTAATTGAAAATATAAAGAGAGGGAGTATATATAGTTTTTAGAAATTGTGAATTTGTGATTATGTGTTAGGATTTAGGAATTGAAAATTTAGAGCCGTTAGAATTATTTTCGTTGGGGGCTTGGGGTCTTGGGGCGGGGCGGGGCGGCGAGGCGGCGGGCGAGGGCGGGCGGGGGCGGCTTTTGTAAAAGGCTGCTGCAGGGCTTGGGAGTTGGGAAAGGCAAAGGCCTAAGGGCAATAGGGTTTTACCGTTTTAGGGCACTAGAAATTTCAAGTTTCAATTTTTATTGTAGACTTGTAGTCATTTTGAATTTTGAATATAGGAGATTTGAAAAATAAAGTAGATTATTTTTTTTAATTTTTTTTATATATAAATTATAATATAAAATATAAATTATTAAATAAAAATTAATTAATCGGAACCGGACCGGACCGGACCGAAACCGAAATAAACCAGGATAAACCGGTACCGGGACACCGGTATCAAATCATGATACCGTTCCGTCCCGTGTACCGGTTCACGGTGTTCTGTTCCGTTCCGAAGTCTATCGGACCGGACCGAATCGGAATGGTACCGGAACGGTACCGGTCCAACCCGGTCCGGTGCCAGCCTTAAAACAGAGGAAGAAACAGAGGATGGAAAAACAGAGGGATTCGATGAAGGAGCAAAAGAAGAAAAAGAAGAAGAAGAAGATGGAGGGAATCGATTAGAAAGAAATATAAAATGCCAAGATGTTGAAAATGGTGACGAAAAAAAGAGCACAGACAGAATGCAGGATGGGGAAATAACGTCAATCATCAAAATTCTGAACAAAATGAGAGTGGAAATCAAGAATCAGGAGGAGATGAAGAAAGAGGAGTTGCTAAAAAAGGAAAACAGCCAATGTTATGCAAATGTGAACCCATGGTGCGTGAATTTTTTAATTTCGAACAAGGAGAATCATCTAAAACAAATGAAGATGAAACTCAAGTGATATTGATGATCATCGGGATTTGGCGATTTTAAAATCCATGTGGAATTTCAAGAACATGAATGGTAATCTCCCAGATACTCCCTCAAATAAACTACTCAAGTACATCTTGTTCTCAAACCCCAATTTTAAACTCGTCAAAGAGTATTTAAAGATGAAGATCATGGAATTTGAGTCAAATTTCAAGGATAATATTCAAATGGATGGAGACAATCCCGAGATGAACCGGCCTATTGATAGAGAAACTTTCCACTTGTGTAACCTACTATGGGGTAATCAACAAGAGCAACTACGTGGTAATCTGCAACAGCAACAGCCAGCCCATTTTTGTTGGGTATATTATCAGAAGAGAGATGATCTTAGTAAAGCTTTCATAATTTTGAGATAAACTTTACAGCAACATTAGATATTCTACAAGTTTTTCAGCTCATTGTGAGTGAATCTGATGTATAGAGTGTTTTGGTAATGATAGTTAGCATGTTTTAGCAAATTCTTTCCATTTATTTTTTCATTGTACGAAGTCTATGGAAAAGCTTGATATCAGAAAGAAAGTTATTGGACAAAAATAGGTTCCGATCTACCTTCGACTTGGTCGATCATCAGTGTCACTCACATTTGAACATAAACTAGTAGTCCGACTTAATACTCAATTTTCTTGATTGGGTCTTCCTAGATTCTTTCCCGAATTCCAACTATCCGACTCAAATAACTGGGAAACAAGACTTGGTGAAGGCATCCGATCCATCCCCAATGTTTCCTCGGTTGCTCGAGCGGCTTAGCATTTGTAAGCTCTCCCAATTCCTTGGCCTACTAATTAATTAACTGTTCATTTTATTTAGTGGTTTGATTTAAGAGGCAACAAAGTGATGGTTATTTTTCAGCTCGCATCGCAGACACTATTATCAAGCTTTTTTTCTTTTGCTTTTTATAAATGTGATAGTTGAGTCAATCTATATGTTCCTCAACTAATTCTGTTTTGGTCAAACTGTAAAAAAAATTCATTCAACCAAATAGCATATGCACACGGCTAGTTCGTTTTGGACTCTAGAACTAGTCCTCGAGAGATCATCTATCTATCTATACTTGGTAATTACAGAAACTAGTCTAGGCAGGGATAAGTATTTAATTGATCACCTTTGCCACTCTTTGTGTGGCTGCCTCTGGGTGGACTGAACTGATTTGGCGAAGCATTTTTTCCGCAAGTTCCTCATCTATATACATGGATTGCCTCTATTTATTCCCATTCACTTTTGACCATTGTTTCTTTCCCCTTGATCTTTGTTTAATTTGCCTGCTTGCAGCATTCAGCTCCTTTACTAGTCTGGTCTCTCTGGACATCACATAGCAGCACCATCTCGGCTTTGAGGTCTTGTTTCCTCGTGACTTGTATATTATTCAGTGTGCTTGGGTTTTCAGCTTCCTGACTATTACAAGGTTTTGCTATCCATTTATACACTGGTTGTTTTCTTCTTCTGTTACGCACGGGGGAAGCTAATCTTTCTTACAATCTCCAGTCTTGTGGCCCAACGTTAAACAGTCTTGACAATTAGCGGCTGCCATTCGTATTTAACCTTTTGGTTAACACAATCACGACAAAGTGAAATATCAATTGTTTAGTGTCACCTCTTCAAATGAAGTTCATTGGCAAGTAAGAGTATGCCTTAGGACCTTGATGACGACAGTGAGCACACATTAAGCAAGGCGAAGCGCTCAACACATTTTGAGCCTCGCTTCAGGGATTAAACATATCTTTGACAACACTACTGTTCACATTATGATATTGGATGATATGCAGCTGTGGAGTTTCAAGCATGGATTTATAATCCGTTGAGTTAAACTTTAAACAGGTGGAGCTCTTTCTACACAGAGCTCAGATGCAACTTTTTTTTTTTTGAACAGAAAAAAAAAACTCAGGTGCGAATATTAGAACGGCTATAGCCATCCCAGTCAAATTCAAGATTGAGACTTTCTCCATGTTCAACCTTAACTATTTTACATTCTTAGGAATATCATTCCCAATTAACAATGTGTAATAAACTTGAAATTCTAACTTTAGCATAAAAGGATACAAGGGTTCGGTCTTGGTGTGTGTGTATGGTATTAGGGATTTTAATACTGTTAGATTCAATATGTGATAGTATATCACCCAAATCAACATGTATGAACCTGACACCTCAACTTTCCATCCTAACTTGAGTCTCGGGTATCGATTCCCAATACTAATCCTGGATCCGACTCTTGTTTCTCAATTCGAGGCCCGACTCTTGACCTCGACTTGAGATCCGACTCCCGAATTCTAGATTGAGTCAGGGTCAGGTCTCGAGTCTCGGTTTGGGGTTTCAAGTTTGGTCTCGAGTCGGGTCTCAAGTAGGGGTCGGGGCCACGATCGTGTGTCAGGGTCGGGGTCGGGGTCGGGGTCGAAGTCTTGGGTCTCGGTCTTATATCAAGGTAAGGGTCGAGATCGGGACTCTGGTCGAGGTCGGGGTTGGGTATCACGGTCGAGGTCGGGTTCAAGATTAGGGTCAAGGTCTTGGGTCGAGGTCGAGGTCGGGGTTTTGGGTCAAGGTCGAGTCTCAAGGCAGGGTCGAGTCTCGGGTTAAGGTCGATCTCAGGTTGGGGTCGGGGTAGGGTGTCTAGGTCTGGATTGAATCTCGAGTTGGAGTCGGGTCTCAGATTAGGTCTCGGGTCAAGGTCGATCTCAAGTTAGGGTCGGGGGTAGGGTGTCGAGGTCGGGATTGAATCTCGGGTTGGAGTCGGGTCTCGGATCGGGTCTCGTGGTCGAGCCTCAGGTTGGGGTCAGGGGTAAGGTGTCGAGGTCGGGATTGAATCTTAGGTTGGAGTTGGGTCTCATGGTCGGATCTCAATTCAAAAATTGGATCCTAAATCAGATGTTGGGATCGGGAGTCGAGGTCAAGTCTCAGGTTGGGGTCGAATTCCGATTCAAAAATTGGATCTTGAATGTTTCTTAAAATGTCAAATCATTGAATAAGGAGTGATGTTGTTCTTTTTTTGAACGGAAAGAAGCACACATTAAGTAAGGCGAAGCGCTCAACACATTTTAAGCCTCGCTTCAGGGCTTAAACGCATCTTTGACAACACTGTTGTTCACATTATGATATTGGATGATATGCAGCTGTGGAGTTTCAAGCATGGACTTATAATCTGTTGAGTTAAACTTTAAACAGGTGGAGTTCTTTCTACACAGAGCTCAGATGTAATTTTTTTTTTTGAAACAGAAAAAGAAAAACTCAAGTGCGAATATTAGAACGGCTATTGCCATCCCAGTCAAATTCAAGATTGAGACTTTCTCCATGTTCAACCTTGACTATTTTACAGGCTTAGGAATATCATCCCCAAACTTAACAATGTTTAATAAACTCGAAATTCTAACTTTACCACAAAAGGATATAAGGGTTCGGTCTTGGTGTGTGTGTACGGTATTAGGGATTTTAATACTGTTAGATTCAATATTGATAGTATATCACCCAAATCAACATGTATGAACCTGACACCTCAACTTTCCATCCTAATTTAAGTCTTGGGTATCGATTCCCAATACTAATCCTGGATCCAACTCTTGTTTCTCAATTTGAGACCCGACTCTTGACCTCGACTTGAGATCCATCTCCCAAATTCTGGATTAAGTCGGGGTTAGGTGTCGAATCTCAGTTCTCGAGTCTCGATTTGGGGTTTCAAGTCTGGTCTCGAATCGGGTCTCAAGTAGGGGTCGGGGCCACGATCGTGTGTCAAGGTTGGGGTCTAAGTCTTGGGTCTCGATTCGATATCAAGGTAAGGATCAGGATCGGGACTCTGGTTGAGGTCGGGGTTGGGTATCACGGTCGAGGTCGGGTTCAAGATTAGGGTCAAGGTCTTGGGTCGAGGTCGAGGTCAAGATCGGGGTCTTGGGTCAAGGTCAAGGTCGAGTCTCAAGTCAGGGTCGAGTCTCGGGTCAAGGTCGATCTCAGGTTGGGGTCGGGGTAGGGTGTCGAGGTTGGGATTGAATATCGGGTTGGAGTCGGGTCTCAGATTAGGTCTCGTGGTCGGGTCTCGGGTCAAGGTCGATCTCAAGTTGGGGTCGGGGGTAGGGTGTCGAGGTCGGGATTGAATCTCGGGTTGGAGTCGGGTCTCGGATCGGGTCTCGTGGTCGAGTCTCAGGTTGGGGTCAGGGGTAGGGTGTCGAGGTCGGGATTGAATCTTAGGTTGGAGTCAGGTCTCGAATCGGGTCTCGTGGTCGGATCTCAATTCAAAAATTGGATCCTAAATCAGATGTTGGGGTCGGGAGTCGGGGTCAAGTCTCAGGTTGGGGTCGAATTCCGATTCAAAAGTTGGATCTTGAATGTTTCTTAAAATGTCAAATCATTGAATAAAGAGTGATTTTGTTCTTTTTTCAAACGGAAAATGTTCAAATATGCTGTCGAACTTTGATAAAAGACTCATCTATGTCATTCATTGAAAATTTGACTCATCTATGCCATTTTCGTTTGAGAAAAATCTCATTCATTCCATTATTTATTAACTGAAAATGACATAGATAAGTCAAACACTTGACGAATGACATAAATGAGTTTTTTCTCAAAATTCGATGACATATATATTTTAGCCTTTCCCCCTTTTCAAATAATGTAGTTGTACTTTGAACAAAGTAAATTAAACAAACAACAATAGTAAAATATATATACTCTATTTACTATAAGCCATGTTCTTACTCGTTAACTTTGGGTGTAACATAGTGTAGCAGCCAAAAATGAATGAAGTAACGGAATAAAAACTTACTCGTAAATTACGGTGCATATTGTAGTTGTGTCTAGTAAAATTGTTTTAAACTTGATATTTATATCAAATAAAATAAATTAATATTAATAATTAAGTTAAATAAAAAAAAAATTAAATTGTAATGTATTGAATTTTATTTGAAATTACTCTGATAATGTTGAAAATGATTAAATAAATGAAATGATATCACGAGTTGACGTTCAACGTAATGACCAAATCTATGTTACATTATTGGAAAATGACATTCATGCCATTATAATATAAAATACAAAATATTTAATCATGAAGTTTTCTAGCTTGACAAAACATAGGAATAGTTTGAAAATCGAACCGAAACTGATAGTTTGGATCGAAAAATAGTTATTAACTTATTGGTAATGGGTCATTGGTTTAGCGATTTCGGTAATGGTTTTGATTTTTTTTCATCGGGCTATCGATTCTAACGGTTTTAGGTTTTTCCTTAACGGGTTAACCAACAACCCGATAGTAAATAAAAAAAATATATTTATACTATCTGGTATATAAAGTTCTCGACTTAGAGTTTAGTTTCATATGTTTATTTCAGGTTGTCTCAAATTCTCGATTATTCTACAATGTGACAATGTTTGCTTTTGAGGAAAATACAATCGGTCAAATAATGTGTATGGTTCATTTGATTTGTCACCTAGTTTCTAAATGATTTTCAATTATTTTTTTTGTCAAATCTTAAAGGTTAAATCAATAATATAAAATTAAGGCAAAATTTTTGAATTCGTAATTATCTTTACCCCATCCCCACTAGGCCAGTACAAGAATAGGTAGCAATTAGAACAAGTCAAAAGAATAGCAAAGACAAAAGGTAGCGACAACGCGGATATGCAATTGGCAGCCAATAGTGACCAAAGAGATTTAAAATAACGTGTTTTTATGCCTATAAATATTTGAGGGACACATTATTCCCTCAACACATCACAAAGATAATAAACATCAATAATTCTTTCATCAAACTTTGCATTTAAAATGACAAGTTCAAACAACTCTTTTGTTGCTATATTTTCTCTTCTTCTATTCTCTACCATGCAATGCCATGCACAACTTTCTTCCACATTTTACGACCGAACTTGCCCTAATGCTCTCACCACTATTCGTACAAGTATAAGAAAAGCAATTTCAAGCGAACGTCGTATGGCTGCATCCCTCATTCGTCTTCATTTCCATGACTGTTTTGTTCAGGTTGGATATATACATTAACATATATGTTTATCTAACTACTTTTAATTTATTGGTTTGATGACATGCATAACATATATACTAATACTAATAATATATACTTTTATAGGGTTGTGATGCTTCTCTCTTGCTTGATGAAACTCCAACGATTGTCAGTGAGAAGACTGCGCTGCCAAATCTTGGATCAGTTAGAGGCTTTGGTATTATAGAAGATGCAAAAAGAGAGGTTGAGAAAACATGTCCTGGAGTTGTATCATGTGCTGATATACTTGCAGTTGCTGCTAGGGATGCATCAACTCTCGTAAGTGAATTTTACTTTTTTACACTATGAAAAGAAGAAACTTTTTTATGCTCATAACTATAGTTAGTATTTTTTTATTCTAACCAATTAATGTTACGTTAATAACAATCAGGTTGGCGGTCCATCATGGACAGTGAAACTGGGAAGAAGAGACTCAACCACTGCAAGTCATACTCTTGCAGAAACTGATCTTCCCGGTCCTTTCGATCCTCTTAGTAGGCTTATTTCTGGCTTTGCCAACAAAGGCCTCAGCACAAGGGATATGGTTGCTTTATCAGGTAAAACTCGATCTAATTATTGATATCGATCATATATAGATTTGAACATATTTATAACAAGTTCTATCTTTTTAAATTTTCCGATTAATTCTAGGATCACATTCAATTGGACAAGCACAATGCTTCCTTTTCCGCGATAGAATTTATAGCAATGGAACAGACATCGATGCTGGATTTGCTAGCACTAGAAGACGTCAGTGTCCTCAAGAAGATCAAAATGGAAACCTAGCTCCACTTGATTTGGTAACACCTAATCAATTGGATAACAACTACTTCAAGAATTTGAGGCAAAGAAAAGGTCTTCTTCAATCAGATCAAGTTCTTTTGAGTGGAGGGTCTACCGATGATATTGTTTTAGAATATAGCAATAGCCCTCGAGCATTTGCCTCTGATTTTGCTGCAGCCATGATTAAAATGGGAGATATTAGTCCTCTAACTGGTCAGAATGGGATCATAAGAACTGTTTGTGGAGCTATAAATTGATATTTCAAAAGCCTATTACTTGTATAATTGCTAAGTTTATTTGTATTCATTTGATTTTTTCCCTATATATTTTTTGTATTGTTTCAAGAATATAATGAAATAAAATCTTCCTTATGCTTTAAGGAAGTAGTTAAGTTCTAGCTAATGTTTAGCAATGTAATTACTTGGCTCCATTTTTAATACATAATTAAACTTAAATATTTTGAAACACATTAATCATAATTATAATTAATCCGTTATCTCAATTTAAGAAAATATAAATAAATTTTATACTATCAGCATATATAACATTACTATAAATTTTTCGACTATAAATGTGCAATTGGAGTTTTGTTGTAGTTTTCGACTACTGTAATCGATAAATTAAAATTTATATCATTGTATTTTTTTAATTTTACCCTACCATAATGAAGTCAACAGAAAAATAACTACAGGAATCCATAACTTGTTAAGATAATTTAAAAATATTATTAAACTGCGACTATATATGATCGTTATCATTATTAAAATGACTATCTCTTTCGTAATAGATTTTATTGAGCATGGAAAACGAAATGTTCTCCAAAAGTAATAGTTTAATCCCATTGACTGTTGATTTTGACATTTCATAATTTTATCCTACAAATTAGATATTATCAAATCATTGGTACGAAAGGGCAATGTCAAAGAGTTGATGATGTATGACTATATAAATAATAATTATTTTGACATTAAACTATTAGATGCTATCCTTTTTGTTTAATTAACCATTCCAAAGTCCAACTTTTATAGCGTGGTGTTCTACACAAGTTGCCTGCATCCACTTTCTACGTACCCACCAGCAGTCTAAAAGTATCAAACATTAGCAGTGGGAGTCTTAGTTTTCGTTAAGGAGATTGTATATAAAAAGAAGTTAATATACAAAGAAATCAAGGAAATTCAACACTTACAACGTCAAAATAAATTTGACCGAGTAGTAATTGGATATAGCCTGCTGCTGACTTTGATTTTCTGTTTACCAAATAAAAAATTGTTCATAAAATAAATATATAACTTCTCACTTCTATAATAAATTGGCATGATATAGTGAAACAAGCAAATTAGCTGTAAATGTTTTGATGTAGTGAAACAAGAAAGATGATATTTAGTTAGGTAGATTGTAGTGTATGATAAATTATTAATATTTAATATTTATGAAGAGTAAAGTAGTAAAATACTATTGTTTTAATGGGTTATCGATGTACGCAATAACTCAATACTAAAAACCAAAATCGAACAATAACCCATAATATTTTTTTTTGTAAAACCATTAAAAACCCATAAATCTAATAAGATTTTTTCAATTTAATTTATTAATCGATTTGATTTTCACACCCCTACTCCTATTTGCCAAAACTGTGGCAAGAGTTGTCGTTGACAGGAATGTGAACTCTTTTTAATAAAGTATTGGATGCTGCTTTAATTTATAAAATTTCGATTTTAATTCTGTAATATAATTGGATATAGCATGCTGACTTTGACTTTCAACTCATATAATGCCTAAATATATTTAGTTGAAAATGACATTTATGCATGTCATTATTTATTATTATTATTATAGTATTTAATTCATGAAGCTTCCTAGTACGTATGATAGAAATGTAGGAATAAAGTGAATTGTGCAAAGAAAAAGTCGTCTACAAACGGAGTCCATTTATTTATTAAATTAATTAGAGAATTATAAAAATATCTCTAGCTAGATATTAATATGATAAAAAATAATATCCGAAATTATAATGTAAATCCACATTGTAATAAAGATAAATTAAAATGACTTTATATCTTTCTCAGTTTATTAAATTTTACCTAGCTAAAAATAAATCTTCTCCTAAAATACATTTTTTAATAATGCCATTGACCTTTGACTTTTGACATTGCATTGCATACTTGTTTTTTTTTTTTTTTTTTTTATTAAATAAATATAAGCAAAGGGACTGAACCTTACTTTGTTAATTCATAATAATTGTTCCTTTGTCTATCTTATGTCATCCAGAACATTATAAATTAATCATTGAAATCATAAGTTTTTCCCAAAATAGAAAGGGATATGTCAAAGACAAGATGATGTATATATGACTATAATGATTAATGAGCAAGGCGCAATCATAGAAACCTAACAACAATCTTAATTTGTCAACACAATTATATTATTATATATATACAATTAAAGAGTGAGTTTTGAAGTTAAAGTTTAGAATTTTAATTTGTTTAAGTTATTGATTTTGATCGAAATCTCACTAGTTCTGTTATTGATCACTTGCTACAATTAATATTTCATTATAACAATTAAATTATTTTTTGTTAGAGAAATGAATATGCATAGTCGTTTATCAAAATAATAATTAATGAATATATGTTTTTTTATATATTAATGGATGATATATATTAAATATGTATATAATTTCGATACAAAATAATGTATATATGACTAGTAAATTTAATTATCTAAGTTGATTGGTTAACTATGTAACTTACTCTTTTATTTTATTTTTAGGATTAACTTTTCATGCTATATTTATTTGTCTATGTTAGTGTTTGCCTATAACAATAACAGCAAGCAATATATAACAATACACACTTTGTAAAGGTCTTACTCAAATATTAATCAGTTTTTTATTATTCCACTTCCATTTATAGTCATATGTTTTTATAATTAAATTGAGGGAAAAATGATAAATATACCCCGAACTATCGTAAATGGTATGCAGATACCTTCCGTCATACTTTTGGGACATTGGTGCCCCTGCTGTCCAAAAACTAGAGTATATATACCCTTTATACTCACGGACATACACATGTCATAATCTTATCCACCGATCCAACATTTATTAAATATCGGATCAACGGATAAGATTGTGTCACGTGTCCCTATTTAATCTTCTGTTAGAGTGAAGGACATATATGCTCTAGTTTTTGGACGGTAGAGGCACTTATGTCCCAAAAGTATGACGGAGGGTATCTGCATATTATCTACGATAGTTCGGGGATATATTTGTCTTTTTACCCTTAAATTAATGTCAACCATTTCAAAGTTGAACTTTTATAGCGTGGCAATTTGTCAAGGGTGCTTATTTGAAAAGAAAAAAAAAACTTGTTTTGACCTAGCAACATATCTTCCAAATATTATAATTCAGTTTCAATTCAAATACTCACATCATTCACTTTTACTTGTCACAGTTTAATTTAACACATCCATTAAAAAAATAGTTAATGATATAGGCTATCCTCTATTAAATGATGTCTTAGAAAATGATTTGGAAAATAAGTATTTAATACAACATAGAAAAAAAATTATTATCTTTTCTTGATAGGTCAGAAGTGACAAGTAAAAATGAAAATCTATTTTAAGAATAAGTGGCAAGTAAAAGTGAACGGATGGAGTATAATCTTTTAAAAAAAAACCTTTGTTAAATGAAAAATTCAAATAAAAAAGGATTGAATTAGTCAAGGAGTTAAGCTGTCGGGCTGTACGGATCCGTTATTCATTTTATTTGAAATATACGAGTATAATTTATTCTCTTACAATTATATAAAAAAATATAATTTTTTTTATGCAAGTAATTATATATACGTTAGTTAAACTGATAGTTTAAAAAATTACACCACGAAAAAAGGGTTTAAAATCAAGGGCTAAAATCGACGGACAAGGTTAGTTCAATTTTTATTGGCATCAAATCGATGGATTGTGCATTATCGGTTTTACCTTCATCGTTTTCATGAAACTAATAGACAGGATCGGTTAAAATTGAGGGACAACTGATCGTGTCCGTCAGAAGGTATATATGATTTTCATAAATATTCATAAAAATATAGTTAGTTGGAATTGTACCCAGGTATCACTACACCAAAATAGACTTTTAGTGACAATTAATTTTCCTTTTAGTGGCAATATTTATTGCCACAAAAACATTTACCGGCATTTAATCGAGCAACTTTCACATATAGCAAACATAAAAATCATATTTGTATGTTATAGCTATTGTTTGCATAATTGCGCTCTATAACAAATTTTATGTTTGTTATGGAGATTTTGATTTGTATAATTTGCTAGATACATTCAATTTTATACAAATTGTTCAGTTTTGTATAAATTCATTTATACATTGTAATTTGTATAATAAGATCTGTATTTGTATAATATTAGTGTATAGGAAGAAAATATATGAATTTGTATTTGTATATACACTTTTCTCTCGCTTTATACAAACACAAACGCATTTTATATCCAAATGTATAAAATGACTAATTGTATAACTAATCAAATGGCAAAAAAATGGGATGTTTGCTGCAAATTACAAATAAAATAAACTATGACTATAGCATTTAATTTGAATTAATAGTTTGCTATTTCATACAATTTTCCCTTAATCTATTGCTATTGCATTCAATGTCGCTAAAGGCTTAAGTGATATTTATTTAGAGTGCCGGTAAACACCAATATTATTGCCGCAAAAAGTAAATACTTTTGGCGGCATTTTTTTAGTGTCAATTACTATTGCCGGTAAAATCACCTTAACATAACTTTAGACAATTTTACTGCCCAATCACACATGCTCTTTGACGAAATATTTTTATCATTATTATTTATACTCTTCAACTATAATTTTGCACTTCAAAAGCTGACCTTGTCCATCGATATTTAGAAAAAAAAAAAAAATAATAATTAAAAAAAATAAATAACTGCGTTGATTTTCTGTTTAAAAAAAAAACAACGAACATCCAATATCAACCCAAAACCAACGGACAAAGTTGATTTTCCCTCGATTTTTTGGACTGGCCTATCTGTCGGTTTTTTTGAGCTAATTATTTTTATTATTATTATTTTTACCAAGAATAAGTTAAAGATTGAATCGTCACTTTCTTTTTTCTCGGTAAATTCGCCACTTAGTCAGAACAAAAAACTTAAAAATAGTGTGAAGTCACATTTTCAACTATAATTATTATATATGATATGAAGTAAGTTGATTTTTATCCTTAGAAGATAATGTACTGTTTCAATTTATTTATCTTATTTTTTTTCTATGTATTTTGTGTTTTAAGAAGAGTGTCTTTTCTTTTTTATCAACTCTTTAACTTTATTTTTTTCACGTGACATATTTAAAACCAGAAGATTAAATGTCATTTTGATAAATTCTACTTATCTTTACTTTAATTAAGCCTATTATAAGATTCAAAAATTCTTTTAATTTTTTTTAAAATTATATATCATGTTAAACTAGACAAATAAAATAAATTGAACAAGACAGGAATAACATAGAAGTGTAACTCATGAGAAGAGGCTTTCAAATATAGGTAGACAAAGAACAAGTCAAATACAAAAAGGTAGCAATAACGCGGAATATTAATTTTGCAATTGGCAGCCAATAGTGACCAAAAAAGACTTTGATTTGCCTATAAATATTTGAGTAGCACATTTCTTCTTCTATCACCTTAGCATCTTTCATCTACAAAAACATCTATTCTTACTTCTTGGCATCATACATTATACACACTTTCCAAATGATGACTACTTCAAACAACTCTTTTGTTGCTATATTTTCCCTTCTCTTACTCTCTAGCATGCAATGTCATGCACAACTTTCTTCCACATTCTATGACCGCACTTGCCCTACTGCTCTCACCACTATTCGTACAAGCATAAGACAAGCCGTTTCAAGTGAACGTCGCATGGCAGCATCCCTCATTCGTCTTCATTTTCATGATTGCTTTGTTCAGGTCGGTTATATTAGATTCTCATAAATAATATTTATGTTTCTCTAAGTACTCAAGTTCAAATTATTGGTTTGACGACGTATACACTAATTGTAATTTGTGGATTTAACTATATGTATAGGGTTGTGATGCTTCTATCTTACTTGATGAGACTCCAACAATTGTAAGCGAGAAGACTGCATTGCCAAATCTTGGATCAGCTAGAGGATACGGTATTATAGATGATGCAAAAAGGGAACTTGAGAAAACATGTCCAGGAATTGTGTCATGTGCAGACATACTTGCAGTTGCTGCTAGGGATGCATCCACTCTCGTAAGTGCTCGTAATTTGAACTTCATTTTTTTTTTTAAAATGCTAGAAAAAGGTATTGTTTGGTCGGTATATACTAATCAATATTATGTTTGTTAACAATCAGGTTGGAGGTCCATCATGGACGGTGAAACTCGGAAGAAGAGATTCAACCACTGCAAGTCATACTCTTGCTGAAACAGATCTCCCAGGTCCTTTTGATCCTCTTGATAGGATTGTTTCTGGCTTTGCCAACAAAGGCCTTAGCACAAGGGATATGGTTGCTTTATCAGGTATAACCCTAATTAGCAAATTATTAAACAAATAATTTTATTGATCATATACTTGTATCTATAGATAATAAGATCTAACAATTTAAATCATCTTATTCTAGGTGCACATTCAATTGGTCAAGCACAATGCTTCCTTTTCCGCGATAGGATTTACAGTAATGGAACAGACATCGATGCTGGATTTGCTAGCACTAGAAGACGTCAATGTCCTCAAGAAGATCAAAATGGAAACCTAGCTCCACTTGATTTGGTTACACCCAATCAATTGGATAACAATTACTACAAGAACTTGATTCAAAGAAAAGGTCTTCTTCAATCAGATCAAGTCCTTCTTAGTGGCGGGTCAACGGATAGCATTGTTACTGAATATAGCAACAACCCTCGCACATTTGCCTCTGATTTTGCTGCAGCCATGATTAAAATGGGAGATATTAGTCCTCTAACTGGTCAAAATGGGATCATAAGAACTGTTTGTGGAGCTATAAATTGATTTTTTCACTTATAAGTATATTTATATTAATTATTTGGATTTATTTTCTCTATGTAATGTGTTTAAAGAATGAAATAAACTCCGTGTGATTCTCTAATGAAGTTAAAATTTCTACCTAATGTTTCACAAATATATTACACAAGGCAAAGAGGGAAAAAAGATCTAACCACAAAAAACAAAATAATTATAATAATGGGTCCATCGACTTGAATTTAAAAAAAAAGTAACTTTAGATACATATTTGTCTGAGCTCATGAAAACTAGAATCAAAGTTGATTAAGAAATAAAATTTGGAGCATTCTTGATTAATAAAATAAATTGGAATACATAGCGCTTGATAGCAAGATATGGTTGGGAAATAAATTAAAGGAAGAACACTTTGTTATATTTTTATTTGTATAGATAGAAGTGGCAAAGTGTTGAGATTTATTCACGTGAATTCAAGATATGTGAACTTTATTGAATCAAGATACCGCTTAACAAAATGATATATATATATATATATAGTCAATTTGTTAACACATATACAAACTCATGAGATGTACTAGTCAACCACATGTAAGGGACCGGATAGATAATACACTAAAATGCAGTAGAAGATATAAACTATAAAGTAAAAAAAAAAAAAAAGCAAGGAGTTTTACGTGGAAACCTCCTTGTTCAAGGGAGGAAAACCACGATCAATCACACTAGATTTTCATCAGTTTTCACTATTTTCAAGCAACAAGTGAATACAGACTCCAAATACACATAAATAGATTAAACTCTTAATCTCTCCACATGTAATAGCCCTATTACGAAGAGAGCCAAAACAATACCTCTATTGCCCACTATATTAACTAACTCTAATTAATATAGACTTCAATCACACACCACATAGTTAACTATAACTATACTTATTATTTTTTCTCACAACAAAGACTTGATGCGTTCCTTTATAGATTAGAAACAGATCTTACAAGTTCACCACAATCCAAGTGTTCAATAACAACACTTAGAATACACACTCGATAACTCTATCAGGTCTCTTAAGGTTGTTGAACGTTTGAATTCTTCAAAGACAAAAAACACGTTTTAATATTTTTCCTTTTAATGTCTTAACTGAGTTGTTCCATGTCAAATGAAGATATATTATCCTCTGAACAAAACAACCTAGTGTTCTCTGATTGGTTAAGTACGCTGTTCTCGTTTCTTGTACTTACCAACCACGTCAGAGAGGACCACCCTTTATAGTTTTTCACTATTTGACTTAAGATACCTAATCACCTATGGGATCAGGTTGCAGATTTGTGAGTATCATCAAAACTTCGAATTCTAACATTTTCCCCCTTTTTTTATGATGACAAACAAACGCTTTATTATTTTCCTTCCATCAATATTTTCCAGCATACATATTCCCCTGTCACCTGTTAATTAGATTCGCCCTGTTACAAATACCCCCTGACACCAATACCATTCTTCCTCCTTTTGATATCATAAAAAAATTAAAATAGTAAACAATGAATCCATAGACACAAAGGGCAACACAAAACATGAGTAACTAAGCACATAGAGAAGAATCAACACAGCAAAACAACAAGGGAAGGTATCATCAATAGAAGGAAAATATCCACCATACTGACTGTAAGTGAAACGACAAAAAATAACAGTCACAGAGCCACTATCAGATACAAAAACAAAGGATCGGGAAGGACTTTAAGACGGAGAGGTTGGGGAACGAGATTTTAAGATCACATTCATGCAGGTGTTCTCATCCTCATGGACTTGGATAAGCTTTTGGGTTAGAGACTTGACCTCAACGTCCAATTTGGCATTTGATTTAACCAACTTAACATTGTGAGCCTTTAGTGCTTCAACATTCTCTTGCCCACATGTACTTGGACCTGGTCATGAGATTGTTCCTTTTGAAGTTGTGCTTCAAGCCTCATAATCTCCAATTCTTTTACAGTCAGCAGGGTAGTAAGATCTTCCATTTCCTTATTTAGCACTTCTTGTTGTTGAAGAAGCTCAGAGACCTAAGACTTAGATTTCACCTTTCCCTCAATGCATTCACACTCAATCAAGGTAGACATGGAGAAGGCCTATTTTATTGTTCCAGCAACTCCTTTGTCAAGGGGAAAATTTAAATGTTTGAAGACTCGGTTCAATAGATACCCATAGGCCATAACATGACGCCTATCTTTGGCTGTCATAACCAGTGTGTATGCTCCAGCATAATCCCATGAAGATTCATGCCTTCAAATTTTTCTAACAATTTCATGAGAAACAAGTTTGCTGAAGACGCCATAGTCCTTTTTTTGGGTGCGAGACAAAAGTACTTTGTTTACAAATTCAAAATACAATTGGTGTTCACCCGTAAGGATTTATTTAGAATCCCAGAGGACCCGAGATCTTCTACTTAGACAACTGACTTAACATACGAATCAGATGGCACACACCTTTCTACCGACCCAACCCTCTTACGTGGAACTTCTAAAATGATAGTCTCATTATCTAAATGGATATCTACCCCATGAACCTGAGTGTCAATGATACCATCATCATTAAGTAGCATTTTGTAATAGAACTCACAAACTTCGAGTTCATGTAGGAAAAAAACAAGCCATTCAAATAGATGCTCTCAATCTTATAATGACACACATTCAACAAGGCTTCTCATGCATGGTTTATCCAGAACATCCGGATCAAACACCCTGCCATTAAAAACCTTTTGATTTCGAGAGTAGTTACTCGCTCCTCCCTAGCTGAAACATTACCACCCTTTCCCTTTTTTAGTAGGAAAACCAAGTCCCTTCACATACTTAGACCTAGGTTCCATTACTTTTTCCACAAATTCTACTACCTCTTCCGTAGACTTCTTTTTATCCTTCTTCTTTCTCTTCGTCACACCCCTTGACTTTGATTCTGGTGTCTTAATCTTTTTCCCATATACAACCTTGTTGATCTTGTTCACTGCTCGTACTATATCCTCATATTCAATAGCGCTATTATTCGGCTCCTGTGACACATCGACTAGGTTCGTAGGTAGAACTAGTTTATCTTCAAAGACGCAGTGGTTTTCCTCTTGGGCCTGTGCTAAGTTGTTTGTGCCTTGTTGGCAGCCATGGCGTCATTTAACAACTTCTTTTGAGCTCCGCAAGTGGGATAGCTTTTGAAAATTTTTTAGGGAGAAGATTCGATCATTTTCCCTTTTCCTTTGCCGGGCCTTGAAATTTTCTCGGGAACCAACTTCTTAGACAACTATTGTTGTTGTGAATCATTGGATTCCAAAGAGGGCTCAACTACCATGTCCGTTGGAGCATGGTCTTGTTCATTTGCTCTCTGCCTACCCTTCATTTTACAGACTAAAGGAAATTATCCTCATTTCCCGCCACGTCCTCTTGAACAAAATCCGGGTGTAATTGAGTGTCTGGAGTGTGATCAAACACAGGAACCATGTTGTGTTCAACTGGATCTGGCGATTTGTATAATTCTTTAGAAAACGGAGGTGGAATATCTCCCTTCATATCAGATAGGCTTTGCACGACCCAATCCTCCCCTGCAACTAAGATATTCGACTCTGTCCCTTTTTCTATTGGGAGATCTCCATCGAATAGTCATTCTGACATAGTTGACGACACAGGGCCAGGTTGGGATGAGACTTTTGATTCAATAGATAGCTTCTTAACATGGGGTTGTACTATAGATCATGCCTCTAAACGAATAGAGCCACCAAGAGAGTTCTCTTAGGAAGAAGTGAGAACTAGAGTGGGAGAACAAGAGAGGTTTTCATTTGAGAGAGGAGTTGAACTGTGGGGTTCTACATTTTGAGGGAGTAAGACTTCGATGGTAGTAGTAGTTGACTCACCAGTTTCACTTACTCCACATACTGGAGTAGAAAGAGAAGGAATCTCAAGCAAGGTTTGAAGTATTGAACCCAAAATGATTGGGAGATTCGACGTCTGGAGCTATGAGTTCTTTGGGAGATGGAATGGATTTCGACATGTTTAAGAACAGATGAAAAAGATTTTGAAGAAATTGAGAGAGATTTAAGGATAACTTTTTTCGTATGTTGGCTCTGGTCCCTGAACATAGCGACTTTTGGGTTTTGAATAGAAACGATGTTACATCAGGAGATGTATACACGTGGCAATTGACTGTTACTTTTGCACATTTCAAACATAGTAAGGGGATACTAACCTTTGAGAAGGGATCGGGTCCCTCTATTTGTTCAGACATCAATTACCCTTATCATGTTGTGCCTTCCTCTTCTTTTAGCTAAATCACCATAAGTTTATTCCTGCAGAAGGTACTGAGTTGAATTCATACATGAATCAGCAGTGGCGGCTCAACATAATTTGAGGCCTAAAGCGAAATTCTAATTAGAGGCCTAAAATTTAAATAAACTCTATATGTATTTATTTATTTTTCTAATTCTTAGATGTAAATTATTACTTAATATCTTTTTGGGAAAATGCATAAGTACCCCCCCCCCCCCACAAATGCCCGAAATCCCAAAGACACACTTATAATATACTAAGGTCCTATTACCCCCCCCAACTTATTTTATAAATAATTTTCTACCCTTTTCAGCCTATGTGGCACTATCCTTGAAAAAATTATCAACACGCGCTGGGCCCACAAGATAGTTCAACGTAGGCCGAAAAGGGGTAGAAAATTATTTATAAAATAAGTTCGGGGGGGGGGGGTAATAGGACCTTAGTATAGTATAAGTGTGTCTCTGAGATTTCGGGCATAGGTTGGGGGGGGGGGCACTTATGCATTTTCCCTATCTTTTTTTATAAATGATTTTTTCAAATTTTTTTTAATTATTATTTTTAGGTAAGATTTTATCAATTGAACATTGAAAAACATCATTTTATTGAGAAAATTATTATACGAATTGATAACATAATTTTACAAGTAATAAGTTGATAAATTTTAAATAACGATAAGAGTTAGAATCATAGAATCTGATTCAAAGGGTTTATAAGTGATATACCCTACTTTAATATGAAAAGTTATGAAGAAATAAAAAAAGAATTTGTAATTCCCTTTGTTCAACACTTTTCGGCTATTGATTCATATTTTTGATAGAGTATTATTCTAACTATCAAGGATTTGAAAAAATAGAGGGCAAAAGGAGTTAAAAGGATAAATAATGTTAGTGTTAGCGAAGAAAATGTGAAAATAGTAAAAACACTATTAACAGTAAAACTAAATATATGGACACTTAGATATACTTAGATAAAATAATGTGGTATATATAGTAGTAATAAGTATAAGTAGAGTAGTATAATATGTATAAAGTAGTAATAAATATAAAGTATAGGAATATAATAATATATAATAAAGTAGTATATTAAGATAAGTAGAAATATATATATATATATATATAATATTATATTATATTATATAGTAAGTAGAATTATATATATTATATAATATAATAGGCACGTATGGGAATATATTATTACAAGTATGTGAAAGGAATATAATATTATATATATATATATATGTTAGGAATGGTAGTAAGTAGTAGTAATATGGGAAAGTATATTATATAATATAAGTAGTAACTAATATAAGTAGTACGTAGTATAAAAATTATATATTTAAGAAGTCAAAAATGAATATATCCGTGTTTATGCTTTGTTTCAAATATATTGTAAATCCTACTCAGTATTCCCTCTCTCTTATAGTTAAATACTGCTAATTTATGACTTAGTTCCCTATTTTCCCCATGTTTTATCTTGATTTTTTATTTTTTATTTTTGATTTTTGATTTTTGTTTTGGTTTACCCAGTTCATATCTTCTTCTTAACTTTTGTTCTTAACAATTTCATCTTTAACCACACCCCGGACATAAAGACTGGCAACAAATTAGTCCTTTCATCAAGCGGACTATAAAAGCCAAGAATCCTAGGAATTTACAGGTTAATCCATAGTCATTATTAAGAGGTTAAGAAGATAACCATATACTAAGGATAGATTTTTAACACATCATGTACAACACTTTACATTAAAAGAACAACTTAAAAAATAACATAAAAGGATAAAGTAACATAACATTTAACATATTTTTTGGGGGAAATTTAAGAAACTAAATATCATAAAAACTTACATGATTAATAGAGAGAGGTTTCCCTTTCGGGAAGCCCCAAGGGACTTTGAAAGAGCTTTAAAAAACTTTAACACACTAACTCACTTATTTTTATTTCACAAACTTTAATATACAAAAGAGGGTTTTTGGTACATAAAGGATTATGGAGGGAGGAAAGGGAAGAAAGGATGTTGGGGTTTTTCTCACAGGTATTTTGACTCGCTATTCTTTCATTCTTTTTTTTCCTCTCATCTACTGCCTTCTTATATAGGCAAATAAAATTCTTAAAAAATGCTCCTAGACTTGCTACGTGGCGTTAATTATTAATGGCCGACAACTTGATAAGATTTCTTAATAATGCAGGTCGGGTACTCATTGGGCCCCATCGTCACATGCATCATTAAGTTCATCTTTTGACTTATATTACAGACTCATTATTTACTAGACGCGTGTTATGTCAACAGTTTTTTCCTCTTTTGGAGGGTAGTGATAAAGTGACAACACACCCATTTTTACAGGACACTTAGTGGGTATCCCCATCTAACACTCTAAATATTACAAGACATGTAGTGGGCATCCCCACCTAATATTTTTGACTTAATATATATATATATACATATATATATTTTTTTATCTTTATAGCCCATGCTTTGAAAAATGATACCATTCCATTCTTTACTACGTTTCATGTTTTGTTGTGACTTTTGTCTTGTTCTTCTTTGAGATGAAAGTGACTTGTAACTTGATGAAAATGACTTTTGTCTTGTTCCTTCTTGAAGTCTACCGAGTTATTTCTTGCTACTATTCCATTCTTGACTTTTTGTATTTTTGTCTTCTTTGTGATAAGAAATGAAGTCTTTGAAATAGAAAATAGTTAAGTGTCTAAATTGTGTAGTGCAATAGTATCAAAACTCATGCTTGAGTCATCGTCTTCATAAGGGTCTTGTGAGTCTTGAATATTATTTATCTGTTCTTCGTCTGATAATACAGGACTGTGAATAGTGTTTTCTGAGCCATTACTAGGACTGGAAATGTCTTTGATAATATGTTTGTCTTGGCTTTTGTCTTGGAAAATTTTTTCTAATGTTCGCTTAATTATTTTTTCTAATTTTTCATTTTTTTTCCTTTTTTAATAATTCATTTTTTCTTAATATGTCTTTTTGAAAGTATTTAGGTAATCTCCTTCGTGAGGAAGAAGACTCCTCTATTTCAATTTTTGGTAAAGTGACAGCCATTAACGGGTTTGATAAGTCTTTACCGGTCACCGTTTGAATCGGACTAGCTGTATCCTGCTCCGATACATTAGAGTTCTTAGCATTCAAAAGGGAATGCACACCCGTCTCATCCATTTTTAAGTGAGATGGAGAACTCATGTCTTCTTTCTGAGTTGTACTGTCTGTTCTTGGAACATATTTACTCTGGAAAGTCTCGAGCTGTTTAACAAGTCTCATGTTTTCTTGGATAAGGATTTCATTTTTTGTATTGAGTCTTTTGAAACCCCCGGTCATGGAAGAGTAATGATTACAAAATATTATTTTGTCTGAGTCTTTTCGGATATTGTATTATGGTATTTGGGTTGGACTTTGTTTCAAGGCTGGTGAAATGTAATAATTAGTCCCAAGTACTCCTCTAGCATAGTCTAAAACTTCATTAAAATTATTAAAACCTTTAAAAAGTGGGATTTTTTTACCCCATTTATGGAATCTACTACTTCTATCCATGTCTGAAAAACACCATTAGTTTTACCATGTATTATTACATAGTATTTGAATTTATTATCTCTATTTCTTTCTGAAAAATATTGACACAATGCATTTGAAGCAGCAATAAAGTATTTAGTGTCTTGCTTATTGTATGCTATCCATAAATTATCTACTAAGCATTTTTGAGATTTGTCTAAAGTACAATCTGGATTTATTCTAAAAGATAGATTACTCTTTGGATAAGAAATCAAGTTATACTTACCAAAATGTATTCTTTCCATTAAATTGTCTGTTGTATTTAGAGGTCTGAAATGTTGTCTGCTTAATAATGTCTGAGGATAAGTATCTGGCTGGGCGATGCCCTTGCCTTTGTCTACTGTCTGTTGACTTGTTGGTCTCATGCTGAAATAAATATTAATTAGTCTTTAATTGTAGTCTACTTAATTTATCAGCTAAGTCATTGTCTTTTCCTTTAACATATTCAAAAACAATATTATTATATATAGATATTATATCTATAAAGTTTAACCACCGTCTTTTACTACTAGCTTTACTATTTATTTTCTCATGAAATTTAACTATGGCTTCGCAGTCTATTCTTACTAATACTTCATTTTTGTTTAAAATGTATAATTTAAAACTATTTAATCCGTATATTACCGCTAATACTTCTGCGTCTATACTACTCATATTACCTTTTTCTTTGTATTGTCCACTTTGGTAGGCACATATTTTTTCTTCATTTTTTGGACTATATTTATTTGGTTTTGATTTTAAGATGGCTCCCCATCCTAATTTACTACCATCAGTTTGAACTATTAAATAGTTTGATTCTAGTGGTATTTGTAAGTCTGGTATATTTTTAACTTTTTCTTTAATTTGTTGGACTAATTTAATGTCTTCTATATTAAAATATTTTTGTCCTTTACTACCTGTTTTAGCATATAATGGACCTGCTATTTTTCCTAAGTCTTGAATAAAATTTCTAGCATAATTTACTAATCCTAAGAATTTTTATAATTCTTTTGTATTATCTAGCTTATTAGGCATATCTAAAACTTTTTTAGCTATATGTGGTTGTAATTTTACTTTTCCTTCTCCTAATGTTATTCCTAGGAAGTTTATATGTGTTTTACATAATTCCATTTTCTTTTAACTAATTATTATTTCATATTTTACAAATAGTCTAAACACTGTCTATAAATGTCCTAAATGTTCGTACATGTCTTTACTAAATACTAGAATGTCATCTACATAAATTAATACAAAATTTTTATAGTCTCCGAACATATCATCCATTTTTCTTTGGAAAATGGGCGGAGCTATCTTTAATCCGAAAGGCATGGCTAACCATTCAAAATGTCCTTCAGGACAAGTGAAGGCTGTCCATTCTATGCTTTCTGGGTGCATTTTCACTTGTCAGTATCCTGATTTACAGTCAAATTTACTAAATATCTTTTTACATTGTATTCTATTAATTAACTCATTTTTATCTGGTAATTTATATGCATCTGTTCTAGTATTGTCATTTAACCTTTTGTAATTTATTACCATACGAGCTTTTCCTCGTACTTGTTCACTATGATTTCTAACCATAAAAGCTGTTGATCTATGTCTAGATGTAGATCTTCTTATTACTTCTAATTTTAATAATTCTTTTATCTGTTTACTGAATTCTTCAGTGTATTCATTATTTGCTTCTATAGTTGATGTCTTTATTGTGTAGTCTGGATTTATTATATCTAATTTACACATAATTTTATTACTTTTCCAATGTATTAAGGGTTTTTCTCCTATTATTTCCATTTCATCTAATATTGCTATTATATTTTCTAAGTCTTTGGGATGTTTTATTGTTCCTATAGTATTTATTCCCTTTTGAAAATTGTAGAATTCTGTTTCTACATTTATTAATGTATAATCTTTTTCTATGTCTGCTATATATGTGTCTTCTATATAATTTTCTTCTTGTTTTTCTTCATATAGGTTTTTTGAAGAACAACTTTCATTATTTCCACAATTGTCACAACATGGACTAGAATTATTTAGTCTATTATCTTTGACTTTAATTCCTTTTGTTAGGATTTTATTGGTCTGAACGGGAGTATAGGTTGTATTTCTGAATAACATTATTCCGTCTCTAGAGACTAAACAACTTTCATTGTTTTGTATAAGAAATTGTAGTCCAATTACTAAATCAGTTTTAATATTTAAGTCTCTTACTAGGATTTTATGCATATTATAAGTTGGTTTGTAAAATTCATTACATGTATTTATAAAACTTATTTGTGCTTTTTCTATATATTGGTGGTATAGATTATGAGTTCCATCCATTTGTATGGCTAATACTGGTTCTTTTAAATTCTTAAGGGTTGGTAATATATGTTGTGGTATTATCTTTTTATTAAGAAGGCAGCCAGTGCAACCTGTATCAATTAATGCTAAAGTTTCTATTTCTATATCTTTAATTTTTATTCTTACTAGTATTTTTATAGTTCCAAACTTTTTATCTTCATTACATATGAAACTAGTATTATCTTCTTCTATGTTCATTAGTTCACTTTCTATTTGGTCTAGATGGATTGTTCCTGGTGATTGTGAATTTTCTATGTCTATTTTTTGTTTTCCTTTTTCTATTGAAATTAGTCTTTGTTCTAAATCATTTATTCTTGTTTCTAAGGTTATTAGTCTTAGATTGGTAGTCTGATCTTTTGTTTGAAATTGTTCTTGTTGTTTGGCTACTTGTTGTTTTAATCTATTTTCTATACAACTTATACATGCTTCCATATAACAATTTTTACATTTAGCTCTATTTATTTTACTAGGATACCATTTACATATACTACACTGATTACTGTCTATTCCTTTTTGTCTTTCAAATTCATGAATACAGTCTTGGTATGTGTTCATCATTGTATGAGTTAAATCTTCTTCTTTTCTCTCTAATCTTTCTAATCCTATCTCATTAATTAAATTATCATTTTCTGAGTCAGATGTATCTGATTGACCTCTTTCTTCTTCTGCTATGTCTAAGCTTATAACTGAATATATACTTTCTGTATCTGACATAAATTCATCTACATTTAGTAAGGTCTCTTGAAAGTCTTCTATTAATTGAGAGTTTCTAGTTTTCATATTATTTCTTTTAGGGCATATATTTGCTAAGTGTTCTAAACTACCACAAGTATAGCATTCTAATTTATTTTTATAATTTCTATCATTTCTATATTTTCTAACATGTCTATCTCTGTTTAAATAAGGTTTTCTTGCTGAAGATTTTCTTAAAAAGTATTTTTTATTGTTGTAAGGTCTTTGGTTATAGTTTATTCTTCTTTTATATTTTATTGGTCTACTGGTTTCTTTATCATGACTTTGTGTAGTATATATCATTGTTTTACAAAAATTTATTTCTTTTTGTTTTAATTGTTTTTGTATTTGTATGTTAGTACATTTTTCTGTTAGTATTTCCATTATGTGTGTTACTTTTTGTTCTATAGACCATGATATAGTAGGGTCTTGAGCTACACCTTCTCTTTTATACCATCTTTCTTCTATTTCTCTTCCTAATGCTCCTGGTAATTTATTAAATAGCTTTTTTCCTAATTCTTCATTAAATGTATTTCCACTAATAGTGCAATAGTAAAAATAGTCATTAACGAACTTCTTTATGTGCATCCAATTTGATATACTTAATTGTTCTAATTTTATTAAAGCATTTCTTTGTAGAGCCAGTAAGCCACTATTTGGGTCTTCTCCTGTTAATAACACATGTATTTTGTTTGTGAAATTGTAAGGGTTTGGTCCTAATTCTATTAGTCCTTGGAATTCCTGTGGTTTAGTCTATTTATAAGATTCTCATACTGCTTTACATGATTCTCCTAAAAAGGTTTCTAAATATCTATACATAGTCTCTGCATCTGTTTCTTGATAATTTTTAATAAAATCTGCTATTACTATTCCTTTTCATAAATCTATTACTGTATTCCACATTTGTGGATCGTGTGCAGCTATATTTAATATTTTTCCTTTATTTCCTCCTTCTTGTAATCTAATGGGTTCTTCTATTGGCATTCTTTTTCCTGCTGGTTTAATGTTATCTTTTATTTCTTGATCATGTCTAACCCATGGTTTTCTAGGTAAATTTCCTGTACTGTAATTAATCTTTGGAGCTGATGTAGTTCTTTAAAACGGACTTGCACTATACGAACTAGTTGCTTCATCCATTAGTTCTTTATAACTATTTAAGGATAGGGTGTCGTCTTTTTCTTCATTCATGTATTCGCATTCATCTATTCTATAAGTTAAATTATCAACCCTTTCTTCACACAATCTACAGTGTTCTATTATTTCCATTATATCCATCTTTCCTTTTTTACATCCTTTACATTTGAAAACTTTAATTTTATTTTCCGTGTATTGTCTTTTTGCTTCTTCTATAACACTGTCTACTTCATATCCTTCTTGTATTAGCTCTATATTCATAAGTTCTTCTTGTTCTGTTTCTATGGTACTTTCTATTTCATTATCTTCTAATTCTCTTTGATTTGTATAATTATAATTTGTAAACCTAATAGATGTCTCTCCTTTTGAGCTAGTGTACATTAAGTGTTGTTCTGGCGCAAATACTTTGGGTTTACTTAGTTTATCTAAATTTCATTCTAATCCTGCATATTCTTCTGGATTTATCTTTATTGGTTTTATTAATTTTATTCCTTTATTACCCATTACTTCTACTACATCTTTTACTTGGAGTTTAAATTTTGTATTACTACTTAAAGTCATTTTTTCTATAAAACCTACACACATTAATAAATTATTTCCATTATTCATTTCTTCATACCCTTTGGTCTGGATTTCTATTTTAATATGTTTACCAAATTCTTTTAGATTTATTAAAAAGTCTGGGCTAATATAAAATATCCCACCATTATTTGTCATATCTACTTCTGTTAGTCCTATGATAGATTTCTTTAAGTCTGTCCATCGGTCATCATATAATACTACCATTACTTTAGATCCTAAATTCTTTCTAGTTAATCTTTTTATTCCTATAACTATTAATCCCATGTGCATTAGCATTAATTTAGGATTTTTGACTGTCTTTATAAAAGTAGGGTTTACCAAATTTAGGCTTGCAAAGTCTTCTCCTATAGCAGATATATGTTCTTCTCTATAGTGTCGGTATAGTTGATTATTTTTTGAAAAGTATTTTGTATTGTATAATGTTCTAGGATTTAATAGTTTAAGTTGATTTTGTTGAAATATTTGTAGATCTTTGTCTATATCTATTATTTCATTTAATTCTTGACTTTCTTCTATGGTTGATGTTCTTTTGGATAATATTCTAGAGATTATGTTATTGCCTATTCTATTTTCTGAGAAACTAGGTCTATTAACAGTAAAACCAATTTTAACAGTAAAAACAGTAAATATAACAAATACAGTAAATACAGTAAATACAGCAAATATAGTAAATATAGCAAAATACAGTACACACAGTAAATACAACAAATACAGCAAATACAGTAAATACAGCAAATACAGTAAAACAGTAAAAACAAAAAATAGTGAATACAACAAATACTACAAATATACAGAAAATACAGAAACCGAAGAATACAAGAAAAATAAAAGAAATGCAGTAAAAACGGTGAAAACTAAAAACAGTAAAAATAGTAACAACAGAAAATAGTAAATACTATAGTAAACACAGAAAAAACAGTAAAAACAGAAAACATAGAAAATACAAAAAATACAAATAAATACAATAAATAAAATATAACACAAGTAGTATTAACTATCAAATATAATACACTTCGATAAAATATTGTGGTATATATAGTAGTAATAAGTATAAGTAGAGTAGTATAATATGTATAAAGTAGTAATAAATATAAAGTATTTTAAAGTGTAATTTTTCAGAAGGAGAACATATATTACATTCTGCAGATAAACAGTATAATACTTTAATAGATTTAATAATAAATCTTAGTGAAAAAACTCAACAACAAGATCAAACTATAATAAGACTTTTAGAAACTATAGAAGTAATACAAAATAGACAATTTAAGACATTAGATAAATTAGAAAAGAATTTTGATTTCTTAAAAGCACAAGAACTAGAAATAGATAGAAAAGTTCAATATCTAAATACTAAATTTAATTTAGAAAAAATACCTACAAAATTAGAAATAGAAAGGTTGGTAAAAACTATAATTGAAAAACCGAAGGAATTAGAAATAAAAAATAACCAAGTAACAATAAAAATCATAGAACAAGTAGAAAAAATAACTAGTGAAATTAGTAATTTAAAAGAAATAATTAAAAGACTAGAACAGATCTCACTCTCATGAGTGAAGAAGACATAAATTATAAAAAAGTATTAGAATATACAAAAAATTTCCATCCAGAACCAGCAGGATTTTCAAATCACATTCCCTCTAGCCTAACAGACAAAATACTTCTCAAACAAAATAATACAATAATCGCCTTACTAATAGAATTAAATACAAAAGTAGATAAAATACTAAAAGAAAAACAACCTGAACAACAAGTTATTACAGAAATAGATAAACTAATAAATCAACTTAAAAAGGTAGAAATAACCCCTCAACAAGAAGAACAAAAGGTAATTAAAAGGCCACAAATATGGATTTTCTTTCAAACAGACGAACAGCCTAAGAAAGTAGACCTAGTTTCTCAGAAAATAGAATAGGCAATAACATAATCTCTAGAATATTATCCAAAAGAACATCAACCATAGAAGAAAATCAAGAATTAAATGAAATAATGGATATAGACAAAGATCTACAAATATTTCAACAAAATCAACTTAAACTATTAAATCCTAGAACATTATACAATACAAAATACTTTTCAAAAAATAATCAACTATACCGACACTATAGAGAAGAACATATATTTGCTATAGGAGAAGACTTTGCAAGCCTAAATTTGGTAAACCCTGCTTTTATAAAGACAGTCAAAAATCCTAAATTAATGCTAATGCACATGGGATTAATAGTTATATGAATAAAAGGATTAACTAGAAAGAATTTAGGATCTAAAGTAATGGTAGTATTATATGATGACCGATGGACAGACTTAAAGAAATCTATCATAGGACTAACAGAAGTAGATATGACAAATAATGGTGGGATATTTTATATTAGCCCAGACTTTTTAATAAATCTAAAAGAATTTGGTAAACATATTAAAATAGGAATCCAGACAAAAGGGTATGAAGAAATGAATAATGAAAATAATTTATTAATGTGTGTAGGTTTTATAGGAAAAATGACTTTAAGTAGTAATACAAAATTTAAACTCCAAGTAAAAGATGTAGTAGAAGTAATGGGTAATAAATGAATAAAATTAATAAAACCAATAAAGATAAATCCAGAAGAATATGCAGAATTAGAATGAAATTTAGATAAACTAAGTAAACCCAAAATATTTGCGCCAGAACAACACTTAATGTACACTAGCTCAAAAGGAGAGACATCTATTAGGTTAACAAATTATAATTATACAAATCAAAGAGAACTAGAAGATAATGAAATAGAAAGTACCATAGAAATAGAACAAGAAGAAAATTATATAGAAGATACATATATAGCAAACATAGAAAAAGATTATACATTAATAAATGTAGAAACAAAATTCTACAATTTTCAAAAGGGAATAAATACTATAGGAACAATAAAACATCCCAAAGACTTAGAAAATATAATAGTAATATTAGATGAAATGGAAATAATAGGAGAAAAACCCTTAATACATTGGGGAAGTAATAAAATCATGTGTAAATTAGATATAATAAATCCAGACAACACAATAAAGACAGCAACTATAGAAGCAAATAATGAAGACACTGAAGAATTCAATAAACAGATAAAAGAATTATTAAAATTAGAAGTAATAAGAAGATCTACATCTAGACATAGATCAGCAGCTTTTATGGTTAGAAATCATAGTGAACAAGTACGAGGAAAAGCTCGTATGGTAATAAATTACAAAAGGTTAAATGACAATACTAGAACAGATGCATATAAATTACCAGATAAAAATGAGTTAATTAATAGAATACAAGGTAAAAAGATATTTAGTAAATTTGACTGTAAATCAGGATGCTGGCAAGTAAAAATGCACCCAAAAAGCATAGTAGGCGGGAACAGGATTCGAACCTGCAATCTTGGACAGCCTTCACTTGTCTTGAAGGACATTTTGAATGGTTAGCCATGCCTTTCGGATTAAAGACAGCTCCGCCCATTTTCCAAAGAAAAATGGATGATATGTTCGGAGACTATAAAAATTTTATATTAGTTTATGTAGATGACATTCTAGTATTTAGTAAAGACATGTACGAATATTTAGGACATTTACAGACAGTGTTCAGACTATTTGTAAAATATGAAATAATAATTAGTAAAAAGAAAATGGAATTATGTAAAACACATATAAACTTCCTAGGAATAACATTAGGAGAAGGAAAAGTAAAATTACAACCACATATAGCTAAAAAAGTTTTAGATATGCCTAATAAGCTAGATAATACAAAAGAATTACAAAAATTCTTAGGATTAGTAAATTATGCTAGAAATTTTATTCAAGACTTAGGAAAAATAGCAGGTCCATTACATGCTAAGACAGGTAGTAAAGGACAAAAACATTTTAATATAGAAGACATTAAATTAGTCCAACAAATTAAAGAAAAAGTTAAAAATATACCAGACTTACAAATACCACTAGAATCAGACTATTTAATAGTTCAAACTGATGGTAGTAAATTAGGATGGGGAGCCATCTTAAAATCAAAACCAAATAAATATAGTCCAAAAAATGAAGAAAAAATATGTGCCTACCAAAGTGGACAATACAAAGAAAAAGGTAATATGAGTAGTATAGACGCAGAAGTATTAGCGGTAATATACGGATTAAATAGTTTTAAATTATACATTTTAAACAAAAATGAAGTATTAATAAGAGCAGACTGCGAAGCCATAGTTAAATTTCATGAGAAAATAACTAGTAAAGCTAGTAGTAAAAGACAGTGGTTAAACTTTATAGATATAATATCTATATATAATAATATTGTTTTTGAATATGTTAAAGGAAAAGACAATGACTTAGCTGATAAATTAAGTAGACTACAATTAAAGACTAATTAATATTTATTTCAGCATGAGACCAACAAGTCAACAGACAGTAGACAAAGGCAATGGCATCGCCCAGCCAGATACTTATGCTCAGACATTATTAAGCAGACAACATTTCAGACCTCTAAATACAACAGACAATTTAATGGAAAGAATACATTTTGGTAAGTATAATTTGATTTCTTATCCAAAGAGTAATCTATCTTTTAGAATAAATCCAGATTGTACTTTAGACAAATCTCAAAAATGCTTAGTAGATAATTTATGGATAGCATACAATAAGCAAGACACTAAATACTTTATTGCTGCTTCAAATGCATTGTGTCAATATTTTTCAGAAAGAAATAGAGATAATAAATTCAAATACTATGTAGTAATACATGGTAAAACTAATGGTGTTTTTCAGACATGGATAGAAGTAGTAGATTCCATAAATGGGGTAAAAAAACCCACTTTTTAAAGGTTTTAATGATTTTAATGAAGTTTTAGACTATGCTAGAGGAGTACTTGGGACTAATTATTACATTTCACCAGCCTTGAAACAAAGCCCAACCCAAATACCACAATACAATATCCGAAAAGACTCAGACAAAATAATATTTTGTAATCATTGCTCTTCCATGACCGGGGGTTTCAAAAGACTCAATACAAAAAATGAAATTCTTATCCAAGAAAGCATGAGACTTGTTAAACAACTCGAGACTTTCCAGAGTAAATATGTTCCAAGAACAGACAGTATAACTCAGAAAGAAGACATGAGTTCTCCATCTCACTTAAAAATGGATGAGACGGGTGTGCATTCCCTTCTGAATGCTAAGAACTCTACTGTATCGGAGCAGAATACAGCTAGTCCGATTCAAACGGTGACCGGTAAAGACTTATCAAACCCGTTAATGGCTGTCACTTTGCCAAAAAGTGAAATAGAGGAGCCTTCTTCCTCACGAAGGAGATTACCTAAATACTTTCAAAAAGACATATTAAGAAAAAATGAATTATTAAAAAAGGAAAAAAAATGAAAAATTAGAAAAAATAATTAAGCAAACATTAGAAAAAATTTTCCAAGACAAAAGCCAAGACAAACATATTATCAAAGACATTTCCAGTCCTAGTAATGGCTCAGAAGACACTATTCACAGTCATGTATTATCAGACGAAGAACAGATAAATAATATTCAAGACTCACAAGACCCTTATGAAGACGATGACTCAGGCATGAGTTTTGATACTATTGCACTACACAATTTAGACACTTAACCATTTTCTATTTCAAAGACTTCATTTCTTATCACAAAGAAGACAAAAATACAAAAAGTCAAGAATGGAATAGTAGCAAGAAATAACTCGGTAGACTTCAAGAAGGAACAAGACAAAAGTCATTTTCATCAAGTTACAAGTCACTTTCATCTCAAAGAAGAACAAGACAAAAGTCACAACAAAACATGAAACGTAGTAAAGAATGGAATGGTATCATTTTTCAAAGCATGAGCTATAAAGATAAAAAAATATATGTATATATATATATATATTAAGTCAAAAATATTAGGTGGGGATGCCCACTACGTGTCTTGTAATATTTAGAGTGTTAGGTGGGGATACCCACTAAGTGTCCTGTAAAAATGGGTGTGTTGTCACTTTATCACTACCCTCCAAAAGAGGGAAAAACTGTTGACATAACACGCGTCTAGTAAATAATTGAGTCTGTAATATAAGTCAAAAGATGAACTTAATGATGCATGTGACGATGGGGCCCAATGAGTACCCGACCTGCATTATTAAGAAATCTTATCAAGTTGTCGGCCATTAATAATTAAGGCCACGTAGCAAGTCTAGGAGCGTTTTTTAAGAATTTTATTTGCCTATATAAGAAGGCAGTAGATGAGAGGAAAAGATAGAATGAAAGAATAGCGAGTGAAAATACCTGTGAGAAAAACCCCAACATCCTTTCTTCCCTTTCCTCCCTCCATAATTCTTTATGTACCAAAAACCCTCTTTTGTATATTAAAGTTTGTGAAATAAAAATAAGTGAGTTAGTGTGTTAAAGTTTTTTAAAGCTCTTTCAAAGTCCCTCGGGGCTTCCCAAAAGGGAAACCTCTCTCTGTTAATCATGTAAGTTTTTATGATATTTAGTTTCTTAAATTCCCCCCGCCCCCCCCCCCCCCCAAAAAAAAAAAATATGTTAAACGTTATGTTACTTTATCCTTTTATGTTATTTTTCAAGTTGTTCTTTTAATGTAAAGTGTTGTACATGATGTGTTAAAAATTTACCCTTAGTATATGGTTATCTTCTTAACCTCTTAATAATGACTATGGATTAACCTGTAAATTCCTAGGATTCTTGGCTTTTATAGTCCTCTTGATGAAAGGACTAATTTGTTGCCAGTCTTTATGTCCGGGGTGTGGTTAAAGATGAAATTGTTAAGAACAAAAGTTAAGAAGAAGATATGAACTGGGTAAACCAAAACAAAAATCAAAAATCAAAAATCAAAAATCAAAAATAAAAATAAAAAATAAAAAATCAAAATAAAACATGTGGAAAATAGGGAACTAAGTCATAAATTAGCAGGATTTAACTATAAGAGTGAGGGAGTACTGAGTAAGATTTACAATATATTTGAAACAAAGCATAAACACGGATATATTCATTTTTGACTTCTTAAATATATAATTTTTATACTACGTACTACTTATATTAGTTACTACTTATATTATATAATATACTTTCCCATATTACTACTACTTACTACCATACCTAACATATATATATAATATTATATTCCTTTCCCATACTTGTAATAATATATTCCCATACGTGCCTATTATATTATATAATATATATAATTCTACTTACTATATAATATAATATATTATATATATTTTTACTTATCTTAATATACTACTTTATTAGATATTATTATATTCCTATACTTTATATTTATTACTACATTATACATATTATACTACTCTACTTATACTTATTACTACTATATATACCACATTATTTTATCGAAGTGTATCTAAGTGTATTATATTTGGTAGTTAATACTACTTGTATTATATTTTATTTACTGTATTTATTTGTATTTTCTGTATTTTCTGTGTTTTCTGTTTTTACTGTTTTTCTGTGTTTACTGTAGTATTTACTATTTTCTGTTGTTACTATTTTTACTGTTTTTAGTTTTCACCGTTTTTACTGCATTTACTGTTTTTGCTGTATTTACTGGTTTTACTGTATTTTCTGTATATTTGTAGTATTTGTTGTATTCACTATTTTCTGTTGTTACTGTTTTTACTGTTTTACTGTATTTGCTGTATTTACTGTATTTGTTGTATTTACTGTGTGTACTGTATTTTGTTGTATTTACTGTATTTTCTATATTTACTGTGTGTACTGTATTTACTGTATTTATTGTATTTACTGTATTTGTTATATTTACTGTTTTTACTATTAATAGTGGTTTTACTGTTAATAGTGTTTTTACTATTTTCAGTGTTAATACTACGTATACTACATACCTATATACTACACATACACTACATACTCATATATCTAAGTGTCCATAGATATTACTTTTTATTATAAATAATTAATTTTTTTCATGAAAAAATTAAACAATTTATTATTTGTAGAAATTTGAGCCCCCCAATAAGGCATTGGCCTTAAAATTTATAGGCAAAAGCCGACACTGCATGAATGCTAGACAAAAAGCAAATGTAGGGTATAAAGAATGCATTACCAAAAGAAATTAATAAGATAATGAAATTATTTTAGTAATTAGAGCCAATATTAGAAATTAAAATAAGGCATTGAGGCAAAAACAAAAATTACAAAAAAGATATTTAAGACTTTTCATTGGACAAGAACTTTTTCTTTATTGACCTAACTGAATAGGATCAACATTAATTATTTTCATAACTCAAACATAGAACTTAAAAATATTCATATGATTTTTCAATTTATCTACTCAATGATATGGGATACACGCGCAAATCATGTGCCTAGAAACTAGTATTATGAAAAGTGGCAAGTTTTGAAGCACACGGTTGGATTACTTTTTTACCCTTTATTCTAAAACTATTTTTATAATATTTTTATCCCTCTGTCCAACAATACTCGTCCACTATTAATATTGCACACTTCTTAAGAATCTATAAATAGAAGGGTAATTTTACTATATTACGCTTTGAATATAATAAATACAATGTCTTGAAAAATGTAATAGAGAATTACTATAATTAATGATAAGGAAAAATTAGGATCTAAGTGTTAAATTATCCATTGATTTCATAAAATGGACAAGTATTGTTGAACATCCCAAAATAATATAGTGGATAACTATTATTGGACGGAGAGAGTATGTATGGGAAAAGACACAAGTACCCCCTACACTATGAGCGACTTCTTAGCGACACACCTTAACTAAACTAATATCTTATTACCCCCCTGAACTCATTTGTTTTGTAATTTAATACATCTTTTGGCTTATGTAACACACTCTGTGACTCCAAACATTTGTGGCGCGTGGGAGATGATTGGATGCCACATAAGCTAAAAAGGTGTACAAAATTACAAAAAAAAAAAAAAAAAAGAGTTCAGGGGGTAATAGGACCTTAATTTAGTTAATGCGTGTCTCTGGATTTTGGTCATAGTCTAGGGGTGTAGGGGTGTACAAAACCGAACCAAACCCCAAACCGAGTCAAACTGGAAAAAAAAATTCGACTAGTAGTTTGGTTTGACTTGGTTTGGTATTGAAAAAAAACTCAACTATATTTGGGTTGATTTGGTTTTAACTAAAATAAAAAAACAACCCGAGACCAAACCAACCCGACATTATATAGATAATTTTAAAATTTTATTTGATACATAAAAATATTTACTTTGATCTAATTTTTAAATAATTCTTATACTTTTTCATAGTTTTTATCTTTTAATATATTATTAAACTTAGAAACTGAATGGTCCAATAAAGATTATAGTTCATAGACGTTGGTAATTATAATAAGGCTTAAATCAAAATCAAATTAATACTACTGCAAAAAGAAAATCAATTCAACACTAATACTGACAATAATATTGAATTTATTATTTAGTTTTACATTGGTTTAGACAATTAAAATACATAATCTAATTGTAATTTCCTTTAATATTTAGTCATGTAACTAATACTTATTAAACTTATTTTAGCATGATTTAATACTTTTAAATTATGATCATTTTCATTATGACTTATTAATTTGAAATATTTATTTTACGCGATTTCATTATTATTTTTTGTTGGATATTTTTGTGTCATTAATCATATCATATTTGTGTTATTTTCTTAAGAAACATCTTAGAAGTTGTATTTTGGTAGGACTAAAGAAATATTTGAAGTACAAGTAAATTATATGTTTGTATGAATACTTTAATGGAAAAATTCGAACAAAACCCGGAACTCCAAAAAATCCGAAAAAACCCGAGGTTGAAAACCCGAGTTTTATTGGTTTGATTTATAAATTTAAAAATCTGACACAAATGGTTTGGTTTGATATTTGACGACACAAATGGTTTGATGAGAAATATGGATAGGGCCGGCCCGTGGGTCAAATAAAAATTAATTAAAAAATAAAATAAATTAGAGTATGAAAAATAGCAAGTGTCTAAACTCAAAATCTATTTAAAGTTTGAAATGTTACAATTTAAATACAAATTATGTTTATAAAATATATACTAAATAAAATAAAAATTCTCTAAAATTCCTAGGGAACCACTACATAGGTCGTAGCCTATGGAATATTATCATAGTTTTTGTGCTTTATTATAATCATTGGAAAACAATTAGGTTAATATTTCTATTAAGCTATTTATACTTTTACTTGAAATCAAACTTTATAAATATTATAAAGATAATTTTACTGGGATAAGGCATAAGTAACCCCTAGACTATGACCAAAATTCCAAAGGCACACCTAAACTTAGCAAAGGTCCTATTACCCCCCCTAAACTCATTTTTTCGTATTTTTGTGCACCTTTTGTGCTGACGTGGCACCTTCAACCACCCAAGTTGGTTGTGTTTGTACACACTCGCCCGCCACACGTGTAAATATTGTTTTTTTATTTTTACTTTATAATTTTTCAATTAAAAAATATTTTTTAAAAAAAATAAATTTTTTCAAAAATAAATTCTTAATTTTATTAAAAAAATATTTTTTTACTTTTTTTTTTTTTAAAAAAACTATTCTTATTTTCTTTATCTTGTATTTAAATTAAGTTAATACACATTTTTTTTACCTTGTATCGAAACTTTTTTCTAACTACATTCATTGTTTTTTCTCTTTAATTTTTTTATTGATTTTATTTCTTTGTCTTTCGTTTTGATTTGATTTCAAGTTTACTTCTAAATGTCTTGTATTTAGAATAAGTTAATTTTGAATGGATATCAAAATAAGTGAAGAAAATCAAATAAAACAAAAAAAAAATGTTAAAATAAAAGGACACTTTTAAATTAATATTTTTAAAAAACACACATAATTTTTTAAAAATAATTAAAAGTGAAAAGATAATTAATTAACTAAAAAAATTAAAGTGAAAAGAAATTAAAATAAATATTTTACGCAAGAAAGAAATAAAAATAATTAAATATATATAATTTTTAATATTAATAAATATGTGTACTAACTAATTATAAAAATTACCAATCAAAAAATGACACGTGTCCAATTTGTACACTCCTCACTTGCCTTTCAAGAGAGCATGCACACTCTCTATGCCATGTCACCGTTTGTAATGTATTTATTCCATTTTAAATTAGTTTAGGGGGGGTAATAGGACCCTAATTAAGTTTAGGTGTGTCTTTGAGATTTCAGTCATAGTCTAGCGAGGTACTTGTGTCTTATCCAAATTTTATTTGTGGATTTGATTAACAATTAGTAACACTAACCCCATGTAATATCATCTTGTCGATATTTATGATAGTATTTTTAAATTATAATCTAATTTAAAAAATTATAAAATATACTTTTAAGAAAAAAGGGCTGGCCCAGCAAAGCCCGTAACCCACGTACTTGTGGGCTGGGTTGACCATCTTTTGGTCCACATTGAAAATGGGCGAGCCCATCCTGACCCGTCAAATTTCAAAGCATGTATGTGCTAGCCCGGATAGGGTGGGCCAGCCCATACTGACAACTCTAGTTTTGTTTCAAGTAGCTCAAAATTCATGTTTTTTAAACAATAAATGAGATAATTTATCTGTTTTAAATTTTATATGCAACATCTATTTACCATATCACTTGCGTTATACGTTTTAGTAGTTAAAGGGTATTTATTTGCTATGAAGTTCAATGGTGAGTGATATATTTATCTTCAAATCCTACATTTGGAGAATTCAGAATTTGAAATTATGATTTGAAGTTAACATCCCTAAATGTATTCATACATACACATTTCAGGGCATGCATATGAGTTGCTTTTCGTTAAGGCATGAATGGATGGTAATTCAGTTGAAAATAACTCTAACATTGTAGCAAAGCATTCCCATTAGCTTGAATTTCATATCAAAATCCGCATACATAACTTTTTCCTTTACAAATAAAAAGCATAATCCAAAGTAGTCCTCATAAATCCGACTTCTGTAAAAAAAAAATCACTTTATGCTTGCCTATTATCGCCCAACCATTATTTTGCTCCTGGAGACTCACATGACACACCACTAACACCTAGTAGATGAACTTAGCTTCATTGATATAACTAATGTTCCGGCGATTGGAGATTGTTGAGGAATGACTATATTTTGGAAAAATGAGTTCATTGTTGTCGATGGACTTCCAATCAATAGCGAGGAGATGTATTGCACCATTAAGGTACAATGATGTTATTTTATGCTATTTATGTTAGTGCATAAAATAACGTCATTATACCTGGATGGTGCAATGTATCACCTTGCTATTAGTTGCAACTCGATCGACAACAACGAAGTTCCTTTTTTCCAAACTAAAACCATTCCTCCACAACTTTCAATAGCCGGAACATTAGCTACATCAATGAAGATAAGTTCATCTGCTAGGTGTTGGTGTTGTGTCCTATGAGAGTCCAGGAGCAAAACCATGGTTGGACGATCAAGCAAAGAGAAAAAATATTTTATACAAGTCAAATTGCTCGGAGCCACGAAAAAATTCCATATCATAAGACTCATTTCGGGGTTTCTTCATTGTCTCCATCATCATATGTACTCTGGAGTGTTGGTACTAAAAAGATTGCAACATTTTGAGGGCTCCATCTCTGGCCACGATTGGGGTGGTTGGTCAACAAAATCTAAAATAGTACTATTCAATATTAGCTGTTGAGGCATTGATGATAGTGATGATGATGTCTGTGTGGTGGAATCGTAGATGGTATCGTTGATATTAATAATTAAGGCATTGGTGGTGGTGGTGATGTGGTGGTAAAATCGTGAATGGTACTATTAAATCTTATCGATTTAGGCATTGGTGGTGCTGATATGGTAGAATTGACAAAAGTATCATTGACTATAAGGGGTTGAGGCATTGGTAGTTGTGGTGGTGGTGATAGAATCTTGAATGGAACTGTTAATTATTAGCAGTTGAGGCATTTGTGGTGGTCTTGATGATGTTGATGTGGTGAAATCGGTAATGGTTCCATTGAATATTAGTGGTTGAGGCATTGGTGGTGGTGGTGGTGGCCAGTGTTGTTGGGGCATCATGAATGGTACTATTGAATGATAGAGGTTGATTCATATGTGCTGGTAGTGGTGGTGCTGGTACCATTGAATATTAATGATTGAGGCATTGGTAGTAGTGGTAGTGGTGATGGGGTGGTGGTGGTGGAATCATGAATGGTACTCTTGAATATTAGTGGTTGAGGCATTGTGGTGGTGTATTATTGGGGTTACGAAATCAGGAATGGTACTGTTGAATATTGGTAATTGAGGCATTGGTGGTGGAGGTAGGGTGCTGGAATGTCAACGACAGCGTGATGGTAGATAGGGCATGATTGTAAGTACAAATGAAACTGAAACTTGTATGTGAGAGGTGTTTTTATTTCCTTCTTATGATTCAATGGAGACACATATGAATAATGAGTTCCTTCTGCTTATTTATAGTTATAACTTGTATATCTGAATTATGGATATCATTTTCAAATTATATTAGTAAGATTGGTAAAGATATTTTAATATTGGTCAACGACATAATAATTAGGTGAAATATTTACAACATAAAAATCGTTTACTCTTTGATTTTTTTTTTCTAGCTAAATATTGCATATTTTAACCTTCTTTTCCAACTAATTTAAAAGCAAATTGCAATTAATATGCTAGTTTAGAAATAGGTCAATGACTCCACAATGATCCACCTAGATATCACATATTTTACCTTCTTTTCCAAATAATGTAAAAGCAAATTGTAACTAATATGCAAGATTTAGCAATAGTTCAAAGACTCAGCAATGATTCGGCTATATATGGCATATTTTCACCTTCATTTTCAAATAATTTAAAAGAAAATTCTAATTAATATGCAAGATTTGAGAAAAGTTCAATGACTCAGCAATGATTTAGCTAGATATCACTTATTTTACCTTCTTTTCTAAATAATTTAAAAGCAAATTGCAATTAATATGCAAGATTTAGCAATAGGTCAATGACTCAACTAGATATCACGTATTTTCACTGTTCTTTTCCAAATAATTTAAAAGTAAATTGTAATTAATATACAAGATTTAACAATAGGTCAATGACTCCAACAATGATTCACCTAGATATCACATATTTTCACCTTCTTTTCCAAATAATTTAAAAGGCAAATTGTAATTAATGCAAGATTTAGCAATAGGTCAATAAATCCGCAGTGATCCAGCTAGATATCACATATTTTAATTTTTTCTCCAAATAATGTAATAGTAAATTGTAATGAATATGCAAGATTTAGAAATAGTTCAATGACTCAGCAATGATTGAGCTAGATATTGCATATTTTCACCTTCTTCTCCAAATAATTTAAGAGCAAACTGTAATTAATATGCAAGATGTCACAATAGGCCAATGACTCAGCGATGATTAAGCTAGATATCACATTGTTGACACCCAATTTTGACCCTTCACAATATAAATTAATCATCGAGCTTCTTAAATTCCAAACGATTTGAAATAATTGACTTTGTAAAATTTAAAATATTTTCCAAAGTCATTTTAAGTAATTTTTTCATTTTTGTAAAGTCTATATAATTTCGTATATATTTAGTATATTTTATTAATATTTAAAAATAGTCTCAAAAAGATTTTGGTTTTACTTAAAAACTTGGTTAATTAGTTTAGCTAATTTATAGTTTATATTTTTGAGTTAATTAGTTTACAATTAAATTAATTATTTCATTTTCGTTAAGATTAAGAAGCTTGTTAATTAATTATGTTAATTCATTTTATTTTAATTTTGGCCGATTTCAACCAATAATCTCAATTTGATCGAATTTGCAATTCACATGGTTATTTTCTTAAGTCAAATAGACCACGTTTTTGAATTACTTTTCAAAACTCATTTTATCCAATTCGACCAAAATCTTGGCCCAACATTTCCAATTCAATTTTTCCAGCCCAACAGTACATTACAACACATATACAATACCAACTCCTCATCCAAAACATCAGCCCATTCTCAATTCCAAAAGACCCAGCCCATAATTCTCACAATTAGCAACAATACAATGCGTACAACATTCCAAACAACAACAATGAACCCGACCCCACCCCTTCACGCATTTCTTCTTCATCGCAAAACCCAAACGCGAAACGCTTGTAGCGCGTCTACTAAAATCCCACCAAATCCGGCAAGAAATCAGTGTATAAATGCAAATCCGTCGCATCAACATCAGTAGCAGCGCCAACAATACTCTCCCATGTGCAAGAATCAACCTTTTCCCAGATTTTGAGCAAGGATTTAAGGATCTTGGTACAAAATTTTGAATTTTAAATTCATTCAAAAATTTGCCCGTTTTCCCCCTAAATGGATACAATTCTCTTCCTATATATATACTCTCCTTCCATTAACGTCTTAGGGAGGATTTTTGGATAAAAAATAAAGGATTTTTTGAACACTAATTTACTGCCCTAAAACAGAGGGAATTTCATCAAAAGAAGAGTTGTTTTACTTTTCGGAGCTCATCGAAATCGGCTCATAGTGGTGGGAGTTCTTCACGGTCAAGCTCGTCGTCTCAGTTCGCTGCTCTCAAAAAGGTAAAATTCCTTCCTAACCTCAATTTATTTTTAATAGACTATTTATCTGGCTTGTGTGATGATGTTGTCTTATTTGTTTGCCATGATATTTCAGCTCCTCCGTCTCATTAAATTTTTGTTTATGCCTCGTATTGTTTTAGCTAGACTATCCTTGTTTCCGCAATCATAGATAAAAGATGTTGTTCATGTTTTTATGCTTAGGCAATTAAAGCGCAAACTGCATCTCCAAAGCATATGTGTCACAACCCGAGTCTACACCCTGGACATGACCGACACTCAAGAAACATTGTTGGTACCCAAGCGAACCCTCATCCTGGCTGACTACAAGAGGAAGACTAACTTAAGCATGTAAAAACTTAAAACTAAATAAAATTCTATAAACTCAACTTTTCCAAAACTTTAACTCAAATGAACAACTTAGAATAAAAATAATATATTTAACTCGCCATAAAATAGACACTTAAGTCTTTAAAACATTTACTAAAATAAATGAATAATACAGACTTCTCAACTATACTGACTATCTATGAAGCCTCTAACTGATAAAGATGGAAGTCGGGACAAGACCCACGACATCCTGACTAAACTGAAAATTAAATGAAATCCTCCGAAAACAAGGAGGCTCACCATAGCTAACTCAAACTCCCGAATGTATCAACGAAGCTCTTGTTGGTGATCCTAAATACATGTGTCTGCATCATGAGAAGATGCAGGCCAAATGACTCATTACATAGAATGTACAAGCATGTAAGGGGAATTCTAAAGCATAAACATAAGCTTGAACTTTGATAAAAAAAGAAACATAGGCTTGAAAGAATATGAAAGAAACTGAAGAACTTACCTGATTCAACTCAACTCAACATAACTGAATTCATTTCAATAGAAAGCAGTTTAAAACAAGTGCAATATAAAGAAAAAGGAAAACTGTTTAAAACATGATGTTAACTCATAATCATAATATCATAAAAGACATACCATGCTCCCTCTCAAAGTCTACTTGTGCAATGCATGAATGAAGTCTCATATCCCCAATCATACTAAGCAGAACCCCTTGAGGAACAATGCAAATATTGTTGTGGGAGTTTCCCTAACCGACAACCATCACATAAGAGCTATTGTGATGATATAGAGATCTTCCGCACGCTGCCAACGCATCCTATACCTGGACAAAGGTATAGGACCTGAATTACCAAGTGAATCCACTAGTCTATGCGAAAAGGATTCATCTAAAAAGTATGACCCTTTTCTACCTATGATGGCTACATGGTTTAAGGGGGCTGATAGTTGTATGAACTCTTCCACATCGGTGCTCAATACTAATCCCAAAAATATTAAATTATACTAACTCTTTATGTTTAAAAACATACTTCTTCTGTGATTTGAGATTAGTGCTCAAAAACTTTGCTCAAAGGCTATCTTGGAAATCAATGTTTTCCCTCTTGCTTCATTTAGAAAGCGATTACTCTTTTATGAAAACTAGCCCGAAGGCACTTTGGAAATCTCACTTTCCGTTCTTATTTAAATATGAAAGCATTTTAAATCTCTTTGGGAATACTTAGTCCCTATATAATTTTTGAAGAAAAGAACTTCAACTTTACTCTTTACTGAACTCAAAACTTCAGTCTTAAAACAAAGTTAAAACGTTTGTAAAAGACTTCTTAAAATATGGTTCATGTCGAATTATGGATATAAACGACTCAATGCAAGGTTTTCAATAACCATAGATAGATCTCAATACTTGGAACTCAAGAACTTCACTAATACTACTCATTTCAAGAATGCTCAACTCAGAGGGTTCATGCGGAGTTATGAGCATGAACTACTCAACTCAAGGACTCAAAGATACTTCTCATCTCAGGATTGTTCGACTTATAATGTTCAAGCGGAATTATAGGCACGAACAACTCAACTCATGGACTTCATGGGTAATAGGTAATAGTCCCATGATTAGTATTATAATCTCTGAAGGGTTAGGAACTCGATACTCAAGACTTAGAACTTGAAGATACTACTCCTTTCAAAGATACTAAACTGATGGAGTTCATGCGGAAGTTATGGGCATGAACGACTTGACTCAAAGGTCAAAATATCACTATGGAATTCTCGTATACGACTCTTCTCATTCTCTTACCTACTTCCTCAAAACTAAGCTCAAATCAATAGTTGATCTTAAAGGATTCACAATTGAACTCAAAGACTTTCTTAAACTCTACTCTTAACTCTCTCTTAAATGTTAATTATGAATTCAAGAGTTATGGTTCATGATATGAAGGATCTTGTAATGGTAAAGTAGACTCATGAATACATTCTCCTCATCCTCATACTCACTTGATCGAGTTTTGAAACAAGTTATTAGAAATTGTAGAAGACTCCTCAAAAGGACTTTCTTAGAATGTTCGAAAGAATTCTCAACAACTTAACTTTTAACTCTACCTTGAATTTGAATTATGGATTCAAGGTTGTGATTTGTGATAGGAAAGATCTCATGATGTTTAGGATTGATTTTAGATAGCTAAACATGAGAAAAGATCAAAATTTCACTGCTTGGAAGCTAGTCCGCAACGCAGAGAAGCATTAATATATTTGGTCGCGAAATAAATTTTGAGGCAGAGAGGTATGTGACCTCTCCGCGACGCGAAGACAACTTTATAAAATGGGGAGGCAGGTCTGCGACGCGGAGCCAAGTGCCATATTTGCCCGACTTTTCTCTTCTTCGTTTTCTAACCCCAAATCGCCTAAATTCGATTCTTTTGCTCAAATTTTCTTTAGATCTAGATAACCATCACATGTACACAAGGATATAACTCAAAATTACTCTATAAATCAAAACAATAATCTCAAGAACTCTAAATCTCAGCCCAATTCAAGAATGAAAGCAAATTCAAGAACACATATCAATAACATTAGATTTTCAACTTTCTAAAACGAACTTAACACTGAAATTTACATGATTGGCGTGTGGGTGAACAAACCCAACACTATGGAAGCTTACATATCTGAATGAACCATCTTCTTGAGGCAACTTGAAAGAAAAATCTTAGAATAGGGTTAAGACTAATTCATGTCGTTTGGGCACCCTGCCTTGATTTTGGCATTGTATACATCTCTTGAAAAATTCATGGGCATCTTTGTAGAGGGTTGGCCAATAGTAACCACTTTGAAGTATTTTAGAGGTTGTTCGCACACCGCTATGATGGCCACTAACCGGCGAAGCATGACAAGCATTGAGAATTTCATTGACTTTCTCTTCTGGCACACATTACCTAATAATATGGTCTACACATTCTCTGAATAAATACAACTCATCGCAGAAGTATCTCTCGACATCGAACAAGAACCATTTTTGTTGATAGAAGTTCAGGTCCTCCGGCATTAGTCGACACACTACATGGTTAGCAAAATCAGCATACCAAGGAGTTTGCTTTAGAGTAGACATAAATACCTGTTCATCAAGGAATGAGTCATTGATGTCTAACTCCAACTCGTCTTTATCTTTGCCCTCCAACCTAGATAGATGATCAGCCACCGAATTTTTACAACATCTTCTATCCTTGACTTCAAAGTCGAATTCTTGAAATAACAGCACCCATCTTATCAACCTTGGTTTAGTATCTTTCTTTGCCATTAAGTACCGCAGAGCTGCATGATCAGTGTGAACCACTACTTTGGTGCCTAGCAAATGTGCCGAGAATTTTTCAAATGCATATACCATTGCAAGTAATTCTTGATCAGTAATTGTGTAGTTATGTTGAGCACCATTCAATGTTTTGTTGGCGTACTAAATTAGATGGAATAGTTTGTTGCGTTTTTGCCCTAACACAACACCTAACGCCGTACCACTTGCATCACACACCACTTCAAAAGGTGCCAACCAATCAGGGCTAATAATCACAGGGGTAGAGATCAACTTCTCTTTCAAACACTTAAAGGTTGTCAAATATGCGTCATCAAAGCTAAATTTCACCTCCTTCTCTAAAAAGTTTGCCCAATGGGTGTGCAATATTTGAAAAGTCTCTGATGAATCTTCGGTAGAAACCGGCATGCCCCAAGAAACTACGAATACCTTTTACCGAGAGTGGTGGTGATAGCTTCTCAATTACCTCAATCTCTGCCTTGTCAACTTCCAGCCCTTTTGTGATACCTTGTGATCCAAAACTATACCTTCCTTAACCATGAAAGGACATTTCTCCCAATTTAGGACTAAATTGGTTTCCACACATCTTTGAAGGGCCTGCCCAAGGTGTGCCAACATGTTTCAAAAGTATCGCCCACAACTGAGAAGTCATCCATGAAAACTTCCATTGAATCTTCCACCATGTCAGTAAAAATAGACAACATGCAACGTTGAAATGTCGTCAAGGCATTACACAACTAGAAAGACATCCTTTTGAAAGCGAAACTTCCATAAAGACAAGTGAAAGTGGTTTTCTCTTGATCCTCTCGTGCAATAAAGATTTGGTTATACCCGGAATAACCATCCAAGAAATAATACCATCCGCGCTTTGAAAGCCGATCAAGCATTTGATCCATAAAAGGCATGGTAAAGTGATTTTTTTCAATCCAAGAATTTAACTTCCGATAGTCCAAACAAGTTCCTCTTTTTCATTTGGGACTACTTTGATGCCACTTTTTTAGGGTAAATCACACCTGCATCCAACCACTTGATTATCTCCTTTTTTACCACCTCTTACATTGGTGGGTTCAATCTCCTGTGATGCTTGACACTCGGTTTGCACTCACTATCAAGTTGAATCTTGTGAGTGCAAATGTCGGGTGGAATTCCCACAATGTCAGTGATAGTCCACCCTATAGCCTTAATGTACCTTCTCAACACCTTAAGAAGCAATTTTACTTGCCACTCAAGCAAGTCAGCTGCAATGATAATGAGCAAGGTGTTATTTTCCCCCAAGAATGCATATCGAAGATGAGCGGGGAGCACTTTCAAATCAAGTTTGGGTGGCTCCTCCATGGATGGTTTGGCGGGATAATTTTCTCGAATCTTTAGATCAATGTCTAGCTTCAATGGGTTCCTTGAGTATTCACCTAATCCCGATAGAGCAGCTACTACCTCATCGTGCCTTTGAACTTCGGTCTCATCAAAATTCGACAGAACAACCTCAAGAGGTTCACCCATACACATCAATTCGCTCACACCAGCCACCGCTTCATCAATTACATCAATCCTTAAAACCACGTGAATATCACTCGGGTGTTTCATTGATTTGCACACATTAAAGGTGACCTCATCTTCGTTCACCCAGAATTTCAACTCCTCGCTTTCAACATCTACTGGCATTCTCCCGGTTACTAAAAATGGTCTTCCCAAAATAATGGGAATTTTAGCATCAATCTCACAATCAAGAATAACAAAATCAGCCGAAAAGATAAATCGATCAACCTTCACCAATATGTCATAAAGTATTCCAACGGGGTGTTTGATCGACCTGTCTGCCATAAGAAGCCGCATTGTTGTGGATTTTGGTTCAGCCAGCCCAAGTTGTTTAAAGATTGCATAAGGCATCAAATTTATACTTGCCCCCAAGTCAAACAAAGCTTTAACAAATTGAAGCATACCAATGGTGCAGGGTATAGTAAATGCCTCTAAATCCACTTTCTTGGTAATCATCTCGATGGTCATAATGGCACTACAATTGTGAGAAACTTTGATTGTTTCAAAGTTCATGTTTGTCTTCTTAGTGACCAGCTCCTTCATGAACTTCGCATACCCCGACATCTCCAATAATGCTTCCACTAAAGGAAGATTTATAGAAAGTGTCTTAAACATGGAAGGGAACTTCTTAAATTTTTCATCTTCATTTTTCTTTTTGAAACATTGAGGAATTGGAGGAGCTATCTTGTGAAGAGGTTGGACTATCTTTGGAGTTGAAATAACATTTTCTTTAGCTTTTTGCAACTCGTCAGTGGGGCTTTTCTTAGGACTTTCCTCTTTCTCTTTGAGCATATCATTCTCCGATGCTTGTATAGGTTTCTCTTCCTTATCATCATCTTTCCCTTATTCATGAGTATTCATCCATTATTACCCTTTACAATACCAACAACTATCTTTCCACTTCAAGTCACAACCGCCAAATCTTTGTCATAGTTGGCCCTCAAAGTTGTTTCACACTCGGCTTCACCCCTGTCAAATAATTTGGGTTCCAATTGCTCTCTGAGTAGGCTCATTTGACTTTCAAGTTGTTTGATTGCATCTACATGAAAATTAACTCTATTATTCAATTATGAGAAATCAATCTTCATATCCTTAAGCATGTCATCAGATCCCTCATCCTTATCTAGGATATGTGACAACAATTCATCCACTCTTAAGTTACTCGAACTACCCTTTGATCTTGGGTTGTCACTTGATTGCGTGTGGTATTCTTCATAACTCTCTTCTGTCTTCTAATGGTCATTTTTTTCAGCCCAACCTTGATGGTATTGTCTTCACTCCTCTTCTTATGCGAGTTTCAACCTTGATTGCCACCCTCGTTTAAGTAACTCGGGTGAGAACCCTTCTCAAGTCTAAATACTCTTCTAATTTCTTTGGGTTCACCAACCTTTTCTAGAACTTATTTTTATAACCACTCCATTTGGGAAATCATTTTGCTAATATTCTCATCCCTTTTTTTTTCATTGTCAAGTTGCTCTTTTGTCATCCTAAAAGTAAGGGGGGAAACTTGGTCCTCTTGAGTGTACCACGCTTGATTGATCATTGTCATTTTATCAAGGAGGGACGAAGCCATCTCAAATGATTGTAACATTATCCCTCCTCGGGCCAACTGATCTGCTACTCCTTTGTTCACTGAGTCTAAACTCCTGTAAAAATATTGAAGTATCACATCACCCGAAAGCCCATGAGTAGGACATTGCAAGAGCAACGTTTGATAGCTCAACCAAGTTTCATAGATTGGTTCCCCTTCTACCCGCTTGAAATTTTGAATGTTGTCCTGCGATTTCACCATCTTTGAAGGTGGAAAGAACCTCATGTAGAATGCCTCGGTAAGCTCCTCCCATGATGAAATGAAGTCTCTTGGTAGCCCTGCTAACCACTTGGTTGCTTCCCCCATTAAAGAGAAAGGAAACAACCGGAGCCGCACTGATTCTTGTGAAATATCCTTGAGTGAGAAAAGACTACATATCTCAACAAAGATTCGAATGTTCTCATGGGGGTTTTCATGATCCAGCCCCCCAAAAATGCCTCTAGCTTGCAAGAGTTGCATCATTGTATCTGTCATATGGAATGCAGCCTGATTCTCACCTGGACCCCCCAAAAGAGCTTCATTGGCGTGAAAGAAATCACCACCATCATTTTGGTGATCAAGTTGATTCACAGTGCTTTCATCTTCACTCATCCTGTCACCTGATCACAACAGCTCACAAAAGAAAAGTAAGTTGATTCAACTATAATACAAAGAAATTGCAATTCAAACTTCAATAGAAGAATTCTAAACACCACTCCCCCACAGTGGCGCCATTTTTTATTAACGCTCAACTACACCTCATCCAGTACTAAGTGTAGACGATCAAAATCTACTATAAAACCCAACAAGTGAATTGGGGTCAAACCCACAAGGAGCGGCACAAGTTTGAATTCAATAATGAAGTTATAAATGCAATTTAATCGGTTGTAGGAATGAAAATTGTCGAAAGCATTTAAATAAATTGAGGGGGTGACATGAATGTCAAATGGGGGAAAAGATTTTCACTTAGAAACTAAAGCAATCACAAACAACAAAGGAGAAATAAGTAATTAAGAGATACATAGGGGTATGACCGACTAACTATCAATTTCGCTAAATGGGTGCTTGGTAATTACTAACGGTTTCTAAATCTTAACGGGTAGGCTGGACCTTAGATGTAATAGCTTTCTCTTGAAAAACTATTACGTTTTAGGTCAGTTATCTCGAACCTCAACAAGCTTGTCACAATAAACAGTCCAAAACCTCACTTCACCTACTCTCTCGAGCTAGATGAGTAGCATTGAGCTTAGAATTCACTCTCTCGAGCTGAACCCATAACAACCCAATAACTACAAATGCTAATTTATAGCCTTGGTTTTACACCTCTCTCTCAAGCAAGCATAAAACACTGACAACATTGAAATGCACACTCCAATATATTAAGTTGACAGCAGCTATAAATCAAACCCACTTCAAAATAGCACTAAGATTAATAATCTCTAACACCCATCAGCTAAATAAGACAATTAGTCACATAATCACACCCCCAAGTATGAGGGTTTTAGCTATTCATCATAAAAAGTAAGAATTCAATACCTATTACATTTTCCATGGTTGGGTATTGATCTACAAACTCTTAAAATGATTCAGTGGATCTTTAATTACAAAATCCAATTCAAAATTTACTTCAAGTCTACTTGAAAGCTTCAAAACTCAACAATAACAGTGTTTTTCGTTTCAGGTAAGAGTTTCCCAATGTTTGGATACCTTCTCTCTCTTCAAAATATTAATTTATACTGATCCAAAATTTGACCTTTTAGGGTAAATCGGCGAGGAAAGTCGGGCTTCGCCGATTGGTCGACGACTCACCAATAGCCCTTGTCCATCACCTTCTTGTTTTGTGTTTTCATCTAATACACACTGTAACTTTAGACGGTCTATGTCGAGGTCACCAATGGATTGCGCGATGCACCTTTTGCTTCTTTGGATCGCCAATTTGCTTGCATCTTCTCTGCACATTCTGTAACTTTCAGTGGTTTAACCTTGCTTCGTTGATCCAATCGGTGCGTCGCTGATAGGTTTTATGCCTCGCCTAATTTCTCTTATCCCCAAGGCTGTCATGCTAAAACTTTGGGCGGAGTGATGAGCCACTCAGCGGTACGCCGAGTGGTCTTGACGATCAACATAATCTATTTTCTTCACTTCTTTAGCTTGCTAGCTCCTTTTAGCCCAATAGGGCCCTTGCCTTACTCCTTATCCCTCATAGCTTCAAATCAACACTTTAACTTTAGTTTAGAGCATAGATTAGGCATTTGAGGACACTTAAACTATCAAAACAAAGCCCTAAATGAGTCACAATCTCAGACTCATCAGTCATGCATTCCATGTTTTCAATTATGTCTCCTTTATGATCACGTCTCATATTTTATTTCATTCCCCTCATAATTAGTACATTTCATGTACTAATATACTTGTGCCTACATTCTTTCACTAATGTAGGGCTTGACGAATCTTCTCCTTCCGTTCATGGCTAGTTGATTGTATTAGAGACTTGAAGACTTGGTGAGTCGCTTCGAGGATGATGCCACTCCTATATGTTTTTTATTTTTATTACCATGTTCAAACTTTGTATGTGATGTATGAGTTATGTCCTAATTACTTCGTTTGATGTAATAGATGGCTAGTTGAGACTATGTTAGACTTCCGCTTTTGTCAAACTCTTTATGTTATAAGACTATCTCTTTGAAACTCTTTATTTCTACTATCTTGTATTATGTATGCTAAGTGGCTTGTGTAGGGCCTCTCGGGGTCTTATACAACATGTCACGTCTAGCTAGTATGTACCTTCGGTTATGACATTATGGTTTTGGGCTATGGGTTAGGCTTACCTACTGGAGGAATGTAGTAGGTGTCAGCATGACTTGAGAAATCAGATCGTGAATGTGATAGAAGGGGGTTAAGTTATAATATGGTACGATGGTGTAATGGCCTAGATGGTGGACTTGACAACAAAAAGAAGTGGGTGACTTGGGTTAGAGTATATGGGTCCGAGGTAGTACTACATGTAGTAAGAGTGGTATTGAAGGGTTCATAAGTTTATATTCAAGTTAAATGTTTCCTTAAATATTTGCATGATGTTATGTGGTGGGTTTGGGTTGACAGATAATGCTTACCAATATGTGTTGTTTGTATTGATACTACTTTTGCTATGTCACTTTGCATAGTTTGGTTGCAGGATTCAGTGATGTTTCATAGGTGAAAACAATGATGATCTCCGACAGTTTCTACTCATCTTTCCTTAAGGTTGGAGTAGTGTCTTGTTCCTTCATTTGTATTCTTAGATGAAGCTCTTGTGTCTGTTTAGACTAGTTCTTTGGAAGAGGGATCAATGTATTGCCTTTACAAAGATGTTTATTACCACAAATTATGAGTATTTCAATATATAAATAGGGTGTTTAGTTCATATCCGTTCACTTTTATAGGTTATGAGCAAGTTGGGGTTGAGGATTCTCCTATTTAGATGTTAAAATAGGTGTCCAAACGCCCGAGTGGGTTGGGTCATGACATGAACCCATTTATCAACAATGGAGAAGTGCTTAAGACATTGTTTTGTGACCTATCCATTTTTCATTTAAACAATACACTTGAGTCTGTTTGGAAATTCAGGATACAACATGAATAAATAATTATTAATAGAAATAGTTAGATGGCAAAGACATTTGTAATGTTAACCTCATGGGGAGAGGTTTGGATACAATCATGAGATGATGGCGTTAAAGCTTGGAGTATATGTTTGGAGGATTAGAGCCTAGATAAAACATTCCTGTTGGAAGATGTTGTGGTGGTAGTAAAGCCAAAGTTACTCCTATCTCAGCTGTATCTTGTGGAGTGTACTTGCCTTTACCACCAGTCATAGAAGTCTGTGTAAATCCAGGACAATAACAATTCACACTTATACCCTTCCCTTTATAATTTCTAGCCAACACTTTAGAGTAGGCATTTAATGCAAGCTTTGATACAGCATAATCAGTCCATAATTTTGGCCAACCTTTGCTTTTCCATGTCCCATTTTTAACATCTTCTAAAAATAACTTCACTAATCCTTCAATTTGTTTTTCACATAGGTTTTCTTCATCCAATAGCATACTTTTTAGCTTTTCATTTCTCAGCTTCTGCAATATAAAATATTGAAATATCAGATAACTAATACCCCTCTATTCCAATTTATGTGACTTACTTTTCTTTTTAGTCAATTCCAAAAAGAATGACACATTTTTATATTAAGTAACAATTTAATTATAAAACATTTATTTTACCCTTAATGAAATTATTTACAACCACATAAATTTTAATCATTCATTTTGAACCACAAATTTTAAAAGTCTTTCTTTCTTTTTTAAACACTGTGCCGAGTTAAACTACCTCACATAAAATGGGACGGAGGAAGTAATAATAAGACAAACACAAAAAACAACAGATACTTACACTAAGAAGTCCAAGTCTGGAGCTAATATTAAGAATTCGAGTAATAGTGGAAGAGCAACGAAAGGTGGGCCGGAGTTGTTGTATGAGTAGTTTGGGACCATAAAAATTTGTGCATATTACTGTCTCTGCATGCTCCACTGAGTTCTCCTCGATATCATTGAATGATACAGCTGCATTATTTACCTGAAATGTTACTCACATTATTTGTTATGCTTTATCTAAATTAAAAAAAATAATTATTCACATATTGCAAATTGAATGTATTTATTTATTTACAAGTTATTAACAACACTCATAATTCATAATGGGCAAAACTATTCACCAATCAACCCGAGAGATGACATGTGTTTTTGTCAGGGCTTTTCATGGTTATGGTTAATAAACCAAATCTCCACAATCCGAACCAAAACGATTAAGAAAATTGATATTTGGTTAGGTTTGATTTTAACTTTTGAAAACGGATACTATTTGGTTTAGATTTGATTTTACTAAAAAACGACTGCAAAAATAATCAAACCAAACCAATAAATTAGATATATAAATTTTGTAATTATTGATATATTATTCATAAATAAAATATAAATATTTTATTAAATTTTAAGTAACTTAAGTCTTTAACTTTACCATTTTCTCAAGCCCAACACTTAAATTTTAGCCCAACTATTACAATCCTAAGTCCAAATCCATCAAAACTCGTTACTTTAGTCTTTACCTACCATACCTTTCATAAGATAGTCACATTTTTTCTTAATTGAATCACTTCGTCCGTGTAATGATAACTTTAGTATTGTTTAATTGCTTAATTGAACCAACAATAGCTTTTCTATGGATTGTTCATGTACTAGGTGTTTGTGTCTATCAAAATACAGATGTCCTCAAAAATTTATTACTTTCAAACCGAAAAAACTAGAAAAATTGAATCAAACTGAACCAAACTGTCAATAGCCAAACCAATGGTTATTTTTTTCATTGGATTTGGATTGGTTTTGGAAATTTTAAAAACCTACTAGATTGGTTTGATTTTGATTTTAACCAATAACCGATCCAAATCGAACCACGAACACCCCTAGTCTCTGTCATTACTTGAACCCATATGATATTTTAAATATTAAAATAAAAATTAATTGATTCTTCTCTTTAAAAATCTCCCTCAACTTATAATTATATACATTCTTCTCCTTTTATCTCAATTATCCATTAAACTTTCAAATTATCAACTTTAATTTTATCTCTTTTTGTTCTTATATGATGTTCTTCTACCTTTTAATCTATATTGGACTTACCTACCTATAAAACAATAAAACAATAAAACAAATTAATCAGAATAAATTGTTAATATCAATATTTCAAGATTAACAATCGATACTCAAAAATTTATTTCACAATTCAAAAAGTAAGAGGATAAAACCCTTTTCAACATATAATAAATGCATGTAAGGTAGATTTTTTTTAAAAAATCAAATAGAGGTATTTTTATAACAAATTCCTTAATGATTGTTTGTTTTACTTTAAAATGAATTTTAAATTATTGTTTATATTGACAATGAAAACTCTAAAATCTACATCACGTTTGGAAATAAAAGAGAGAAAAGATAGTGCTAGATATTTCTAAATCGATAAAATGAAAGGACTATTCGGCTTATACAACTTACATGAACTTACTTAATTTATACGGAAAAAAATAATTAAAAATGCCCTTGAACTATGCGAAATTAAATCACTTATACCTTTTATTACATTTTGTGATAAAAAAAATGTCTTTGCCGTTATTTCAAGAGACCACAAATATCCTCAAGCACTAACAGTTCAAATTTTTAATGACGTGACAAGTTATATGGGACTAACCCCTCCACCTAAGTGTTGCTAACTAGGATTCCCTACAAGAAACTGGACCTATAGTGACGATCGAAGTTACCCAAAATACCATAATTCGCCACTATTCCAACCCAACACCAAATTTTACACTAAATCCTTATTTGGTGTAAAATTTGGTGTTTTGGAGCTCCAACCCAACACCAAATTTTACACCATTTTGGTGTGTAAATAGTGTTACATCAAATTTGGTGTAACACTATTCATCACACCAATTCACTATTGGATATTTTAATATTATTTCATTATACAAAATTTTTAATTAAACATTATATAAATTATATGTTTTACTTAAATCTCTTGTATATTTAATTATTTTTTATGTAATATTTTTATATTATTAATTTTAGATATAAAAGTTAGCTTTTTCAATAAATTAATTTTTCTATATATGACTTTTTTTGAAATTAAATTTATGTTAATTCTACTATAAATTATAATTGGATATAACTACAATTAACCTTCACAAAAATTATTGATTTCAACAATTTCTAGCTCGACATAAAAAATAAAGGACAAAGAAGCTCATTTTGAACTACGTAATGCATTTAATAGAGCATTTATGGGAGCACCGTAGTGATCTTGAAAGTTGAATATTTATTTAGAATTTAAATTAATTTTTTCAATTATGTAATGTTTATTTAATTGTATTTCATTAATGATTTCACTTTTATTTGTATCATCCATTATTATGTATAATGTATAATATTTGCTAGCAATTTTTATTATTTAAAAAATTATGATATAAAATAATTTTATATTAAACGACTATAAAAAAATAATATAAATTATATATGGTGAATGTTTTAGAAAGAATTTGTTTTATGCAATAAGAAAATATAAATGAAATAAGAAATAATAATATAATAATGAATAGAGAACGAAATATTTTTTTTGGTGTAAAATTTGGCGCAGTGGTTGGAGTTGATTTAAACTAAAATAGTGTTGACATCAAATTTGGTGTTTGAGTTGGAGATGCCCTAAAGGTTTTCACTGATTTTTAGCGGCGACTAAATGCTACAATAGCCACTTATTTTTAGTGGTTACTAAAAATTGTCACGAAAACCTATTTTTTCAACAAAAAAATATATGAGAACGACGTAATTTTGTAAAATCAATATACATGTACTATCAATATTAAAAATATTCAAAATATTATTATGAAAAGCACCAAAATTACTCCTCAACTCAAATCTCTTACTATACAATGAATTATTGTGCGTTTTATGCATTTACATACCACAAAATCATTCTTATAATATAATGCTAAAAATCAGTGAAAATCTTTATTGGCAAAGTTCTGTGATTTCGTTGAGACTTTTGTTGCTGCTAAAGGTTCAGTTTCTTGTAGTGAATCCTAGTTGGCAGTACTTACGTGATGAATTAGTCCTACGTGGCTTGTCAAATCATTAAAAATTAGAGTTGTTAAATCTTGAGAGTATTTGTGGTCTCTTGATATAACGGCGGAGACTTTTTAAAATCTTAAAATGTCACGGAGGATATAAATAATCTATTTCTCATGATTCAAAAACATTTTTTTACCGTTTTCTTATACTCCCCCATTTAAAAAAAAATGACATCCTTTCCATTTTAGTCTGTTTCAAAAAAAAAAGACACTTTTTTTCGGTAATATTTTAATTTCAGCTTTCCACGTGCATGTTTAAGGTCACAAAATTAAAGGGCAATTTTGTACATTTGACATAATTTTAATTTAGGACCACAAGATTCAAAAGTCTTCTTTATTTTCTTAAACTCCGTGTCAAGTCAAATTAGATAATTCTTTGTGAAACGGAGGGAGTAATAAGATATAGTGTAAGTTATATCTAAAGGAGATAAAAATACAAAAATATCATATATAATAGTATAAAAATATGTCCATGAAGAATATGATTTAACTATCAAAATATGCAAAATAGGAAATGAGAATGATAGAGGAAGCTGACCAATATATCCAATGCAGTGAAATTGTTGGTGAACCATGAAGTAAATTGTTTAATGGATGAAATATCTGAAACATCAAGCTGATGATAATAGAGATGCAGCCCTAATTTGTTTAGGGACTCAACTGCTTCCATTCCTCTTGCATTATCTCTAGCAGTTAATATGACTGTTAATCCCAACTCAGCCATTCTTTTCACAAAAGCAAAACCTATGCCTTTGTTTCCACCTGTCACTATTGCCACTGTCTCTTTCGACCACCATCTACATTTTCCAAAACCACATCTAAATTAATGTAATTAATTAATGTAATTGTTATTAGTAATTGCCTCTACAGAAATATATGTTTAATGATCAATTAAGTTATTGTCATTATTTAATGACTTGCTAAAAATCAAAATTAGAGTATTGTTACAAGTAATTACCTGGTTTTGGGAAGGGGGAAAGATGAAGAAGAGAGTTGTGATTCATGTCTTGATGCCATTGAATTAGGTGGAGAGAGTAGCTAATTGAATATTATTATTTATACTATTATCATTTATGTGTGTACATACATATGAAAAGATTCTTTATTTGTATGACACAACGTGGAATGAGTAAACAAATACACGAGGACGATAATAAAGTATTTAAGCCTTGAAATTCGCACTATAGCATGGTCCAAATTCCTAGTAGTTAGGCAGATAGCCTCTACACTGCATGTGCTTTCCAAATTCTTACACACTTCTCAATCTCATTTGAGTATCCCTTTTACGCTTTTTAATTGTTTTCTTCTCCCTTGTACTTATTGTCGTCATCAACTTCATCTTGACTATGTCAAATCAAAACATATATGGTACTAATATTTTTTCTTTAACATGTGTTGTATGTGTCTTGTGTATTTATTAAGGCATTTTCAATTCAAACATTAAATTTTATATTAAATTTGTCAGCACTATTTTTGGTGCAATTAACTCCAATTTAATGCATCAAATTTTATATTAAAAAGAAATATTTTTCTCTCTTTTTATTATTATTATATTATTATTTCTTATTTCATTTATATTTTCTTATTTCATAATACAATTCTTTCTAAAACATTCACCATATATAATTCATATTATTTCCTTTTATAATCGTTTAATATAAAATTATTTTGTACCATAATTTTTTAAATAATAGAAATTGCTAGAAAATATTATACATTATACATAATAATGGATAATACAAATAAAAGTGAAATCATTAATGACATACAATTAAATAAACATTACATAATTGAAAAAATTATTTTAAATTCTACATAAAAATTCAACTTCAAGATACTACGATACTCCCATAAATGTTCTATTAATGCATTACGTAGTTCAAAATGAACAATGTTTGCATTTTTAATTTTTGTGAAGGTTAATTGTTGTTATATCCAATTATAATTTACAGTAGAATAAACATAAATTTAATTTTTTTAAAAAGTCATATATAGAAAAATTAATTTATAAAAAAGCTAAATTTTATATCTAAAATTAATATTATAAAAATATTACATAAAAAATAATTAAATATACAAGAGATTTAATTAAACATACAATTTATATAATGTTTAATTAAAAATTTGTATAATGAAATAATATTAAAATATTCAAAAAGTAAATTAGTGTGATGAATAGTGTTATATCAAATTTGGTGTAAAAATTGGTGTGGGTTGGAGCTTAAAACATCAAATTTTACACCAAATTTAGAATTTGATATAAAATTTGGTATAAATTTAGTATAAAATTTGGTGTTGGATTGGAGATGGTCTTATAATGAAAGTGTATAAAACAAAAAAGGCTTGCATCTATTTTAAAATACCCCCTTTTCAAAATGATAAAAATATTAAAACCTATCGTAAACTCAAAGCAAATACACTTTTTGTATAGAGGGTCTAGAAATTTCACTCTTCAATATAAAGTTAACAGTTAGTTGATGATATTATATATTATATAGCACATGAACCTATGTGTATAGCCTCTTCTGACACGCATGACAAATTGTACTCCCTGTGTCTCATTTTATATGAGGTAATTTAATTCGATACAGAGTTTAAAAAAGAAAGAAAGACTTTTAAAACTTGTAATTCAAAATGAATGATAGAAATTTGTGTGGCTGTAAATAATTTCATTAAGGATAAAATAGACATTTTATAGTGAAATTGTTATTTAATGTAGAAATGTATCATTCTTTTTGGGACTGACTAAAAAGGAAAGTAAGTAACACAAATTGGGACGGAGGGAGTAGTAATTAACAAGGTCAAATCTATTCTTGACTCATTAATCTTTTTTGTTTAATAATTATGAAAAAGAACACATGAACTGGCTCAAATTTGTGGACTAATTAAAATACTTGATAGTTTAATGTGTTAACCTTATTATTTGAGTTGTCTGATAGGAAGTTGAACAAGCCTTCAAGCTTTGAACGGGAAAAAAATATATATATTTTACTTTTCTGAATAGAGTTACCTAATACTAACCAACACATAAATTGTACATTTAACCGACATAAATCCATCATATAAACACATAATTTCTTATCTCAGTCTGATCAGCTAAGTCATCTTAATCTTATTAGGGTGTGAGGCATGCATAACATCTTTTGCTAGTAAAAGATCGATAATAAGCCACATTGAGGCATCATAGAGAATTCGCCCGAACTGAATAGAATTACCTAATACTAACCAGCCAACACATAAATTATAGTGGATTTTCGTTTAATTGTCATAAATCAACCATATGAACACATAATTTCCGATCTCAGTCTGATCAGCTAAATCACCTTAATCTTATTGGGGTGTGAGGCATGCATAACATTTTTTGCTAGCAAAAGATCTAAGTCATTATTTGTTTCGTGTGCATTATGTTACAAAAATTATATATATGTTTCATAAGTGATTATTCATAAATCAAATTCATGTAAATTATGTCATAATAGCATGTATCGAATTGACACTCATATCTCTCTCATGTTCAATAATTTCGCAACAATTTATTAGCTCATTTCTAGATTAAGATTAAGACATTGAAGGTCTACCAAATGACAACTTTTGATTCTTAATAGAGGTGACCAGACTCTCGTAAAAGCACCATTGGGCAATGGTTCCTCTTGAACCTTGAACAAAAAATCAATCTTGCATCAGCTGACATATAATTTTGAGCCTAACGATCGGCCTAATAATCGTGCAAAAATTTGTGACTCATTTATTAATAAAAAGTCTTTATTCAAGAGTGTGAAAACCGTTGAAATTAGTTTGTAGGAGGATTTAGAAGCATACACATTCAAAATATCTAGGTCCTTTCTTACAGTTTTATTTTATTTTTTCCACAATGATGGTAACCTTATATCTGCTGCCACTAAAGTATGTGTACTTTTTAAAAGAGAAACAATTAATAGTTTAATATATCTAATCTTTCTTACTTCATTTAATCAAAGTCTAAGTAAAGATAAAAAAGAGCCTTTATTCCTTTAAGAATGGAATAATCTATTATTGTAGTAGTTTCTTGAAAAAGAATAAATTATTTTTAAAAACAAAGATAAGGGAAGTCGGTAGATCATATATAATGGTAATGATTTTCTAAGATTGGGTTGGATGGTTGGGTCCACCGTTTTATTATTTTGATCTTTTACTTCAGTGATGGAACCTTCATTTTCTTTAACCTAGTTAATTAAATTTGTTGAAGCGTGTGAGCATTTCATCTAAAAGTTTAAGTTCAGAATCTTTATCTACTTTGATACTATATTAAAGTATGTAGTCATCTCATCTAAGAGTTTAAATTATTAGAGAGACCACACTTATCTAATTCATTATATTTTATCCCCTTGATCTCGAGTTTAATCACTTTTTTTTTCATATATAACTTTTTCCAATATATTATATGGATGACTATTCCATTTTCAAGAGTCGTGATTGAAATTATTTGATAATATTTGTTTTAGGAAGTGTTAATCTAACTTAAATTTGAAATAACATTTGATATCTTAATGGAATACTGAATTTCTTATTTCACATATACCGTAAAACCTCGATAAAGTAATATTCGATAAAGAAATAATCTCGCTAAATGAATATTTTTCTCCGATCCCGACTTGGGCCAGTTATATTAAAGTAATATTCTCGCTAAATGCATTAGATAATAATTAAAAATAAAGTATTAAAGGCCCAGAAAAAATATAAAGTAATAATTACTAGAATACATCAAGAAATTATATATATTTAATCAGTCAATAATACTAGACCAATAATTATTTCTTTTTAAAATATGATTCTATAGTTGATTGTTTTTTCTTCCCACCAAAACCAAAATTAATCTCATCCTTAACTTTTTGAAGAGCGAACACAATTTTTGGAATATTTTGTTCGAGTCGTACTAAATAGTTTGAAATTAGAAATCTCTTCATATTCTATATATATGAATACAATTAGAAACGTTAAACTTCACTAAATTCGTTTAGCTTTCCTAGATTTAAATAATAAATATGCAAAGACTATATTTTTTAGTTTCCTAGATTTAAACTTTTGAAATTCTTAATTCAAATATTTTTTTTTCTTTCTTATGGCACATACTGTAAAATACTCTCTAAAATAATAAATATTTATTTATCGATAAATAAATATTTTATACATTTATCGATAAACTAATAATCTCGATAAATGAATATTTTTTTCCGGTTCTAATCATATGTATTTATAGAGGTTTTACTGTACTTTTACTTAGCATATGTATAAGTTATCTACCTCTAACTTCTCAATTTTGGTTTTAAAGTGGCTTTCTTGACTTACAAGGTTTCTTTTTCTTTTCTTTTTAAGTCGTATTTTATGTTAAGTTTAATATATATAATATGCACTTAGAGCTTTTACTTCCTTTAGGTTTAGAGTTAACTTATTTGAAAGTTAACACTAGTTGGGTGGTCCAAAAAGATATGTGACTTAACCGACTATTATCCATTTGTGATTAGGACGTGTAGGAAAAAACTGAGACAAGTTCACAAAATGATGATCAGACTAACTATGTTTTATAAAACGGCCATGTTGAATAGTCAAAAACTGGCCAGAGGTACATAAAAGTTACTAATTTATTAATGGGAAGTATGAGTCAACCACAATTTTTGGTATAATTAACTCCAATTCAATGCACCAAATTTTACACTAAAAAGAAATATTTTTCTCTCTTTATTATTATATTATTATTTTTTATTTCATTTATATTTTCTTATTTCATAATACAAATTCTTTCTAAAACATTCACCATATATAATTCATATTATTTCCTTTTATAATCATTTAATATAAAATTATTTTGTATCATAATTTTTTAAATATTATTAATTGCTAGCAAATATTATACATTATACATTATACATAATAATGGATAATACAAATAAAAGTGAAATCATTAATGAAATACAATTAAATAAACATTACATAATTGAAAAAACTATTTTAAATTCTACATAAATATTCAACTTCAAGATACTACGGTACTCCCATAAATGCTCTACTAATGCATTACATAGTTCAGAATGAACAATGTTTGCATTTTTAATTTTTGTGAAGGTTAATTGTAGTTATATCCAATTATAATTTATAGTAGAATTAACATAAATTTAATTTTTAAAAAAAGTCATATATAGAAAAATTAATTTATAAAAAAGCTAAATTTTAGGATTTATATTAATATATTATGTCCCTGTAATTGTGGCATGACTAGTATTTTTAAAAATATTTTAATTATCTAAAACAATTTTATTTTTTTTGGAAAAAAGCTTTAGAAAATAGAAATTACTAGATTTAAAAAAATATATTTTTTGGATCTTGAAAAGATATATTGTTTTGATTTGGATAAATTATGGCAAAAAATTAATAGAGGTGGATTTTTATTTCATTTAATAAGAAAATGACACATAATAAGTATTTAAAAAAAAAAGAGAGGGTTGTTAGTTGTAAGGGTATAAGTGAGCAAAAAGGTGGATGAAAGGGTAATTTTAGACCAAAAAGATGAGTAGAAGGATATTTTTAGACAAAAAAATGGATGGAGGGTATTTTTAGACCTTTTCTTGTACTTTAGGGATATTTTTGGCCCTTTTCCGTTCTTATTTTTGTCCTCTTGTTGTAAAATTGTGGCGGGATCACCAATAAAAATGTTAATCAACTGGCATCTATATTATATAGTATATAATTTTATATATAAGTAGACACTTAAAACTGTATAAAATTGAACAAGTAGATATATTTATTCTACGGTATAGTACACATTGAATGTCAGATGGGACACCAAATTTTCATTTAGGATGTCATTTAAGATAAGATATATATTTGTTTAATTTTATACAAGTTTAAGTGTTTATTTTGTGCACACAAAATTATATTTTTTTTTATGTTTTATAGATGACTAATTAAGTTAATTTCCACTAGATATATTGTTGTATTTAAGTTGATTATTCTTTAATAATCCCTTGTAATAAGTGAACCCTGTCCAAGTTAATGTCAAGCAACAAATAATTTTTCTACCATTAATTAATTGTTTTCCATCTCATATCTGTATGTTTAAAAGTCAGTGGTTCAGATCAATAATTAGTGAGAATGTTTTTCTCACTAAAATCAAACTTTTTTTTCGAGTAATAACAAAAGGAAAGAAGTACTCCCTCCGTCTCATTTTATGTGAGTTAGTTTGATTGAGTTTAAGAAGAAAAGGAAGACTTTTAAAATTTGTGGACTAAAATAAATGATAGAAGTTTGCGTAGCTATAAATTATTTCATTAAGGGTAAATGAACATTTTAAAGTTAAATTGTTATTGATACAAAAATGTGTCATTTTTTTTTAAACTGACTAAAAAGAAAAGTAAGTCATATAAGTATTTGAGAATATGTCCCTCTCTTTCAAATGGAATGGTCAATTTTGACTTGATAGGGAATTTAAGAAATTATAAAAGAAAAATAATTGATGATTTTAAACTAAAGATATGTTAAATGTAACAAAAAGTTTTTAAAAAAATTTTCTGACTTAAATATGTCATATGAAAAATTGAAATTAAAAAGTTATCAATAAGTAAAAAGAACTTTTTTAAAAAACTAACTAAAACAAGAAAATAGGACAAATAAATTGAATTAGGGGAGTACTTTCTTTTCTCGTGAAAGTTCAAACTTTATCACTTCAAATTTTGATATATCAAGCCATTAAACACCAAAATCATACTTCTAACCAACTTAGTTATTTTGAGAATTTCAACCTACATAAGTAAAAATGAGTTTTTAGAATAGGAAAAACTTCTAATATAATTTAATCCATTGATTAAAGGGAAAATTATGTGGATAAACAAACATATACTAGTTAATTAGCTAACATAGTTATAGTTTGAATTAAATAGGGAAAATGCATAAGTACCCCCAACCTATGCCCGAAATCCTAGAGACACACTTATACTATACTAAGGTCCTATTAGCCCCGAACTTATTTTATAAATAATTTTCTACCCCTTTTTCGACCTACGTGGTACTATCAACCAGATAGGTTGAAAAATTGTCAACACGCATGGGGCCCAGAAGATAGTGCCACGTAGGCCGAAAAGGAATAGAAAATTATTTATAAAATAAGTTCGGGGGGTAATAGGACCATAGTATAGTATAAGTGTGTCTCTGAGATTTCAGACATAGGTTGGGGGTGTACTTATGCATTTTCCCAATTAAATATGGCTCGCAACTTAATTTTAGCTGTAATTACATTGCTTATATATGTATATATTATACAATTATATATATGACAGATGTACAAATACAATTAGCTTCTCTCCATTGTCTGCCCTCTCTCTCTCGCCTTTCTCCTCCCTCTCCCAATCTCGCTCGCATTTTTCTCCTTCTCTCAATCTCGCTCGCCAGATATACAATTACATATGTATACTAGTTAAATATATACAATTATGCGACAAATATACATATATAGTTTGCTTCTCTCCACTCTCCGCCCTCTCTCGCTCGCCTCTCTCCTCCCTCTCCCAATCTCGCTTGCCTCCCTTCCCCTTCTCCCAATCTCATTCGCCAAATATACAGATACATATTATACCAATTACATATATATACAATTATTTGACAGATATACATATACAATTCAACACATATACATATACAATTCGCATCTCCCCACTCTCTGCCCTCTCTCGCTCGCCTCTCTCATCCTTCAACATGTAGCTATAAATCGTAATTAGCAAAATATAGCCATGGAGCATAATTAAATTATTTTTTAGTGGCTATATGTGAAAATTCGTGATTAAAAGATGATGCATAGAGTATTTAAAATGAGGGAATTAAGAGGTAATAAGTTGGTGAGAAGGGGTGGTGGATGAACTTACAAATGATTAGGCACATGACATTGACACAATGGAAAAACAGGTGTCAATGTTAGATGGGTGCCAATTGTCAAAGGGCGGCGCGCACCAAACAGACAAACAAAACCTGGACAGCAAATAAAGAAAGATAAGATTGGTTGGTTGCTTCTTTTACTGTATCGCCTGATATTTATACCTTGTTTTTTGTTGAAAAAAAAATCATTTTAACATAGTAATGATTTATAATGATTCTGAATATATATGTTCTCCCTCATTTCTATCATACTAAATATATATATTCTCACTTTTACTTGGTTGTTTTCAATATAAATATACCTCTTATATCCCAATTCATGTGACTTACTTTTCTTTATAATCAGTCTAAAAAAGAATGACACATTTCTATATTAAGTAACAATTTAACTGTAAAATATATATTTTACCCTTAATGAAATGATTTACATCCACACAAATTTTCATCATTCATTTTGGACCACAAATTTAAAAAGTCTTCCTTTCTTTCTTAAACTATGTGCCGAGTCAAATTACCTCATATAAAATGGGACAGAGGGAGTAATATATAAACGCGTTTTTAAGTTAATCTCAGCTGATACTTATATTCTCCAACTTTGAGTGTTAGACTTATTTAAGCAAGTAGTCACATGTGTCCCAATGACTCCCAAAATCAAGGATTCAAACCTTTATTTTAAGAGAACTCACATAAAGGCAAGAACTGACCCAATGGCTCCCAAAATTAATCATACACGCTTTCAACATGTCTTTCAATATCTGAACTATCCTCTCTGACTTCCCGTTAGTCTGTGGATGGAAGGTTGTGCTAAAAGTGAGTTGAGTGTCCAATGCCTCATGCAACTTACCCCAAAACTTAGATGTAAACTGAGTTCTACCATCTGAAATGATAGAAGGAGCACCACGTACAACCTTACTATTTCCTGGACATAAATCTTGGCCAACTGTTGAGAGTTGTAATCCATTGACCGGAATAAAGTGTGTTGATTTAGTCAACCTGTCCACAATGACTCAAATCAAATCATACTTCCCCAAGGTCTTAGGTAGTCCCAACATAAAATTCATGGCTATCATTTCTCACTTCCACTCAGAAATAGACATTCTCTAAAGTAAACCTGCAGGCCTTTGATGTTCATACTTCACTTATTGCAATTTTGACATTTAGAAACATACTCAACATTATCTTTATTCCTCCAAGGCCACCAATAAAGTTGCCTCAAATTCCGATACATCTTTGTCACACCCAAATGAATAGAGTACTGTGAATCATGAGACTCTGTCAATACATTCTAGATCAAATTAAATCATCAATCCGAGGAACACAAATTCTTCCTATAAAACTGAGTACATCTCATGCATCGAGAGTAGTATCTTGGGTCTCCCCTAACACCACCTTATTTCTAAGCTTATTCAAATCCTCATCCTCAAATTGATTAGCCTCAATTTCCTCTGTAAAGATGGAATTAACCTCAATATGGATATTATCTCACCCTACCCCACCTTTTTTAGAGATGCTAAACCACATGAACTTAAACTCCAAAGCCTAAATCTCCCTGACCAAGAGTCGCTTAGACACCCCCAAGTAAGTCAAATTGCCCATGCGGACTATTTTTTTGGCTCAATGCATCTGCTAACACATTGACATTTCCTAGATGATATTAAATGGTTACATCATAATCCTTGAAAATTTCATGCATCTCTTCTGTATCAGATTCAGATCCTTCTAAGTGCACACATGTTGCAAACCAAAATCCTTAAAATATAAATCACTGTAGTTGCCCATATTTATGTACCTCTTAGTAAATGCCTTGGCGTGTCAAACCTGTTGAATTCCCTCTACATTTTTCACAAAATCAGTCACCTCATTGAAGCTCTTACCTGCAGAGGTCATACGCATAGATAAAACTTGCAGTTCAAAATTCAACGCTTGACGAACAAGTGCATCCTTTCGTCCCGCATAGCATAATTGGACAAGGCATGAACTTAGTCTCATAAGTAGCCACAGTTATGTTTCCCTGCTCAAGAGTCATGAACTCATCCTTTTTTCGATCTCTCAAAGTAAGAGGCACATATTTCTCCAAGAATAATGCATTAAACTATGTCCAAGTTAGTCAAGGCAAGGTTCATAATCGACATTCCACAAAATGAATTCAAAGGCATTCTTACTCTCGGAACTGTGGAATACTGCAAGCTTTAACTTCAAAACTTGGTTAGAATCTCATGTTTAGTGCCAATCATCACAGGGCCAAGTAATGGATGGGAGAATGCACCAGTGCCTGAGTCTCCTACCATCTTAGGGACCGTAGTAGTTATAAGACTAGTAATTGGAACCTGAGTAGCCTGCACAATGGGAGTGGCTCCAATACTTTTCAACCTACAACCCCAGCATGTATTCTCACATCTGGCTTAACATCCTCCTCAATCTCTATCTCAACCTCTTCTTTCACATGATCTTGGGTTGGGGGTGGGGTCCCTTCCCGTGGTACATTTTATGCCTAAGCTCCACCTTTGGCTGGTGTTGCCCTTCCTCTTCCTCTTTCCCTGCCCCTGCCCTTACCTCTGCATCTACCTTTACCTCTTCCACGCCCTCTCATTATTGTCTCTGCTGCTGGACCTGCTGTCCTTGCACTGTTGCATCTATCTGAGAATAGAAAAATGGAAGAAGTCAAATACCAATTTGAATTAAGTTATAGCACGAAGAAAGAAGGAAGAAAGAATTTTCCTAAAGCCATGTAGCCTCTTGTAGAGAAGTACAAAGTCACTGTACCGTTCACCAGGACTCTACTAGAATCATTTTGGTACGACGAGATCAACGAATCTAGGGCTCTGATAACAACTTTGTCACTATCTAGATTGTCTAGAGTGGCACCCACACTTATGTTCCGGTGGTAGAACCAACTACCAACCCAAACTTAACCATCAAGACTAATTATGGAAATCAATTTATGGGGAAAAAGCAACTAAATCGCAGTTTCAATAGATAAAAGATCGAGTTCCCATAAACTCAACCTTAACCAAAAACATTGTGGAAATAAAACCCCTTAAAATATGAAAGTCATGGTACCCTCTCAATCTCAAGGTCAATCATGCAGAAAATAGGAGGTTCTGAGACTTTTTCTGCATAAAATCTCAACTTATCCCGCTATAGCGGCCCGACCCGCTACGGTGCCTGCACGTGCTCGCTACAATGGCCTACCACCCGCTATAGCGGATCGTACAAACTTCAAAGACTCGGAAACTCGTGAAAAGCGCTTTTTTCACAACATACCTTCATCCCTTGACATCCCAAACTATCCCCTTCACGCCAAGTTTGATTTTAGAAGTTCTACTCACCCGAATTCACTTCTGTAAAGCCCTACAGGTTTCTTATATCTTGGTTACTAGAAAATATAAATCAAGGATAGACATAACACCTCACCCTTTTCCAGATGGCTCTAGACCTCACCTCATCCAGATTCCTTCTTAGACTGGCCTAACCTAAAAATTTTAAGTCACTACCCAAAAAAAAATTCTGGCACGATTTTTTTCACCATTGGCCTAGTCATGTCACGGTTAAACATAAAAAATTATCACAAAAAAAAAAAAATTAAAAAAATATAAATTTAATTTTACAATATCCCAAAAAAGACCCTTATTTATGGTATGAGGTACAAAAGTTACTTTATTGGAGAAGATCAATTAACAAGTTGGTTGAGAAATATAAAGGGTTGGAATGAGAAAATCTTAGAGCATAATATAACGGCGGGGGAAGAAGAGGAGGAGGGTGGCGTGTAAATTCGTTGTCACGCCGTCCAAACAATATGCCAACCCCACGCGTAATCATCAATTAACCCTTAGATTGCATTTTTCTTCTTTTATCTATACTATATAAAAAATAATTAATATAAAGATGCAAACATTAAATTTTATAAATAACTTTATATAAAAAAAAAAAAAACTTGAGAAGGCATTGTGTCATATTCATTGAATATTTAAGTAATTCTTTTTCTGTTGTGTACCTGCTTATCACACACTACTCTTTTACTAACTAGCTAAACAAGTCTTTTTCTATATATAAGTAAATATTTATTCCCTCACCAACAACATTTCAATTAACACCTCATTTATCAATTTTGCTTTCTCTTATTCTTAAGTTTCTCTTTCTCTCTTCTCTTCATCAACAACTCCTTCTTTCAATCTCTCTCTCTCGCTCGTCTCTTGCTCCGAGCTTGAAAAAGGGTAAAGGGTCTCTCTATCTTTGCTTATTTTTTCTGTGGTACTTAAGTTTTGTGGTGTTTCCATGCAGATGAATTCATTTACAATTTGTACATTTTGATCTTAAGGTTTTAGTAGCCATTTAAATGAATACATAAGTTATTTTCTACATTTATCTTAAGTTGTAACTAGAAGATCATATTGTCAATTCTTTCAATTGTTAATGTTTGCATGTTTACTTACATTTCTTTCCTCTATGTGTAATTCTTAGCTTTTTTTGTACAGTATATTAATTACAATGTAAGATTGTGGACCCCCTTTAGCACTTCATTGGTTGAGAAAATATACATATAAAGAGAAAAAAAAGGTAATTCTATCATTTTCTTGAATGTCATAATTCATTGTTCATGAAGTGAAAAATGTCTATATGGTAGTGTGTGAAAAGGGTTTTTTCTTAAGCGATCATGTGTTATTGAGTGGAATGCACTCAAAGAAATCATTACAACTTATAATATATATACTTCTTTTTGTATTTTTTTTTTTTTAACAAACAAAAATAAAGTCAATGTTTTAGTCTACTTTTTTATTTTCCTTTTCATCATAGAAATTGCCTAAATGTTACTAGCATGAATTGCATGCAACTAATTAAGACCATTGCAGGCTTATTCATCATCATTTTTCATATTTTCTTGTTTGGTAGGAACCAACTAATTATGGTTTGCCATTTTCAAAATTTTCCAAAATTAAAAAAATAAAAAGGAGGAAAATAAATCTTGAAAAAAATATTTTTAAATTGGAGGACCTGGACCCCAGTACCCCAAAGAAAAAACCAAAAAGAATGAGGTAATGATGACTTTTAATTTGCTCACGAATGGATGTGAATTAATGAGTAGAATCATTACAAATCTTGCAAGATAAGAGAAGTGTAATATTCACACTCATATATATATAAAAGTTTCCTTTTCATATTTACTTAACAAAAAGGTGCAAAAAATATCTTCCAATAGTATATATAACATTTTTTTGTTCTCAAAAAATATAATTTGTTAGATTGATCAAGATGGAAATGGAGTCATGTGTTCCTCCAGGATTTAGATTTCATCCAACAGAGGAAGAACTTGTTGGATACTACCTCAAGAGAAAGATTAACTCACTCAAGATTGATCTTGATGTCATCACTGATATTGATCTTTATAGAATGGAGCCATGGGACATCCAAGGTACATTCATTCTCTCATCTCTTTAATTTTCCTGTAATTTCTACTTTAATATTATACTCCGTCTGTTTCAATTTGTTTGTATTACTTTCTTTTTCACTTTGTTTTAAAAAAAGTGTATCATTCCTTTTTTGGTGACTCTTTAATTCTGATTTTCTACCTGACATGTTTAAGATCACATGATTAAAGAGTATTTTGGTATGTTCAACATATCTTTGGTTTAGGAGCACACGATTCAAAAATCTTTTTTTACTTTCTTAAACTCCACGTCAGATGAAAACAAGACAACAAATTGAAACAAAGTTTGAACATTGACATGAAGTTTGTAACATGCATGTACAGATAGGTGTAAACTGGGATATGAAGAACAAAGTGAATGGTATTTTTTCAGTCACAAGGACAGGAAATATCCTACTGGAACTCGAACGAATCGCGCGACAGGGGCCGGATTCTGGAAGGCAACAGGAAGGGATAAAGCAGTGCTATCAAAGGAGAAGATAATAGGGATGAGAAAAACACTTGTTTTCTATAGAGGAAGAGCTCCTAATGGAAGGAAAAGTGATTGGATCATGCATGAATATCGTCTACAAACTTCTCAACATGGACCTCCTCAGGTTAGCTAATCTTTCCATCTGCTTCACAACTTGATAAATATATCAAAACATAGTGTTTTACTGTTTCAATTTATATGATGTATTTTAAATTGATACGGAGTTTAAGAAAGAACAACTTTTGACACTTTAATATATTCTAGGTTGAACATATATACTTCGGAAAAATCCTTTTGGCCAGAAAATTTGGCCTGAATGATATTTTACCTTTTTGAACATTTTTACCCTTTTAACTTTAATACATTTTAACTAGAAATTGAAAAAAAGATCAATTTATTTTAAAATAAAAAGGATATTATAGACTTTTTAAATTTTGGCCAAATTTTCTGGCCATTTAGCATTACCCATATACTTCATTCCGTCCTTATTTATATGACATGACTTTAATATTCTATTTTATTCTTAATGAGATGATGCTTTATAGCCACATAAATATTTATGATTTATTTTAGATCACAAATTTTAAAAATCTTGCTTTTATTTTAAAATTTTGTGTTAACACCTTCGCCAGTTAGAAGTAGTACTAATTAAAATTGTGTCGCGCATGAAATGCTTTCTAGTTTGTTTCTTTTTGACTGTTGGACTTTTATCAAAAAATCTATTAATTGGCATAGCAAAGTACAAAAAGAAATAAGTTTTTCTTGTTCCTTTTTAGATTACTTTTGATGTTGGGAAATTTTTTTGGAGAACATATTGAAAAGACAAACCTTGTTTGTTTTTTCTTTATGTACTTCGTTTCCAGTGGAAAATAAAGGAGGTGTTTGACTATGTAGTTCGAAAAAAAAAAACTTTTAAAACTTGCGGTGTTAAAACTTAAATATGACATTACGTTTTTATACCAATAAAATTGTGTCACTAGGAGTAAGATGAGAAAGTTAAATTGTTTTTACATATATACAAAAAAAAAAATATATTAGTCTTATTGGAATTATAGAAAAAAGTAGAAGAGAATGTTACATAAAATGAAAGAAAGGACAAATCCATTAGTAGCTAAAAGAAAAATTTATCGTCACTAAACGTCTCTGTGTTGTAGTGAAGATTTAGTTTGAAAGTTGATTGAAAACTCTAATTAAGCTGAATAAGATTATTACTCAATTATGTAATTACTAACAAGTTTGGAATTTAATTTGTTGTGACTTGACAGGAAGAAGGATGGGTAGTAAGTAGGGCATTCAAGAAGCCAAGTCCATCAAACAACAATATTGCTTACAATTATTATATGAGAGGAGCCAACACAAGTTACTCAACTAGACCACCTCCCTCCCTTTCACAAATGCCAAGTTATAATATTACTATTATTAATCCTCTCAACCAAACATCAAATTTCAATCATCAATTCCCTTTTAGTCATCAAGTCTCAAGCCAAAATAATAATATTGGTTATGACAATAATCAACTATTAATTCATGAACTCCCACAACTTGATAGCCCTACCATTTCAACAAGTTTGGCTACAAATGATCATCAAGGCCAAAATTCCATCAACAACAACAACAATGAAGATCAATTTTGTGATGAGTGGAATATAGATGACAAGTTATTTGCACCACAAGTCATTATGAATATGGAGGCACCATCTTCTTCTTCTTATTCTTACCCTAATTTTCCGTTAGTCGACGATGATCAAAATCATATGAGCCAATTGCTACAATGTTACCCTGATTTATAGATGAAAATTAATCTTCTATGATAAGTTTTTTGTATCTTTTTTAATTGAAACCAAAGAAGAAGTTTGTGAAATTCCAAAGAAAAGGTGGAACACATATATAGAAGGAAATGCTGAAGGGTGCAAGGCACGTTAAAAAAGTTGCCTTTTAGAATTTTTTATTGTTTAACTACCAATTGACTGTTTTAAGATATTTTTGTAACTGTGAATGATCTGATGTTTAATTTTTTTTATCTACCTCTCAGACAAGCTTAAATTTATGTCCTTACAATTTTATATTAAACTTTTTTTTTTCTTCCATTATTATGATTTGGATGTTTATCTTTTGCTAAATTAAGTTGAGATGTATCTGTACAGATTACAAAGAAATTATAACCAATTACCTACAACATGCTACAAGTGATAATTTTCTATTAACAATCCTAAAACTTGATATAAAAAAATATGTACGTACAAATAATACATGGATGAAAAATAATATGAGCTGTGTATTTGTGTATATATGTAGGAAATATTGTATAACAGTTAGATGTAGCCAATTGTTATGTATTGCGTTATATCTCATCTGCATCGTTCAATATCCACGTAGGGCAGCCACGTACGTGTCAAAGTGATTAGATTCACTTAAGCTATTTTCAATGTTGTGTTGCGGGTTTGGATTCGTTTATTTTAGGTGTTTTTAACCAAAAATAAGTTATTCGATTCCAACCAAAGGGAAACTTAGTAGGCGTTTGGACATGCGATACCCTATTGAATTGTGAGATGGAATCAGCGTTTGGACATGCGATTTCATACTGATTTCATCTCATGATTTCATATCATGTCATGGAATCTCATATTCTCCGAAAATCATGATTTGGGAATTCCATATCATGATTTGGGATTTTTTAAATATAAAATTGGCACACAAGTTTATATGTTGTTACCACAACCCACATTTATATTTACTAACCATTTATTTCATATATAAAAAATTTATAATTACATCATTATTTTTTAAAATTTATTATTCTCACCAGGGGCGTCTCAACGTGATTGGGGGCCTAAAGAGAAATTTCAATTCGAGACCTAAAATATAAACAAACTTCATATACGTATTTATTCAAAAATTATTTTTCTTACACTATTTAGATAAAAATAATTAGTATTTTAATATTGTTTTTTCAGTTATTAGTTTTAGGTAAGATTTTATCAACTCAACATTGAAAAACATCCTTTCAGTGAGGCAATTATTATATGAATTGTTAACATAATTCTATAAGTAATAAGTTGACAAATATTAAATAAAGATAAGAGTTTAGAACCATAGAATTTGACGCAAGAAGTTGATGACTTGGTATACCCCATTTTAATATGCTTGTAGTAATGCTTGAAACTAAAATTTAAAAAGAAATAAAAAAGAATTTGTAACTTTGTTCAACACTTTTCACTATTAGTTCTTATTTTTAACAAAGTACAAAAGATATTAAAGTGGGTAAAATGATATATATTTTAAAAATTTATACTTTTTATCATAAATAATCAATTTTATTTAATAGAATTTTTAACATATAAATTATTCTTGATAAAATTTGGGGGCCCCCGAAATTTGGGGGCCTAAGGCAAAAGCCTTATTTTCCAAAGCATAGAGCCGGCCTTGATTCTCACCAATATCTAATTTATTATTACATTAAATTTAGTGAATATAAATGATAAAGTAGAAATTGATTTGGTGAATATAGATAAGAACGGAGGGAGTAATACTTTTCTGGTTTTCATAATAAAAAAACTTCTCTTTTGGCTACATATGAAAATGTTTAAAGCAATTTAATATGAAAAAAGACAAAATTGGTCATGTATGTTTGATAATCACTACTTTCAATATGTTTGATTTTAGTACGAAATTAATGCACTGAAAATGTGTAATATCACACAAGTGAAACAAGGCATGAACCATTATGATATTGACATACAAGTGTTGTCATAGTTTGTACATTGCTACATAATTATTTGAGAGAATATCAAAGGAGTTATGAATATTTATGGTCTATGAGCATGAAAATATAGTTGCGAATGATATTGATCAACAAATGACTCAAAGTAACAATGTTGGTTCGTCTTCTCGGCCATATGATCGAAAAATGCAAGTTCGACATGAGAAGATTGGTCGTACTATGTGTGAGGATTATATTAAACACTAATACACTACAATTAATGTTCAATTTTTTTTATTGAATATTTTTTATTTTTTTCATAAATAAACAAATTTTATTTCCAAAGTAAGCATTTGAGTACTTTTTTTATTGAATTAAAATTTGATCAATTAAAGTTAGATGAAACCGTTACTTATGTGGAGAACAAATAATTTTTGTAATAATTTATTATGCAATTTTATAAATTTTAAACAATTGGAGCTATTTTAGTAGTTTTACAACTTATGAGGTTCTTATGTTTATGAGAAAATATACAACACAAATTATATATTTCATGTTCAAACAAAACTTTAATTTCATCTCATGATTTCATATTATGATATCATATATGATTCCATATCGCATAGCCAAACGGGGCCTTAGAATCCTATTCTCATGGCTTTAACGAAAATTCTATCAAAATTCCAACAAAAGGAAAATAATTTATTTATTTTCATAAACTCCCCCCACCAAATCATGATTTATTTTTGCTTTACGTCGACATTACTGTGGACTGAGTTATTACGATCACTTCCTTTGTGTACTGAACTACACTAATTCTTGTTTTTAATCTAAGTTGCATCTCACTAAAAGAAAAAAAAATCAATTTCATTCAACAGATTTTGATTGTGTGAAGGGATGAAGAGTATTGAGGCATTACCGAACTGGTATGCGTAAAGATAAGATTCAATATTCTCTCATCTTATGCTTTAAAGAGATATATGAAAAACTCAAAAACAATTTTATTCTGCAGCCCGATGGTTACACACACATCTCTACAAGATAAATTGATGGATCACGTTCAGGATATCTTAATATATATATTAAGGGCCAATACAAATTCAAACATCGAAGATGACCACAACTCTTCTAAAGGAAATTCCTTTGGAAGGATCCAGAAGAAAACCTGGAAGTGAGACCCTGAGACATGTCCGCAGCATCAAGCTTAACATTTTGCCTTCCCGCTGTCAAATCCTTCTCACGATCCCAAGGTTTCCATGGATGATTTCCTTGCCATTCTTCTTTCGTTGATTCCTGCTTTGATTTTTTCTTTGACTTGGTACGAGCTGTCTCTTGATGCTTTTCTACCATAGATTTTGATCGTCTCGCTTTATTATACTGTTCCACCAGTTCAGCATCCACACTTGATCTACTCTTTTCTTGCAGCTCTTTAGAAGCAAGTGCTGAAGCCTCATTGAACGCCTCCAGATAACTGAAAATACAAAATAATTGAACCGAGATATCTAATATCATATCCAAAAGATCTAAATAAGAGAGAATGAACATACTTCATTTTGGCTTTCTGAGCTCGATCTGATGGGGTGTCTGTCCAGACACTAGTATCACCACGGCCTTCTTTCGAGCTTTTGTTAAAGCTCGTCTTTGAGTGCATGCTCACAACGCCAGCCTAAGCAGTCATGGAATACGTCATGCAGAGTTTCACAAAGTAAAAGGAAGGAAAAACACTTAAGCAGTTTCTCATTCAGAAATTAGTCAAGGATTTCATGTTTTGTCTTTCTTTTGGACCCCCACTATATAGTGCATGGTAATACACATTATGTATTCAAGAATTTATACATGTATGATAACATATGTTGTTATTTTCTTAGAACTACTGTTTCTTGTTACTTCAGGGTAGGGAATAAAATACTGGATTCGTACGGGAAAGAATCTGGTGCTGCCATTCAATGAACTCCCCAGAGCCATAGCTTCCCAGTCACTTTGTTTTTTCTTCTATTAGATTATTGTTCAATATCAATTCCTTTTCAACAATTAAGATATGGTTTTGTAATATTTCATGGTCACTGAACCCTTTAGGGTGAGAAGCATGCTAATGATGGGTCCAAAATGTTTCCAGGTTACCTAACAAGGAGGGGGGGACAGATGAGTGAAGCGTATGGAAAGAAGAGAGGGCTAAAGAAATTTAGGCACAAATATACCAATGCTTGAATTGTATGTGAATGTTCGGAGGGAGCTTTGAAGTAAAAGATAAAATTCTTGCTGACTTTGACAACCAGCACAAAACCTTGGTCTCGTGAAGAAGCTGAACATGACAATGGCAGTTCAAATTTTACATCACTAATTGGTTCGGCTTTAGACTAGGATATGGTGCTGAATATAACAGGCCATTTAGGAGTCTAAATGGGTGATGATGACAGAGGAATCAGTAAGTCAGAATGAGTTTGAAATTATAGTTGACCTGCAATGCCTGATAAACTAATATGTCCAAGATAGGCCAAAATTTATGGAAGAGCTAAGGAGCAATAGGGAGGGACAAGAATTAAGAACAGGTATGTAGCGAGAAGCCAGAGACATCAGGATTGACTTCAAGCTTAGACTGCCAGTTAGAAATTTTATTGGAATAGCCAACCAATATTGCATCAACCAACTACACCTCAATCCCAACCTAGCAGCGGGAATGGTTAGCTACTTTTGTGTGTGTATATATACTATCAATAAATCCCCAACGTTTAGACAGGAACTTATCTTGGCCTGCCAACTACATTCCACTATCCCAGTTTAAAATTCTCTCTTCTTTTTAATATGAGTGTATATTAACCCTTTATCTCGTACTTTGATCTCTTTCATAGCTTGAAAAATATTATTATGATCATTCCTTGTTGGGTTTCCAATAACCTATATTTAATACTATTTGTAATATGTCATATGCATCGATTGAGCCAGCCGGAGCAGTAAAACAATTAGATAAGCAATTATGCATCTTGGCCTGAACATTTAAAAATAGAACCAAGTTTGATCTGTCAAAATCTTAAGGAAAAGCAGCAAAAGGACATTCATCAAAATTGAGTGGAAGAAACAAGACCTTACTTTTCTTTCAGGAGGCAGTGTAGTCATCCATTCATCTCTTTTTGGTGCAACTTTGACCTCCATCTCTGCTAACAGCAGATCATCACCTTCCATGGAGATACCTGAAGCAAATAGTAATTTTAATGAAAAGAAATTCCTCCTCTTCAAATCGAATGTTATAAACATACTGGACCATGACTTATCCCAAAATATTGAGCCATAATAAATTACTACCGTTGTTCCAGTTAGGGGTGTACATAGGTCGGTTTGGTTTGGTTTTTCATTAAAAAAAACCTAAACCAATTATGTTGGTTTATTAAATCTAAAAATCAAATCAAACCACATAAAGTCGGTTTTTTCGGTGTCGGCTTTAGTCGGTTCTTTCAGGGGTTTTTCGATTTTTCGATTTTTTACAACTATACGGTATTTGAACAAGAGATCAAATGTATTTTCACTTACCTGTGTGATAAGGTAAACTTAAAAAATGTTAAAATGAATAGAAATTTTTGAAAAGACGGTAAAATTCACATGAGTACAAAATATTTTTTTTAAATATCAACGTTCATTATGTTAAATTAATAAGATTAAAGGCTAGAGGCAAACTGAATACTAAACAAAATATTTACAAAGTAAATTGTTAACTTCAAATTTGAAAAACTATAACAATATAATTGTAACTTCGGATCTTAATACAAAATAAAATATTTACAAGCCCAAATTTAAAATAAAATATATAAACATTGAAAACTATAAACTAACTAAAAATATATTAACAAAGTAGATTATAAATAATATTTTTTATCTATAAATAAAATAAAATTATATTTGGGTTCGGTTTGACTTTTTTCCTTTTAATACCAAACCAAACCAAGAGTGGTCGGTTTTTTTTTCAACTGCCAAACCAACTAAACCAAACCACAAATCGTTTTTTTTTCCGATTTGATTTGGTTCGTCGGTTCGGTTTGACTTGTACACCCCTAGTTCCAATTTATGTGACATTTCCTTTTAAATCTATTCCAGAAAGAATGACCGCTTACTAAATTTGGATAGATTATAACTTAAAACTTCTCATTTTACCCTTAATGGCAAGATTTTTAGCCACCCAAATGTTATGACATGTTCAAGACTACAAGTTTCAAAAGTTCCCATTTCTTTCTCAAATAAAAAATTACATGCCCAATCAAATTGATTCACATAAATTGATACAGAGGGAATACTTAGTTGGAGTTTGAAATTGTAATCATAGTATAAGAACAACATACATAGTGTAATCCCACAAGTGGAGTTTGGGGAGGGTAGCGTGTATGCAAACCTTAGCCTTACCTTGGGAGGTAGAGAGACTGTTTTCTAGACCTTTGGCTCAAAAAAAATCATAGTATAAGAAGTTTCCAAATATAAGGTGATAAAGTGTTTATGTTATCAAGTTATTAAAGGGTATAACGTAAACTGTTGACTATGTATAGTAAGCCCCAAGGTCACTACTTTGTGAAAGATAAATTTGGCACAACAAGGAAATGCAGAATTTAATTTGAGAAGACAGACAGTACTCTCTATCATTTTTTTCTTACTAATAGATTATTTTGCAAAGGACCATATCATTTACTAGTTTTCTACCAGACATTCTTTATAAATGTGGAATAACTGAATAAGCCACCGACACACAATAGATGGATCTTGGATCTTGACGCACTTCATAACTATATTGTTCAGCGATCCATGCAACATGACAATCCTCAAGAGACAGCTCGTTAGGTGAGCTTCTTATTAGTTATAACCAGTGTTGTGAAAGGTGATCGCCTCATCGCCAATGGCAAGAGGCGAGGCAAGGTGACCCTTCATCGCCTTTTAGCTTTGTGGCGAGGCGATCTCCAAAAGACGACGCCATGGAGACAAAAGGCGAGAGGCGAGAGGCGAGAGGCGAGAAAAGGGGGAAAGGCGTCGCCTTTTGTATAATCTTAAAAAAAATGCAACCAATTAAGGGTTGTAAAAGTTAAAAGGTACTTTTAGGGTTTTCAACTAGACTCCTCCGGCGACCAGCCAGCCTTTTCCGACTACATTTCTTCTTCAGATTTCATCTTCCTCGGTTTCTTTTCCCTTCTTCTTCATACTTTAGAGTCACTTCTACCTCTGTTTTGACTTTTGTTCTGTTTTTTTCTCATTCAAGTTCTAAACTTTTAGTATGTACCATCTATTTTCAGTTTTTGAATTGAAATATTTGCTAATATGTTATTGGTATTGAGAATCTGATTTACATATGCAATTAAATATTTTAACTTTTTGGTATTAATTGGTATCGCATTTCAAAAAGGCGAGTGGCAAGTGTGGCGAGGCAGACCCTTGTAGCCTTTTATCGCCTTTCGCCGTCCAAAACACTGGTTATAACACAATGAACCCTAACCATGTAAATCTAGTGGTACATGTAGCAGCTGCAGCAGTCTCTCCAGTTCCCCCCCCCCCCCCCTCCCAAAAAAAGGACAGAAAAGTGTTCCATAACGGAAGAAGACAGAAATCTAGAACTGCGTAACAAGAATTGACTCCACCAAAGCATGACAGCAGATTTACAGGGAATGGAAGTTCAGACAAATCTCCGAGGTAAATAAGCTAATAAGACAACATATGAGGGCGGAGGACATGATCTCTCAAGTAAAGAAAATAAATATATAAACAACCAGAACGTGAAAGTCCAAGCATGAAAATTAAGCTAAACGATGCATTACTGAATTCAACATTAATTGCATAGACGCTATCATCTCTATCTCTTCCTAACTCACATCTGCATGTGTTTGCGCTATCTATATTCAACTGTGTCAGTCTCCTCTAAAGTTGACTGCATATCTTAACGAGAAGCATGGTTGTAGTGGTACATAAACAAATAGGATTCCTGAAATGGATTGATAACGTAACCAAACCTGCAGATAGTCTTCGTATGTTTTATTCATCAGTAATGGACTATCTAGTACCACAAATGATAGATGGAACCATATATCCTTCAAAGGTGTGGAGCATGACAAAGGAAACAATCACATACCCAAAACAACACAACAACAACAACATACCCAGTGTGATCCTACAAGTGGGGTCTGGGGAGGGTGGGGTGTACACAGACCTTACACACCTACAAAAGATTATTGTTTGTGCTGCAAATAGAATTTTTATTGTCTAGTCACATGCACCATAGTGTAGTCCAAGCAATGAAGCATGGAAGAAGTAAAAGAAAGTGGAGTTAGGCTTTAGTGAGAGAAGAGTACTTTGGAGATTATAAAATCATGAAAGGTATATTAAGGCAAACTACTTGAAGAAGAGCTCCCTTGACAGAGCCCCTTTCAGGAATTTTCTCAATCCAGTTCAATTTAACCTCTCTCGAATTCTTCTAGTAAGTATAGACATGAGTTCATTTCTTTTCCTCTATTTCATTCTAGTAATTGAATGCTAATAAGTGGGTTCAAGTATACTTGTTTGGGTTGATTACTTTCTTCCTTTCGTTCTTATTCTATTTCTACTTTTTGATTTCCTTGTGTTATTTCCGTCGTCACAACATCGACACCCAAATCGTGTCGGATTGACATGGGTGTGGCAAGAGTCTGACCAACATAGATGGAGTTCACAGACAATTAAGCAATAGCGAAGTTGAATAAAAAATTAGGTACCAATCACATAAAATTTGAGCAAGATAGTACAATAAAATGAATGATAAACCAAGTTTAGCAAAATGGACCAACCTTGCAAACGTCTCCATTGGGCAGCTTCACGCATAGCTTGTAATTCTGCCTACAGAACCGAATCTTGTGTTAACAGATTGGTAGTCAAGAGTGTTTTGAGTTATCTTCATACCCAATGGGACACAAAAAAATGTACCTTCATTTCCTCTTGTTCTTCCTTGCGCTTTATTTTCTCATCCAACACTTTCCTCTACAAGAGAAAACAACATCTTCCTGATAAATTAAATGAAAACATTTGGAAAACCCAAAATAAAGCATAGTATAGTGTAAATGTTCTCCATAATATAGGAAGTTACAAAGTAAGCTCAAGGAACTGAATGAAACAATGGTAGGCCACAATAACTAGAATACCTGAGGTTACGGCATCTAATCATAGCAAGTCAAATTTTCAATGTGTTAATTCTGAGTGATTATATAATATCCTACTGATTTTTCTCAATGATAATTCTTTTAAACTAGGAATCAACAAAGTGAGGTGAAAGTGATATAGTAACAGAAACATCTAGAACTGCAGTCCCTAGGGGAAAAAACCTACACTTGATCCAGTCCAACTGAGTTTTCTGTAATTACAGTTTTCAAAGTTCCCTGCAAAAGTATGATTGTCTTCCTAAGCATTTTAATTTCTATCAAAAGATGAGAGCATAAGTCATTGCCTGATTTGTTTTTTGTGTACAAGGAAGCCAAATAAACTTTAGCTTTCTTAATTTCCTTCTAAATCCGTGTTTGACTGTCACTTATAAATGTAGAAGATTCAAGATTGCATGAAGGGAACTATGTCGCTCGGACTCTTCAAAGATGTCGATGGGTGCATGTCGGATCCTCCAAAAATACTGTATTTTTGAAGGATCCAACAGGGGTGCGGCAACACTTCTGGAGAGTCCGAGCAACTTAGGAAGAGAATACATACGTGAAAAACATATAATAGTACCTTGAATAAATAATAAAGATTGCATTGGGAAAAAAAAGGAACCACTTCATCTTTGTTAACTTCTGACATTCTGTTGATAAACTAAATGCTAATTTTGTGAAATAAGGTACATGATCTTCCGCCTTCATAACTTCCAGTGGTTTGCTTATAAGTTAAAACGACAGCATGTCTTAATGATTTTTCAACTTCTTGAGTAGGCAGAAGTCTCCACTTCTGTATTTCCCGGTTTTTTTCTCTCCATTTCATTTTCTTAATAAGCTTTTCGACCTCATTGGCTAAACTAAAATTTAAGAATCTATCAACTCCGAAGTAAAATGTTAAGCCTAAAAAGTCACACATTAGTAAACAGAAAGTGACACGGATGTTAATTGCAAAATTGTGCCAATTGCACCAAAATTTCTTGGCACAAAATTGAGATGATGCACTTAAAGAGTATTTTCAAATATATTTTTTTTGATGACAAGGGAAACCTGCAGCCGCTACCTTTTGGGTGTGCATAGGGTAAAACCCCCGCTCCTATGCAATAGCTTGCAAACCATATAGGAGAGGTAACCCGCACTAGGCAAGCCCGGTGCGACGAGCTCGACCCAGAAGGCAAATCCCTTGCTTTCGCTGGCAAGGGGTTTCGAACTTGAAACCTCCAACATGGAAGTTCCAAGCCCAAACCACTGGGCCACCCCAAAGGGTAAGAGTATTTTCAAATATTAATGAAAGGACATAAATCATGAGCTCTTATCTCAACCAAAGAAATGTATGTCAGGAGAGCAAGAAAGAAAAATGACACCAAAATAATTGATTCACACAGCACATAGCAAATCCAATTTAGCTATCCTAAGGAACACTAAGGCAAATTTGACAAGAACCACTATGAAATAATGGTCCATCCTCAAAATTAACTATGTTACTCGAAAAGATTCAACACAAACCAACTACAAAATTTGGAAATATTCAACATCTTGAACCAAAATATATGGGACAATATCTACACCCAAATGACTAGGAGCAGTTACACCTTGCTAGCGCAGAAAATATGTCCATTTGAAGTTTGATAATGAGAAATAAATGGAAGAAATCTGCATTTAGCCTTGCTATTAGAAAATCAACACAGGGTTTTAAGCCAGACCTTAAGGAAGCTTCTCTTCACATAACAAAATTTGTGAGGAAAATAAATGATTGTATCACTTAATTACTCACTTTATCTGGATCTTGCAAATCTTTAAAGGCTTTGTTCAGCTTGATGAACGCTTGGTGAGCTTCAGGATGTGTGCACTTATCAGGATGCACCATAAGAGACAACTTCCAGTACCTAAAGCATACACCAAAATAGCAAATAAATGAGGATGGAGTTTAAAGGTGCATTTAACAGCATGACTGACAGCAGCAGCTACAAGTTAACTGTCAACCAGCAGCTACAAGTTAACAGTCAACTGATGCCTAATCCACATCTATGGTTCACATACCAACAGGAGTAGTTACACCATCAGGACAAGGAAGAAAGAAATAATGCTTCCACTAATTCAAGTGAACAACTTGTGGGCAAAGTTCCTCTTTTTATGGTGATGGTATATACGTGTGCCGCGCCACAACTGTGTATATAATTATCAAAATATCCAGTTGTCTCAGGGAACAGCTGGATATATAATCAAAAATCGTATAATAAAGTAGGAGACATCTATTTAACTCCTCCTCAACTAGAAGTACATGAAGGCAAAATGCTTAACAAATTAAATGACAGCAACTTGTCTTACCGTTGAATATAAAAATCGCAAATTATAGATGTAATATAACATATCTCAAAATAATGTATAAGCAAATACGAAAGCAAACATGTTTGAATATTTCAGTAATCATGAAGGCTACAGCTAGTACCGGACAGACGATTTAGACAACATCCCCCTGTGACAATTTTCAAGATTTACTTAAACTTTATTTTAGAATGACATATTATAAGCAAATAATATGATTTGAATCAACTTAAAAGCAAAAGAGGCATTTTGCATATTAGACATTATCTATACACAGAGATATGCAACTTGCATTTGACATTCAGTGATCACATTCAAAAGTGTAACTCAATTTACAGTATTATTATTATTTTTTTTACAAAGGCAACAATATATTAACGGTATTCAGTGACTCAATATATTCAATATTTACACAGTGATTCAAATTAGCTAGTGATACACAATATCTAAATATAGACTTCAACTTTCAGATTCAGTTTCATGGCCGAGCCCTCAAATCACTAGATACTTAGATCAATATTGTGCAAGGCCAAAAGATCGTTGCACTTCTACAATCACTCAATACTTGTAAGCAACATATGACATGTCATCAGGGAGCATTATTACTACCATCCTCCAGGGAAGTAGCAGCTCGCAGCTGTTCAGCCGCTTCTCTAGGAGATAGGAGATGTACCTCTGACTGGGTTCACTATATTTAAGCACCAAGACTATTCAGGTTCAGAAATCCAATCAAACATTATTTACAGGAAAAAGGAAAGTCTGGAGCAATTTAGCTCATCTACCAGACCAAGTTCAAGAAATTGAAGGCCGTATGCAGACAACTTATAACCTTGGGCATCAATAATTTTAAGGATTGAATTCTAACCTACAGATGCTACTCTAATCTTAAATAAAAATTGCTATGGCTCTCCACAAACAAGCAAGCAATTTACCTTTTCTTCATGTTATCACTCAACATATTTCTGTTCGCACCCAAAACATCATATGAGTTGTCTGCATCTGCTCCCATGATTCTTGTAACCTGACCAAGTAAAAGTACTCGTTATACACAATTTAGATTGTCAACAGAGAGTTACATAGAAAAGAAGATTCTCAACTCACCTTAACCAAATGAACATGAACCAAACCCAAACCCACAATTAACAGTGTAAAAATGTGACAAGGCCAGGCTTCACTAAATGTCATATATTTAGAACCCCAAACACTACTAGAAGTTAACAGAACAGAAATAAAAAGCAGCATGGGAAAAGGAAGAGTGGAAGACCAAGAGAAGTTGTAAAGCAGTGACGAGAAAATAAATCACAAGGTTCTGTTACTTTTAGCAATTCAAATTTCTAATTTTGCTAACTGAAAGGAAGAGAGAGCAACTAGCAAACAGACAAAATAAAAACTGTCAGTTTTTTAAAATAAAGAACAACCCCACTTCTTTCAAAAGAAAATACAAATTACAGTACCATATAAATACCACATGGCGGATTCTTTTTTCGTTTTTTTCAATGGCTCATATGGTGGTTGATTCAAGGTATCTATAAATCTAGAGGGTTAGCTCCATTTGGTTTGGTTAAACTAAAAGGAATGTCAAATAATCATAAAACTAATTATCAAACCAAATTGCAAGTGTAATTATGTCAGATTGAAGGTACTAAGAAAGATCACACAAGTATGATTGTTAAGGAGAAAGATACATAGAAACAGACAACAGATAGACCAATAGGGAAGAGAAGAGAATGGAGGAAGAACCTCTTCAAAACGTTCGGCCTCGTTTGCTGATTCTACCTCAGTCACCAAAGCAGGAGGTGGGGGTCCTATAAACAATTCAGTATCTTCTTCCACCTCAACATCCCTGGAAACATTTGTCAGAGACACTTAGTGCAGTTCACTTTAGTCTGGTATAACATAGATGACATCCTAACTGTTTTTTGAAGCTTCTTGAGTGTGGAAGGGATAACTATTAAACTTCTGAGAGCAAGAAGTACTTGCAGAAACAACAAAGAGAGGCTGATCAAACCTGTGAGCTCATCTAAGAAGATCATAGTACTTTTTGTGTTAATATGTCAAAACCAATCTGTTTTTCCATCTCTGAACCAAAGATTTTCTGAAGGGAGAAACTTAAATCTGAGTTACTCTGACTCTTCAAAATCCCTGCCGCACCCATGTCAACACGACATGGGTGTGGATGTAGGATCCACACCGGATTTGGTCAACTTACCTCCAGTTCTTAGACTACATATATGACCGAGAACACAGAAATATAGATTAATTGGGTATTTGGTTTGATTTTTGGGTTTATGTCATATATATAGAGAGAGAAGAGTTATATAAAGTATGAGAATGCTCTGCTATAACGACGAGATATCTTATGATTATGATTAAAATATTAGGGTTTATAAAGAAATAATTTTTTATTAGTTTTAGTTCAGTAACTTTAATTAACCGAAATATATACTTTACATGATGTAATTTATATTTATTAGTCGTAACCCAGCACCTGTATCTGCATTCGGATCCATACCCCCAGAATCCTAAAATTTATGTGATGAAGAACCCAACCCCTAGATCTACACCCATATCCAATAGTCTGAGCAACATAAATTAAAATTCACCAGATGTGATGCATTGTTATCAATGCTGTAGAACGGTCTAGTTGATTAGGCTAAGTAAAGAATCAAATTATCTACTCCCTTGAGCACATTCCAAATACAGTTTAAGTTAAATACCAATAGGGTCAGTTAGTGTTAAAAAAAAACAAGTCCACAAGTACATATCTAAGTGAGGCAATAAACTGCAATGGAGAATTGAGGTTTACCTCAGCTCCGCTTGTGCTTCAGTCAACTTAGCTGCGGCAGCAAGTAGTTCTGCAGAAGGCATTGCAGGGCCAATCACCCTGCACAAGCGCAAAGGAGATCAAATTAAAATAAGACAACTTAGGACTAGAATGAGGTTTTGATAAAAGAAGAAACCACCTACTCAACCATCATCACCACCTTTTATTTTCTCAGGTAAAAAAAGGCAAACTGTAATTCCTTTTTACTTTTGTGTTTGGGGAGGGAGGGGTTGAGGGACATGGACTTCTCTCTATGTAATATAACAAATTTGGAGGCGGAAACCTTCTTTACTAACCTCTTTTTTGGGCCAGTATCTTCTTCGGCAGGCAAGCTTAAATTAGCATTGTAAGCGGTAGCATTATCGCTTGGCAAACTCAAATTGGCATTATGACCACTAGCTACTTCATTTGGCAAACTCAAATTGGCATTACAATGTTCCTGTCCAACTCCCGAATCCAATGGCTTGGACTGCTCATCATTTTGATGCAACTCTTGACTTTGAAGTAGCATTTGGGAGCGGATTAAGGGTCCTACAGTCTCCAAAGTAGGAAATGCTTTTGATGGTAATAGAAAAACATGATCACCTGTTTCCTTAAGGTTTAAGGAGAGGAACAGTTTTCGCAGACGCTTGACCAACAATTTTTCAGATAAACCCCTTATATCTACAGCTTGTCCATCATCAATCATTTGTAGAAGCTGTATTGAATTTACAGAAGACTTTAGCTGAATTTGGCTCATAGTTATATGTCAATATAAACTTGAAGATAAAATAATTATGGTTTAAAATCCTGAAATATCAAGTGTGCACTAATAAACCAAAGGAAAAAAGAAAACATAGGGGAAAGGAATAAGTACGCTGTCTCGTACAAGTATACCAAATCCTTAATTTAAGGACATATTTAATGCTATTTATGATCGAGTAGAAGCTTATGGACACAAGTTTTTTTGTTAAGGTAAATAACTTTTTTATTAATGGACACAAGTTTCTTTGTTAAGGTAAATAACTTTTTTAATAATGGTAAAATCTCCTGTATACCAGCAACACTCAAAAAGTAGAGACTCTACAACATAATATGTTCACAACGAATGACACCCAATCTACTATAGTCTATACATATAGGAATGCTCATGGACACAAGTATATTCCTATATGCCTACAAAAACAAATAGGTCATGTATATACTCACTAAAACGAAGTAGAAAGGGATTCTTTTGACAAAACCTAGGACATTGCAGGGGGATTTCCTATAGATGGAATTTTCTGGAAGGGTAAAAATTCTAGTTCTTCATTAATTATTCAATTGGTAAGGTCCTTGAATAATGCACACAATGCAGCCTTTCCTTGGCAGATCATTTGGAAAAATAACTCATCACTGAAAGTCAGAATCCTCACCTCGAAAGCTCCTACATGACCTAATTTAACACAAGAACTCTACAGCAAAGAGTAAAGACGTAGCGATTTGCAGCAAACTTTGTCAGAAGACGAGAATATATAAATGGATTGTCACACTGTGAGATGGCTCAACTCATTGGACACTCTGCAATCTTAGCATGGACTCTCTAATTCCTCAATATTGAAGGAATGCAGGCTGCTGGATTTAGTGCAAAACTCAGCAATACTATTGAGCTAGATCCTAGAGTTAGAATGTGATAACTATTGTTATGAAGATAAAGAAAAGGACAGCTCCTAATAAAAGGAACTCCAGCAAGTGGAAAGGGAGTTATTCTTTGTGTTTCATCTTTATGAATTTTGATAAGCATTTTTTTGACAGCATCTCATACTTTTTGTTCCTTGCAACTTCTTCGTGCCTGTTTTGACACATACCTCACTTTTAAAAGAAAAACAAAGAGTTCCATCCAACCATATTATCCAACTCCTCGATTAAAATAACATTTTTGGTCAAACCGTTTATTTATTTAACACAACCCTAAAGATAAATTACTTGATAATAGACAGAGCGGTTTGCTTACTTTCTACTCCTTGTCTCAAATTCTTTTTCAATTTCCCTTACCAAGAATCAAAGGAAAAAATCTACCATTAAGAATTTCAAATGCACTAGTAGCATTTTTCATGTAGTTTCAGAATACATAAATCTTCTATTCAAAAAAGTACATTATGAAATATGTCTGCTTTAGGATCAAACATTGGTTAAGTTGCTCAAAAAATGAATGCTTCATAAGTGAATTAATGCACATCTAGTTAAGAACAAAATTTGGTCATTACAACTTCCAAGAATTTATATGTATCAATTGTTTAACTATAAAATTTGATGATGATATTTTCTTTATTAAACTAATTATTATTGTAATTTCTTCCATTATCACACCATGGGAAAAAATGAGTAGCAATAACAATAACAATAACAACAATAAAACAATAACTACAATTAATTAGCTAATTACAGAAGAACAATTAAAATGTAGTACCTGTTCCAAATCACCAGCTACAGTAGGGAACTCCTGCAATATGCCTTTGACCACATCCCCAGGACTATCCCTTCGCCGCTCGGGCTGGAAATCATCACAGTCTGACCCGGAACCGGTGTCCGATTCACTAGAATCCGAATACTTCCTCTTTCCCTCTCGTTTCGATCTCCTACTACTGCTGCTGCCTCTATGCTCCCGCTTCTTCACATGCTTCTTTTTTCGCTTCGCCCTCTCCCTATGCTTATCACTCCTTGAGGAGTTCCTCCGACTCCTCTCCCCCTCACGACGCTGTTTGTGCCGACGCTTTCGCCGTTTTTCATCTTCAGAGGAGCTATCAACTTCATAGTCAGATTCAGAAGATGATTCAGATGAGGACGTGGCTGATTCTTCTTGTTTTCTTTTCTTCCTCCTGCTCGAATTCTCTCCCATGGTGATCCTTGTTCTGCAGGAGAAATTCAAGGTGGAGATTATTAGAAGCTTTTGTCTATTCTGGTTGCTGATCACAAATTTGTTAAATTTTGGGACTCAAGTGTCCAATTTAAAACAATTTCTGGTTTTTTGTCATCCATTAGTTTTAAATAAAAAGGATTGTATTTTCGATATACACTCCAAAAAGAATTTATATTTGCCCTTCATTATATTTTTCACTAGTGATGGTGTGCCCGTGCTGGAGCAAACAATGGAAAAGAAAATCAAATAGATAAAAAGTGGCTGAGGAAGAGGATCGCCAACAGAGTATAATGAGAAAATTTGATGAAATATAATATCCTCATTCATCTATTTGTGTAATTAATAGACAGTGCTCTTTTTATTTGGCATTACAGAGGGAGTACTTTTTTTTCCAAATGAGCTTGAGACGCATGATCAAACAACTAAGCAGATCAACTCAATTTCATCATCTTCCTACTAACATTTTTTCTTACTAATGCAAAGCTTGATTAATGATAGAATGATTATCCTTGGAAATGCCTTAAAAGAAGTTGTGATCATTTTTCAAAACCCAGTAAAATTAGTCACAAAAATATGACTGATGCACGCGAGTATAAAGATCCAAGGGAAGCAAACTCACACAAACTATGTTTAAAATGTGAAGAAGCATCATAACAAACTGTCAAATTGTGAGAATATTCATCAAGTCTTTCTTATTCTTTTCATCAATCCTTAAAAGGGGAACATAATTACTACTCTCTCCAGGGAAAACAGTTTTCGGAAATGGTCAGCTAAACGGAGATGATACTCCATGAGAAATTAATTCCTCTTCCTCCGCCTCCTCCGCGGCTCCGCCATTTCACAAAGATCAATTTATATGTTCTTCTCATTATCTTATTGACGCAATCCATTGAATTATTTTTATACAAAGGAGTGACCACACACCCTCACAAGTCACATATATGATATAACCAGAAATTTGTGAAGATATGCCACTGAAGCTATAGCAGAAGAATTCAGGAACAAGAGGTTAATTCTGTACTTGAGCAAAAGGAGCAGTCTATCTTGATGACCAAAAAACTATCAATAGAGCAGTCTATCTTTAGGACTGCTTTCTTTCATGTCAGCGTAAATACTTTATAAAAGTAGCAATGAACACTTAGTTGAGGGTCATCACAAAGTAGCACCCATTTAGAATGTTTACAATTGTGGGATTAGAATAATAAGAGAAAAAAAGCAGAATCGGATGGAGTTTAAAGATGAAAATAAGAGTGACGCTTTCCTAGGGAATAAGATATACCTTTTTTAGCATTTAGTAACGGAAATCAACTCATACATCAGTAAAATGCTCCCAGCTGAAGGAGACTTCATTATCAAATTCGAACTCGAGATTTTGGTTAAGAGAGGAGAGAACCACCCCTTCCTTCAATGGTTATTTTGCATCTGCAACTGTGCAGAACCATTAACCACAACCTTGATACCTATGCATGTCTTTGTGAGAAATATAAGAAAAGAATATTATTGAATTGTTTTTAAATTGTTACATTGTGACCCTATTTATAGACACTATATTAGAATCCTTTTCCAACTAGGACTCCTATTCTTATTCCTATTCCTATTCCTATTCTAAGTAGGAAATACTTATTTCTATTCTAACACTCCCCCTCAAGCTGGTGCATATAAATCATATGTACCTAGCTTGTTACAGATGTAATTAATACGAGGACATGTGAGGGACTTGGTGAACATATCTGCAAGCTGATCATTTGACTTCACAAATTTCGTAACAATATCTCCCGAGAGTATCTTTTCTCTGACAAAGTGACAGTCAATCTCAATGTGCTTAGTCCTTTCATGAAACACTGGATTTGATGCGATATGAAGAGCCGCTTGGTTATCACACACAAGTTCCATCTGATAAATTTTGCCAAATTTTAGTTCTCCCAGCAACTGTTTGATCCAAACTAGTTCACAAGTTGCCACGCCATTGCTCGATATTCGATTACGCACTAGATCGAGCAACCACATTCTTTCTTACTCTTCCACGACACCAAATTACCTCCTACTAAAACGCAATATCCGGATGTCGAGCGTGCGAGGGTGATCACGCCAATCTGTATATCCAATGATATTCTCATGGCCTTGATCCTCAAAGAGTAGTCCTTACGGAGGCGACTTTATATATCGCGAATCACGAACAATCGCTTCCCAATGACTATCACAAGGGAAGTCATAAAGCGACTTACAACACTCACGAAAAGATATGTCAGGTCTAGTCACTGTGAGATAATTCAACTTTCCAACAAGCCGTCTATACCTTTCAGGATTACTAAGCGGCTCCCCCTGTCCTGGAAGGAGTTTAACATTCGGATCCATAGGAGTGTCAATAGGTCTACATCCCATCATTCCTGTCTCCTCAAGAATGTCTAAGGCATACTTGCGTTGAGAAATAACAATACCTGATCTAGACTGAGCAACCTCAATACCTAGAAAATACTTCAATCTGCCAAGGTCTTTAGTCTGGAAGTGCTTAAAGAGATGTTGCTTCAAATCGGTGATACCATCTTGATCATTACCGGTGATAACAATATCATCAACGTAAACAACCAAATAGATACATAGACTTGATGCAGAATGCCGATAAAACACAGAGTGATCAGCCCCACTACGAGTCATGCCAAACTCCTGAATAACTGTGCTGAACTTCCCAAACCAAGCTCGAGGAGATTGTTTCAGACCATAAAGTGAACTACGCAATTGACATACAAGGCTACTAGACTCCCCCTGAGCAACAAAACCAGGTGGTTGCTCCATATAGACTTCTTCCGCAAGATCACCATGCAGAAAAGCATTCTTAATGTCCAACTGATGAAGAGGCCAATGACGAACGGCAGCCATAGATAGAAAAAGACGAACAGAAGCTATTTTAGCCACAGGAGCGAAAGTGTCACTATAATCTAGCCCAAATATCTGAGTATACCCTTTGGCAACAAGGCGAGCCTTAAGTCGATCAACTCGACTGCGGACCAATTTTGACTGCATAAACCCAAAGACACACTACAGTAGATTTACCTGCAGGAAGGGAGACAAGCTCCCAAGTACCACTCTTATGTAAAGCAGACATCTCATCAACCATAGCCTGCCTCCATCCAGAATGAGAAAGTGCTTCACCTGTAGTCTTAGGAATGGAAATAGAGGACAAAGACGACACAAAGGCATAATGGGGTGATGATAGACGATGATAACTTAAGAAGGTATAATGTGGGTTAGTATTTCGAGTGGATCGTATACCTTTTTGAAGTGCAAGCGGTTGGCTAGGAGGAGGCAAGTCCGCAGTAGGAGCAGGGTCCGGCGCATGACATGAATCATCTGGAACTGGGGTTGGACGTGGACGACGATGATAAGTTAGTAGTGGTGGCACTACAACTGGAGATGTAGAAGTAACCGTAGGTTCCTCAAAGGTTGGCATAGGTAAAACCTGAGGTATGGATAAGACCATAGATATATCAGGATGATCAGAAGATGTATAGTAAGGCTGAGACTCAAAAAATGTAACATCAGCAGACATAAGATATCGATGAAGATCATGTGAATAACAACGATACCCTTTTTGGACTCGAGAGTAACCAAGAAAGACACGTTTGAGGCACGAGGAGCTAATTTATCTTTCACGGGCTAATTTATGAACAAAGCATGTTCTCCAAAATACACGAGGTGTGATAGGATAATGATGTGTATGAGGAAACAGATGGAATGTGGAACTGATTACGAATAAGAAGAGGCATTCTATTTATCAAATAACAAGACGTCGAATCTGCATCTCCCAAAAACGCGTGGAACATTGGATTCGGAGAAGAGTACGAGCGGTCTCAATAAGATGTCGATTTTTCTTTCGGCTACACCATTTTGTTGAGGTGTATGGACAAGTAGTCCGTGAATAATGCCTTTGTGAGTCATAAACTCGGGAGGATAAGTATTCTAATGCATTATCACTACGAAAGTACGAATAGAAACACCAAATTGATTTTGTATTTCAAAGAAAGAAACTTTTGAAAATAGAAAATAACTCGAGCGATCTTTCATTAAGAAAACCCAAGTACATCTTGAATAATCATCAATGAAACTAACAAAATAACGAAATCCTAAGGTGGAACCGACTTACTAGGACCCCGAATATCGGAATGAACTAATGAAAAAATAGACTGAGCGACCCTCGGTACTACGAAAGCGTAGCACGAGTGTGTTTCCCAGTTGACACGACTCACAATCTAATGTGGATAAACTTGAGACTAGGCACCATCTTTTGCGGTTTGGATAGACTCGGATGTCCCAAACGTTTGTGAATTAAATCGAGAATCAGAATCGAGCATCTTTGTTAAGGAATTTGAAGAGGTAAGATAGTAAAGGCCTTGTGATTCATGTCCTTCCAATCATACATCGTCTTGCGGTCTGCATGAGAAAAAATCATCGAAAAAGTTATGCTACAATGTAGGGCTTTAGTTAAGCGACTAAGATGCTAGATTAAAGGGAGAACCGGGGACATAAAGAACGAGTCTAGGGTGACAGAAGATGTGGTTTGGCTTTTCCAACCCTTTTGGTTTTGTTTGGATCCCATTGGCTAAAGTAATACATGGAAGAAATTGTGAATAAACAATATCGGATAAAAGTGATTTATTACCAGAGATATGATCAGAAGCCCCAGAGTCCATGACCAATGTTCCAAGAGTACTAGATTGCGACACACAAGCAAAAGAATTACCTGCAACCGAAACTACTTGTGGAGACGTTTGCTTATTTGCACGACATCAAGGAACTCATCATATTCTCATGCGAGCAATATGAGCATTATTGGATGGTTGATTAGGTTGAGCACCATATGCTACCGTGGAGATGTCTGCTTACTTGCGCGATTTGAAGGAACTCATTATATTCCTTTAGAACAATAGGATCATAACTCGGTGGTGGACCATGCAAAATATAACATATGTCACGAGTGTCGGGCTTATGACAATGACTACACTTGGATCGAGGTTTCCCAAAGCGGCCTCCCGCCGATTCTCCATAGATCGATATGTACGCTTTTCAAAGGTTTGAGATGCGAGAATAGAGAGAGTCAACGATGGGTGATGAAACTACTTTATGGTAGGAGGTGCCGAGCGAAGGAGGCGAGAGAATAATTCATCGATTGTAGGAAGCGTAGGGCTAGCTAAAATCGATCACGCAAATCATGATCGGGAGGAAGTCCGGCAAGAGTAAGAACTAGAAACAATGTTTGTCACGTGTTCTTGTTGTTGTTCTACATTCGTAATGGCATCAACGTGTCGAATTCCTCCATGTTGCTACACTGTCCCAAGTAAGTAGACATATCGGATTCTTGTTTCTTTAAGTTGGTCAATCGAGATATCACATCATAGAATCGAGATATGTCATTAGTGTATAAAGCACGAGCCTTTTCCCAAACTGTACAACACGTCTGGAATGGGCGAAACAAGGGCATCAATTTGGAATCAATAGAGCGCCATAGGAGACTACATAATTGAGCATCTACTTTCTCCCATTGTGCTTTGGCTTTTGCATCTTCCTCACTAGTCTTTGCCTTTACATCTACCACATAAGTCTTGTTCGTTAAGTGATCTTGGACACCTTGACCCTTGCACCATAGCTCAACCAGGAAGCCCAGATAAATAGTTTGAACTTCCCAATAAAAGTTACGAAGTGATTATAGGGCTAGAACTTCCAATCCCTATATTTTTAGAACCAAAACATCACACCCAAAGACATTATGCTAAATTTGTCTTGGAAAGCGACAAAAATAAAAAAACTTGATTATTCAGATCGATTGTCGGAAATGACTGAAATAGCACGAAAATAGCGGAAATAGCGGAAATAGCACGGAAATAGCCGGAACCCTAATTCCGTGATCGAATCTGTCAAAAAGCAGTATGGGCCTGGTCGGAATGGCTGGACGACCCTAAGCGTCAAAAATCTCTCAAAAATATGATCGGAAAAGGTGTCACGCGTAGCGTGAAGGCAGTCGCCGGAAACTTCCACCTCCGATCGGCGTGAGCGCGTGGGGTGGTGTTTTCTCGTGGTTCGGGTTTGGTCGCGGGGCTTTCAGAGCCTCGTGGTGGTGTTAATTTTCGCACGGCACCGAAGAAAAAGATTAATAAAATCGGATCCAACCGTCACCGGAAATTGACATAGATATAAGGTGACTTGTTTGTTCTCACCAATGCTCACGATACCATGTGAATTATAAGAAAAGAATATTATTGAATTGTTTTTAAATTGTTACATTGTGACCCTATTTATAGACACTATATTAGAATCCTTTTCCAACTAGGACTCCTATTCTTATTCCTATTCCTATTCCTATTCTAAGTAGGAAATACTTATTTCTATTCTAACAGTCTTGACTATTTATTTTTTTTGAAAATGATGTCTTGACTATTTATATGAACTTGGCAGTGGTTGGCTTGAGAATCTTTACTAACATGATCCATATTAATCCATAAACTAAACTAAAATACATGAAATGGTAAATTCACTAAACTTTTTGGGTAGTAATACAACAGTGAGAACACATATGATTTATCCACATCTACACAAAGAAAGGGAAATAATCAATTGAGATTTGTCCTACATGAAAATATGAGAAGATCACCTTCTAGGTTGTGCTTCTATAAACATAAAGTTTCTAACTTCTTTTTCTATGAGGAATTATTAATGGTGTTCGGACCAACTTGCACACACCTCGACTATTTCCAAGTACTATTATCTCCCGCCAGCATAGTAAATAACAACAAACACTCTAACTTTATTGAGTATTAATTCAACATTGTATAATTATTTTGCATCCATATTATACCAAGAATTCTTTGACATGAATACTGCCCTCGAGGACGTGTACAAGAAGGTCTTTGGTTAAAAGTGGAGACTAAAATTGTAATTCAAAAGGTTTCAGTAAATACAGGCTTAGCATAACGAACTCATACCATCTAAATATCTTCTCATCTTCACAATTAAGAAGATCCTGTCTTCTTTCTAGGTAAAAGCCAAAAGAAAATGCTTTAGTCTGAAGTGTTTAACTTTCAAGAAATACAATAATCCATCTCACCAAAACAAAAAGTAAATTTAATTCTCCAGTACAAGGAAATTGGAGACAGGGGAAAAACTTAATAGTAGCAACAACTGCAAATAAAAATCAAGCAGAAAAAGGCAAGCACAACATTAAAGTTGTACATCTCGTAAAATCAAACAAATGAAATGCTTACAGGCAGGCCTAAAGTGATAACATCAGCCTATCACCATCATCATTACTCGTCTTTCAGAACCCTCCGTCATCCCCTAAATTCCCTATTTGGCTCCGAATTCTAATATTGAAACTTGTGGTGATATTCAAATCCATAAACATAATTAACTGGGTTAACGTAGTCCAAAAATAGCTATACTTTCTTTTCGGGCAATTTCACGAACACCTTCTATGCAAGTACGGATGTTGTACCTAATATAACAAACTCTTAATCTATCGTTACTTACCTTGAAACAGACGAAATTTAAGATTAATCATATCTTGAAAGAGCTGAAACCGATGAAATTTAAGATTAACCCATGAAAAAATAAGCAAAAAAGGAAACATGCAATACAGTAACCTAAATTCATGGAAAATTCAAAACATCTCGAATTAGAAATTAACACAATCTTAAACCTAACTAACATTAAAAAGGCCAAAAAAAAGAAGGAAAAAACAGAGGGGAAACTTACCTGTAAACTGGGCAAGAAAGAGCAGTAGGAGCCTAGGGAGAAAAAAGTATTCTTGAAGACTTGTGATGTGAAGGAGGAGACTGCTTCTAACCACAGCAATGTGAAATAAGTAGCAGAAGTGAGGGCCATTAAATAAGTTAAATCAGATAGTTCAACCTTTTATTCACAAAGTACAAAAGGCAACAACAGATAAAAATATGAAAATGCCAAAAATATCCTTAAAGCATCTGGTTTAGCTAAGGTTTTTTTTAGCAATAATACATAAACATGACATTTAATTTGGCGTTAGCTGACAATTATGACCTTTAACTTTGGGTGTGCACAAGTAGACACTTAAACTTGTATAAAATTGAACAAATGGACACATTCGTCCTACATGGCACCCTACGTGGCAATTTCATGTCCTACATGACTTCCTATGTGTATTATGCCATGTAGGATAACTGTGTCTACTTATTTAATTTTATACAAATTTAAGTGTCTATTTGTGTAAATTCAAAGTTAGAAGGATAGTTGTTTGCTAAAGCCAAATTAAAGGTCATATTTATATGTATTATGCCTTTTTTTTACTTTAAAAAAAAAGTACAACCTAAAATGCATTATTGTACAAGAATAACATTGCTAAAAATAATGGAAAATCCTAAAATACCGCTAACCTAGAGTAAACAAACAGCTAACTGTCTTTTATATATAAGGAGTAAAGTAAAGTATAATAATTTATCATATGATTCCATTTTATATATAAGGAGTAAAGTAAAGTATAATAATTTATCATATGATTCCATTTTTCTCTGATTCACTTTTTAATAAAATTAAATCAATCCAGGTGTTAAACACCCAGTTAAAGTGGACCAGAAAGGACCGAAAATTAGGAGGTACAATTTGAACAGCTTTTGGCACCATTTGTTAGTGCTGTGTTCGTCCTAACACAACTGCCATTTCTAAATATTGGTAATCAATATAGAGATCATATTTATCCCCACCTAAACTTTCCTTAGTATACCAACAAGGTTTTTTTTTTTCAATCAAATTTCACCTATTTTAAAAACTTAACCTGTCAACCCGATAAAACCCGATCCACTAACTGAAATAAACCCTCACTCGTATTTTTTTAGAAGAAAATTTCGAGACCACCATGTTGACACCCAATTTTGACCCTCCTTTCTTCAATTTTTTTTTTTTTTTTGGGCTTTTAAGTTGATAAATATTTTTACCATTAGTTCCTATAATATTTACGACTTACTACTATTACTATTTTATTATTAATATTATTTGTTTCATGATTGTCATTCCTTTTAGAATTAGTATAAAATTACTTTTTAAACTTTCTATTATCGTCATCATATTTCAAAGTTCCTACTTAATTAATTAGTTATAAATTAGTAATATTTTTCTAAATCATTAGCGAAAATTAATATTAGTATTTTTTTTATTTTTTACATACTACTTATATATTATGTTAGTTATTAAATTAGAAGTTCAAAAGAATTAATTTAAAGAAGGAACAAGACCAAATATTTCAGCCAATTGGGCTGCCAAGTCTGCCCAAAGCCTTCTAAAACGCAGCAGCCCAAGAGCTAAGCCCAAAGCTGACTTAATTTTCAGCCCAACTTCCATCATATTCAGAAGCTAGGGCAAGAACACCCCTGTCTCTCTCATTCCCCTATTTCAGGAGGGCAACAAACGTTCACCAACTATGGACAGACTTTCCACTCCATTTCCATGATATATGCATATCAATCACGTGAAGGCTGCTATGTTCAACTACTCACGTCATTCAAGTTTGAACGGTTATCTTGACCAAGTTCAAAAATCTGAAATTTCAAAATCCCGCCCAAAACACAGCCCTAGCTCTAAATCGCCTATAAATACTCGCATTCAGCCCTATCTAAAGGGAGAAGAACTTTTCCAGCCACTCATGTTCTCATAAGCATTAATATTTACTCTAAAAGATTTCATATTTTCACTCTCTTTCGATCTCCGTCGGGACTCTAGTTTTGAGTGTGTTCGAACTCATCTTTGTTCGAGTGTAGACTTGTGATCGAAGCACTTTGTTCCCTGCCCCGCAACAGGTGATATTCGCCTTCTATGTTTCTCTGTTTCTGTCTATTTTTGAGAATGTCATGTATCATGAACAATTTCAGCTTTGCTTAGTTATTATATAAAACTGATGCTTAAAAATTGTATTTGCTCGAGACTCATGCAAATCTGAAGTTATATTCCTTTCACGTTAGTCATGGCAATGGTTTCGTTTTATAAATATTTGTCATTTTGATCAGTTTTTGTTTTGATTTAAAATTACCTCATGCCTTCATTCTGCAAATGGTTTGATTAGTGTTTGCTCATTGGTTTTCTGGGAAGAAATAACTATGCTCACTGCCCACAATCTACTCTATATCTATATTAACATATAAACTTTAGTTTAAGCTTTTTTTTTATTGCTTGTTGAAGCCTCTCGTCTATTCTGTAAGTAGAGTTAAATGAGTTTATTTTTAGTTCTTTTTAATTTTTAATATTTAGTATAATCCATGTAAAAAGTCAATGTCAAATGATCATGGTTTGAAAAATAGTTTTGTTGTAGTTTAAACCTGTTGAAGTTGGGAATTATATTTGTGACTAAAGGGCAAGTATATGGTTGCTTCTAGTTTGGTTCAAAGTTTCCCGTGTTTGCATATCTTTCATTTCGAATAGTATCTTTGTTGTATGACTTTTATTGGCTTCATGTTTGATTTATTCGATATTGATTAAAGTCGACTCATACTAACTTCTTTACTTTCTTTTCATTAGCATGAACAATTCAGGAGCTAAATGGGCTATTCATGAAAGACTCTCGCCGTCGTATAGTCTCATTCCATTGCTAGGCTATGAAAATGTGCATCCACTCTTTCACGTTGTGTCCCTTGCTTCCTCAAAACTCATATGAGTGAGACAATGAGGAAATACAAAAATTACTTCATTATATTTTAGTGGTTTTCGTGTTATATTTTTCTTTAAATGATTGTTGTGTGTTGCTTGTTTTATACTTGATATTATTACGTGCAATTGCTTGTTTAATTTATCTTTAGATTACTACTTTAGAACATCTAAGTTTTTAGATGGGATGATTAGGATTTTATTTCAATAAGTCCGAAGGAGTTTTAAGTTGCTAATTATTTGTTACTTGAATAGGTGTAACACCCCACAAAAATTTTGAACTAAGACTTGAACTATTCTTCGTAGTGAGTGAGAGTTTTGCAAGGAATTTAAAATTTCTTGAGTATTAAGGTCACTAGATGTAGCACCTTAAGTTCCAAAAAGAACTGAAGAGAGTTCATTCAAGTCATTCCTAAGTTTTTCTTAAGTTTTGGATCGACTTCAAATGATCATAACTCCTAGTACAAAATGAGTTAGGTGAGCTACAAGATAGAAAATTAAAGCCCTTCGAGTCCTCTTTCCAACGCCACCGAGTTTGCTCAATTCCGAACTCTGAGCAAAAAGTTATGACTGATTTACTAACGACACGTAAACCTGGCAGCAGCTCCGCGATGGCTCCGCGACGCAGAGCAAATACGGACCTCACTGCCTGGTGAAAAATCATTCCGACTCCCAGCTCATATTAATTATATCTTTAAGGGTATTTTAGTCCTAAAAATCCTTAGGAGGTCATCTAAATTACCCTAAACGTGTAGAAAAATCAGTTTTCATAAATCAAACCCTCTCATCCATCCCAAAATTCTACGCTCAAGGGATTCAAGAAACGCTAGGGTTAGGGTTCATCTTTCAAGATTTTCCTTCAAGTTCTTCAAGAAGATGGTTCTTTCAGGTATGTAAGCTTCCATAGTGTTGGGCTTGTTCGCCCTCACGCCAATCATGTTTAATTATATCCTTGAATTCGTTTTTGAGATTGAATTATCAAGTTCTTGAGTTTTAGCCATTATTGAATGTCTTTGAGTTCTTGAGGTTTGAGATTTGCAAACGAGTTGAGTTCCTTGATAGATTTTATATGGGTTTCATTGAAGTTGTTCTGGGTTTGTGAATTTTTGTGAACTTGGTCGATAAAGTTACTTTGGGTGCGAATTGAGTCGAGTTTGGGAGAGGAATAAAAGATCGGGCAAAAAATTGCACTTAGGTCCGCATCGCGGAGGCGCTTAAGTTTTCAGCATCCAGTCAATCACCCCCTCTCCACGTCGCGGAGAGGATACAAAGTCCTCTGCCTCAAAAATATTTTAGCGACCAACAATTTAATTCCATCTCCGCGTCGCGCTAGTGTTCTTTAATTTGGGTCTTCGCCCGTTCTTGTGATCAACTATCTTAACCCTCCTAAATCATTGAGAGGTCCTACATTCCAAAGCACAACCCTTGAATCCATAATTCAAATTCAAGATAGAGTTAAAAGTTGAGTCTTGAGAGTTCTTTCTAACATTTTGAGAAAGTCCCTTTGAGTCTTTTGGAGGAGTCTTCTACAACTTCTAACAACTTGTTTCAAGACTTGAGCAAGTGAGTGAGAATTAGGAGAGTGCATGAGTCTACATTATCATTATGAGATCTTTCATATCATGAACCATAACTCTTGAATACATAATTCACATTCAAAAGAGAGTTAAGAGTAGTAGAGTTCAAGAAAGTCTTTGAGTTCAATTGTGAATCTTTTGATATCTACCATAGATTTGAGTTAAGTTTTGAGAAGTAAGTATGAGAATGAGAAGAGTCGTATACCTAAGTTCCTTATTGATATTTTGATCCTTGATTCAAGTCGTTCATGCCCATAACTTCCGCATGAACTCTATCAGTTTAGTATCTTTGAAAGGAGTAGTATCTTTAAGTTCTAAGTCTTGAGTATCGAGTTTCTAACCCTTCCGAGATTATAATCCTAATCATGAGACTATTACCAATTACCCATGAAATCCATGAGTTGAGTTGTTCATGCCCATAATTTCGCATGAACATTATAAGTCGAACAGTCTTGAGATGAGAAGTATCTTTGAGTCATTGAGTTGAGTAGTTCATATTCATAATTCTGCATGAACTCTGAGTTGAGAATTCTTGAAATGAGTAGTATCATTGAAGTTCTTGAGTTCCAAGTATTTGAGTTCTAACTATGGTTATTGAAAACCTTACATTGAGTCGTTCATGTCCATAATTCGGCATGAACCATATTTTAAGAAGTCTTTTACAAAAGTTTTAACTTTGTTTTAAGACTTAAGTTTTGACTTCAGTAAAGAGTAAAGTTGAAGTTCTTTTCTTCAAAAAGTATATGAGAACTAAGTATTCCTAAAGAGATTTAAAATGTTTTCACATTTAAATAAGAACGGAAACTGAGATTTCCAAAGAGCCTTGGGGCTAGTTTTCAGAAAAGAGTAATCGTTTTTTAAATGAAGCAAGAGGGGAAACTTTGATTTCCAAGATAGCCTTTGAGCTAAGTTTTTGAGCACTAATCTCAAATCATAGAAAGAAGTATGTTTTTAAAACATAAAGAGCTAGTATATTTTGGGAGTAGTATTGAGCACCGATATGGGGGAGGATTCAGAAAACCCCGACCGTCATAAACCATGTAGCCATCATAGGTAGAAAAGGGTTATATTTTTTAGATGAATCCTTTTCGCATAGACTAGTGGATCCACTTAATAATTTAGGTCCTATACCTGTGGTAGGGTATAGGATGCGCTAGCAGCGTGAGGGAGATCGTTGTATCCTCTTATGTGATGGTTGTCGATTAGAGAAATTCCCACAACAGTACTTTGTATTTTTATATACATCAGTTTATTTGTATTTTTACATACATCTCAGAGTTATTTGTATCTTTGCATACACACAAAGTTGACATCATGTTTTAAACAACTTTTCTTTATATTGCACTTGTTTTTAAACTACTTTATATTGAAATGAGTTCAGTAAGTTGAGTTAAGTTATTTAGGAGTTGAGTAAAGCCAAGGTAAGTGTTTCTTTCAGATCATTTTCAAGCTTATGTTTATGCTTTAGAATTCCTCTTACATGCTCGTACATTCCATGTACTGAGCCATTTGGCCTGCATCTTTTCATGATGCAGACACAGGTATTCAGGATCATTAACAGGAGCTTCGTTGATACATCCAAAAGTTCGAGTTAGCTATGGTGAGCCTCCTTGTTTCTGTAGGATTTCATTTACTTTTCAGTTTAGTCATGATGTCGTGGGTCTTGTCCCGACTTCCATCTTTATCAGTTAGAGGCTTCATAGATAGTCAGTATAGTTGAGAAGTCTGTATTATTCATTTATTTTATTAAATGTTTTAAAGACTTAAGTTGCCTATTTTATGGCAAGTTGAATATATTATTTTTATTCTAAATTGTTTATTTGAGTTAAAGTTTTGAAAAGTTGACTTTATTAAATTTTATTCAGTTTTTAGCTTTTGCATGCTTAAGTTAGTCTTTCGCTTGTAGTCAGCCAGGATGAGGGTTCGCTTGGGGACCAGCAATGGTTCTTCAGTGCCGACCACGTCTAGGGTGTAGACTCGGGTCGTGACAATAGGCCTTTAGTCTCTCGTTTGAAACCAATTGATTCTCTCCATCAAAAAGCAAATTATGCATTTAATTAAGAAGAGCAACCCTTTTTTTTAAATTAAAAAAAGAAAAAAAAAAAAAAGCTATCTGTTGTGAAAGTTTTTCATGTGTCTAGTCTTAAGAAATAATTTTAAGCTTTTTCAAGAACTCGTGTGAATTTTGAACAAAAATGAATATCCATAAGATTTGTTTAAGAAAACTTTTTGACCATTTGGTCCAAAATTTAAAGCAATAAGCTATTAATTTTTAGAACTTATTTTTTCAAGAATAACCCATGTGAATTTAACATAGAGTGATCTTGTACAAGCTTTTCTTTTAACTAATATTGTTTTAGATTATTTAAAATTGAAGTTCATCATGCAATTTACTTATTTTTAAACTTGCTATTGTTAGAACTTATAAAATAATCTCAAACCCTTTTTATTTAATCAAGTTAATTTTATTAACCTAAGTTTGGCCGGTTAACCGCTTTTAACTGATCTTAAAGGATGCCTTACACCTTTTCTTTAGGATAATTTAGAACTCTTATTTAGAATCACTTAAGTTAAGTAGACCTTAATTGAAGTCAATTTTAGTATTACTTAGTTAAATATCTAGGTGTCCTAGTTCACCGTAATTAATTAGGTGACGACTTCTTAAGTTAGTTAATAATTTGAAAATCACCAATATGTTGTACACCGTTTGGACCTCGAGTTAAAATGGGGTATAACAACTTGACGACTTCACTGGGGACTTTAGGATCTAAACTATAATAAACTTAGGTTAATTATAAGGTTTTTAGCATTTACTTGTTTCATTTTATATGCTTGTGTTATTTTACATGCCTAATGCTTTATTTTTCATTCTTATTTGATATAAACTGCTTATTTGTTACTGCTTTATATAAATTGTTTATTTGTTACTATTTTATAAATTGTGATTACGCTCATACTTCTTCCAATTCTGGAAAATTCACACAATCACACGTACACGCGATGTGTGTTTTGCGCACCCCCAAATTCCTTTCAAAATCCCAAAAGTTAGGAGAGTTGGCATATGCACGGGGTGTCCGGATTTTTTTCTGTGTGACAGTGTAGCCTTCTCACTCGAGTTGTCCACTTGGGAACCTTGTGTCTAGTAAACACACTCTTAATCAACTTAGGATAGAGCTAAACCAACACCTTTTACGGTACATGCATCATATAAACCTAAGAGGCTTAATACCCTTGGTGTATTAAGTTCATTAGTCAACTTTATCCAAATGTCCAAGTGGGTTCACGACCCCGAGTGAGTCCTATCATTTATGTGTGCATTATTTGAAAATAAATGTGCCAAAATATGAATCGTTTGTTCTAAATTAATTAAACTTTAAGAGGGAGGGTATTACTAACCCTTTTTGTGATGCAGATGATTATGAAGTCAATTTTTGACCTATGGAGATTAAACCACGAGCATGCCACAAAACGAAGATGCAATAGAGAGCTTTATTTTTATTCTTTTTTGACATATAATGAAGTTTAAGGTTTTTTTCTTTTTGTATTTAACTTTGGTAATAGATTCGTTTAATTAATTAAAGAGGAATGGAATGACATATTTTGGCACATTTATTTTTCAAATACGCGTTTGGCATAAAGAGGTCACTTATATATTAGGATGCATTATTTGATATACTTGTCGTGCTTTATAAATATTTGTTTGCTTACTTGCTACGTGATTGTTGACACCCAATTTTGACCGACCTTTAACCATTTTGGGAGTGCTATTCGATTAAATACGTATTTTAAAATATATTTCAAAGTTTAAAATTAATTTTGTCTAAAAATTATATGTCTAGTATGCATGATTTTCACAATTATTGTAATTATTATCAAAAATTATTTTGTTAAACTATATGTAGCAATACATAAACTCGAAATAATTACTTTATGTAATTGTTTTTTTTAAAATAAAATAAAATATTAGATGTGTTTAATTATATGGGTAGTATTTTATTAATTGAATAGCATTTCCTTAATTTTCCTCCAAATCATTTAAATTGTAGCCTATTTTATTCTATTTTCTTTCAATTCTAGCCCATTCAATTCCAATTTTATTTTAATTATAGCCAATCTTTATTTCAATTTTGGCCATTCCAATTCAACTCTCAAGATCCATTCATTTTAATCTTGTCCGTCCATCTATAAATTAACTCCTAGATCAAATCTTGGCCATTATCTAATTCTAATCCAACGGTTAAGATCAACTCCCCCTTTTTTTTCCCTATTTTTAAACCTAAAAAGAGCTAAAACCCCTAAAAATATTTCATTCACTCTTCCTCTCTCAACCCGCCGCCCCAACTTCTCCTTCCCTTTCGTTCTCTCCATTTTTCCGGTGAGACAGCCACCGGCGAGGCCGCCAGCCGTTGGCCTCTATAGCTTCTCCCTTCCTCTTCTTCTCTTCCTCTCCCGACAAGGTAAACATCAACAATAGCGCTGCTCTGAGCAGCGAACTCCAGCAGAAGCTTGCGAGAATATCTAAGCGAGGCAGACAGCAGCACCAGCGAGCTCCGAGGAGGTAACCGTCGATAAAAACTCCTGCGAAAGCCAGAAACTCCAGCGAGGACGAAGAAACAACAACAAAAGCTTGTCGATGCCAATGTGCTGATCTGGAACTAAAAGCGGATTTTTAATAAGGACTGATCTTCACTGATCAGTCCTAAGTACGATTTTCTTTATTTTAAAACTCAAATCTTTGTGTTTGCCACTAAACATATGGTGTGCATGTTAGTCCGTTCATTGTTTCGACCTTAGTATTTCAAGATCCTAATTTATGTGTGGAATTGCTGATTTTTGTGGAAACCTATGTTCTTATTTTTCTTAAATTTTATATGTATGATCAATTTTAACTAGTTTGAAACCATGCCAGGATCTAGCCCATGAAAATTCTACACATTCATTGCTATGTTTCTTCTTTGTTGCTATGTTCCTCTGTCCCTTCTTGTGTTACAACTGATTCTTTGTTATTATAATTGCTTAACCTCTTGATTGAATAGGAAAATATGTTAATGCATCTTCCTTTTTGCTATTATGCTCGGGTATATACGGTAAGTATATTGAATTGGTTTTGCAGAGAAGTAAGAATAATTCTCTTATCTTGCTGATTGATTGCATTACTTTATTTTAGTTGCATGATTTATTGATTTACTAATATTCCTGATTAATTGATTTTGTGGAGAAGGAAAATTGGCTGATTAATTGATTAGCGGTAACAACTTCTTACCTTATGTGAAAAGTTGAGCATTTTCTTACTTGTTTATATTTGGTAGAAATAAATTAATAATAAATCTTTCTTGACTCTGCTTTGAAATAAGGAAAATATAATTAATTGACTCCTTAGTTTATTTGTTTCCCTTATTTGTGCCCTCCCCTTCACTATAAATAATCAGACCCTTCACTCACTACAGATCCGGACATCTTTGCTCACATACTAGAATATTTGAAAAGAAAAAGTCATATTACTCTCTGCTTGAAAAGAATTTCTGGTGAACTTTTAAGTAGTATTTGCTGTGTTCGGGTTGAATAGTGTGGAATCAACTTGTCTTCATTGCTGATTATTCTTTAACTCTTAACTGGTTAGTGTATTTCCTATATGTATTTTATTTTGCATTATTATTTACTTACTGCTATGCATAAATCCAAAAATGGATTTTGATAAATAAAAGAAGCATCCGGGTTAGTTCCCTTATCATCTTCTTTTCCAATGTGTGATCTTATATGTTCTATGACTTGTTTGGAATTCGTGTTGGACTGTGATTAATTTTTTTGTCATTATTATTTTATGATCTTGTCTTTGGTATATTTCATTTAACAGGTTTTGAAGTTAAAGTTAAAGTTCGAAGAGTTGCCATCAGATGAGATGTTGGACGGGATTACTTTATTTATGTATTTGAATCTGTATTTATTTTATTGCGATTTGTAATACTTGTAGTAAATCTAACTCTCTAATATTATACGAAATTATTTGGGGGATCGTCTAAGGGGAGGGGGACATATGTGCTAAATGTTTTTTTTTTAATTATTTATGTGTGATTATGGAAGGTCTACTTATATTTCTTAAATCATCTAGAATAGGCAAGCATACAGGAATATCTTAATAATTGGCTTAAAAATCAATCCTGTTTATAACTTGATCATATTATCGTGAATATGTGTTAAATTTGTTATGATCTTGATCTCTTAGAATCTTGTCTCCTATGCTAATATTGTGAAAATATGGAAATTGTCTAATAATAAACTGGACACCATGCATATACGTTTTCTGAATAATATTATAATTTTCAGAATGCTCATACTTAGAAATCATGCATATAGATTGTACATTTGATTTTATTTATTTACAGTATCATGCCTATAGGTGCTATGCAATATTTTCGAACACCTAGAAATCCTGTTCATAGGCGTAATCTAATAACTTTAGCATGTTAAATAATTGAAGTAAATATATGCATATTCTTTGTTCACTAGTAAAAATTTCTGCATTATAATTATTTTCTGCCACTTAAAAAATAAGTTAACTAACTTTCCAGCATGCTTGAATGGCTTAAAACCAATCCGCCAGTTAAATCTATCCAAAATAGTTATCCTCCGCATTATAATTAATTGTTTTGCCACTTAATCTAATTTTTGCATCTAATAAATTGACTGCTACTAACATCTGTTTGTCCGTCCCTATATAGAAGCCGAGCGCTGATCTGTAAAGTCCTTCAGAGTCTCCCTTTCCTTTTGTCCCTTTATGTGTTTATAATTAAAATTGCTTGGGGTAGTTTAAATAAAATAAAAATTGTTTGCTTCTACTTGTGCAATTTCTGTCTCATCGCTCATCTCTTTAATAATTGTTTAGTATTTATTTAATATTATGTTATCACCTAGCCTTGCATGCTTATTTAAGTAACAATTAACATAAATAATTTTAAATGTTTATTTATTGTTATCACCTAGCAAGCATGTTTAAATTAAATAATCAATAAATGAAGTGACCTTAACTGCTATTTGTAACTCCCACGTAAATTGCATGAGATACGGCCCAGATCCACATTAGACCTCGAGGGATGCCTAACACCTTCCCCTCGAGGTAATTTGAACTCTTACCCGATCTCTGGTTCATTGACCTTTAGTTTGACTTAGTTAGGCTAGATAGGTGCCCTGACGCGCCTTAATTCGTTAGGTGGCAACTCTTCAATCACCCAAAGCCCAAAAGAGTTGTTAGGTCGTGCATCCGAAAGGAAAGTCCATTTTTGCGAACAAACGGGGCGCAACAGAATGACGACTCTGCTGGGGATTTTAGGTTCTAACCACTATGTGTTACATGATTTATGTGGGGTTTACTTTATTAGGTTATTTCATTGTTTTTTGGATTTGACCATGCTAAGTTGTTATTTGATTTCCATGCTTACTTGCTTTCCCTATATAGGTTTATTTTATATTTAGTCCCTTTTCCACTTCCTTATTTGTTTATTTCCATGTTTCCCCCTTTCCTTAGGTGAATTTTCCATGTTTAACCCTTGTCCCCTTTCCTTATTTGTGTGATTCTTGTATGTTTGTATTTATGTATTTATTTATTTATTGCTTTCCTTAAAATTGTTTATGTGTTACCGTTTTTTCATCTACATGCTAATTGTTACTGCTTTGATAAACTGCATTCCGCTCATACTTCCCCCAATTGGGACCCTCTTTTTTTTTTTTTTTTTTTTTTACCGTGATGTTGTGCCTTTGCGCCTTTCACAACTACACCAATTCTCTTCAAATACCTAATTATAGAGAGTTGGCATATGCGTGGACGGAACGGATAGTTTTACTACCGGGAAACCACAAGCCTTCTCGCATATAATTCCCTTTCAAGTCTGTGTCAAGCCAACTCTTAGAAGTCTTAATTAGGTCATACATGCTGCATAAGCCCTAGGTAGTTTGACCCTTGGTGTCAATTCGCATGATTAGTAGCCACCTTATCGTCTAAAGAGCCCAAACACCCTTTAGACAAATTGCATAATTATGTGTCAATGTGGTCATAATAATTAAATTAGGCCAAATCTGCCAATATGGAGTTTAGAATTTGTTTGATGTTTGTTTGCAGAGTCATGGCCTATCCTCATTTCCCTAACACACAAATGGTGGTCAAACTGTATCCTACCCTAAAGGTCTGGTGGAAGGATATTGAGAAGAATAGAGAGTTAGAGGCAAACGAACTACTAGGTGGCCTTACTGCTCTAATCTCCATTGAGTTCGATCGTCACTTGATCAAAGCACTATTGAAATTTTGGAACTCTGAGAAGTTAGTTTTCACATTTAAGGACTTTGAACTAACCCCGACAATTGAAGAATTGGTGGGTTTCTTGATCTCCCTTATAAAGAGCGTGAAATGATTGTGCCACACAAGACAATACCGAGGTCCTTCTTAAAGCAAATGGGCATGCGTTATAATCCGAGTTTACTTAGTCTGAAAGAGGGATGGATTTCTTTAGAGTTTCCATATTCACGTTTTGGAGACGAAGAATGCCATGAAAACTTTCACAGGGAATTTGCTTGTTCTCCGGCAAAATGGGAAAGATACCGTCTTAATGCATTCGCTGTCGCACTCTTAGGCTCATTAGTTTTCCCTATGGAAAGGGGAAAAATCCACACTAGCCTAAGTTATGTGGTCCGTATGATGGCCCAAGGCGGGAAGACCATAGTTCCCATGATACTGGCAGAAATCATAAGGGCATTGACTAAGTTTACCAAAGGCAAAAGGTATTTCGAGGGGTGTAATTTTCTATTACAACTCTAGGCTGTTGAGCACTTCTACCAAAGGGCTAATATGGTAGACATTATTAGAGGGAGTATGGGGAATAAAATCATCAATCATACCTCAAGGATGAAACATTTTGTTTCCCCTATAGGAACGAATGACTGGTTTGTGTACTTGAGAGAGCGTTCAGCCACCAAAATTCAATGGAAGTCTTATTGGTTGGAGCCTCATCGTGTCATTATAAGGGGTAATGAACTTTACTTTATCGAGCTTATTAGTTAAATGGCGTGCAACCATACGCACCACTCCGAGTCCTCCGACAGTTTGGACAAATACAAATGATACCTCTGCGATACCATATGGGCTACTATGGATTTGACTTTGGGCTAGAAATACCACAAGTGGGCACCATACTGCGAAGGTGGGAAAGAGTAGTAACTATTGATGTTCAAGAACATTGGCCCTTCTGCACACCTGAGTATTATGTGTGGCTTTTGGAGGATGCGGAGCATGCAGATTTGAGTGAAAAAGGCCTTCCAGGCTTTGGTGATGAAAGAGAAAGAAGATGGGCTGGCAACCTCCTCAACAACAACTATGAGATCACTCTAGAAATGAGGCAACAGATTGTGCCCAACATTGGAGACTAGCATAGACTGTTTTTTTTTAGGATTTTTATTCCCCCATATTATCCCTAGCCCTTTAGTTTATTTCTAGTTTTTCTTTAGTCTAATGTAATAAATTGAAACTATTCAATATATGAAGATCGTTTTATTTCTCTAACTCTAAAACTCCAATTGGCAAATAAGGCTTGAATTAATCATTGTGCATCACTTATATGTCATCTTAGGCCTACCTCTGGCAACGAGGTCCTTTGCATCTAGGGCGTTTATTTCAAACAATGTGCTATTTTTATTCTTACTTGCTTTAATCTCCTAACACTCTTTCCTGTTGATTCCATTGTTTTTCCCCTTCCTAAGGTTGATCTGTCCTTCATTCTGGCACATACACAATCAAAAGGGACCCCTCCTTCTCCTCATTTTCAAAGAACAGACTACAGAGACAATGGTAAAATAGTTGACAACAACAGCAGCAACGAAATGGGAGAAAATTCTTAGGGAGGGCAATTTCCAAATAACCTTGTCCTTAGACTTGAGCGCAATATTTCTGAGTTGGAAGAGGAAGCAGCGCATATGCGTGATTTGGCCAAGCTGTATATTTCTCTCGGAAACCATTTTGGCAAAAATACAAACAATCCTCCTCACTCTAACCAAACAACCTTATCAAACAATCCTCCAATCAATATATCCCGACCTGAACCCACTTATCCAAATATATTCCCACCATTTCACGCCCAAAATACCCAAATCCCTTTTTACCACTACCACCAACAAACTAAGACAATCGTTCCATAACCAATTCCAAATGCAAACCCTTCTACACTCCTGGAAATAACAACCTCAACCCCATATATGTGGAAACTGCTCTCGTGACCCATAACTACCATGAATCAGAGTCCTCCCAAAAGGACATTCTGATAAAAATCCTAACCGAGAGATTAGATAGCCTGGCCAATAGGGTGCAACATGTGGAAGGAAGCAAGAGGTTGGAAGGACTGAGCTACGAGGATTTATGTATGCACCCTGACTTAGAACTTCCTAAAGGATACAAACTTCCAAAATTTGAAATATTTGATAGCATTGGAGATCCCAAAGCCCACTTGCGAATGTACTGTGACAAGCTTCTAGGGGTAGGGAGAGATGAGAAGATACTCATGAAGTTGTTTATGAGGAGTCTCACTGGGGAGGCTCTATCATGGTATATTGAACAAGATCCTTGGAAATGGGTTGAGTGGATGGACATGGAAACAAACTTCATAAACATATTTGGATTTAATGTAGAAAATGCACCTGACTGGTTCTACATCCAAAACCTGAGGAAAAAGCCTAGTGAATCTTTCAGGGATTACGCCATAAGATGGAGGTCTGAGGCGGCCAGAGCCAGACCTCCCTTGGAAGAATCTCAGATGAAAGACTACTTCATCTATGCTAAAGAGCCACAATATTATGATAGGATGATGCTTGTAGCTGAGAAGAGTTTCACTGAAATTATCAAATTAGGTGAAAGAATTGAAGAAGGCACAAAAAATGGGACTATCATCAACCTAGAGGTCTTACAAGCCACTAACAAAGCTCTGCAATTCGGTGGAATAGCAAAAAAACTGGAAGAAAACAGGTTCGGTCATGATGGCTCATGGAACCAAAACCCCTTATAAGTACCACGCAACAACCCCACTTCCATCTCCATATCCTCAAACTCTATATCCTTCAGCTCCACCACCTATATCCCCCCATCCCATGCCAGTCTATTACCAAAATGCTCCTCCTCAGTATCAACAAGTTTCATATCCCGTCTATAATGCCTAGCCAACATACTTCCAAACTCTACCACTCACTCAAACACCGAACTACTGAAACAGACCCCTATATGAAAAAAGACATGCAAAAAACTATACCCTTCTAGCTGAATAGACCAGATTTATGAGAGACTGGAAGAGGTTGGCTATGTAACCCCAGTTCCTGCATTGCTTGTGGATGTCCACGCAAAATGGTATGACCCTAATGAGGTTTGTGCCTACCATTCTGGGATGAAGGGTCACACTACTAAAGTTTGCAGAGCCGTGAAAGACAAGGTTCAAATGCTGATTGATACAAAGACCATCCATCTCAAGGATCCGACACCAAATATTGCAAACAACCCTCTGCCTAACCATCAGGTCAACATGGTATCAGTTGATGATACCTCGGATTGAGAGAAATCCATTTGGGTCCTTGATCCAGAAAAAAAGACTGTTATCACCCAAACGCCAATTGTAGTGCAAAGGCGTATTCCTTTTGAGGTTGAAGTTGCCATGCCCAAGCCTCCACTCACCGTTTGTAGGGCGCCCCCTATCCAATATGATACCCATGTGGTCCCATGGGACTACAGAAAAGGAAAAGCAAAAGTGGAAGAAGCAGACACTGCAGCAGGAGTGACTAGACCCGAAAGAATTTACGCTTCCAAAAATTTGGTTTAGGGTAGTTCCAAAAAATCCAAGGCACCAATTGTAGAGCTTGAAGACCAAGGTATCTGGAAGAAGGTTCAAGCTAAAGAATACTCTATTGTTGAGCAATTGAGTAAAATTCCATCCCAAATATCAATCATATCATTGCTGCAATCTTCTGAAACTCATCGGAACATTTTTTTGAAGGTCCTGGGTGAAGCCTATGTCCTATCTAGCATCACTCATGGAGAAGTAGCCTAAATGGTCAAGCAGGTTTTTGAGGCATATAGAATATCTTTTCACAAAGATGAGTTGCCATTTGAAAAAACAGCCCACAATAAGGCTTTGTACATTTCAGTTGAATATCAGGACAAGATTATCACCAAAGCTTTGGTTGATTCAGGTTCTAGTTTGAATATTTGCACTCTGAGCACATTGACAAGGCTTGGCGTGGATAGTGCAAAGATTCAGACTTGAAAAATGAATGTGAGAGCATTTGATGGCTCTAAGAGGGGTACCGTTGGAGAAATTACCTTGAACATGCTCATTGGTCCTGCGACCTTCCCAATAGTCTTTCAGGTCTTAGACATTCCATCCTCATATAACCTATTGCTGGGTCGTCCTTGGATTTATATGGCTGGAGCGGTTCCCTCTACTCTTATCAATGCTTGAAGTTTGAATGGGATCATGAAGAGGTTGTAGTTCATGGGGAAAGAGGACATCCTGTATATACGATAGAAGGAAGGGGTCATCTAGATGGTGAGATGTACCATACAATTAAGCTTGTTGGCAACATTGAAGTGCAACCGTAGTTTAGTCAGAAGATCATAGACATGATGGCCTAGTTTGGTTTCAAGCTCGAGAAAGGTTTGGGAGCTAATTTACAAGGAATAGTTGAACCTATACAACATGTTCGTCACTCAACCACCTTTTGCCTAGGATACAAATATACTACGGAGGAGTGGCTTGATTGGTAACCACCTAGAGATGGGTACTACTATCCATTGAAGAAATTGATACCACCGTTGCACCAATCATTCCGATCAGCAGGTTTCATGGGTGGTATCATTGATGAGCTTCTGGAAAACATGAAAGGTTTGTCTCTAACCATGGAGGTAGGAAAAGGCTGCAATGTCGTGATCAACGAGGAGGAGAAACAGGACCCTAAAGGAAGCGATGAAGCGAAGATCAGCATCAGCATTTGGACCTCAACTCCATCCTGACCTCATCGGCCATCTGGGTAGCTTTGGAAGAATTTTTCTTTCAATTTTAAAAGTTTTCAATAAACAGTTTTAAATTCCAGTTTTCTGTTATTTGTTTTCAAATACTAGTTTTATGAAACTCTTGAGTTTTAATCAATAAAGTTCTTTTCCCATCCAGTTAATATCTTATATTTATTTGTGCGTTATTCTTTCTTCCAACAAAATCTGTTATAAAAATGTTGAATATGAGACTATGGCATATAATGAGACTACACAATTTAACATTAATGATTTAGAAGAGGTCGAGGAAAGTGAACTCCTTGAAAAGTTAATCAGAAAGGTTGAGGAATTTGAGGAGAAACCCAATCCAAACTTAGTGGAAACAGAGGTGGTAAACCTGGGAAATTCGGAGGTAACACAAGAGACCCGAGTAAGCATCCATATGACGAAAGATGACAAAAAAGAGTACATCGAGTGCCTCATGGAGAATAAGGATATTTTTGCCTGGTCCTATGCAAACATGACAGGGATAAGCACCTCAATAGTAGCTCACCGGTTACCCACTGATCCAGCATGCCCTTCAGTGAAGCAGAAGCTCCGAAAATAAAAACCTGAGTTGAGTTTGAAAATCAAAGAAGAAATATCAAAGCAATTAAATATTGGAATCCTTTAAGTGACGAAGTACTCAACCTGGCTTGCAAATGTCGTTCTAATGCCCAAGAAAGACAGAAAGGTTAGAGTTTATGTGGATTATTGGTATTTCAACAAAGCTAGTCCCAAGGATAATTTTCCATTGCCAACATACACATCCTGATTGACAATTGTGCTAAGCATGAAACACAATCATTCATTGATTGCTTCACCGGTTATCATCAAATTGAGATGCACAAGGACGATGTTGAGAAGACTGCTTTCATCACACCATAGGGTGTTTACCACTATAAGATAATGCCTTTAGGGTTGAAGAATGCTGGGGCTACATACATGAGGGCAATGACCACCCTATTTCACAACATGATCCACAAGGAAATTGAAGTTTATGTGGATGACGTCATCATCAAGTCAAAGAAGGGTTCAAATCATCTGGATGATCTGCGGAATTTCTTTGCCAGACTACATAAGTATAACTTAAAGTTGAATCCTGCAAAGTGTGTCTTTGGGGTTCCTGCTAGAAAGCTTCTGGGTTTCATTGTCAGCCATCGGGGTATTGAATTGGATCCATCGAAAATCAAGGTCATTCGTGATCTATCTCCGCTGAAGAGTAAGAAGGAGATAATGAGTTTTCTGGGATGACTCAATTACATCAGTCATTTCATAGCCTAATCTACTGTTATTTATGAGCCTATTTTCAAGCTGTTGAAGAAGGATGCTGCGGTAAAATGGACAGACGAAAGTCAACAAGCATTTGACAAGATCAAAGATTATTTATCCAATCCTCCGGTGTTGGTTCAACCAGAATTTGGTAGACCACTATTATTATACATATCAGTGTTGGATAATGCTTTCAGCTGCATTTTAGGGCAACATGATGAAGCAGGAAAGAAGGAGCAGGCGATATATTACATGAGCAAAAAGTTTACAACATATGAAGCTCGAAACTCTCTGTTGGAGCGTACCTATTGTGCTTTAACTTGGGTCGCCCATAAGTTGCGATAGTACCTCTCCTCGCACACTACTTATATGATTTCAAGGATGGATCCTCTAAAGTATATCTTTCAAAAGCCCATGCCGAAAGGTAAACTAGCTAAATGGCAGATACTATTAAGCGAGTTTGACATAGTATACGCTACACAAAAAGCAGTGAAGGCCCAAGCATTAGTGGACCATATAGCGGAAAACCCCGTAGATGATGATTATAGACCACTGAAGACTTACTTCCCGAATGAAGAAATAGTTTTTGTAGGGGAAATTATTTTTGAAGAATATGATGGTTGGAGGATGTTCTTTGATGGAGCTAAGAATTTGAGTGGATCTGGCATTGGAGCTGTTCTGATTTCACCAACTGGGTAACACTATTCAGTATCAGCAAAACTCAGGTTCCTTTGTTCAAATAATATGGGCAAATACGAAGATTGCATATTAGGGCTCCGATGTGCTATCGACTTGGATGTCCAGGAAATTCTGATAATAGGAGATTCAGATCTATTGATTCATCAGGTTCGAGGCAAATAGGCTACCAAGAATCGAAAGTTGTTACCATACTTGGAGTGCGTGCATGGGTTGTGCAAAAGGTTCATCAAGGCAGAATTCAAATATGTGCCAAGGATTCAGAATGAATTCGCAGATGCATTAGCCACTTTGTCTTCCATGATTCAACATCCTGATCATAATTACTTTGATGCTATCTGTATCCACATATATGAGTAACCAACATATTGTATTCATGTTGAGGAAGAGCCTAATGGAAAGCCCTGGTACAATGACATACGAGAATATTTTAAGAACGGTGAGTATACTGAAGATGCAACAAGTTTACAAAAGTGTACAATTCGGAGGTTATCGAGTCAATTCTTTCTAAGTGGAAAAATCCTTTATAGGAGGACTCTCGACTTGGGATTGCTAAGGTACATCGAAGCTTGAGAAGCTAGCAGATTAGTTGAAGAGATACATGCGGGAACATGTGGTCCTCACATGAATGGTTTTACTTTGGCAAAAAAGATTTTGTGGTTGGGGTATTTTTGGTTAACTATGGAGACAGATTGTATTCGCTATGTTCAGAAATATCACCAATGCCAGACTCATGTAGATATGATACGAGTTCCACCCAACGAACTCCATGTTACTAGTTCACCTTGGCCCTTTGTAGCTTGGGGCATGGACGTCATTTGTCCAATCGAGCCAACAGCATCCAATGGACATAGATTCATTCTGGTCCCAATTGACTACTTCACCAAATGGGTCGAAGCCACCTCTCATAAATCGGTGACAAAGAAGGTTGTGGATGACTTTGTCAAAAATAATATTATCTGTAGGTTCGGGATTCCTGAGTCAATCATCATTGATAAAAGAACAAACCTAAATAGTGATTTGATGAGAGCATTATGTAAGAAGTTCAAGATCAACCATCGAAATTCTACATCATATAGACCACAAATGAATGAAGCGGTCGAGGCTGCAAATAAGAACATCAAGAGGATATTGTGCAAGATGATCGATAATTACAAACATTAGCATGAGAACCTACCTTTTGCATTGTTGGGATATAGTACCACCATTAGAACTTCTATTGGGGCTACGCTTTATTTTCGGGTGTATGGTAATGAAGCCATGATACCTACTGAACTAGAGATACCCTCTCTAAAGATTATGCAGGAAGCAGACCTGAGTGATGCTAAATGAATACAAGCTCGGTTGAAGAATCTGGAATTAATAGATGGAAGAAGGATTAACGTCGTTTGTCATGGTCAACTCTATCAAAATAGGATGGCCAGAGCTTTCAACAAGAAGGTTAGACCCAGACATTTCTCACCTGGGCTACTAGTTCTGAAACTGATTTTCCTAAATCCAGATGAAGCAAAGGGTAAATTCTCACCAAACTGGCAAGGTCCATAAATAGTCTCTCGGGTATTGACAGGCGGAGCCCTCATACTTGCAGAAATGGATGGAGAAGTTTGGCCCAAACCTATCAACTCAGATGTTATGAAGAGATATTACATCTAAGTTTGTTTTTATGCTCTTTGTATTTAGAACTACGTTAGACCTGATTCTCGTTTAAGAAGGGATACGTAAGCGCTCCTATTGAGTTCGGTCTTATCATAATAAAAATTTCATTTCCACCCCCCCCTTTTTAACTGTGTAACTGGGGCAGAAATTTTGAGAGGCTCTCAAAATTCCATTAGAAGGAAATTGTCTTGCAAGTGATGACACTGGCGCAAAACTCAAAAATTCCTACAAAATAGTAACTGGGGCAGAATTTTTGAGGGGGTCTCAAAAATTCCTTCAATGAAAATTCCGCGCAAATCAAGAATGGGGCAGAATTTTTTTAGGGTCTAAAAAATTCACAGCAATCAAGTTACAATCTTCAACAAAGATCAGAATAGCAGATCTGCTACTGAGTCAGATGTTGTAAAGTCTCAAATTGTGTCATGGTCAAAGATTCAACATTACTTTTACAAATTAATATTTTCAAAAGCTTTTTCAAAAACTCTCCCTCTTTCTTTTTACCAAGCAAATGCCCGAAAAGGTCTGGATGGAAAGTCAAAGGGAGCACACCGGTCAAAGCAGATCAACCGCCCCCATTTTTAAACTCACTGTTTTTCTTTAAATACAGGAAAATACAGGTATATACAAAAAGCAGCTTCAGCATCTTTTGAAGAATCAGCATACCACTGTATTGAGCCTGATAAGTCGCTAATCAATGGCATCCCCATCCTTCCAATCAGACGGAATGATCAAGCTCTATATCAATCCTGAACAATCGCCATTCAACTATACCCACGCGAGGTCAAGCTACAATACTCCGAACTCAAAATTCGTCGACAAATGGCACTCGACCCTTCCAACTAGACGAAGGTCCAAGATACTTTAAGCCCTCAATCAACTATTATGCATTTGCCCAAAAATTGAATTATGCCTAGGGATTGCAATATTGCATGTGCCAGAGAATAACATTATTGCATATGCCCAAAATTGCATTGTGTCATAGATTACATGTGCCCGAAGATTGCATTGTGCCCGAGATTGCATGAACCCAAAGATTGCATCGTTCTCGAAGATTGCATTGTGCCGAAGATTGCATTGTACCCGAAGATTGCATGAACCCAAGGATTGCATTGTGCCCGAGACTGCATGAACCCAAAGATTGCATTGTGCCCGAGATTGCATTTGTGCCGGAGATTGCATGAGCCCAAATATTGCATTGTGACCGAGATTGCATTATGCCCGATATTGTATGTGCCCGTTATTGCATTGTTCCCGTTATTGCATTGTGCTCGATATTACATGTGTCCGATGTTGCATTGTGCCCGATATTGCATTATGCCCAAGATTACATTGTGCCCGATATTGCATTGTGCCCGATATTGCATATGCCCGAAGATCGCATGTGCTTGAATAAATTCAAATCAAGTCGCAAGTATGAACAGATGCCTGAAACACAGATACGCTTTCTTTAATCATTACTTATGTTCCTAAGGCGTCATGGTCTAAAGGCATCATTTTCATGGCCTACGGACATCATATCATGGCCTACGAATTTAATTTATGTTTATTATGATCCAAAGGTGTCATAGTCTAAAGGCATCATTTTTCATAGCTCGCAGACAACATTTTCATGACCTGAGGATATGTTTTTACGTATCATGGCCCTAGACATCATAGCCTAAGACATCTTTTTCATAGTCTTAAGGCAAACATCATGGTCGATATGGGAAATTTCATCATGTTTACATTTTTCGTTTATTTGATATACTACTCTAATCACTTTATTTAGTCATATCACAACCTATAGATGTGTAGATTACAGACATTTTTCATCTCTCGACTACGATAATCACGCTCATATCTATTGCAACTCGTATTACAATTTTCATTTAACCCTTGGCTACTCATATTACCGCTTCTCATTGTATTCTTCGCTCTTAAGATGGAAATCTCACTGTCATGATCCTCTCGCTTCTCTAATCTTATCCATTCAAGCCGATATCGTTCCTGTTCTAATATCACACCGCTCTTTTTTTTTAGGAGTTTCATTTGCTCCTAAATCTAGAATTACACACGACCTGATTCTCATATAACCAGAGATATGTAGGCAGCTTAATACCAAAGTCCCGGTCGTACCCTTTTCCAACCTCTTATTATTTCAATTGATCCCATTGACATCTCTCGTCGGTTGGATAAAATCGGCTACTAAGTCAACGTTGGTTGCCCGACAATTCATCCTTCATCCTCGAACAACCAAGGGGCAGCTGTTGACACCCAATTTTGACCGACATTTAACTATTTTGGGAGTGCTATTCGATTAAATACGTATTTTCAAATTTATTTCAAAGTTTAAAATTAATTTTTTTCTAAAAATTATATGTCTAGTATGCATGATTTTCAAAATTATTGTAATTATTATCAAAAATTATTTTGTTAAATTATATTTACCAATAGTTAAACTCAAAATAATTACTTTACGTGATTGTTTTTTTTTTAAATAAAATAAAATGTTAGATATGCTTAATTATATGGGTAGTATTTTATTAATTGAATAGCATTTCCTTAATTTTCCTCCAAATCATTTAAATTGTAGCCTATTTTATTCTATTTTCTTTCAATTCTAGCCCATTCAATTCTAATTTTATTTTAATTTTAGCCACTTTTTATTTCAATTCTAGCCAATCTTTATTTCAATTTTGGCCATTCCAATTCTACTCTCAAGACCCAATCATTTTAATCTCGTCCGTCCATCTCTAAATTAAATCCTAGATCAAATCATGGTCATTATCTAATTCTAATCCAACGGTTAAGATCAACTCCCCTTTTTTTCCTATTTTTAAACCTAAAAAGAGCTAAACCCCTAAAAATATTTCATTCACTCTTCCTCTCTTCCTTCCTCAATCCGCCGCCCCAACTTCTCCTTCCCTTTCGTTCTCTCCATTTTTCTAGTGAGATGGCCACCGGTGAGGCCGGAAGCTGCTGGTCTCCATCGCTTCTCCCTTCGCCTCCTCCCTTCTCCTTTCCTCTTCTTCTCTTCCTCTCCCGACAAGGCAAACATCAGCAAAAGCGCTGCTCTGAGCAGCGAACTCCAGCAGAAGCTCGCGAGAACATCCAGGCGAGGCAGACAGCAGCACCAGCGAGCTCCGAGGAGGTGACTATCGACAAAAACTCCTGCAAAAGCCAGAAACTCCAACGAGGATGAAGAAGCAACAACAAAAGCTTGTTGATGCCAATGTGCTGATCCGAAACTAAAAACGGATTTTTAATAAGGACTGATCTTCACTGATCAGTCCCAAGTACGATTTCTTTATTTTAAAACTCAAATCTTTGTGTTTGCCATTAAACATAAGGTGTGCATGTTAGTCCGTTCATTGTTTCGTCCATAGCATTTCAAGATCCTAATTTATTTGTGGAACTGTTGATTTTTGTGGAAATCTATGTTCTTCTTTTTCTTAAATTTTATATGCATGATCAATTTTAACTAGTTTGAAACCATGCCAGGATCTGGCCCATGAAAATTCTACACCTTCATTGCTATGTTTCTTCTTTGTTGCTATGTTTTTCTTTGTTGTGATGATCTGTCCCTTTTTGTGTTGCAACTAATTCTTTGTTATTATAATTGCTTAACCTCTTGATTGAATAGGAAAATATGTTAATGTATCTTCCTTTTTGCTATTATGCTCGGGTATATACGGTAAGTATATTGAATTGGTTTTGCAGAGAAGTAAGAGTAATTCTCTTATCTGCTGATTGATTGCGTTACTTTATTTTAGTTGCATGATTTATTGATTTACTGATATTCCTGATTGATTGATTTTGTGGAGAAGGAAAATTGGCTGATTAATTGATTAGCGGTAACAACTTCTTACCTTATGTGAAAAGTTGATCATTTTTTTACTTGTTTATATTTGGTAGAAATAAATTAATAATAAATCTATCTTGACTCTCCTTTGAAATAAGGAAAATACAATTAATTGACTCCTTAATTTATTTATTTCCCTTATTTGTGCCCTCCCCTTCACTATAAATAATCAGACCCTTCACTTACTACAGATCCGGACATTTTTGCTCACATACAAGAATACTTGAAAAGAAAAAGTCGTATTACTCTCTGCTTGAAAAGAATTTCCGGTGAACTTTTAAGTAGTATTTGCTGTGTTCGGGTCGAGTTGTGTGGAATCAACTTGTCTTCATTGCTGATTATTCTTTAACTCTTAACTGGTTAGTGTATTTCCTATATGTATTTTATTTTGCATTATTATTTACTTACTGCTATGCATAAATCCAAAACTGGATTTTGATAAATAAAAGAAGCATCCGGGTTAGTTCCCTTATCCTCTTTTCCAATGTATGATCTTATATGTTCTATGACTTGTTTGAAATTCGTGTGGACTGTTATTAATTTTTATGTCATTATTATTTTATGATCTTGTCTTTGGTATATTTCGTTTAACAGATTTTGAAGTTAAAGTTAAAGTTCGAAGAGTTGCCATAAGAAGAGATGTTGGACGGGATTACTTTATTTATGTATTTGAATCTGTATTTATTTTATTGCGATTTGTAATACTTGTAGTAAATCTAACTCTCTAATATTATACGAAATTATTTGGGGGATCGTCTAAGGGGAGGGGGACATATGTGCTAAATGTTTATTTTTTTTTTTATTTATGTGTGATTATGGAAGGTCTGCTTATATTTCTTAAATCATCTAGAATAGGCAAGCATACAGGAATATCTTAATAATTGGCTTAAAAATCAATCCTGTTTATAACTTGATCATATTATCGTGAATATGTGTTAAATTTGTTATGATCTTGATCTCTTAGAATCTTGTCTCCTATTCTAATATTGTGAAAATATGGAAATTGACTAATAATAAATTGGACACCATGCATATACGTTTTCTGAATAATATTATAATTTTCAGAATGCTCATACTTAGAAATCATGCATATAGATGGTACATTTGATTTTATTTATTTACAGTATCATGCCTATAGGTGCTATGCAATATTTTCGAACACCTAGAAATCCTGTTCATAGGCGTAATCTAATAACTTTAGCATGTTAAATAATTGAAGTAAATATATGCATATTCTTTGTTCACTAGTAAAAATTTCTTCATTGTAATTATTTTCTGCCACTTAAAAAATAAGTTAACTAACTTTCCAGCATGCTTGAATGGCTTAAAACCAATCCGCCAATTAAATCTGTCCAAAATAGTTATATTCTGCATTATAGTTAATTGTTTTGCCACTTAATCTAATTTTTGCATCTAATAAATTGACTGCTACTAAAAAAATAAATTTCTAAATTGATAATAAACATTTGCTACTGCTCTAAATATTTTCTGCATTTGAACACTAACTGCCACTAAAAAATAAATTTTACATAATAGTCTAATCTGCTACTACATTAACATGCTATTTTCTGCATAATCTGTCACTTTAAATTTGCTATCCTAATAAAATTCTATCCGAAATATTTTAGTTTCTGCATTAAATAATTATTTGGCCACTTCTAATAAACTGAAATAATAATAATAAATTATGCATTTTCGTATCTTTCTGCCCTTTTATTAATATTATTATTCTATTTGCTTGAATGTCTGTATGCCACACATAAGCATGAGACCCTTCACTTTACGTGTGTTTGCTAGGATGTTAATAATTAAAACCTAGAGGCCAATTTGAGACTTTACTTGCTAAGTGTTGGTCCAACATGTTGGACTTGGTGTCTAGGTGGGCCTATTAGAGCCTTTATTTTATTTTAGTCTAAAACCTCCCTAGTAGTAGTCCAATACCTCTTGGACCTTAAGAGGGGACGATAGGTACCTTCTAGGACGAAATGCATATGGATGGTGGGGGTAGGGATAGCTAGGCCCTACGGAGATGATGACATTGCCTCGAGCTGTAAATGACAAACATCTGTTTGTCCGTCCCTATATAGAATCCGAGCGCTGATCCGTAAAGTCCTTCAAAGTTTCCCTTTCCTTTTGTCCCTTTGTGTGTTTATAATTAAAATTGCTTGGGGGTAGTTTAAATAAAATAAAAATTGTTTGCTTCTACTTGTGCAATTTCTGTCTCATCGCTTATCTCAATAATAATTGTTTAATATTTATCTAATATTATGTTATCACCTAGCCTTGCATGCTTATTTAAGTAATAATTAACAGAAATAATTTTAAATGTTTATTTATTGTTATCATATAGCAATCATGTTTAAATTAAATAATCAATAAATGAAGTGACCTTAACTTCTATTTGTAACTCCCACATAAATTGCATGAGATACGGTCGGGATCCACATTTGTAGACCTCGAGGGATGCCTAACACCTTCCCCTCGAGGTAATTTGAAACCTTACCCGATCTCTGGTTCGTTGACCTTTAGTTTGACTTAGTTAGGCTAGATAGGTGCCCTGACACGCCTTAATTTGTTAGGTGGTGGCTCTTCAATCACCCAAAGCCCAAAAGAGTTGCTAGGTCGTGCATCCGAAAGGAAATTCCATTTTTGTGAAAAAATGGGGCGAGACAAAATGACGACTCAACTGGGAATTTTAGCTTCTAACCACTACGTGTTGCATGCTTTATGTGGGGTCTACTTTATTTGGTTATTTCATTGATTATTTGGATTTTACCATGCTAAGTTGTTATTTGATTTCCATGTTTACTTGCTTTCCCTATATATATTTATTTTATGTTTAGTCCCTTTCCCATTTCCTTATTTGTTTATTTCCATGTTTCCCCCTTTCCTTAGGTAAATTTTCCATGTTTAACCCTTGTCCCCTTTCCTTATTTGTGTGATTCTTGTATGTTTGAATTTATTTATTTATTGTTTTCCTTAAAACTGTTTATGTGTTACCGTTTTTTCATCTACTTGCTAATTGTTACTACTTTGATAAACTGGCATTCCACTCATACTTCCCCCAATTGGGACCCTCCTCTTTTTTTTTTTACCGTGATATTGTGCCTTTGCACCTCTCACAACTACTCTAATTCTCTTCAAAGACCTAATTATAGAGAGTCAACATATGCATGAACGGAACGGATCGTTTTACTACCGGGAAACCACGAGCCATCTTGCATAGAATTCCCTTCCAAGTCTGTGTCAAGTCAACTCTTATAAGTCTTAATTAGGTCATACATGCTGCATAAGCCCTAGGTGGTTTGACCCTTGGTGTCAATTCGCATGATTAGTAGCCACCTTATCGTCTAAAGGGCCCCAACACCCTTTAGACAAATTGCATAATTATGTGTTAATGTGGTCATAATAATTAAATTAAGCCAAATCTGTCAATATGGAGTTAAGAATTTGTTTGATGTTTGTTTGTAGAGTCATGGCCTATCCTCATTTCCCCAACACACAAATGGTGGTCAAAGTGAATCCTACCCTGAAGGTATGGTAGAAGGATATTGAGAAGAATCGAGAGTTAGAGGCAAACGAACTACTAGATGGCCTTATTGCTCTAATCTCTATTGAGTCAGATCGTCACTTGATCAAAGCACTATTGAAATTTTGGGACTCTGAGAGGTTAGTTTACAAATTTAAGGACTTTGAACTAATCTCGACAATTGAAGAGATTGGTAGGTTTCTTGGTCTCCCTTATAAAGAGTGTGAAATGATTGTGTCACACAAGCCAACACGGAGGTCCTTCTTAAAGCAAATGGGCATGTGTCATAATTCGAGTTTACTTTGTCTGAAAGAGGGATGGATTTCTTTAGAGTTTCCATATTCACGATTTGGAGACGAGGAAGGCCATGAAAACTTTCACAGGGAATTTGTTTGTTCCTTGGCAAAATCGGAAAGATACCGTCTTAATGCATTCGCTGTCGCACTCTTAGGCTTATTAGTTTTCCCTATGAAAAGGGGAAAAATCCACACTAGCCTAAGTTATGTGGTCTGTATGATGGCTCGAGGCGGGAAGACCATAGTTCCCATGATACTGGCAGAAATCATAAGGGCACTGACTAAGTGTACCAAAGGCAAAAGGTATTTGGAGGGGTGTAATTTTCTATTACAACTCTGGGCTGATGAGCACTTCTACCAAAGGGCTAATATGGTAGACAATATTAGACGGAGTATGGGGATTAAAAACATCAATCATCACTCAAGGATGAAATATTTTGTTTCCCCTATAGGAACGAAGGACTGGTTTATGTACTTGAGAGAGTGTTCAGCCACCAAAATTCAGTGGAAGTATTATTGGTTGAAGCCTCGTTGTGTCATTATAAGGGGTAATGAACTCTATTTTATCAAACTTATTGGTTTAAATGGCGTGCAACCATACGCACCACTCCGAGTCCTCCGACAGTTTAGACAAATATAAACGATACATCTGCGATCCCATATGGGCCACTATGGATGACTTTGGGCCAGAAATACCTCAAGTGGGCACCATACTGCGAAGGTGGGAAAGAGTAGTAACTATTGATGTTCAAGAACATCGGCCCTTCTGCACACCTGAGTATTACGTGTGGCTTTTGGAGGATGCAGAGCATGCAGATTTGAGCGAAGAAGGCCTTCTAGGCTTTGGTGATGAAAGAGAAAGAAGATGGGCTCGCAACCTCCTCAACAACAACTATGAGATCACTCTAGAAATGAGGCAACAGATTGTGCCCAACATTGGAGACTAGCATTGACTGTTTTTTATTGTATTTTTATTTCCCCATGTTATCCCTAGCCCTTTAGTTTATTTCTAGTTTTTCTTTAGTCTAATGTAATAAATTGAAACTATTCAATATATGAAGATCATTTTATTTCTCTAACTCTAAAACTCCAATTGGCAAATAAGGCTTGAATTAATCATTGTGCATCACTTATATGTCGTCTTAGTCCTAGCTCTAGCAACGAGGTCCTTTGCATCTAGGACATTTATTTTTATTCTTACTTGCTCTAATCTCCTAACACCGTTTCCTATTGATTACATTGTTTTTCCCCTTCCTAAGATTGATCTGTCCTTCATTCTGGCACATACACGATCAAAAGGGACCCCCGCCTTCTCCTCCTTTTCAAAGAACAGACTACAGAGACAATGGTAAAATAGTTGACAACAACAGCAGCAACGAAAGGGAGAAAATTCTAAGGGTGGGCAATTTTCAAATGTCCTTGTCCTTAGACTTGAGTGCAAGATTTCTGAGTTGGAAGAGGAAGTAGTGCATATGTGTGATTCGGCCAAGATGTCTATTTCTCTTGGAACCCATTTTAGCGTAAATATAGACAATCCTCCTCACTCTAACCAAACAACCTTACCAAACAATCCTCCAATCAATATATCCAAACCTGAACCCACTTATCCAAATATATTCCCACCACTTCACGCCCAAAATACCCAAATCCCTTTTTACCACTACTACCAACAAACTAAGACAACCGTTCCAGAACCAATTCCAAATGCAAACCCTTCATACACTCCTAGAAATAACAACCTCAACCCCATATATGTTGAAACTACTCCCGTGACCCATAACTACCATAAATCAGAGTCCTCCCAAAAGGACATTCTGATAAAAACCCTGACCGAGAGATTAGATAGCCTGGCCAACAGGGTGCAACATGTGGAAGAAAGAAAGAGGTTGGGAGGACTGAGCTACAAGGATTTGTGTATGCACCCCGACTTAGAACTGCCTAAAGGATACAAACGTCTAAAATTTGAAATGTTTGATAGCATTGGAGATCCCAAAGCCCACCAGCGAATGTACTGTGACAAGCTTGTAGGGGTAGGGAGAGATGAGAAGATACTCATGAAGTTGTTTATGAGGAGTCTCACTGGGAAGGCTCTATCATGGTATATTGAACAAGATCCTAGGAAATGGGTTGAGTGGGTGGACATGGCAACAAACTTCATGAACAGATTTGGATTTAATGTAGAAAATACACCTGACTAGGTCTACATCCAAAACCTGAGGAAAAAGCCCAGTGAATCTTTCAGGGATTACGCCATAAGATGGAGGTCTGAGGCGGCCAGAGCCAGACCTCCCATGGAAGAATCTCAAATGAAAAACTATTTCATCCATGCCCAAGAGACACAATATTATGATAGGATGATGCTTGTAGCTGAGAAGAGTTTCGCTGAAATTATCAAATTAGGCGAAAGAATTGAAGAAGGCATAAAAAATGGGACCATCATCAACCTAGAGGCCTTACAAGCCACTAACAAAGCTCTGCAATCCAGTGGAATGGCAGAAAATCGGAAGAAAACAGGTTCGGTCATGATGGCTCAGGGAACCAAAACTCCTTATAAGTACCAAACAACAACCCCACCTCCATCTCCATATCCTCAAACTCCATATCCTTCAGCTCCACCACATATATCTCCCCATCTTATGCCAATCTATTACCAAAATGCTCCTCCTCAGTATCAACAAGTTTCATATCACGTCTATAATGCCCAGCCAACATACTTCCAAACTCCACCACCCACTCAAACACCGAACTATCGAAACAGTCCTCCATAAGAAAAAAGACCTGCAAAATACTATACCCTTCTAGCTGAGCCAATAACCTAGCTTTTTGAGAGACTGAAAGAAGTTGGCTATGTTACCCTAGTTTCTGCATTGCTTGTGGATGTCCGTGCGAAATGGTATGACCCTAATAAGGTTTGTGCCTACCATTCTGGGATGAAGGGTCAAACTACTGAAGTTTGCAGAGCCGTGAAAGACAAGGTTCAAATGCTGATTGATACAAAGACCATCCATCTCAAGGATCCGACACCAAATATTGCAAACAACCCTTTGCCTAACCATCAGGTCAACATGGTAGGAGTTGATGATACCTCAGATTGGGAGAAATCCATTTGGGTCCTTGAGCCAGAAGAAATGACGGTTACCACCCAAACGCCAATTGTAATGCAAAGGCGTAGTCCTTTTGAGGTTGAAGTTGCCATGCCCAAGCTTTCATTCACTGTTTGTAGGGCGCCCCACCCTATCCAATATAATACCCATGTGGTCCCATGGCACTACAGAAAGGGAAAAGCAAAAGTGGAAGAAGCAGACACTGCAGCAGGAGTGACTAGATCTGGAAGAATTTACGCTTCCAAAAATTTGGTTTAGGGTAGTTCCAACAAATCCAAGGCACCAATTGTAGAGCTTGAAGACCAAGGTATCTGGAATAAGGTACAAGCTAAAGAGTACTCTATTATTGATCAATTGAGTAAAACTCCATCCCAAATATCAATCTTATCATTGCTGCAATCTTTCAAAACTCATCGGAACGCTCTTTTGAAAGTCCTGGGTGAAGCCTATGTCCCATCTAGCATCACTCATGGAGAAGTAGCCCAAATGGTTGGCCAGGTTTTTGAGGCATACAGAATATCTTTTCACAAAGATGAGTTGCCACTTGAAGGAACAATCCACAATAAGGCTTTGTACATTTCAGTTCAATATCAGGACAAGATTATCACCAAAGCTCAGCTTCAGTATCGCTTGAAGAATCAACATACCACTATATTGAGCCTGATAAGTCGGTAATCAATGGCATCCCCATCCTTCCAATCAGACGGAAGGATCAAACTCTATATCAATCCTGAACAATCGCCATTCAACTATACCCACGCGAGGTCAAGCTACAATACTCCAAACTCAAAATTTGCTGACAAATGGCATTCGACCCTTCCAACTAGACAAAGGTCCAAGATACTTTATGCCCTCAATCAACTATTATGCATTTGCCCAAAAATTGAATTATGCCCGGGGATTGCAATATTGCATGTGCCCGAGAATGACATTATTGCATATGCCCAAGTCTGCATTGAGCCCAAGATTGCATTGTGCCCGAGATTGCATTTGTGCCCGAAGATTGCATGTGCCCGAAGATTGCATTGTGCTCGAGATTGCATAAACCCAAAGAATGCATTATTCCCGAAGACTACATTGTGTCGAAGATTGCATTGTGCCCAAAGATTGCATTGTGCCCGAGATTGCATGAACCTAAAGATTGCATTATGCCCGTGATTGCATTATGCCCGATATTGCATGTGCCCGATATTGCATTGTGCCAGATATTGCATGTGCCCGAGATTATATTGTGTCTGATATTGCATTGTGCCTGAGATTACATTATGCTCGATATTGCATTGTGCCCGATATTGCATATGCCCGAAGATCGCATGTGCTCGAATAAATTCAAATCAAGTCGCAAGTATGAACAGATGCTCGAATCACAGATACGCTTTCTTTAATCATTACTTATGTTCCTAAGGCGTCATGGTCTGAAGGCATCATTTTCATGGCCTGCGGACATCATATCATGGTCTAGGAATTTAATTTATGTTTATCATGATCCAAAGGTGTCATAGTCTAAAGGCATCATTTTTCATGGCCCGCAAACAATATTTTCATGACCAGAGGATATATTTTTGCGTATCATGGCCCTAGACATCATAGCTTAAGACATATTTTTCATAGTTTTAAGGCAAACATCATGGTCGATATGGGAAATTGCATCATGTTTACATTTACCGTTTATTTGATATATCTACTCTAATCACTTTATTTAGTCATATCACAAGCTACAGATGTGCAAATTACAGACATTTTTCACCTCTCGACTATGATTATCACGCTCATTTCTATCGTTCTCTCCATTTTTCCGATGAGACAGCTGTCGGCGAGGCTGCCAACCGCTGGCCTCCATCGCTTCTCCCTCCGCCTCCTCCCTTCTCCTTTTCTCTTCTTCTCTTCCTCTCCCGATAAGGCAAACGTCAACAACAGCGCTACTCTGACCAGCGAACTTTAGTATAAGCTCACAAGAACATCCAGGCGAGGCAAACGACAGCACCAGCGAGCTCCGAGGAGGTAACCATCGACAAAAATTTCGGCGAAAGCCAGAAACTCTAGCGATGACAAAGAAACAACAAAAGCTTGTCGATGCCAATGTGCTGATCCAAAACTAAAAGCGGATTTTTAATAAGGACTGATCTTCACTGATCAGTCCCAAGTACGATTTTCTTTATTTTAAAACTCAAATCTTTGTGTTTGCCATTAAACATAAGGTGTGCATGTTAGTCCGTTCATTGTTTCGTCCTTAGTATTTCAAGATCCTAATTTATGTGTGGAACTGCTGATTTTTGTGGAAATCTATGTTCTTCTTTTGCTTAAATTTTATATGTATGATCAATTTTAACTAGTTTGAAACCATGCCAAGATCTGGCCCATGAAAATTCTACACCTTCATTGCTATGTTTCTTCTTTGTTGTTATGTTCTTCTTTGTTGTGATGATCTGTCCCTTCTTGTGTTGCAACTGATTCTTTGTTATTATAATTGCTTAACCTCTTGACTGATTAGGAAAATATGTTAATGTATCTTTCTTTTTGCTATTATGCTCGGGTATATACGGTAAGTATATTCAATTGGTTTTACAGAGAAGTAAGAATAATTCCCTTATCTTGCTGGTTGATTGCGTTACTTTATTTTAGCTGCATGATTTATTGATTTACAAATATTCCTAATTAATTGATTTTGTGGAGAAGTAAAATTGGCTGATTAATTGATTAGCGGTAACAACTTCTTACCTTATGTGAAAAGTTAAGCATTTTCTTACTTTTTTATATTTGGTAGAAATAAATTAATAATAAATCTGTCTTGACTGTCCTTTGAAATAAGGAAAATATAATTAATTGACTCCTTAATTTATTTCTTTCCCTTATTTGTGCCCTCCCCTTCACTATAAATAATCAAACCCTTCACTCACTACAGATTCGGACATTTTTGCTCACATACTAGAATACTTGAAAAGAAAAAGTCATATTACTCCCTGCTTGAAAAGAATTTCCGGTGAACTTTTAAGTAGTATTTGCTGTGTTGGGGTCGAATAGTGTGGAATCAACTTGTCTTCATTGCTGATTATTCTTTAACTGCTTAACTGGATAGTGTATTTCCTATATGTATTTTATTTTGCATTATTATTTACTTACTGCCATGCATAAATCCAAAAATGGATTTTGATAAATAAAGGAAGCATCCGAGTTTGTTCCCTTATACTCATCTTTTCCAATGTGTGATCTTATATGTTCTATGACTTGTTTGGAATTCGTGTGTGGACTGTGATTAATTTTTATGTCATTATTATTTTATTATCTTGTCTTTGGTATATTTCGTTTAACAGGTTTTGAACTTAAAGTTGAAGTTCGAAAAGTTGACATGAGATGAGATGTTGGACGGGATTACTTTATTTATGTATTTGAATCTGTATTTATTTTATTGCGATTTGTAATACTTGTAGTAACTCTAACTCTCTAATATTATACGAAATTATTTGGGGGATCGTCTAAGGGGAGGGGGACATATGTACTAAATGTTTTTTTTTATTTATTTATGTGTTATTATGGAAGGTCTGCTTATATTTCTTAAATCATCTAGAATAGGCAAGCATACATGAATATCTTCATAATTGGCTTAAAAATCAACCCTGTTTATAACTTGATCATATTATCGTGAATATGTGTTAAATTTGTTATGATCTTGAACTCTTAGAATCTTGTCTCCTATGCTAATATTGTGAAAATATGGAAATTGACTAATAATAAACTGGACACCATGCATATAGGTTTTCTGAATAATATTATAATTTTCAGAATGCTCTTACTTAGAAATCATGCCTATAGGTTGTAGATTTGATTTTATTTAATTATAGTATCATGCCTATAGGTGCTATGTAATATTTTCGAACACCTAGAAATCATGTTCATACGCGTAATCTAATAACTTCAGCATGTTAAATAATTGAAGTAAATCTATGCATATTCTCTGTTCACTGGTAAAACATTTCTGCATTGTAATTATTTTCTGCCACTTAAAAAATAAGTTAACTAACTTTCCAGCATGCTTGAATGGCTTAAAACCAACCCGCCAATTAAATCTGTCCAAAATAGTTATCCTCCGCATTATAATTAATTGTTTTGCCACTTAATCTAATTTTTGCATCTAATAAATTAACTGCTACTAAAAAAATAAATTTCTAAATTGATAATAAACATTTGCTACTGCTCTAAATATTTTTGCATTTGAACACTAACTGCCACTAAAAAGTAAATTTCACATAATAGTCTATTTGCTACTGCATTAACATGTTATTTTCTGCATAATCTGTCACTTTAAATTTTCTATCCTGATAAAATTTTGCCCGAAATATTTTAGTTTCTACATTGAATAATTATTTGGCTACTTAAGATAAATTAAAATAATAATAATAAATTCTGCATTATGTCGTATCTTTCTGCCCTTTTATTAATATTATTATGTTGTTTACTTGAATGTTTGTATGCCACACATAAGCATGAGACCTTTCACTTTGCGTGTGTTTGCTAGCATGTTAATAATTAAAACCTAGAGGCCAATTTGAGACTTTACTTGCTAAGTGCTGGTCCAACATGTTTAACTTGGTGTCTAGGTGGGCCTATTAGAAGCCTTTATTTTATTTTAGTCTAAACCTCCCTAGTAGTAGTCCAATGCCTCTTGGACCTTATGCAAGGACGGTAGGTACCTTCTAGGACGAAATGCATGTGGATGGTGGGGTAGGGGTAGCTAGGCCCTATGGAGATGATGACATTGCCTCGAACCGTAAATGACAAGCATCTGTTTGTCCGTCCCTATATAGAAACTGAGCGCTAATCCGTAAAGTCCTTCAGAGTCTCCCTTTCCTTTTGTCCCTTTATGTGTTTATAATTAAAATTGCTTGGGGTAGTTTAAATAAAATAAAAATTGTTTGCTTCTACTTGTGCATTTTCTGTCTCCTCGCTTATCTCTTTAATAATTGTTTAATATTTATTTAATATTATGTTATCACGTAGCCTTGCATGCTTATTTAAGTAACAATTAACTGAAATAATTTTAAATGTTTATTTATTATTATCACCTAGCAAACATGTTTAAATTAAATAATCAATAAATGAAGTGACCTTAACTACTATTTGTAACTTCCACATAAATTGCATGAGATACGGCCGGGATCCACACTTGTGGACCTTGAGGGATGCCTAACACCTCCCCTCGAGGTAAATTGAACCCTTACCTGATCTCTGGTTCTTTGACCTTTAGTTTGACTTAGTTAGGCTAGATAGGTGCCCTAACGCGCCTTAATTTGTTAGGTGGCGACTCTTCAATCACCCAAAGCCCAAAAGAGTTGTTAGGTCGTGCATTCGAAAGGAAAGTCTGTTTTTGCAAAAAAAAAAGGGTGCGACAGTGACTTATGTGAATTTATTTGCAACATGATTTTAATTGATTATTACTAACATCATCTTCGTTTTTTTTCTTATTCTTTCAGAAGAGAAATTATATTGCCTTTATCTTATTCTTTAATTGATACATGTTGCATTTTTACAAATTCTTATGTTGTGATGATAAATTATTTAGTTTTATATTAATATCTCCACGTTTAGTACATTTTTATAAATCTAAAGCATCTATTAGGCACATAATCATTTTAGGCTTGTGCAAATTTTTAATGACCTTGTTTAAAATTTTTCTTAGGTAATATTTTACCGAAACTCACATTCTTCCTTTAAATTTTTAAAATGTTGATTTCCTTCCTTTGATTTTCTCAATATTCGTATCCGCGACTTGCTTTAAGAATTTTCTTCTTACTTATTAAAAAATTGGCATAATTGTTCATCATTGGTGTGATACTTTTTCCCATTAACACTCCAATTTATTATAGACTTGTGCCAAAATTCGCTCATATAAATCTTTACCTTCTCGAGCTTTTTCAAGTCCCTCTTTTACGGGTATAATCCTATCTTTCTAACGATAAACACTTTTTTCTTTTTAATTCCGCATTTCATAGAATCTATTTAGCATTCAATCTACATTATAGAGCTTTTACTTATTTTTTCAATTTCTTCTAATTTTCTCATCATTTGTTGCTCCTTAAATTGGTAGATCTGTAATCTACCAAATAGCACTTGTCGATATTTGTTCAATTTTTCTCCATCGAGTGCAATATTTCTTCAATTCAAGATAGTCGCACCATTTATTTTTACGCACTAATTCCAAGTATCGGCATGCAAGTCGAGGGAATCTCATAGGTTTATCAATTGTTTGACATTTTCTTCATCCTTGACAATTTTAAATCCGCCAATACTAAAATAGAGTTTAAGGTCATTCAACCTTCCAATTTATCAATTCCAACTCTCGTGCGCTCGATTAACCTTAATTTTCTTAATTCGAGCTTTTTTTTCAATCAAATTTGTTTTATTATTTATTATTTATTTATTTTCTTAAATGGTATCCCTTATAGGAATAGATCTCGTTGGTTTTTAAATATTCTACTCTTGACCTTTCGCATACTTGCTCCGCGTTTACCAAATATTTCATTTTCCTTCCAAAGGTTTACTTAAGTTGAGCATCAAAGGGACTAATTCAAGGGTGACATGGCCGACCGAATTGTGATCGACTTAGTTGAAGATGAGTTGAACTGTGAAGAAGTCGAGTCATACCAAGATAAAATTGCTAAGCTTGAGGGAAAAGTGGCAAAAATGGAACAAGAAATTGATGGCATCAAGGAAATGATAGCCGATCTTAAGAACTCTTCATATGAAAATTCATTGCATTACGACCTTAGGGGCTCCTCCGATAAAGATCTAGAGGGATAGTCTCCTATTCGTGCAACTGGATATCCCAACTCTTATTGTAATGCTCAGTACTTTTCAAACATGCATCCACTTTCACAGAATAAGGCATTTAACAATTCAGAAAATGGTCACAAATATTTTAATATTGAGACTAACCAAGTTTCTTTCACAAATGAGTTTGCTTCAAAACTTGGGACAAGTCTTCCCTAGAACCACTTGAAGGTATATCTTGATTGGTTAGCAAACATAGGGCAAAGCAATGAATTTAATATGATACTTTTTGCTAGGACGCTTACAGAGCCAACCTTGATGTGGTATGCAAACCAAGACACAAGGAAATGGTTCTCTTGGGTCGACATGGCCAAAGATTTTACTAAGCAATATAGGCCTCCTAATAGTGCATATAAAGGGTGTGATTTGTTGAAAAGGAAATCTGTGGAGTCTTTTGTGGGTACGAAAGGACATGAATCCCAAAAGAAAGTAGCAGAATAAACTTTGGGGCATTATTGTTCGAATGAGGCACAATCTAGGGGGAAAGGAAAGGCAATTGTCACTGAAGCACCAAATGTTCCTCCACTAGTGCCTGAAGCGAGAAAAACTCAAGTTTTCACCCCTTTGAGTGAACCGATTTCGTTCATATTCGAAAAGTTGAGATCATTAGGAATTTTGCAACCAAAGCCTTGTGAAATTCCTTCGCATCCTTTTATTCCAGCTAAATGATGTTCTTTCCATTCAGGCATGTTAGGTCACACTATTGATGAGTGCCAGTGTTTGAAAGACGAGATCTAAAAGACGAGATTCGAAATCTATTGGATAGTGGCATGATCATTCAACGACTATATAACATCTCGCAACTAGAAAGAACTAGAAGGAATTTTAAAATATGGAAATAGTCATTTTTGGGAAGAAATTAAAAATCTGGAAATTTGGTAAAGGAGTTAAAGTGAGTTTTTGGTCAACTTGAAACGGCCATAACTCCTAGCTCAGGATGAGCTAGGTGTACTTCCAGATATGGTTGAAAAGCTCGTGGAATAATCTTTCCAATGCCACTAAGTTTGCGTGATTCCGAGTTTGTATGAGTGAGTTATGTCCTTTGGAAGTTGGGTTGTTCGAATAAGGAAATGCCCAATCCGGATTTTTGAAGGGTAGTTTGGTCTTTTCCTTACCCAAATTAATTAAATCCATTTTAATAAAATAGTTGGGGTCAAAACTGAGTTAGTTCAGTTTACATTTTTGAGAAATAGAGTTAGGGCTTTTGGAGAAAGAACGCAAGAGAAAGGAGAAGAGTAAAAGTAAGATTCACCAAGAACGATCGATTTTGGTTGTGGATTTGCCAAGGAATTGACACTACAAGGTATGTGAGTCTCTCATAGCATTGGGTTCATTCACCAACGCGCCAAACATGTTTAGTTCAGCAAAATTCATCCTAAAAGAGTTTGAAAGTTGATGTTCTTAACATGTATTCTTGAATTTGAATGTTATTCTTGAATTGGGGTGAATTGAGGAGTTTCTGAGATCTTTACGTTGAGTTTTAGGGTTGTATTGAGTTAGGTTCTTGAATACTTATGCTGTTTATTAGGATCTAAAATGAATTTGAGTTCTATAATCGAGTTTAGGCGATTTGGGGCTGGAAAAAAAAGAAGGAAAAGTCGAACAGGTTCTGGTGTGCAAGTCTGCATCGCAGACTTACTCCCCCAGTGAAGAAAAATTGTCTACGCGCCACAGTTAGGACACGGACTCCACTGTCTCAAAAATTAATTTCGCGAGCATTTATTCAGAAATGTCTCCACGTCACAGACTTGTTCCAAGATGGTGATTTCGTAACTTTTCTCAGGTTTAGCTATTCAAAGTCATTCCCAAACATCATGAGATCTTTCCAATCACAAATCTTAATACTTGAATCCATAATTCAATTCAAGGATCAGTTAATAACCAAGTCAAGATCAGTTAAGAAAAGTCAAGAGTCAAGTTAAGAGAAGTTCATAAAGTTTACCAAAAGTCTTTTGCAAACGATTTAACTTTGTTTTAAGACTTAAGTTTTGAGTTCAGTAAAGAGTAAAGCTGAAGTTCATTTCTTCAAAAGTATATGGGGATTAAGTATTCCCAAAGAGATTAAAAATGTTTTCACATTTAAATAAGAACGAAAATTGAGATTTCCAAAGAGTCTTTGGGCTAGTTTTCAGAAAAGAGTAATAGCTTTCTAAATGAAGCAAGCAGGGAATTGAGATTTCCAAGATAGCCTTTGAGGCTAAGTTTTTGAGCATTAATCTCAAATCACAGAAGAAGTATGTTTAAACATAAGAGCTAATATTATATTTTTGGGAGTAGTATGGAACACCAATATGAGGATGCGAGTTCACATTAACTCAAGTCTCCATAAACCATGTAGCCATCATGGGTAGAAAAGGGTCATACTTTTTAGATGAATCCTTTTTGCATAGACTAGTGGATCCACTTAGTAGTTTAGGTCCTATACCACGACAAGGTATAGGATGGCCCGGGCAGCTTGGGGCTAATAACGATGTATCATCACTATAATTCTTAAGTGTTGGTTGTCGGTTAGAGAAACTCCCATAGCAGTAATTACATGGTTCCTCAAGGGTAGGGGTGTGTATCGGTCGATTCGGTTCGGTTTTAAGTATTATCGGTTCCGTTTATCGGTTTTTGGTTTTTAAATATGCTAAACCGATAACCAAACCAATAAGATATTTGTTATCAATTTTCAGTTTATCGATTTTAGGTCTTTAACGGTTCGATTTTTGGTTTAACCAATAAGAAAATGCTTTCAAAATAAATATATAACTTATCCAATAATTTGACGTGATACACATACATCAAAATAATCATACCAAACAGGGGTCATCACAATAAAGTCTTTGGTCAATTTTTGATATTTACAATCGTGCAAAAGCTAATATTAGTCAATTATAAACTAAAACTAATTAAAACCAAGTCCAGTTGTAAATCAACAGTTCATCTTGAACTATGTTTAATAGCTGCCAAATCCATCGTATAATCCACAAAATCTTCATTAAGTTCCTAACCAAGATAATCACAAGCCTGGAAGAAAAAGTGGAAGAGATTTGTGAAGTATTTCAACATTTAATACTAACATAATGATTAATGGGCAACCAAAACACAAACTAAAACTAATACCATCTCTACAGTTGAAATCAACATCAAATAAAAGTACTAAATGTCCAGATCGTCATAACTTATTTTAAGCAAATACACGAGTTAAAATAACTTGTATCTAGAATTAAGAATAACTTACCAAATGTCCACATCCAAACGCAACAAAGAAGAGTTTCAACTCCATGTTAATCATCAAGAATTCTAGTTTAGCCAAATCTATAAAGAATTAATGTTAATCATTTAGAAAAATATTAAAGACTAATTATAATACCAATAAGAAATGAATACAATAAGAATATGCTTACCTTGTTCAAGTTGTTCAAGGACATCTATATCTTCCTCAACACTAACATGTCATTATTCACTTCGAATCCAATCTTGAAGGCACACTAGAGTTTGCACCAATTTAGGAGTTAATGAACTCCTAAATGAATCCAAAATACGTCCACCAGTGCTAAATGCACACTCAGATGCCACACTTGAAATAGGAATAGCTAACACATTCCGAGCCATCTCAACAAGAATCGGAAATCTAGGTGTGTTTATTTTCCACCAAGACAGGATGTTAAAGTTCTTGGTTTCAACTTCATTTTCTTCACCAAGATATTTTTGCAATTCTGTTTTAACAATTGTCGTATTTCCAGCTTTATGTTTCATTAGATCAACCTTGAATGACCCCAAAGATCCTATTGATTGGACAGTACTATCTGAACTTGAAGGTAGTGAACTGAACTTTTCAAATGTAGAGCTAGATAAAGATGAAGAGTGATGACTATCTTTATCTTTTGAAAGAGACTTTACATATTCACCAAACATTAAATCCATGTAGCCTCTAACTTCCTGCTCTAGAACTAGTCCTTTTTTCTTTTCCAAACATCATTTGAAGTGCAAAGCCAACCGAAACAAACTTGTGTCGAGGATCCAAAACACAAGAAATAAAAATCATCTTATTAATTTTGTTAGGAGTAGCCCAATACTTATCAAATTTTTCTCTCATATTTTTAGCAATTTTACCCAAAAGATCATTAGTGTCATCTTCACTTACTATCAATTTTTTCAAAATAACAAGAAACTTCACAAATCTTAAGAAAGTGTAAATTTGATGTAACGTACTGTGATCTAGATACTTCTCTAGTAAGATCATAAAAGATTTGAAGGAGATCAGCAACTTTCTTTACATTGTTCCAGTCATCACTCGAAAGTGCACCGGCAGCAATTCCATCTTCATCCTCAACAAATTGAAGGTAATGCACCAAACCTATATCACGATCAACATAACTGGAAAACACATTTTCAAACTCAATAGCCCTGTTCAAAATCAAGTACGTGGAGTTCCACCTCGTAGAAACATCCAAACATAAAGATTTCTTACAATTGATATCAACATCTTCAGCACATTCTTGGAACCTCTTACACCTCGCAGGAGACAACCTAATGTATTTAACTACTTTTCTAACCCGTTCAATAGAAGTAGCCGACACTTTCAAACCATCTTGAACAACAAGATTTAGAATATGCGCCACACACCTCACATGAAGGTGTTCTCCATTCATGAAATTGGTACCCCGTTTAGTGAATATCTTCAACAACACTTTCACAGTCACATCATTCAAACTAGCATTATCAACTGTGATGGTAAAAATTTCATCTAACCCCCAATCACGTAACATTTACTTATCTCATTAGCCATATGTTCACCTTTATGGCTAGAAACTTGACAGAAGCTAATTATCCTCTTATGCATCATCCATTCTTTATCGATCCAATGTGCAGTGATACACATATAATTAATTCACTGCAAAGAGGTCCAAGTATCAGTAGTAAGACTAACTCTTTGTTGTGCTTCTCCGAAAGATCTCCTCAACTTCTGTTTCTCCTCATCAAAAAATTTAAAACAGTCACGCGTCACAGTGGTACGAGAAGGAATCTTAAAATGAGGTTGCGCTACTTCATAAAGTTTCTAAAACCTTCCTTCTCGACAAATTTGAAAGGGAGTTCATCCGCAATCACCATGCAACATAAAGCTCTCCTACATTGCTCTTGCTCAAATTTCCAGGAAACAACAACCACATCATCCGTATCACCCCCTCGAACTGTTTTAAAGCCTATTTGAGTTTGATTTTTTATCAACAATTCGAGGATCTTTGGACATGTTAACATATGAGTAAGCATTGGCGTCATACCATTTTTACCTGAATCAGCAAAATAATCTACACCACAATGCTAACACATGGATTTCTTATTCCCTTCTTCATCAACAAATGATCCGAAATGGTTCCATGCCCGAGATCTTTTCTTTCTTTCTTTCTTTCTTTACCTTTAACTGAACAGATTTTTTTTGACGCGTAGCATTTGAATTAATACTTTCCTCGATCAGGACAACCACCTCATCAGTTATAATATTTTCAGTCATGTGTATGTCTCTGTTACAAAATGAATTAGACAATAATTAAGGCAGCAAATCATGAAAAAGTTTCAAGGTAAACCAATTTAACTAAAGAGAAATTAAAAAGATCATCACTGGAAAACAAAAAAAGAGTTTCTTAAGGAAACTATGAATTATACAATAATGAAGGCAACAAATCATGAAATAGTTTCAAGGCAGAGCAAATATTCACAATTCAGTTTCACAACCTTAGTCGTCACCTAATACTTGTCGTTGTCGTCATCGTCGCAACTCACAAATCCTTGCCGTCGCCGTTCTTTAGGTTTTAAGTTTGACCTACCTAAAGTAAATAAGTAATCCTAAAATGTAAAACCTAAAGCTTAAATAACTAAAAGTAGAGAGGGCCGAGGGGAGTCTCTTTAAGTGTTAAGTAGTGTCAATTATTATTTATTGCATAGGATTTTTATATTTTTAGTCTAATATACTATTAATTATATTAATTTTTTTTAATATTAGATATATAACTAAAAATTATTATCATATTCTTAATGGGTTATCGGTTAACCCAATAACCCAATATTAAAAAACCAATAACGAATCGATAACCCAATAATTTTTTTTTTGTAAAACCATTAAATAACCGTTAACCCAATAACCCGATAACAATAAACCAATAACACTTTTTTCAGTTCGATTTTTGCACACCCCTACTCAAGGGGTCCTTCTTAGTATGGATTGGGGTATGAGACTTCATTCATGCATTGCACAAGTAGACTTTGAGAGGGATCATGACATGTATTTTATGATTTTATGATTATGAGTTGACAACATGTTTTAAACAGTTTTCTTTTTTTTTATATTGCACTTGTTTTAAACTTTTTTATAATGAAATGAGTTCAGTTAAGTATTCATGAGTTGAGAAGCGCCAAGGTAAGTGTTTCTTTCAGATTCTTTTCAAGCCTATGTTATGTTTAGCATTCCAACTCGCATACTCGTACATTCAATATACTGATGCCAGTTGGCCTGCATCATCTTATGATGCAGACGCAGGTGACTAGGATCGGCATTCCGGTGCATCATTGATCCAGTGAGTAGTTCAGAGTCTGTTGGTGAGCTTCTTTGCATTTTGGAGGATCCATTTCATTGTTTTATAGGTTAGTTCAGAAGGATGTTGTGGGGTTTGTCCCAACATCCATCTCAGTTGTTATTAGAGGCTTCATAGACAGTCAGATGTTAATTCTTTAGTCTTTTCATTGTCATTATTCCATGTTGAGACTTGAGTTTGCCTTAATGGCCAGTTGAATGTTCCTTTATAACATTCCAGTTTATTATATGAACTTATCTTTGTTGAGTTTAAGTCGTCCGCTGAGTTAAGTAAGCCAGACCAAGGGTTCGCTTGGGGCCAGCAATGATCTTTGAGTGCCAGTCCCGCCCAGGGTGTAGGCTCGGGGCGTGACAGACTGTTAGCTCGCCCTAAGTTTGCTTGGCATCAACTTTCAGCCGTTATGCCGATGTCAAGTCACAATCGAGCAATTTATCCGTAATTTGTCAGTCAAATTCCTTCTCACAGTCAAGCAATTGTTGTACCAAGGATTATTGCACCAAATTCACCCTTTCATGCATCTTCTACAAACAATTATGATATAGCCGAGCAAAGTACCAAGAATGGTTTCATTCAGAACAACCATTAGGCTTATGAGTACTTTCTCAAAAGATGACTTTTATGAGGCATAGAGCAGGGAAATTAGTTTTTGTGTAGCATATTTTGAAAGCAATGATGTATTTTGTGGGCTTAGGTGGTCATTGTTTGTATGTTTTAAATTCCTTTTTATGTAAGACGAACTACGCTTGACCTGATTTCCTTAATGGATACGTAGGCAGCCCACATAGGGACTCGGTCATATTTAATTAGAAATCTCATGCTACTTCCAACTATTGCAATATGCGTCTCCAACATCCTTGCAAATAACAGTTACATCATGCACAATCTAGCTCACGACCACAGAAAAAGGTGAAATCTTTCTCCTTCACTAATTTGGATGAGCCATATGCAGTTATTTTTGAGAAACTGAGAGCAAATGGACTTCTGCAATCAAGAAAAGGATTCATTCCTGAGTATACGCCTAAGCACTTTGATCCATCTAAGAATTGTGCTTACCATTCAAACATTCAAGGATATGACACTGAAAATTGTCCTGCACTAAAATTCAACATCCAAAGCATGATTGATAGTGGAAAGATAAAGCTTCAACCAGAGCCTTCAAGCAATAATGGAAATATCGCAGACACGAGAACATTTGTTGTTAAGGGTGATTCATCGAAATTAGCACCAAAGCATTTGAAAAGAAAGCGTGCAATTAGTCAAGAAGACTAAATAAGACATTATTTTTGCATCTTGAGAATATCATTCTCCATTCTCCCTCTTTAAGGAGTGTCTACTCTTTTGCAATTCTTTCTAGCCTTTGTAATGAACTACGTATGACCTGATTCCTGCTAGTAGCGAGATACGTAGGCGCCTATTTTGGGTTTGGTCTCAATATAATAAAAATTTCATTCTCCCCCAAGAGCAAAGACTGGGATAGCTTTGCAGATGGCCTATAATTATTCAAAAGGGCAAAAGTTGAGATCAGAAGCCATATTCGCCATCAAATTGCTTCTATGCCATAGCAACAAGAAATGCAGATTCAAAGCCAAAGCTTCATGATTCAATGCAAGGCAACCATTTTTTTTTATACTAACAATTTTTCTTTGAGTAATGCAGAGGTTGATTTTTAGTTATTCCTGAACGATAGTTCCACAAAGCTCAACATCATGTCAGAATTGCAAAGTTCAGATGGTGCAACATCAACAAGAATCAAATTTTAAATTCATAATTTTTCTTTGAGCGCAGAATTTACAAGCAACAAATTTTTGTCGGAGTTGAAGCTCCTTAGTTATGGGCACCATATACACTATTGTGAAGTATTGCACCAAGCACCGCATTTTAAATATTCAATACAGCAAAGGCACTACAACAAGCTCTTCATACTCGATTATGATTGCTCGCTAACGCAAAGAAATCGCACCAAGCTCATTGCATTCCAACAAAATTCATATTTGTAAGTTTGCACCATATATTGGGTTAGTCCACCCTAAAATAGGACATATAGGGTTCTTCCACCCTCTAATAGGATATATCAGGTTCTTCCACCCTAAAATAGGATATATTGTGTTCTTCCACCCTCTAATAGGATATATCGGGTTCTTCCACCCTAAAATAGGATACATTGGGTTCTTACACCGTCAAATAGGATATATTGGGTTCTTCCGCCCTCTAATAGGATATATCGGGTTCTTCCACCCTAAAATAGAATACATTGGGTTCGTCCACCCTAAAATAGGATACATCGGGTTCTTCCACCCTAAAATAGGATACATCGGGTTCTTCCGCCCTCTAATAGGATACATCAGGTTTTCCACCCTCTAATAGGACATATTGGGTTCTTCCACCCTTAAATAGGATATATTGGGTTCTTCCACCCTCTAATAGGATATATCGGGTCCTTCCACCCTCTAATAGTATGCATTGGGTACTTCCACCCTAAAATAGGATGCATTGGGTTCCTTCACCCTAAAATAAAAGATATCAGGTTCATCCACCCTCAAATAAGGACATGTTGGGTCAGTCTGCCCTCCAATAAGACATTTTAATCTCATCTGTCTCTAATGAAACATCTCGCAATGTTTTAATTATTTATTTATTGCACCGCATGCTATCTTTTAAATTTCTTGCAAAGCTTACTTGTCTCAAATGAGACATCTCGCAATGCATTAATTATTTATTTTATACATATGAGCAATGCATGCTATCTTTTAAATTTCTTGAGAAGCTTATCGGTCTCTAATGAGATATTACGCAATGTCCTAATTATTTTTATCATGCACTATAAGCATTTTAAACTTCTTGAAAATCTAGTTACATATCTATGTCTCTTTTACTAACAAGACTTGCAGGCGCATAATTTGAAGCAGTTATTTAAGTTTTAAAAAAGTGCAATATATTCAGTTGATTGTATCTGGAGCTTTGATTCAGAAATGATGTATCTTTCTTATGATATTTGTCATAAGATACTTTATTATATTTCTAGCTTTATATTATTTCCTAACAATTTTATCAAGATTTGGCAGAAAGCACAATCTACATGCAGCAATAAGAGACACAATGCAACATGGAACTTTATCTAAGCAGTGAACTGGGACAATTTGTTGAGAAATTTTAGCTTTCCAACAAAGGTCAAAGGTCTACCTCAAACTCTACTCGACTCTAAAATACTCTCCTAGATCACAATACCCAGTAACATCATAATTCAATACTGGGGCAACTGTTGTAAGCTTGCGACTACCTTGTTCTCAAAAATCATCTACCTCATCAGTTATCCCATGCTCATATTGTCCCATGCTCTCCTAAGGTCGTATTTGTTGTTCGGGACAAAAATGGCTTCTACGTCAACTTCTTTGCCCAAAAACTCTTACATCATCTCTAGTCAAAAAGGGATAAGTTGTTGACACCCAATTTTGACCCTCCTTTCTTTAAATTTTTTTTTTTTAGCTTCTAAGTTAATAAATATTTTTACCATTAATTCCTATAATATTTACGACTTACTACTATTACTATTTTATTATTATATTATTTATTTTATGATTGTCATTCCTTTTAGAATTAGTATAAAATTACTTTTTAAACTTTTTATTATCGTCATCATATTTCAAAGTTCCTGCTTAATTAATTAGTTATAAATTAGTAATATTTTCTAAATCATTAATGAAAATTAATATTAGTATTTTTTTTTTATTTTTTACATACTACTTATATATTATGTTAGTTATTAAATTAGAAGTTCAAAAGAATTAATTTAAAGAAGGAACAAGACCAAATATTTCAGCCAATTGGGCTGCCAAGTCTGCCCAAAGCCTTCTAAAACGCAACAGCCCAAGAGCTAAGCCCAAAGTTGACTTAATTCAGCCCAACTTCCATCATATTCAGAAGCTAGGGCAAGAACACCCCTGTCTCTCTCATTCCGCCATTTCAGGAAGGCAACAAACGTTCACCAACTATGGACAGACTTTCCACTCCATTTCCATGATATATGCATATCAATCACGTGAAGGCTGCTATGTTCAACTACTTACGTCATTCAACTTTGAACGGTTATCTTGATCAAGTTCAAAAATCTAAAATTTTAAAATCCCGCCCAAAACATAGCCCTAGCTCTAAATCACCTATAAATACTCGTATTCAGCCCTATCTGAAGGGAGAAGAACTTTTCCATCCGCTCATATTCTCATAAGCATAATATTTGCTCTAAAAGATTTCATCTTTTCACTCTCTTTTGATCTCTGTCGGGACTCTAGTTTTGAGTGTGTTCGAACTCATCTTTGTTCAAGTGTAGACTTGTGATCGAAGCACTTTGTTCGCTACCCCGCAACAGGTGATATTCGCCTTCTATGTTTCTCTGTTTCTGTCTATTTTTGAGAATGTCATGTATCATGAACAATTTGAGCCTTGCTTAGTTATTATATAAAACTAATGCTTAAAAATTGGATTTGCTCGAGACTCATGCAAATCTGAAGTTATATTCCTTTCATGTTAGTCGTGGAAATGGTTTCGTTTTATAAATATTTGTCATTTTGAATTAGTTTTTGTTTTGATTTAAAATTACCTCATGCTTTCATTTTGCAAATGGTTTGATTAGTGTTTGCTCATTGGTTTTCTGGGAAGAAATAACTATGCTCACTGCCCACAATCTACTCTATATCTATATATTAACATATAAACTTTAGTTTACGCTTTTTTTTTTATTGCTTGTTGAAGCCTCTCGTCTATTCTGTAAATAGAGTTAAATGAGTTTATTTTTAGTTCTTTTTAATTTTTAATATTTAGTATAATCCATGTAAAAAGTCAATGTCAAATGATCATGGTTTGAAAAATAGTTTTGTTGTAGTTTAAACCTGTTGAAGTTGGGAATTATTTTTGTGCCTAAAGGGCATGTATATGGTTGCATCTAGTTTGGTTCAAAGTTTCCCATGTTTGCATATCTTTCATTCCGGATAGTATCTTTGTTGTATGACTTTTATTGGCTTCATGTTTGGTTTATTCGATATTGATTAAAGTTGACTCGTACTAACTTCTTTACTTTCTCTTCATTTGCATGAACAATTCGGGGGTTAAATGGAGTCTTCATGAAAGACTCTCACCGCCGTATAGTCTTATTCCATCGCTAGACTATGAAAATGTGCATCCACTCTTTCACGTTGCGTCCCTTGCTTCCTCCAAACCAATATGAATGAGACAATGAGGAAATTCAAAAATTACTTCATTATATTTTAGTGGTTTTCGTGTTATATTTTTCTTTAAATGATTGTTGTGTATTGCTTGTTTTATACTTGACATTATTACGTGCAATTGCTTGTTTAATTTATCTTTAGATTACTACTTTAGAACATCTAAGTTTTTCGATGGGATGCTTAGGATTTTATTTCGATAAGTCCGAAGGAGTTTTAGAGTTGCTGATTATTTGTTACTTGAATAGGCCTTTAGTCTCTCGTTTGAAACCAATTGATTCTCTCCGGCAAAAAGCAAATGATGCATTTAATTAAGAAGAGCAACCCTTTTTTAAAAAAATTAATTAAAAAAAAAAAAGAAAGAAAGCTACCTGTTGTGAAAGTTTTTCATGTGCCTAGTCTTAAGAAATAATTTTAAGCTTTTTGAAGAACTCGTGTGAATTTTGAACAAAAATGAATATTCATAAGATTTGTTTAAGAAAACTTTTTGACCTTTTAGTCCAAAATTTAAAGCAATAAGCAATTAATTTTTAGAACTTATTTTTTCAAGAATTACCCATGTGAATTTAACATAGAGTGATCTTGTACAAGCTTTTCTTTTAACTACTCTTGTTTTAGTTTATTTAAAATAGAAGTTCATCATGCAATTTACTTATTTTTAAACTTGCTATTGTTAGAACTTATAAAATAATCTCAAACCCTTTTTATTTAATCAAGTTAATTTTATTAACCTAAGTTTAGCCGGTTAACCGCTTTTAACGGATCTTAAAGGATGCCTTACACCTTTTCTTTAGGATAATTTAGAACTCTTATTTAGAATCACTTAAGTTAAGTAGACCTTAATTGAAGTCAATTTTAGTATTACTTAGTTAAATATCTAGGTGTCCTAATTCACCGTAATTAATTAGGTGGTGACTTCTTAAGTTAGTTAATAATTTGGAAATCACCAATATGTTGTACACCGTTAGACCTCGAGTTAAAATGGGATATAACACATCATAGATGGGTTCTCGAAAGGATTCAAAGAATCACTATTTTTAATACTAACTCAAAATAACAGTGATATAGAACACATAATTGAAAATTGAAAGATCAGACAAAATATCATACACAGAGTTTCATTGAAGCTCAAAACACACAACGACAAAGACCGAAATCAATCAAAATTGGGTTGGAAATGGACCTTTTGAGATAAATGTCAGATCTTAGACCGACTACAAGCGGAACAATGGTGGTTCGCAGTGGCTATCCATAGAAATGACTTAGAACTTTGTTATTCCCTTCTCCCATGTATTCTCTCAGACTTGGATTGATTTGTCTCACGATTTTTGGTTAGTGGGTCGGGTTTATCGGGTGGGCGGGGTAAATTTTTGGTTCGTGGGACAAGAGGCAAGGGTTAAGAGGCTAGGGGTTTCAATTTTTTCAGATTTGGGAATTGGATTTGATTGTCTTTTTTTTGTAATCCTACATAATTAATACTTATACAACTTATGAGAGAATCTATGTATAATTTATGGGATGTAATAATAAATTATATATGATAGTTAGCGAAATGATCCGAGACTTTATATTCATTTCTAATTGTCACTTGGATCCATCTACTCATGATTTGTCAAGTGAACATTTAAAGTTATTAAAACATATTATTTTAAATCCCTCTAACCATTAATCAAATTGATGTGACATTTATTTTGCTGAATCAGATGAAACGCATGCAACCACGAGTCTAAAGGAGAGTGAAGATAATAATATTATTTTTTAAGAAAATATTGAAATTAAAAAAAAAGTAAAAAGAAAAGGAAAGAAATCTCATCCCATTTCCCAGTTACTTTATCTCTTCTTCCTCATAAGCGTCGCCGTCGTTGTAACCACACGTTTAAAGGAGAGTGAAGACAATGATATTAAATTTTTAAAAAATATTGAAATTACAAAAAAATGAAAAGAAAAGGAAAGAAATCCCATCCCATTTCCCACTTACTTTATCTCTTCTTCCTTATAAGCGTCGCTGTCGTTGTTGCTGCCTCCCCCAAAACCCCAATTTATTCTTCTTCTTTTTCTCTGTTTCCACGCCTTCTTTCTGCTTGACGAATTAAGCAAAAAAGAAAACACCGGACGGATTAACTTTTCTACATCATAATTTCTTATTACTTTACAAACCAGATTTCAGAGGCAAGTATCTTGGGAAGAATATTGTGTTTGATATGGACATGAGTGCTAGAGATTTTTTAGCCCTCTTTTACCTCCTGAAGTTGTCAATAGAAGAAATCAATCTCAAGGTAAATGGCCATCTATTTTAAATTAGATCCTCAACTCAAAATTCAAACTGAATCTAGATATTATCTTACTTTATTTACTATCAGATGTTAAGAAAATTATTTTACTTCACCAAACACAAATTATGTTTCAGGAAGTTTATCCAAAAATGTGTTTCCCAATTCTGCTTACTTTTGGAATTAATGGATTAATTTTTGGTCATTCATAACCAAAACTTCCTCTACCTTGAGTAACATGGATGAAACTGCACTAACTACCCCAATGACCACTATTTTTGAATAAACTGATCGGGGAGACATTTTTTCCGGTGAATTAGTTTCAAAAGGCTAATTTGGAGATGAATTTGAGATTTTTTTTAGAAAACAATAGAATTTGTATTGATAAAAATGATGTGTTATCTGACGTGGGAATTTTTATCTTGTGTGGATAGTGATGTGTTATCACATTGGTGCAATTGAGAAACACTCATGGTCGGAGGGGTTTAAAATAACGTATTTTAATAGCTTTAAGTGTTCACTTGGCAAAATCATAAGTAGAAGGGTTCAAGTGACAATGTGAGCCAAGTATAAAGGTTTCTTAGGTTATTTGACCTATTAATTATACATATATTAAAATAGTAAATTATACATATAGCCCTTATTAATTTACTTTCAAATGTATATTACATGTAAAAAAAACACTACTAATTTTTTTCATTGGATTTTTTGTCTTGTTATGCTTAATTACTTTTAGTTGCTTTACTTAATTTCTTGTTAATTGTTTTCTTTGGCAGTAAGGCAGTGGCTATTAATTATGATTAATTTCTTTGTTTAGTTTCTCTACAACACTGTCAATACAAGTATTATTTTTTAAATTTAGTTATTAGTTATTTGTTATTTACTTTAATTCAAATTACTTAATTAACTCGAAAATGCATGAACTCACAGAAATGCAAGAACTGGATCCAAAATGGACTCGAATTGGTATCACATGTAAAGGGAGTAAAGAGAAAGAATTAATATGAGTAAGAGGAAAAATCAAAATTCAGATGAATATAAAGGGAAATATTAGCAACATCTAACTTGGCGTGAAGCTCAATATGATGATTTAAACTTAAAATGGAACAAGATCAGACTATGCTACCATTAAAGGAGAAAATATAACAAAAAAATCAAAGTGTGATAAGCTTAGATGAGACTCAGACTAAATAGAACCTGATGCAAATCATGCAAGCATAGAATAAAATTTGAACAACCAAGTCTGTACAACATATAAAAACAAATGGATCTGCCACAGAATTCAAAAGTGAAGCAAGAATTAAGCCATATTGATTCAACCAAGCTTGAATAACAAGAAAATCATATATATATATATATATATATATATATATAAAAAGAGAACCTTAGGCCCGCCTACTCGGCGTCACCACAAACTAGAATTCCCTTTTAATTTATTTATTTCCAAAACTAGCCTTCCCTTTTTATGAAAAATTGCGACTTTTATGAAAAATTGCAACTTTAATAAAGAGTTGCGACTTTTATGAAAAGTTGTGACTTTTATGAAAAATTGTGACTTTAATGAAGAGTTGCGACTTTTATGAAAAGTTGCGACTTTTATGAAAGGTTGCGACTTTCCGAAGGGTTGCAACTTTTTCAAATAGTTGTAACATTTCCAATAAGGCACAATAAACATTTGTTCACACTACCCCTTTTTGTGTATAAATAGAGAGATCTCATCTCATTTTAAAACAACAAAAATTTTGAAACTCTTCTTCTTCTTCACAATTAACTATTTGTGTACTTTGCTCCTGTTGAGTGGCTCACTGACACCATTATTTATGTTACAGATCCTGATATGTATTTTTACAGTCATTAATTTATGTTTATGTTATTAAGGATAAATGATAAGATGTAATAATTTCCATTTTCCTGTACATTATTAATGTTTGTTACTACATAATCTTGTATGTAAAATAATATAGTGTTTTAGTTTTAATGATTGATAGGTGGTTTTAAGTATTATTTTATAAGAGTTGTGATCTTTTCGATACAGCACAATAATCATTTGTTTACACTACCCTTTGTTGTCTATAAATAAAGTGATTTCCTTCCACTATTATTTGTAGGTTTTTTCCGGCTATAGAGTAGTCGAATTCAAATACATTAATTTAGTTTCTTATGAAGTTTGTTTCATTCCTTAAAGTTTTCTTCCTCCTATTTCATGAAGCTTAAACTTCACTATAAGTCATAGTCATTCATGTAACTATAGCAATTTCTTTTTGCTATTGTGTTGACTTTTTTTTAACTTCTTTCAATTAAATTTGTGAACTGTAAACTTGGATACAGCCCGACCGACTATCTTTTTGAAAAATATGTTAAGCAGCATGTCTTTTTCTTCTTGATTGTTAGAAAAGTAAGGTCATCTTTATTATTATTTGTGGATATTTGTGAGTTCAAGTGCTCACAAAATTATGTTGTGAGATTTTAATATGTTATGTGTCAAAATTTTGGTTTAGAATATCCAGTTATGAACAGTTCCATTCATATGACACCTACTGTTTGGTTGATAATTGCATTAATTCTTTGTAACTGCATACTATAACCATAACAATAACTATGGTTCAATTCCAAATAAGTTGGGGCCGGTGATATGAAATCTAAGCAAAAGAACTGACTATTTTGAGACAATGAAGAAAAACATTTATGATACTAACAATTTTAGGGTCATTTTTATCATATACATGATACGACATACTACAATAAAAAAGAGATTAATGGAGGTTCATAAGAAAGGAGCCCAAGGTCCTCTATTTGAATTAAGTTAATTATTTTCTTGTATGGACGCAATGTTCCACTTTACTTGGGAGTGTTGTTCGAGGCTTTTTGATCTCTTCTTTAACATCTTATGTTGTTCTATATAACTTCTTGGGATTTAGAAAATTTCATTACTTCTGACTAACTATTTCCATGGAGAATTTCTTAGACTTCTTTCTTATACTTAAAATCTCTTTATGACTCATAATTTTTGTATAACAAAAACGTAAATTAAAAATAATAGTAGTTTAAGATTTCGGAGGAACGCTTTGCCTTAAGATAAAATGTTCTTGATAATATAGTGTATGTATCAAAAATACGAATATTACCGAATGATCACATGTAAGTTTAATAAAATAGTTCAATCATGTGCGAAGCACGGATATTTTACCTAGTCTATATTACTCTAAAAACATGAACTTCATAATTTTAAATGTTAAATTATTGTTTTATCCTTCTACACTAATTTAATGTGTTGGCACTTGTCCTACTCTATAGCATATCACACTTCCAGGCCCTTAGCATGAAACATCACAAACGTCGCCACTTCCTCCTTCAAAAGTCACCAACGCCCAACTACATGCAAACAGACGCAACCCTTGCTATCCTCTCTTTAAAACAAGGATTTGCACTCTTTTTCCCATCAAAACGCCCAAAAATTGCACTAAGCAAACAGGTATGCACTGTTACATCACTTTTTCACACTATTTCCTTGGTCTATAAAACGTTCTTCTTCACTGTGTTATTGTTTTCCCCTTTATGTGCATATCCATCTTCTTCACTGTGTTATCCTTTTCCCTTTAAGCACAGACTATCCACAAAAAACAACTTTCCTCAACCCGCAAAAAGTTGTAAGATCCCTTATTTACTTAATGCTAACGTTCACGTACAATTTTCCTCTGTCCACTCACCTTTTACACCCCATCCATATTCTAACACTCTTAACTGCTGAAAATCTTCTAACTCGCCAGCCTCCACACTGCTACTCTTTGGTACTTACACTGTTCCTTGCTTCGGTCAGGGGCGGCTCAAACCGGTTGGTGGCCTAAGGCCAAAATCAAATTAGAGGCCTTAAAAAAAAATATATAAATGTTTTTATTTTAAATCTATTTTTCTAGCTTTTTGAGATGCAAAGTTGTTAATAATTTTTGTGCAGTCAATCTCTTCTAATAATTCTTTTTCAATCGATAATATAGCCAAACCACTTAATCTTTCTTGAGACATTGTCGATCTTAAATAAGATTTTATTATTTTTAATTTTGAAAAACTTCTTTCGGCTGAGGCGACTGTTACGGGAATTGTTAACATTATTCTATAAGCAGTGTAAGCATTTGGAAAAGAATCAAGTCTTTTTATTTGATTGAGTATCTCAATTAGAGTATTGTCTTCTACTTTTATGATTTCCCTCAACACTTTTAATTCAGAAAATAAGTTTAAACCGTCAATATCGGAGTGAATATTATGTTTTAAGGAACATTCAAGATGAATCGAGCTGCTGCAATGTAGTTTCTCCAAATTTAAAATATAAAATATCAATAGAACAAGTAAATTTTTAAGCTTTGAATAAGAGAGAGATGTAAGATTAGAAAAAGAGAAAGTGAGAAGAAATAGAAGGGAGGATGATAGAATATATAAAATAAAATTAGGAAAAAAAATAAGGTAAAAAAAAGAAGATAACTTGTACATTAAAAAAAAAGTACACAACTTTTTATTGGAAAGTTAAAAAATCATAGTACTGTCACTTCATTTCGCCGTTTGGTCTTAGTTCTAATAATTTTTTTAAAAAAAAAAAATTAATCCTTCCTAATTAACTAAAAAAATGGGGTCTTTGCATTTATTGTCTTAATTCTAATATATATTTTTTAATTTAATCCTTCCTAATTAACTAAAAATGGGGCCCCCTAAAATTGGGGGGCCTAAGGCAAAAGACTTTTTTTTTAGCCTTGCCAGCCGCCCCTGGCTTCGGTATTCTCCCATTAACATTGTCACATTGTCCAACACAATTTAACATTGTTCCATAAGGTGAAAACGATGGTTCAGTTCCCAGTTGAACTTCTGCCACCCCCCCCCCCCCAGGTGGCGGAGCCAGAAAATTTAATAAAGGGGTTCAAAATCTGAGAAGTAAACACATGAACTAGTGGAAGGAGATTCGACATCTATTATACATACCTAAAAAATAATTTTAACCATGTATAAATAGTAATATTTTTCGCCGAGAGGGTCGGATGACCCCCTCATTATATGCTGCCTCCTCCACTGCCCCCCCTCTCAACCTTACGTTCCCAGGAAATCTACTTTTTGCTGCTTTCAACAGGCTAGAATCATACCCGACTCTCACCATTGGTAACACTCGACCCTTTTCTACTATACTCTTTTTTGCATTTTCCATTATACCTTTAGCCGCTTTTAAGGCTGATATCGTAGCCACTATTACCATTGGTAACACTCGCCTACTTCTGGTTCCTATAGAACAAATATAATTTACTTTCTGATATTATGGCATTTACCAATGCATATTACCCCTGCGTTTAACATTGTTGTTCTCTTCTCCCTCTTTTCCTCTAAACATCCAGGATCAGCTCCAATGGAGACTGAAATGGAACTAGCAAAATATAGTATACCAATTAACAAGATACCAAAATACTCTGTTGAATGGGTGATGAGAGTCACACATTGCATGTGTACCCATATCAAACATACATTTAAACAGTTATAGATGAATATGAATCCAAAGACTACTTGTAGGCTATCAACACTTCACATTTTATTACCAAAAATCCAAATATTTTAAATCATGTTCTTCAGGAAATATTCACATTTTCAAACATATTCATGAAATGTACTCCGGCTTCTAGAGATAACATGTTATATTATAGTTGAGCAAATTTCAAGCAATACTGAAATAGTCCAACGCATAACTATCAGACAACTTTTCTGACTAATATATCCAATTGTTTACATTTTCTGTAGAAGGAAGAATGTAAGAACTATCGCAAGTTGGTGTTAAGCAAAGACAAGCATCAACTTTCTTGTCGGGATTGATATGAATAATTCAAACCCCCGAAGGGATTTAATTGCTCAAGAAATACATGAAATGAAAGAGGAAGAACAATTATAGTAGTAGAAGAAGTTGAATCAGTGAGGAAGAGGAAGAGGGGCAAGAAACGCACCGACAATCAAGTCCAACTCAAAAAAGAAAAGAAAATGAAAGCCGAGACAAAATAGATGTATTTCTCGATTCTATAACTAAACAATGAGTTAAGTTTGTTTACAGAATAATTGAGCGTCTTTCTTATTCAAACAACATAGCTTTTGTTGGCAGATCTTTGTAACTTGTGCTATCGATTCTATCACCATTATAATTACTCAGGTAGTTAAATTATTGCAAATTAACTGCCCTCACTGATTTATACACACAATTATCAGGAAAAAAAATGATGTATGGCTCAAACTAAAATTTAAATTCGTAGTTATCTTTTGATTATGGACAACTATATTTTGTCTGTACTTTCTAGAATGTAGCTAATTGGAAAATAACCTAAAGGATCCACGAACATTGCTGCTTTCCCAACCAAAGGCATTCAAAGGAGTAATATAGATAATGGAATTTAATCACCTATATTAGATCTGCACTCTCATATAAAAACTAAAACTTACACCCGTATGTTTTATGCCTTACAGAAAAATAGAGATAGATGGCAAACATGGTCAGTTGGAAATCGACAAAAGGTATGAACTATTTGGGATGATGAGCAACTTATACTATATTAGCCCCCAATTTAAAACCAAAATGAAATAATTAAATGAACAACTTTCAGACAAGTTTCCCACCTGAACATGTCCAATTGTTGGCACAACATATGGAAGAAAGAATGTGACACCTTCCGAAAGTTGGAGTTCTGCAAATACAAACAATTCATCTTCTATGGCAGGGGCAATATGAATGATGCAAATCCATGAAGGAGTCTAAAACACAACAACATCCCGCTCATGACTATTACCAAAGATAAATTACGAAGGCTCAAACCACACACATAGTTATCTAAAAATATATGGACCAAAAATGTGGCTTAGCGTACATAGGGTCCTAAATAATGGAATATGATTAATAACATGTTTGAAAGTAATCGAATTGGTAAAATATACCCATTGACGCTGATGAAATTTTCATTGGTTGTATCAATAGGTTTGGGGGAAGATGAGATGTATGGCCAACACCAGACCACTACCAAAGAAGCCTGTACTATGGGGGTTAAAAAAGAAGGTTAAAATTAGGCTACACTTGTTTTGGTACTACTCATAGATGACATGAATAAGAGTGATACATGAAAGTTCATGTTCAATTAGTTACTTACACATTGCGTAAACCTGCAGCTAATCATTTCCATTAGCAAGAAACAAAGCTAAAATTATAGCTCAGTTGCATATCCAAAGTTTGATGAAGTACACTACAATTGCACAATTATATGAATCTTGTTGTGTACGCGGATAGCTCAGAGGTGGCCAAGTTGTTGGTAGACAGCCCAATAATAGATTTGCTTGGGATCCAGGTTGAGTAGAGTTTTAATGGTTTCCGTCTGCGATTTTGGAGGATTATGCGTATTATGAAGAAACCGTTTGCTCCTCTCATCTTCTTTCTAGCGTCTAAACTTCTCATTCTCATTCTTATCTCTATCTCTACTTACTTGAATTTTCAATATTTCTCCTTGTAATTCAAGTGTTGTTATTATAATTTGGCAATCAATGATTATATAATGTTTGAGTATTTGTGTAGAGAAATCGAGTTTGTTGCATTGGTGCTTTCATCCAATGGTCTTCAATGGAGGACCAAATATCTCGAACAATTGAAGATTCAATTAAGGTCATGTAGGATACTTGGTCGGAGGATCTCACTGAAATTCGTTCACTGTTACAAGAGTTGGTTGGAAATTAACCTTCCAATGAGTAAACCAAGCCCAGTGGAATTTCAACGATTCTGTGACCAGAATCCAAAGTTATGGATTTCTCAGGCTGAACGCTACTTTGAGTTTTATGAGATTACAGAAAACTACAAGTTATATCTCGCGTCGTGCCATCTCAATGGGACAACTTTACAAGTGTTATCAATGGCTTTTCGAGAACAACCTATTGGTAGATTGGAAATATTTTTCTGAGAAAGTGTTGATTCGCTTTCGTAAATGTCATCTCAAATTGCACGAATATAGTTTGTCCAATCTCCAACGGTGGAGAAATATAACCAATTCATCTTTGCTTAAAAACTATGAGAAGAAATCTGAACACAAAAGCAAAATAGATGTGCACAAGGTGTTTGACGAAAGGTTAACTAGCAACTACCCCACAGACACTCCAATTGAAAGGGCTGGTGAAGAATCTATAAGTATTGAAAGTATTGCAGTCGAATTGTTCAATGGACATCCCCAAGGAGAACTATCAGAGAGGTACGTTAATGCAACTCATATTGATTGTGACTCTAATGAACCACAAATTCAAAAAAATTAAGACCTTGGAAGGTGAAATTCCTGCGGATGAAGTGATGCCAGATGTGGAGTATAGAAAATCTTACGGGGGAGAAGAACATGATGAAAGTACTCTAGTGGTGGTGAGTGTAAAACATATTGCTTTTTAAATGAAATTTTATAGCCTTAGCAAGGGACGTTCCACCATAGTTGTGGACGAGTTCAAGGAAATCCTTAAGACATCGACTTGTCAAATTGCTAATACTTTCATTGATCAACGTCTCTTAACTCAATTTTAAATCAACCTTGGTGTCACTACCTTCGTCTCTTAATGAAAACTTATAAATTTACACATAGAGAAATTTTCCAGCCAGACATAAGTATAATTCAAACAAACAACAAACAATTCATAAACCAAAGCTTGTATAGTATGAGAAGGAAAACTGTAAAAAGAGAAGGAAGGCATTGTTACCTCTTTTAAGGCGGCGACTGAAACGAACAAGGCATCAAACCGACTGAAACAAATAACGCTTGTACAATTCTCAACGGATTGAGAGGAAGGGTCATCTGATTTCTTGATCCAGCAAAGAGATTGCAATATATGTCTTGGTCTCCAACATTCTTGTACGGTTTGCGTGATTCGGTGAAGGTTAGTTGGGTTCTGTGAAGAAGACGATGGTAGCTGGGTCTATGTGAGTTGTGGGAATAATAAGAATTAGGCCGCTGATTTGGGAATTTGGGTATTGGGAATGGGCTGGAATTGACAATAGGGATCCGATTAATTTGCTAGGAAAATAATAGGAATTGAAAATTGTATATCCGATTAATTTTCTAGGAAAAGTATAGGAGAAATTTTTCCAGCCAGACAAAAGCATATTTCAAACAACCAACAAACTATTCATAAACCAAAGCTTGTATAGTATGAGAAGGATAACTATAAAAAGAAAAGGAAGGCATTGTTACCTCTTTTCAGGCAGCAACTGAGACGAACAAGTCTTTAAATCGATTGAGACAAAAAACACTTGTACAATTCTCAATTGAGAGGAAGGGTCGTCTGATTTCTTGAGCCAGTAAGGAGATTGCAATACCTGTCTCGGTATCCAACGTTCTTTTATGGTTCTTTCACGATCCAGGGGTACACCTTAGACGTAACATGGCGTACTTGACCCCAAAGGGGTCTCATACAAGCCCTTAGCATATCATAACATAAGATAACAGAAAAGTAAGGAATTTTAAAAACTTTTATCCATACAATTGAAGTATTTTCATAAAATGCAAGTAGAAGTCTTTACTACACTTTTTGTCTCAACCCGTCTAATACAACTTTAGAATAAAACTCTTGGGACATAGCCCATACAATCGTCTCAACATGAAATAAAAGACATTAAGGAAATAGTGGGTTTTGTCCTCGAGGCTATGAGGACTCACCAAATCTTCAACTCTTGCAACTTCTAGAAACTTATCTCCAATAGTAGAACTAAATCTCTGAATCCTACATTTGATGAGAATGTAGGCAAAGTATGCATTAGTACAAAATGTACTAAATATGTTAGCTAGCATAATCATAAGAGCATAAGATAAGGGTTAGTCAATATAAGACATAATCCAAAATCATATGAAATACTCATGAAACATCAATTATAAGCATAAGAGACAATATCATAATAATAAGCAAAGTCTCCAACGTAAGCATCATATAAGCATTATTAACTCCTAGTCATTTGTACCATAATAGGACTACTCTCAAGTAACCTCAAGGCATACTTCTTCAATGTAAAAATAGCATCTCATAATACCATCCAAGCTAAGCACCCCTCTTTGGTTATCTTAATCATAGTTTATATGCATAGTCAAGACCTAGGCTTCATGTACTAAGAGCAATATACATCTAAGAAACCTCAAAGCATACTTGTGCAATGCATGAAAGACATCCAATAATACCATTCAGACTAAGCATAACCTTGAAGTCACCATATGTATACTTACCATTCATTTGGTCTCATTCTTAGCCAAGGGAACTATCACCTCAAGTCAATCATATAATGGAAGGCAACTATAGCAACAACCCAAGCTAAGTCTACACTATATAAGAGAACACTTCATAAGTATCTTCAAGTCATACTTGTGCAATGTATGAATAGCATCCCATACTACTATCCATACTGAGTACCACTTTAGGCTATCATACATACTCACTAGATGGGGGCTAGTCCCTTTTTACTATTTGCCATTAGTCATTTAAGATACTTCTCTATTTAGTACAAGGCAAGTCACAACATATGAAATGAATTCTATTTCTCAATTAAAGGCTACCAAGGAATAACAGCCTAATAGGCCATGCTATCATCTTGCTAACATAACTAAATTATGCTAAACTAACTACCTTGGAAGGCACACTATTATGAAAGTCCAAGCTATTCTAGGAAGGGTACAAGTGTTCCATCCTAGCTACTATGAAATAGTCTTAGACCAACTAAGTCACTTTACCCTTACAAGCACACTAAGATGTTAATGTAAGCTACCCTTAAGAGAGTATGATTCATCAATCCTAAGCTACCATTAGGAGAGTATAAGACCTCAATCCTAAGCTACCATGAAATGGTCTTGCCAAACCAAGTCATGTTGTCATGACCCAGACCATCGTGATTGGCACCCACACTAACCCTCTGGTGAGAGAACCATTTATGCTAATTAGCTAACCAACTAAATCAAAATATTAAGGCATTTAAGTTACAAAATCAAGTTAAATAATACGGAAAGAAATATGGAGTTCCCATAAACTCCAAAATAATAGTCTAACAACTAAACAAATGCGGAAGTAACACCTAGAACTTGAAAGTCAATGTACCAAAACTCTAAAAAGATCCATAAATCTAAACAAGAAGGGCTACAACCCTAAACTAATGTACTAATAACTAACTAGAAAGTCTAAGTCCGAAAGGTAGACATAGACAGAAAGAGAACTCATGGCAGCCCGGAAGAACTAGCTCACTCTTGAATTCGAACGATCACTGATCTTCTAAGCGAGGTCTGTCAATGGCTACCTGAAGATGCCCTGTACTCAACAAAGAAAGAGCAAGTGCAGTATCAGTACACAACCACAGTGTACTGGTAGGATCACACAGCTTTCCCACTAAGTGCAACATACATAAGTCATTACAACAATATAACAACATACATATACTAAATATATATATACTATATTAACAATATTCAAGAACAACGGAGCATTTGACAAGTCTCAATTATACAGTTGTGTCAAGTCAATGGTCCTCTCATAGAACCTAAACCCAAACTGTTAGCATACCGAAATGTGGTACCCGATCCAATAATTATGCCGGAACGTGGCACCGATCCCATAATTATGCCGTAACGTGGCAATCGATCCAAATTAGTGTATCGGAATGCAACACCCGATCCATTCAACAAGCCACAATCACAATCACAATATTCATTCTCATAATCATACACTCAAGTCATGATTTATGGCATTAATAAGTCATATATCCTCATTTACAATTAATGTGATCAATAATGCAGCATTCGCATACAAACATGTATCATAATGAAGCAAGAACAAATATACATCACACAATCATAGAATCACAACCATCACCTACCTCGAAACAAGCTTGAAACCCTAAGAAACTTGATTCTTCCCTTTTCGGATTTGTTCCGCTTGTTCTTGGTCTACAAACAATCAATATAATACGGGAATCAATAAACAATCACTAATTATCCTGATTACTAACAATTCTAACAACCCTAGATCATACCCATGATTATCATACCCAAATTAGGGCTTTTTCCACCATGATTCTCAAATCAAAACTCTTCTCTGTCGATAATTACCCATTAGATTATGTTCTACGGATCAAAAAACATATTCGAGGAGTTAAAATCTTACCTTTAGCCTCAAGAATGGAGGAAAACTGTTGAGAAAAGCCCTGGGTTCGTTCCTTAGCTCTCAAGTTCAAAAATTGCAGAATAAAATGATTTTGGGGTTTATTTTCGACTTTAAGTTGCGTCTACCCATACAATGGGACTCGCATTCTGGCGGCCCGCCTAGCGAGAAATCGCCTCGGCTTGCACGGAATACTGAGCTATTTTAATAATTCCAAGACCTCATTTCACAACACACCTTCAATCAACGACACTCAGAAATTACCCGTTCACGCCAAAATTAGTTTCGGGAGTTCTACTCACCCGAATTCAATTCCGTAAAATCGTATGGATTCCTTAACGACTTACCTATCTACTCATATGATCGAATTTATAATTAGATCACCCAATTGCTAACAGATTTCCCTAGACCTCACAGACTCCGATTTTGTCCAAATCTGGACTAGGTTGGAAAATCTCAAGTTACTACGAAAAAGTTTTTCGACCCAAAAATTTTCCTCGTTAGCTTTTTCATAACGACGGAAACAGGCCGTTACTCATGCTATCATGAAGGCATCCTAAAAATATTAGTTCAAGATACCCTTATGAGAGTATAGATCCTCAATCCTAGGCTACCATGACTATCCCTAACTCAAGCTACCATAAAATGCATCTTACAATGCTAAGTCAAGCTACTCTTGGGAGAGTATAGATCGTCAATCCCAAGTTACCAATCTTGGTCTTGTCTTACCACGTCAAGCTATACATGAAGGGAACATATATCACAACTTCAAGCTATTCTAATCTAACATGCTTTGATTTATTTTAGGTGATTAGTTTATCAACGTAGAATCATTCTATGTGAGAGAACCTTGTATCTCCTAGCATATTTATGCCTAAGTGTGTACATGAGAACATGCATTCAACAATACACAACAAGATCACATCATATTAGCTTTACTCTCAAAACCCTAATTATTTATGACTACAAGCCTTACTCTCAAGCTTTAATTCTTACCATCATCATTATATCTAGATTTCAAGGTATTCTAATCACATTCTTCATTAGTAGGTGATTCTAGTCATAATTGATCATAAAGGTTCAATTTCAACTTTACTAGTTATGATCCTTCATATTCAATAAGGTCTAGTTCAATTCATGTCTATATGTTCCTAACCTTGAACAATTACTACACATGACATTGATTTTAAAAGATCACCTATAAATCCTCAATTTCACCTTTCATGGCTTAAACCCACATAATAACAAATTCATCAATTAGACTAGGGTTAACCATAGAATTCACATAAATTCATCATAATATCATAATTCAATGCTAATTCAATCATAATTAAGTATTATCCACTTGATTGAAATCATACCTAAACACTACCCACAATGTAGGAAGAAACCCTAGCTAGAATTGGGTTTTGACTTCACAATTGGGGGAAAACCTAGGGGGCTCTATGGGTGGAAGAACCCATATATGAACAAGCTAACATACCTTGATTCAAAACCTAGCAAGAGCTCAAAAGAATGGAAGAAATGGTCGTCTGATTTCTTGAGCCAGCAAGGAGATTACAATACCTATATCGATCTCCAACGTTCTCGTACGGTTCGCGTGATTTGGTGAAGGTTTGTTGGGTTCTGTGAAAAAGACGACGGTAGTTGGTTCTCTGTGAGTTGTGGGAATAATAAGAATTGGGTTGCTGATTTGGGAATTTGGGTATTGGGAATGGGCTGGAATTGACAATAGGGATCCAATTAATTTGCTAGGAAAAAAATAGGAAATGAAAATTGTATATCCGATTAATTTGCTAGGAAAAGAATAGGAGAAAATTCTCGACAAAAGCATATTTCAAACAAACAACAAACTATTCAAAAACCAAAGCTTGTATAGTATGAGAAGGAAAACTGTAAAAAAAGAGAAGGAAGGTATTGTTACCTCTTTTCAGGCAGCGATTGAGACGAATAAGGCTTGAAACCTACTGAGACGAATAACGTTTGTACAATTTTCAACGGTTTGAGAGGAATGATCGTCTGATTTCTTAAGCCAGTAAGGAGATTGCAATATCTATCTCAGTCTCTAACGTTCATGTACAGTTCGCGTGATTTGATAAAGGTTTGTTGGGTTCTGTGAAGAAGACGACGATAGCTGGGTTTCTATGAGTTGTGGGAATAATAAGAATTGGGCTGCTGATTTGAGAATTTGGGTATTGGGAATGGGCTGGAATTGACAATAGGGATTTGATTAATTTGCTAGGAAAAAATAGGAATTGAAAATTGTATATCCGATTAATTTGCTAGGAAAAGAGTAGGAGAAAATTTTCCAGCCAGACAGAAGCATATTTCAAACAAACAACAAAATATTCAAAAATCAAAGCTTGTATAGTATGAGAAGGAAAATTGTAAAAAAAGAGAAGGAAGGCATTATTACCTCTTTTCGGGCAGCGACTGAGACGAATAACGCTTGTACAATTCTCAACGGATTGAGAGGAAGGGTCGTCTGATTTTTTGAGCCATCAAGGAGATTGCAATACATGTCTTGGTCTCCAACGTTCTTGTACGATTCGCGTGATTTGGTGAAGGTTTGTTGGGTTCTGTGAAGAAGACGATGGTAGTTGGGTCTCTGTGAGTTGTGGAAATAATAAGAATTGGGCTGCTGATTTGGGATTGTGATTGGAATTTGGGTATTGAAATGGGCTGGAATTGGTACAAGTCTCATATAAAATTGAGATAGCAATTTTAAAGCCTAAACAAATTGTATATCCGATTAATTTGCTAGGAAAAAAATAGGAGAGAATATTTTTTTTCCTTCTTATTTCACCTTTTAATATCCCTAAAAATAGGGATCCATTTTTTCTTTTTAATATTGTTGCTAGATATTCCTATAATTATGAATTGAGTTATTTTATTTTATTTTTATTTAGCTCGGTTATCTTGTTTCTCTAAAAGGTATTTATTGTTTTATTTTGACCCTTTTTTATTTGCAGTAAATATTAGTTAAAATATATTTTTTTTACATTTTACCATTGAATTTTTTTCATATGTATACAATGTTACATTTGGTGAATAAAGATCAATGTATACCGATACAAATGTATACTAATTTATCAGGTGAATAAGGACCAATATATTTCAATTTATTAGGTGAATACAAAAAAATGAATATCAGTCCAAATAATTGAATACAAATTTGTTAGGTAAATGTATTAGTAGATGTATACATTATATGTATGCAAACCCAACTTAAAATTAATTTAAAAATAATTAAATGTATACCAATACGTATATCAATTTACTAGGTAAATACAAATCAATGAATAACAATGCTAACATATGTATATAAATTTGCTAGGTGAATTTATTAACAAAGGGGTACAAGAAAACTCAGCTAAAAATCAATCTAAAAATAATTACATTCAACAAACAATATGTGCATACATACCAAACATGTGTTAAGCAATCCAAAAATTCAACTACAACCTCCTTCATAATCAAAATCATTAGCCCAAACTTGATCAACTTTTTTCAGAAAACTTCTCTTGCCCATCAATCTATAAGCAAAATCACACAAGAAACACATCAAACCATGACTCAAGTAATGCCCAAATCGATTTTATAGGACTCCAAGAAATGTCCAAATCTTAAAGTTATTGGGCACTTGTAAAGCCAATAAATTTTGATTCTATTTTGCTGTTAAATATGACATGAAATTTTGTGGAACTCCAATGGAGAAAACTTGAAAGAAAGTGAAAACGTGGAGGAGATAAACATGATAATGGAGAGATTTTAGGGACATATGAGAGAAATATTTGAGAGATTTTAGGAGAATAAATAAGTTAGAGAGTGTTATTGGAGAGAGAATATTGGTTATTAATTATTATTAAGAAATACCAAATTTATTAGCCCAAAAAGTGTAAAATGGCCAATTTGTGCCATTTTTTTAAAAGATGGCTAATGGATGCTATAAATTGAAATCTGAGTTGACTCGCTGTGCCATTTTCCTCAATGGGCTGCTGGTGCTGGAGAAGAGAATTGGGCTCAATATGGGAGGCAAAATGTGGCTAGAATTGAGTTAATTACTAAAGTTGGCTAAAAATTAAATACGATAAATTAATGTTACTTAATTATGGGAAAATTTCATAAATAGCTAAGATGTGAAAGTAATAGACTTTCTTAGCTAAAGTTTGCATATTTACGTAATGTAGCTACAGTTCTAATGGCTAAACTAATTCGAGTTTGTATAATTTAGATTTTTTTTAATTAATTATACAAATTGTTTATTAAGTTCCTTTAAATGATGCGGCAATTTAGATTAAAAAAAAACGATCTGTTAATTCATTGTTATTAAATCTAATTAGAATTTCTTACCTAATATGACTTCTTCTTGTATATAACAGTTGTATATGTATATAATTGAATCGAGTTTACAAAAAAAAATTATAATTGAAGTATATCAGTTTGTATAAACAATATGATATATAGCAGGTTGTATATCTTTATGAATTATTAAAATTATTAAGAGTTGAGAAAAAAATTGATAGTTTCACAAATTATGAGGTTTTTATGTTTATAATAAATAAATTTAATTTAAGAGATTTAAATTACATGTTTAAATAAATTCCAAATTCAAATCAATCCGTTTTTACATCATGACTTGATCATGTCCAAACGAGCAGAAAGAGGAAAATTTTGATTTTGTAATTCCTCCATTCCATATTAGTTGTCAAATTTCTTTCATAATGTTCATTAAAAAGTCATAAATAAGACATATTTTTGCTATATAATTTATCTTTTAACTCTTTTAAATGTAATCAATATTCTTTATTTTATGAAATAATTAATTTAAGGATGAACGGAAAAGATTGAAAGGGGCCCAAAAGCCCACAGAGAACGGAAATGATTTTATTTACTCTCCATTCTCTCTTAAATAAATAAAGTTCGCCTAGACACCTATCTAATTATTTTTCCTCTTACGGTGTGTATTTGGTATGGAGGAAAACATTTTTCAAAAAATGTTTCCAATTTTCTCATGTTTGGTTGGGTTAAATGTTTTCCAAATCAACTCATTTTCCTCAAATTTAAGGAAAATGACTTATTTCAAAAATTAAGGAAAACATTTTCCAAAATTCTCCTCCAACTTCAAATTACAATTTCTTTTGTTTGACAAAAAAAATTTAAAGCTTATTTTTCAAAAATATTTTCAACTTCAATTTTTTATTTTATCACCCCACCCTCACCCCCTACCCCCCCTGCCATCCCCCCTACACCCCGCTCCAAAAAAATTTAAATTTATAGTTTGTTTTTAAAAAATATTTTCAATTTTCAATTTTTATTTTTTCACCCCACCCCACCCCTACTTTCAAACTCCCCCCTCCCAAAAAAAAAAATTAATTTGTTTTTAAAAAATATTTTCAACTTCAATTTTTTATTTTTACCCCACCCCCCACCAGCCCCCCTGCCAATCTCCCCCCTCCCCCCGAAAAAATATCATTTAAAATTTATTTTTTTAAAATATTTCCAATTTCAAATTTTTATTTTTTCACCCCACCACACCCTTACCCCCCCCCCCATCCCCTTCAAAAAAAAAATTAAGTTTGTTTTTAAAAAATATTTTCTTATTTATTTTTTATTTAAATTTCAACATATCGATTTATGCCTAGCCTATTTTTTTCTTTGCGTTTTTCTTTCTTTTTTATACCTTTCATAGATTCATAGAGGAATTCCATATATTTTCACATCTAGGATTTACATATACAACATCTACCACTGTCAAGGGGGAAGTTCTTATTATTTAGGCTAGCTAGGTATTTCCATTTCAAAAAAAAAAATAGGTAAAAAATCAAAATTGGGTTGCGCTATATATATGAAAGAGTATACAATAATGATGTATTTAATTTCAAATTATTTTTTTACCCCATCTCATCCCTACCCCCTCCCCCAAGCCAGCCCCACCCCCACCACTCCCCTCCCCCCCCCCTCCAAGAATATTTAAGTTTATGTTTAAAAAATATTTTCAATTTCAATTTCAAAAATTATTTTTTACTCTCTAATAAAAATAAAAAATATTTTGAGAAAATATTTTTTATTCATAAATCAAACACTAAAAAATCTTTTCCGAAAAATATTTTCTGTTTACCAACCAAACATGAGAAAACAAGTCAAAAATCTACTTGTTTTCCAGGAAAACATTTTCATTCGTACCAAACACACCCTTATTACTTCTCAATGACTTCTATCACTTGCTATAATTTTCCACTTAGGCGTCGTTCGGTAGCTGGTAAAGAAACAACTTATCCATGTATTAATTTATGTATAAGTTAAACAACATTTGGTAGCTAGTTAGGAAAATAAGTTCATGTATAAAATTAATAACATGCTTGATTTGTAATTTAGAAATCCACATAACTAATACATACATAAGTTATGAGGAAATTGATGTATTATCTTATGCAGGATGGAAGATGATATAACTAATACTTGCATTACTGATACCCAATGATCACGTGTACAAATAAGTCATAAGAGATGAAGAAATTAAATTTCCATTTCATTGGAGTGAAACTCCTGTTTTTGAGTACCATTAATTGTACTCAATATGAGTTACAACAATGAATTCTGGCCTTTCACCAGTTTTAGGTGCAAGTGAATTACAACATCTCTCAGGACTTTTCCCTCTTATAATACACTTTGAATTTTCCCCAGCTTTGTCAGTCACAATACTCAACAACTATATATACTATTCCACAAAGCTAGCTAACACATTTCATCATCTAATAAAGTCAGAAACTTCACATTATCCCTTTGTTTATGCTCGAATTCGCCTCAATGCAAGGTAAGCGATAAATCGATATCCAACAAACATTATCAGGAGGATTCCAAGGCTCATGGATGGATGAATTTGGCCCATGATATCTTGTTCAATGAATTTGCAGTTAGCTCTGTCACTTCCTTGAATATGTGAGCAGCCTAGCAAGTCTGAAATTTCCTTGCCTTCGCCAAATTGGACATCGATAAGTAGTCGATAACTGTAAAATGTGGTTGAAATGTACTTGATCCAAGCTAGACAAGCTGGCACTTTGTGTACGTAGAACCCTCCCGTTAGAACAAATGCTAGCATCGTGACAGTGATCACGGTTGAACCTTGTTTAGCATCCATGATTATAGCGCCAAGGGCTAGGCCGAGGCCTTGTGACACTATCACGTAGCTCAACAGGACTAGTAGTGTCAAAAGGAATGCCAAGAGTTGTGGCTTTAGCCCGGCCATCCAATACGTTATTGTAAGAAACAATGTAGGCAAGATAAGGTCCATAGGTAGATCTCCAACAATTCGCGCCATGAAATAAGAGGAGAGTGTGTACATACCCGAAGCCCTTTCCTTCATGAATATAGCACGTTCTTGAGGGAATGCGAAAACAGCATTAAACGATGGGAAAACACCCCAAAAGATGGAAATGAAGAAGAGGAGGCCAAGCCTGTCCTGTATATCCCTATAATCAGAATGCCACCACATTGAACCAGCTAATAGGGAGGCTGCAATTACTTGAAAGACTCTCAAATAATTGAACGTCTCGTGTCGTCTTTCCTTTAGCCCTCTTTGAAGGAGAATGCTAAATTGATTGAACCAATTGGAAATGCAACTTGTGCAACTTCTTTTAGAACTAGAACAAGTATAGGCTCCCTTGTTCATGATTTCTTTAGGAACTATGCTGGTTGTTTCCAAACAAACTGCTTTCACCTTTGGAGCTAACACATTGTTGTAAGTGGATATCAAAGTTTGTTTTACATTAGGCTTATCTTTCTCACTTACTCCATCAAACTGGCAAACCCCTGCATTGTTCCAATTTTAAGCTTTAGGCCGAATTCCAATGTAAAAAAGAACTTTAAGATGCTTAGTCGTACAGTTTAACTTCTATACAATGACAGAGTTTTAACACTTTCAAGTCACTTAAAACATGGTTACAAGTAATAGTACATAGTAATATCGAAAATGAGACAAGTTACCTACTACAATACGTTAAAAAGATACAGGATAAGATTATCTACACTATCCATGTATATAAGTTAGATCATTTTATTAATAAACAAAAACATAGTTTTTTTTCAAGTCTTAAATTTTCTTGTATACCACAATTGATATGTCTAGGTTCTAGACAATGTCGATCTTTGTTTTAGATATTCAAAGGAATATCACATCATAAAACTAAAGAAATTGGTAGTTGCAAGATGGTCAAAAAGCCATAAAGGCAAGCTACAGCTACAAAGAAAACTACTTCTCTAGTACTAATTCTTGTGGGGGCACCCCCTAATAAAGACATCTAACTATTCAAGTATTTGACAATAAATTTATCAAATCAACTTGATCCTGTCAATAACATAGTCATACTTCCCCAAATTGTAAGCTACTTAATGTTACAAATGGAAAAAGTAGATATGTATCTTTAAAGTTAGGACTATAAAAAAAACAATGAAGTCATGTTACCACTCAAAATTATTTTTACAAATAGAAAGAAAAAGGCTTTGTATCACATAATACAAAGTGTATTTTTAAAAGCAAAACAAAAAAGACAATTAATTAATTAGTTGTACTAGCTAGCAAGTAACAATAATAATAATAATAATAATAATAAGTAGTAATGAGGAAGTAATTAAAGCTGTCCAATGTTGGTGGCAAAGGGTGGAAGTCCACTAAAATAACATAATGCTCTATTACTACTATTGATAAAAAGGGCCACCATCATCTCCACTACTTATTTTTCTTCTTTCACTATTCACAAAAAAAAGTTTAATTTGGTGGGATGAATCTGAATGCTTATTGATTTGCAAAGGACCCTAACACGTGTTGCTATTTCATAAACTTGTTAATATCAAAAGAAAAGTAGAACAAGAAAAAGAATTGTTCTTGTTGAATAAAGGAAAGGAGGTGGATAAAAGAAGAAAAGAAGAATTCTTTATAGATCAAAGATGCCTATCAATTATTTTATTTTATTTTATTTTGGATTAAAAGTGAGGCCAGGTTTGAGTGTGACAAGTGTATTTCATCATTCTAGCTTAAAGTATATATAATTTAGACACATTTATAAATCAAAAAGTTATCAATTCTCTTTTACTCCATATGTTTCGTGATATAATTGGTAGTTCATACTTTATTGTCTTCATACTATTCATGGATTTACTTTAAGGTAGATATGGACTTTCCAAGAAGTTATATTCCTTAGATCAGTTAAAAATATTATCAAGTGCATGTCAGATTATTCAAAAGTCATAACAAGGGTTATATCTTTAATAATTGAACTAGCTCTATTTCAATTGCTTCACTTAAATCATAGTGGACTTCTCTACTACTACTATATATTGCATGACATCTATATCTGTATAGAGAAAGAAGTTATCAACTAAAAGTGCACTTTGACCATGTGCCACTACACTTAAAGGTAGTCGAATGATTATAAAACATTGAACTTATAAGTGAACATCATTAACAAATTACTCTAGTCTAGATACAATGAAATTGGCCAACGTTTATAAAGCAAGAAGAATCAATTCACATTAGCCCCTTAATATTTTGGACCAAGAATAACATTAATTTTTATTTTATTTTATGTAGTTGACAAAAATATCATATATTATGAACTAATGGTGCTAAAAGTAGAGAAGGGTTGAAACTATCTCAGCCAATAAATATAAAAATCCTTGGAGATCTTGATGCTAGCTTTATTTTCCTCAAATGTTTTGATCCATCAGATAAAACATAAAATATACACGTCCAAGATTTCCAAGAACCTTAACCATAATGCCTATCCTCTTAGCCTATCTAGTAAACAACAAGATAGCAAACCATGTGCTATTCTATTACTATCCCATTATGAGTATGACACCCAACAACACATGGAGGGATCCTACAAACTACACTCAATTTAATTGTCTTGCTCCTTTTTTGGTACGTTCCAAAAAGAGTGTCTCTTTCTATATATAGTAAGTTTTTCACTTCTAACATTCTACAATACATTTTTTGTTTAAGATCATAAGATTCAATAATCTTCCGTTGTTCCTTAAACTTTATGTTCAGTCAAACTTAGATACTTAAACTGAATAGGGAGTGAAATTTATATTATATATGTCTATAGGTAAAAGTTGGAAAGGGTGATGGTGGAGTCATTAACAAAAAACATATGATTAAATTAAGGAAAGATTCATGTGGAGCCCAAGCTAATTCAACAAAGTTTAGGAAGAGAGTTTTGAGGTGCTTTCTTTTTCTTTTCCTTTTTTGGGTGGGGTTAAGTGCTCGTGTGTACCAATTTAGTTGGTCCCATATTATATATGGATGCTAATCTACGCAAGCAATGTTGTCACACTTCTCTAAATTGATCCATGTTATCAACATGTTGTCCAATGAAAAATCAAATAAAAGGAGCAAAGCTCATTTTATGTTGTGTTTATTATTCTAAAGTATTGCATATGCATTATGACCTCAAAACTAATATGAAAAAGAAGAAAAAAACAGGTCAAAGTGGTGTCCAACGATAGTTTGTATGCTATATTTATTACTTAGAACTATAACCTTTAGCTTAGTGACATGTCCCCACACTAAACTATTCTTTGAGAATATTATAGAAAAACAAGAATCATGGAAACACCTTGCAATGACAAAGCCTCAAAATCCATAAACAAGATTTGCAAGTACTTTGAACACAATTTTTCTTTCAAGATTGGAGTATCAATATTCTTAGTGGAGTATGACCCAATGTTGATAGAACCCCTGACCCCAAAATTGGTACTAATCCTGCAAAAAAAAACTTGCTATATATGTTCTAAAATATTGAAAGGATGGATGGCTATCTCTTAAATTGTACTACTCTACACAAGTAGAGAAGGACCATAATCTTGCACCTAAAAAAACCTAGCTATGCCATTGGACCATTACCTCTTATGTTCATGATATTCTACTCCTTTGATTACTTAACACAAACATAAGTTTGACATTTTCTTAAAAACTTAACCAAACAAGATGATGTTTTCTACAATAATGATCAATGACAAAGCTACACTTTTCCAAAGGGAGTCAATTGATACCCTTTTGTCAAAAAATAAACTTGGGAATGATTTACCATATGTTACTTTTTACCTTCTGAATTCTCGTAATGAAAATTCTAACTCTACCTCTAAGTCAATACGACTATATTTCAAGTTGAAGTCCAATTATTTTTCAAGGTCATTCATATCAAGAAATCTTTTGCCATCATGTTTCCCATAATCTTTCAATACTCCATGATGATAAAGTGATGGCTATCTAAGAATTTACTCATGAGATATTAAGGGGTGCCACAACAAAGAGCAGAAATACAGAGTTAAAAGACTGAAGAACTCTTATCAAGATAAACCATAACATGTCACTATCAAATTCTTTCAAATATAGATAGTCAATTCTGAAATAACAAACCTCTTTCTCTTTGTCTTCTGTTAAAATGCCAATTTTAAATATAGGACCTAGTACTGAAGCATCCCTATCAAAGTAAAGTCAGTTAAGGTATTTGTTCTTCAGCAATTAATTCATAATCAAGAATGCCATAACACAACAACTACAGGGTCCACTTTGCAAGTACTCTCTGTTCCTTTTTAGTTGTCATGTTACGTTTTTCGAAAGTCAATTTGACTAATTTTCAAAGTTAAATCAGATTATATTAATTTAATATTTTAAACTAAAAATTTAGATCTTCAAATGTTAATCAAAGTTCTTATCGTTTGATTATTTTTTAAAAAAATTATAGCAACTAAAAAGGAGCGAAGAAATATATAAATTAATTAAAAGGGGTCCCATCTTTCCATCAATGATTCCCCACATTTGAAAAAATAGCAATTAGCATCAAGAACTTTTTAGGAATGATTTACCATATTAAAATGATTCTCAGGTGTGTCTGATTTAATTAATTATAATAAATCTAATCCAATAATGCCGTCTTATTTTCTTCTTTTTTATGCAAATTATAGAATTTTAGAATAAGGTTTGAGTTGGAAGGAAAAAAAAAAGTATGGCCAACTAGCATTAAAAAAAGTTAAAAAGGGACACGTGGAGGGTTGATATTTGTTTTACCTAGTAGCTTGTTCCACCAATTTTAACTTTCTCAAGATTCAATCTTAGTACGTACCTATGATGAATGTTATCCACTGAAACAAAAAGTAACCAACTTTCCATCAAAAATGATTACTGTCACAATCCACCACGACCACTTAGGTAAAGTAAGGGCTCGTTTAGTCAGGAACAAATTATTTTGAGATTAATCATCTTCAAATTAGTTTAGAATTGTTATTCAAATACAAATAATATTATAATTTTAAAATAAGTTATTTTATAATTTTGTCCAATCAAACATGAAATAAGCTTATTCTAAAGTTAATCCCAAAATTAATTACCTCTCTTATTCCTCATACCAAACGGATCCTTAATCTTCACTTAAATACAAATTAATTTCCGTAGAATTTTTATTTTTCTCTATGCTTGTTAATTAGTAGAGATTCATTATCTTATTAGAATCGATAAGGTAAGATTTAGCCCCTCTTACTTATACTTAATATTGCTAGACATTTTGTCTAAGTGGTATAAAATATATATTTTTTTTAAAAAAAGATCAAGAAGAAAAGGCATTTAAAAAAAGATATTTTCAAAAGAAAAATAAAAGATGTCAAAAAAATAAATCTATATAGAGTGAAAAGGAGAAAGTGGCCCACATCTACTTTAGGACCTTTGGATCAGTTTTGCATACACATAATAAATTGGAACATTTAATGGTTTACTTGTTTTCATGTACCTTAATAGTTAGTACCAATGGCGAATTTAAAGGCAAATAATAGGGTATTTGAACCCGTGATCTTTTCATAAAACTGGATATTTTATATATATATTTTTTAAAATTTGTATTATATTATATTATCTGAACCCGTAGTCTCTTCGTGCACTCATATCCGAAATATCCTAAATTCGCCTCTGGTTAGTACCAAGTACAGCTAGGCGGCTCTTTAAACTAAACTTTTTGTATAGTGAGTAGTAGTAGTAGTAACTTTCAATTTTCAATGCTTTTAACATTATCACCAATTATACATCCAGCTAATACCCTTGGAAGTTGATATTTTCTAGTTGTCACACCAAAAAAGAAATTTCAACTTCCCTGGTCACACCAATGGGGGCCCTAAACCCTAATTAACTTGTCCACATTCTATAGTCTTAATCTTGACCACTAATCACCTTAATTAGAATAATGTTAAATGGCTAGAAATTTAAAAAATCTATAGTATTTTTTTTATTTTAAAATAAACTGATCTTTTTTTTATTTTTTAATTAAAAGATATTAAAGTTAAAAGGATAAAAATGTTCAAAAAAAATAAAATAACATAGTAAAAAATATATTATTTAACCATTCTGGCCAAATTTTCTGGCCAAAAGAATTTTTTCTCTTAATTATCCTAATCACCAAAATATGGTTCTTCAACAACCTTTTTTTAAGGATCGAAAAATCTCCGAGAATCAGTGACGCACAATTTAAAACTTAGTGGATGATAAATAAAATGTCCATCTACTTTTCTCTGCTTAAATATCAGTTCTTAATTTATTTATTTTTACATTAGTAATACATACACATTTGATACACAAATCAAATACTACGCTCTTATTACTAGACCAAAGTCAGGAGACGTACTTCATAAACTGACCATCAATCAATCAATATGCTCTATTATACAATAAGAAAGCAATCAAAACCACATCTTTTGTAGAAATTATGTGTAGCAACCCTAAATAGAATTCAGACAACATGTACATTACACAACACCTAATTAAATCAAATTCAAACATCTAATACTATTTCCACTATTTTAAAAATAAATAAATATTTTTTCTGATAATTTTTAATTTTAACTTTTCACGTTAATATTTAAGATATTTTGTCCTGACATGTTAAATTTCATGTCAATACAAAATCAGACAAATAAATTAAAAACGACATATCTTGTCAAAAAAAAAAAAAAGTAGTTCAAAAGCATGCTTCTACCATATATCGAGTATATAGATAATAGACAAAAGAGAATACGTACCATTAGCGAGATCAAGGAGGAAATCAGCTGGATTCATGGGAAAAGATGGAGAAAACCCAATCGACTCAAAATAACTCATAGCTTCATTTCCTTTTCCGAAATACAAACACCTCCCTTCCGACAAAACCAAAACCGAGTTAAACATTTGAAAAACCCGGCTCGACGGTTGGTGAACCGACGTAATTATCGTTTTCCCCTTTTTTGATAATGACCCCAGTGTCGACACCAACCGGTAAGCCGCTGTAGCGTCTAAACCGGACGTCGGTTCATCCAGTATAAGTAAACTCGGGTTTATTAACATTTCATGAGCTATACTGACTCGCTTTCTTTCACCGCCTGAAACTCCACGAATAAAGCTGTTTCCAATGATTGTATCTTCACATTTATTGAGACCTAACTCGGTGATTACCGAGTCAGTGACGGTTATTTTTTCATTCCGGTTCAGTGAGTTGGGTAACCGGAGGAGTGCACAGAAGATTAGAGTTTCTCGAACCGTTAAGTGTGGGTAAAGGACGTCGTCTTGTGTAACGAACCCGGTTCGTTTTAAGACTTGTTTGGTAAGTTTCCGGTTATTCGCGAGGATTGTTCCGGTGTAGTTGTGTCCTTGGAGTCTTCCTGCAAGTGCATTTAGGAGCGTTGATTTACCACTACCTGATGGTCCAAGAACGGCTAGGATTTCACCTGGTGAAACCATGCCGGTAATTCCGTTCAAGATTGTACGTTCTTGGTGAATTACAGCCGTTTGATTCTCGATATCAGATGATGATGTGGGCCCAGGGCTAGTTGAAAACATCTTTATTAAGTTGTTGCTTCCCCCACTTGTTGATTTATTCTCAAGTTTTATCCTATAACTTATGTCCATGAACTGCAAAAATAATTCAACACCATTATTATTATAGACAAGTCAATTTTCTTCAAGTCAAATCATGTTTAGTATTATTTTTTTTCCACTTCACTCTCCTACTAGATTTTTATCTTATTCTGACTCAACACAGAATTTAAGAAAGGTAACAACATACAAAAAAAAAAAAAAAAGAAAGTGTTTAGTTTGAAGGACATACATGAAATGATTGTTTAGTTTCAATTTATCTGACCTGACACGAAATTTAAGAAAGTAAAGAAGGTACAGAGAAAATGATGGTTTACCTTAAGGGTGATAGGATAAGTAGAGGAAGACATGATAAAAGGGAAGTCTTTGTTTGTCTCTTCTTCCATTAGTGTTGTTGTTGTTGCATTCATTGTTGTTGTTGTTTCTTTGCTTGTAATAGGCATTTGTGTTGTTTCTTCTTTCTTTTTAAGAGGAAAAGGAGGGAGAAAAGGCAAAGTATAGATAGAAAGACAACAGGAGAAAGTGAATTAGAATGGATGACGAGGAACTAAGAGCTCAAGGGGAGAAGCTCTATTTATTTGCTTCTAAAGAAGTGAATACTTGCCACGTCATACTAGGCAACCCTATGGGGGTATGCTACGTGGCACTTGGATCTTATAACCACCTGTACTTTCTTCTTTTTCTTTAGTTTATTTTACTTTTTTAAATGGGATATGGGGTGAGGGAGTGGAGGAACGCTTTTCTAATTTTATTTTATCTGTCGTTTTAATTTTTTTTATTTTATTGAGAAAAAAATAAGAATTATAAAATATTTTTATTAATTTTTATTTGTTAGTAGTAGATATTTTTGTTAAATTTAGCAGTCTTAAATAACAACTTTTGATATTAAATTTTTTGAAATAAGAATTATTTTGAGATAATTTTGTACATATAATTGATGGAGTATAAGTGGAAGTGAGAAAGGCCGCCTTTTTAAGGCCTTATTATTTTCTCCATTTGAGTTTTATTTTTCAAAAAATAATATTTTAATTGTTCGCATGATATATTCAACATACAAAATTAAAAAAATAATTTGGTACAAATATATATTTATAGTTATTTTTTTCATCTCAATTTATGTGATGTAATTTCACTTACTAATTTATTTATTTTTTAAAAAGAAATATCTCTAAAATTTATGATTTAAAATAAGTCATAGATATTAATAGTTAAGTATAACTAAAGATAAAATAAATATTTAAAAATTAAATTATTATTAAATATAGAAAATAGTCATTCTTGGATTCGATTAAATTAGAATAGAGAAAAATATATAATATTAAGACTACAAAAATAAAATTTTATAGCAAATTAAAATCAAATAAATAAATTAAAACTGAGAAAATACTGTCATCCCAAACTTCCAAAATCTCTCTCTTTTCTCCTTTTTACGTCTTCCTCAAGTAAGAGAGAGAGACAAAAGGATAAGTGCGTAATGAGTGATCTAAGGAAACATAATGAACAGGGGCTATGAATGAGAAGATTTGGGTGTTGAGTGGGTTAAATAAATAAAATAAAAAGAGTGAATTTTAAAAGAGAAACTAATTTACCAGTTTGAGGGAATAGTGTTAATGGCCGTTTTTTTTAATTATTTTTTATAAGAAAATAAACAGAGAAGAATTTAGCAGGATTGTAGAATGGGGTGGGGGAAAGAGAGGAAAATTATAGATGATAGTTTTGATAATACATAAATTGTTATTCAAAAATATTTTATGTCTGGTAAAATATATACGATTAATGTTGAATGAGGTGTATTAATAATGTGTGCATTCAATCATCTTTATTTCTTCGTCGAAAAATTATATTGTATACAGAGGTCAAATTTTGGTTTAATGAATATATATATGTATTGACAATTCTTGACACAAGTTAAAAGTTGAGAAAATTTCAAAATATCAAAGATAATAGACATAACAAGGTTCTAGCTATAGTTTCGATAATTACGCTCTATAACTATAGTTTCGTTCGCTATGGAGGCTACGGTTTGTATATTTCGTTTGCCCATAGTATATTTCACTTGTGAATATACAAATAGAGCAAGTATATACACCTGTATTTATACATTTAGGAATTTTCAGAACCTCATTTGTATATTTCACTTGCCAACATACAAACATGGTAATTTATTCAAAAAAATTCTAGATTTATACAATCAGAAACCGAATTATACATATTCTAGATTTATACTATCAGGAAACAGGAATCGATTTATACAAAATATGAATTTATACATTAGAAAACCGAATATTTGTGGAACTGTAGTCACAAATTAAAAATAATCGAAACTATAGCTATATTACTAGATGTTTTCCATTTCACATAATTTTCCCTTTAAAGTTTAGTGCAGTGGTAACGTTGTTGCGAATATTCCTTAAGGTTGTTGTTCTAGTTATACTAGCCTCATGATTATATTTCTTACTACAACCACTGACATTCCTTAATAACAATCATGAGTTCGCTACTATGTGCATCAGTAATATTTGTATTAGTTATCAAAGTTGAAAAGTTGAAAATTTTAAAAATAGCAAAGATAATGGACATAATAAGACTCTATAGCTATAGTTTCGGTAATTGCGCTCCATAGCTATAAGTTTGTTTGCTATGGCGGTTGTGGTTTATATATTTCGCTTGCGAATATACAAACAAAGTATATACAAATTATGTTTTTATACATTTAGGAATTTTTCAGAAGTCCGTTTGTATATTTCGCTTGCCAACGTATAAACATGGTAATTTATTAAGATTTTTTCATAAATCATATACAAATGGTTAAATAAACAATTTTACTCTCTCCGTTTGCGTTTACTTGTCTTTTTTGGACTTCATATGCCCATTAAAAAAATTTGATATGATTATTTTATCATACTATCTCTATTAATTGATGTTTAATATTAGCTTGAAAAATAATTTATGAAATAAGTAATTAATATCAAAAATCAAAAATCTTAATATCTTAAAAATGATAAGTACGAGTGAAAATATATTTTTTACTAAAAGGTATATTATTATTATATAATTTGGTCAATTGACCTACATATTTATAAAATGATATTTCTTTTGTCCCATATTGAGGGCATCTTACTAAAAATATATGTCCCATATTATTTGATCACTTACTAAATAAGGATAGGATTAATTAAAGTTTTCCTATTTTACCCCTACAATTAATATGACTTTTGAAAGTTTAAACAATTTTTAAAACTTTAAGAATTTCTTTTTTTCGAGAGACTAATTAATATGAACAAAGGAAAAAATAGTAAAGTTGATCAATCTATTAATAATTTCTTAATCATCATGTAAAATAAAATGTGCCAATCTAATATGGTACATATGAAGTAGTGAACAAATAAAAATAAACTAAGAAAATAAATACTCTTTCCGTCTATCTTTAATTGTTAATTATACAAAAAATAATGTTCAATAATAATACTTGTCCACTTTGAAAATTTAAGAGATAATTTACCCTTTTGTGTGTATTTTACCCTTAATATTAAATACTACCTTCATTTCAAATTAATTGAATTGTTGAGGTGTTTCACACCCTTTAAGAAAAGAAGATTACGACATAATTTAGGCATAGCTTTCCATTTTTACCCTTATTATTTATTGGCAAATTTATAATTAAAATAACTAAACATTAATTAAAATAACTAATTCCAATACTAACTAATGAAGGGTAAAGTTGGAAGAATATTCTAAAATACTCTTGAAGATTGGACAATTACATTAATTTGAAAAATGAAAAATGTCTCAACAATTCAATTAATTTGAAATGGAGGGAGTACTATTCAATACTTCCCTCCATTTCAAAATAATTGAATTGTTGAGACATTGTTTATATTTCAATTTAACTTAATTGTTCAATCTTCCAGATTACTTTTAGAATATTCTTCCATTTTTACCCTTCATTTAGATTTACTATGTGATGAGTTCAAGAAACTTTAATTGCTTTAAATTATTTTCTATGTGATGAGTTCAAGACATTTTTGCATTATTTTGTATTGGAATTACTCCCTTCGTCCAACAATAGTTGTCCACTATACTAAAAATAGTTGTCCAACAATACTAGTCCAATTTAGAAAATCAAGAGATAATTTATCTTTTGTGACTATTTTACCATTGCTATTAAATACTCCCTCCATTCCATATTAAGTTAATTTTTGAGGCATTTTCTATTTTTCAAATTAACTTAATTGTTCAGTTTTCAAGACTACTTTTAGAGTGTTCTTCCAATTTTACCCTTCATTAATTAGTATTGGAATTAGTGATTAATTAATATTTAGTTATTTTAATCATAAATTTGACAATAATTAATAAGGGTAAAAATGAAAAACTAGGTTCAATTTGTCTTAATTTACTTTTTAAAGGACGTGAAACACCTCAAAAATTAACTTAATATGGAGGGAGTATTATTTATCATCTAACATATTTCTCAAAACATTTAATTTAATAAAGTCAAAGGATAATATAGTAATATTACCCCTATTATTTATTGTTTCTTAAGGGGTGTACCAAGTCAATAGTGGACAACTATTGTTGGACAAAGAGAGTAGTTATTATGGTTAATGTATAGTTATTCTAAAGATTAGTTTGACAATAATTAATAAGGATAAAAATGGAAAATAATGTCTAATTTTTATTCTAATTTTTTTTTCTTAAAGGGTGTGAAACATCCCAATAATTCAATTATTTTGAATGAAGGGAGTATCTAATACATTTCTCAATTTCTCAATGTATTAAATATAATATATTGAAAGGGTTATATAGTATATTACCCCTATTAATTATTGTTTCTTAAGGTGCGTGTCAAGTTAATACTCCTCCATCTCTTTTTACTTGTCAAATTTTGACTTGACACACCAATTAAAAAAGTAATGATTGATATAGTGAAGTTAACATTATACTCCTATTAGTTGCTAGAATCTTAAACATATTTACTCACTGTTAATAAACTGAAGATATAACAAAAAGAAAAAAAAATGTTCTTCTTTAATTTGCCAAAAATGACAAATAAAAAAATTAATTAAAAAATATCTAATAATAATAAAGAAAATAATGAACCACTATTGTTTATCGGAGAAAATATATTATTTATGATGAAAGGAATTCTTAATTTGCATGAAGCTAAGGTAACAAAATAAAGAGAGACATGTCACGAACTTAGAGTGAAATGGCGGGACGTTATAGACAGCTAGGTTTTCAGCTACTGTGGGAATTGTGAGTGAAAACATCAATTACTGCCATTCAGAATAGAGAGAAGTGAATTCAATTGAAAAGAAAGAGAATATTTTGTTGTTGGGATATTGATCATCGCTTTGACTAACTGCCATATAAAGTGGCCACTTATTTACCTTCCCTTTGACTTCTACTCCATTTTTTATTAAAAATTATTTCCACTCTTCAATTTTGCTTTAGAATCAAACTTCCCTTATTTGCTATACTCAAATTTTCTTCTTTATTTTATGCATTATTAATTTTATTCTTGTAATACCTCTTTATATTATATATAATTTTATTTTAAACCTAGATATTAATAACTTTTCTTTAAGTTCATTAACATTATAAGTGGAATAATAATTTATGAATTTGTCAAAAAAATTAATATTAATTTTGTGGCTCTTATTTCAATATAATATGCATTAAACATATGTATATGTACAATGCATGTATTTTTGTCTTGCTCTACTCTCTTACTCCATACGTTTCATATTTACTTGGTCCTTCTTGATATGACACTCCCTTAAAAATTTAATTAGAGGTATATTTTACTAAACTAACATTATTAATAATGTTTTGAAACTTTAAATTTGACTACTAATACTTTATGCAGTTATATAATACTAAGGGTAGAAATAAAAAAATATTTAAAAATTCTTTTGATTTTATAAATCGAACAAGTAAATAAAACAACTATTTTTAGAATGAAGGCCAAGTGATATAGATGGCGGGAATATTCTCTATTATCTATATAAATAAACAAGTTTTGATTGACATTGATGGAGTATTAAGTATATTATAGTTTAAAATAATTTTAAATCTAAATAAATACAATCTTTAGAAATTTGACCTTAATTTAAATTAATAAGTAGGTATTTTCTAAATTGAAATATATTTGTATAGTTATTATTCTCTGCTATTTCACTTGTTTAAATAAATATTAGTGTTTTGATTATATTAATAAAAATGAATTTCTCATTAAACTAACTTACTTCATTATAGAACACCATTAGCTTATATACTTAATTAGTATTTCTCACTTTTTTCGTCCAAAAGATAATGTTTATGCTTTTACAACAAATTAGTTACATGACTATAAAAAAAAATTAAAATATCATGATTTTCAAAGAAGTAAAAAAAGAAGAAGTTGATAATGAAAGGACATAATAGACGCTTTAAAGATTTGATTATGATGAAGTGTTTGTTCTACCTATATTATTAGTATTAGCTAGATTCTTTATCGTCAGGTTCATAAGTTGAGGAATAATGAAGTCACTTCAATGAAAGTTTTTTTTTTTAAGGAATCAGTTAGTTAACAGAGTACTTGGGAAGCAAAAGCAGATATGACGGTCGAATATCCCCACCTCTTTTCTTCCAATTCGGTTCTAGCGTGAGGTAATAGTTCCTCCATAATAGTCTTTTAGATTCATGTCTTTCAGTTATTCTCATGTCCCAATATGCATGCATGTTCATGAGATCATATCAATCTTCATGTTTTCAGTCACTTCATCAGTTTTTAGTATTTAGCCTTCAATCATAAGATAACAAGAAGTCTATAATAGACAATGTAGACTATCACTAGAAATCGCTCTCAATTTCACCATAGTATTCAGGTCCAACCCCATTCTCTGCTAGTGCCCAAGTTCAAGTAGGATGAGATAGAGCGCCAGACTCTAAGCCTCATGACAGAGTGATCGCACCTTTTCGACTTTTCAGAAGTGTGGTAAAAATCACCTTGGGGAGTGCATGATCGATAGTGGTAGATGCTTTGTATGTGGCAAAACAAGTCACAAATTAAGGGATTATCCATCGACAACATGTAAAAGCAAAACTGTTCGTCAGCACACTCAACCTAACGCTTGAACAACTCCAGTAGGGCGCCTAACTCAGCAGGGTACTGCTGGTTGCCGATAGCGTACTCTCCAGACTCGATCTAATCATCAGGATTCCTCTTATGTAGTAACTAGCATGTTGCATGTTTTTCAGCTTAATGTCTATGCATTGTTAGATCCAAGAGTCACACTTTCTTTCGTGGTTCTTTATGTTGCGTTAAATTTAGATGTCAGTCCCAAAAATTCTATCAAAATCCTTCTCTGTCTCTACTCTTGTTGGTGAATCAGTCTTAGCTAAACGAATAAACATAAATTTTTCAAAAAATTATCTCTATTAATCTAGTAATGTTAGACATGCTTGATTTTGATATTATTCTTGGCATGGACTGACTACACACTTGTTACGCCTCAATCGACTATAGAACCATAATTGTGAAATTTTAATTTCCAAATAAATCTGTCATAGAGTGGAAGGATAGTACGTGAGCGCTTATAGGTCGATTTGTCTCTTAATTTAAGGCCAGAAAGATAATATCTAAGGATTGCATTTACCATTTAGTTCGGATTATGAATCTGAAACCCCAACCCTTCAGTCAATTCCAGTTGTAAGTGAATTTCCAGAAGTATTTCAATAAGACCTTCCCGGGAGTCCTTCCCAAAAGGAAAATTAATTTTGGAATAGATCTTCTTCCATATATCTAGCCTATCTCCATTTCTCCTTATATAATGATCCAGATGAGCTTAAGAATTTGAAAGATCAGTTAAAAGACCTTATAGATAAAATATTCATCAGACCCAACATCTTTCTATGGGGTGTTGTAGTTCTATTTATGCGTAAGAAATATGGTTCTCTCAGAATGTGTATTGATTACCGTTAATTGAGCAAGGTCTCAATCAAAAATAATTATCCCATCCCCAAGAATGATGACTTGTTCAACCATCTCAGGATGCTAATTTCTTCTCGAAGATAGAACTCAAAGCATGCTATCATTAGCTCAGAGACAGAGAACGTGACATTCCAAAGACAATCTTCAGAATTCAGTATGATCAATGTGAATTTATATTTATTTCTTTTGAAATAATGAATGCTCCTGCAACTTTAATGAATTTGATGAACAAGGTGTTCAAACTGTACTTGAATATGTTTGTAATTGTCTTTATATATGACATCCTAATCTATTCTTAGAGAGAGGATGAACATGAAAAACATTTGAGGATTATTTTGCAGATTCTCCTAGATTGTTAGTTATTTGCTAAGTTCAGTAAATGTATATTTTAGTTGAAATTAACAACATTCCTGAGTCATATAGTCTCCAGAGAGGACATTTAAATTGATCAAAAGATCGAAGCAATTAAGAACTGACCTAGACCCCTTTTCCCCTCATATATCAGGAGTTTCTTGGATTTAGCCAGTTACTACATACAATTTGTTTTGTTGAAGGGTTTTACTCAATTGCTTCTTCTCTGTCTAGATTGACTCAGAAGAAGGTGACGTTTTAGTGGTCAAAAGCTTATGAGAAGAGTTTTCAGAAGTTAAAGACTTGACTTGCTTCTGCCTAGTTTTGTTTCTACTAGATGGTTTAGATGAATTTGGTGTATTGTGATGCTTCCATAGTTCGCTTTGATTGTGTCTTGATGAAACATGATAAGATTATAACTTGTGCTTTTAGACAACTCAAGGTTCATGAGAAGACTTACTCAATTCACGACCTTGAGTTGGCAGCTATAGTATTTGCCATAAGATTTGAAGGCACTATATTTATGGTAAACATGTAAAGAGTCTTTAATATGTGTTCAATTAGAAGGACTTTAATCTTTATTAGAGAAGATGACTTGAGTTATTGAAGAATTATGACATGAGTGTCCTTACGACCTAGATAAAGCCAATATAATGACAGATGCTTTCAGGAGGTTATCTATGAACATTGTTGCTCACATTGAAGATGGAAAAAAGGAGTTAGTTCGGGATGTTTATAAACGTGCTCGTATGAAATATCATTTTGTGGATTTAGAAGATGGTGGAGTTATGTTTAGAATGGGTCAGAATTATCTCAGTTGTTACGACTAAGTAGGATGATGATCCAACCTTGGTTGAACTAAAGCAAGAAGTTCTTAAAAAGACTATAAAGGCTTGCTTTCTCTTAAGGGGGAGATGATGTACTTTGTTATCAGGATCCATCATGTATTTCAGATGTTGATGGATTGAAGCAACATATATTTTTAGAAGCTCACAGTTCTCGTTATTCTATTCACCCAAAGCCACTAAGATGTATTGTGTGTGACCTACGTAAAATCTATTGAGGAAATGGTAGAAGAAAAAATATTGCGAAATTTGTGGAGTAGTTTCCAAATTACCAATAAGTTAAGATTGAATATCGAATTAAGGTATGATTAACTCAACAACAACGAATCCATTCAAATTGGGGATAATGGAGTAGTATCTAAGCCTAAAGACTAAGAATCCAAGTGTACTAAAGTTCAAAGCAAAGAATGAAGTAATTTAAAGTGTGACATCGACAATAAGAAATGATATTTATGTGTGTCAAGAGAGGCAACAGACTAGCACCATATCTCATGGTCATGATAATGAATATAAGAGGTGTATTGAGAGTAATTTAAGGGCTAAGAATATCCCTAACACTAAGTCACATTGAAAGTTTCTTTACGAATTAAGTTTGCGAATGAACTTGCTCTATATCCAACACAACAAATCATTCATAATTAAGGGTTGAATTGCCTATCAAATTAAAGGTCTTAGTATATGATTTTCAACACAACAAATCATTCATAATTCCGAGCTTTGTACAAAACATTATGTACATTTTATTGAAGTACATTTGGCGCTACAAGGCTCGCGGCACACTAGGGTAAAATTCCACCAGATTATGCAGTTGTTTGGATGAGCTTTAAAAAAGTAATTTATAAGGCAAAAGCTAAAAATCATAAGTAGATGATACCTAACTACTTTGGACATTGTAATTTTTTTTACCTTAAAGTCAGTGCTTAAAAACACCTTTTAACCTTTTCAAACACCTCCAAAATTAAAGAAAGTGCTTAAAATCAAAAGCACCAAAAAATAAGCTAATCCAAACATGTCTGTCAAGTTATTTTAATTTATATGTTTGAATTGAGAATTCATTTAGGGATGTACTTGGTCGACTTGGGTGTTGTTTTCTCTCAATTTCTTCTCTTCTCTCACCCTTCAAATATAGGGTAGGAGATCTAATCCATTAGTCACATAATCCACCTTTGAATTTTAGAAGAAGTTCTTCTCTTGATGAACTCAAGTAAAAAAGTTGGATTTCTTCATCAGTTAATTATATATGCCTGATGTGTGATAATTTTACCATTTATTTGATATCTCCTTATTTTAGTTTATATTTTTCTTGTTTAAGGCATATTTGACCTGGAAGAAGCTTTGAGGTGCTAACTTATAATGGATTTTGACAAAAAAGAAAGCAAAAAGATATACTTCCTCCGTTCTATTTATATGTCGTTCTTACTAAAATCAATGCGTAAATGACACTATTCTTCTTTTTTTACCTTTTAGAGTTATTAGTCTTGAAAGTATAAATTTGACAATTAAATGATTAATACATGCTCATTGGTCAATTTAATTGATCAAAATAAATTAATTTATGGTAATTTATTGAAAACTTGACTTCAAGAGATCACTAAATAAGGTACAATCATAGACTTACCTAGTTTGTTAAGGGACATGAAATCTAAAATAATGACACACAAATAGGAACATAAAGAGTATTTGTGTTAAATATTAATTATAGACCATCTCTGTTTAATTTCGTACAGGTTAAATAACCTTTAGGGGTCGTTGGTGTAATGGATAAGAAGAGTTAATTCCAGGATAATTTTTGAGTGGCCTTTAATTTGTTGTTTGGTTGCAAAGGCTGGGATACCTTATCTCAGGACTAATTGTTAGTCCTGGGATAAGTTATCCCTCACTGGGGGTGGAATAGTAATCCCAGGATAACTTATCCTAGGATAAAGTATGTAAAATAACAAAACAAACCCTCTTAAACTCCCATTTATGCACCACTTTTATATTCATATATATTTACATAATTTTTAACAATATTTATAATGGCATTTACAACCTTAATTATTCGTTGTTTTTATGATAATATATTTTTCTATTAAAAATTACATTTTATAAATACAATTTTTATTTATGAATATAGTATAAGTTGAATTTATTTACTTAATTCTTATGTTTAGTTATATTTTGATTTCTCTTAAAATGTTCACTCAACTAGTAAATCACATAGTTTTAATTAAATAATTTATTACTCACTTAAAAGTTATATTTTATATATCAATTAAAATGTAGATAATTTTAATAATAAAATTTCTCTTACTTTAACAAACTTAAAATGGAAGTTTTATTTTTAAGCTAAATAAGATGGGAGTTTTATTTTTAAACTAAATAAGATGAAATTTTTATTTTTAATCTAAATAAGATGGAAATTTTACTTTTAAGTTAAATAAGATGAAAGTTTAATTTTAAAAAGACTCGGCACAGTCATGAAAATGCACACACAAAAATATTTAAGCTAAATAAGATGAAGGTTTTATTTTTAAGTTAAATTAGATGAAAGTTTTATTTTAAAAACACACGGTACAATCATGGAATGCACACACAAAAATATTTATACTAAATAAGATGAAAAATTTATTTTTAAGAAAGAATAATTAAAGCACAAAGAAAATGTAAAAAAAAAAAAAAATCTAAATAAGGTGGATGGTATTTTTGTAAACAAACAACTTATTCTTAAAAATTATCCACTGAATATAAGTTTAAATATGACAAACTAAACAAACAATAAAAACCAATTCCAATATAACTAAATCTAGCATAACCTGTCCCAACATAACGTGTATTCAAACCAAATGACCCTTAAAAACATACTTGACTCTTTTCCGAAGAAAATACTCCCTCCATTCCGTATTAAGTTAATTTTTAAGGCATTTTTCATTTTTCAAATTAACTTAATTGTTCAGTTTTCAAGACTACTTTTAGAGTGTTCTTTCAATTTTACCTTCATTAGTTAGTATTGAAATTAGTGATTAATTAATATTTAGTTATTTTAATCACAAATTTGACAATAATTAATAAGGGTAAAAATGGAAAATTAGATTTAATTTATGTATTAATTTACTTTTCTTAAAAGGTGTGAAATGCCTCAAAACTTAATTTAATATGAAATGAAGCGAGTAATATGTTGAAGAAATACGGAGGTCAAGTTTAGAAAGGGGGATTTAGGTGTCTAATCAGGTTATTAATTGGTCCCCTCGATCTGATAAATTAATAATATGGTCAAATTAAACAAGTGGTATTTGTGAAGTTTGGCCATCTCTCTGTCTGTCCATAAACAGTGCTTAAATCACTTTCTGGAATAGGAAAAACAAGTATCCTATGAATCTACTCTCTCCCTCTCCAAATTCGTGTGTCACGTTTTCCAAAGTCAAAATAATTTGGTTTTAGAATTTTTTATTTTTTCAAAAACTATGGATATTTGGGTACCACGTCGGTATATTAATTATGGATGACTTGGATACCACACTGTTATACTAACAGTTTGAGTTAGAGTTTCGTGAGAGGACTAGGTATGTGATTGTGGTTCCATGAGAAAACCGAATATTTGTATTTGTGATCATGTGAGACATGAATCCAGGTATTGTTGTTTCATGACATCTAACTGAGAGTTAATGTGGTTGATATTTGTTGTTATTTGCATTGTTCTGTGTTACTGCTTTGTAGTGAACTGTTTATATTCATATTCTGGACTAGCCGTGTGATCCTATCCGTACATTGTGGTTTGTATACTGATATTACACATGTTCTATACCTTGTTGAGTACATGACATATTCCAGCGGTTGATTTGAGACCCCAGATAAGAGACACTTGATTCCAAGTCCAAGGGCGAGCTACATCTTCCAAGCTGCCATGAGTTCTTCTGCATTTTCTTCCATCTTTTCGGACATAGACATTAAATATTAGATTTATGTTTAGTATTTGGGGTAGCATCCCTAGTTTTACTGTTTAGAGTTTTGCTATGATAACTTTCTATTCTAGAGGTTGTTTTTCCGCGTTAACTGCTTTGGTCTATTAGGTTTAATTTATGGACACTCAATTATTTAGGTGACTAACTATTTTCATTATTTTTATATGATGAACTTCTCTTATTTAAATGGTATTGGATTTGTTTCTTGTTAGTAGTTGATTCTCCCACCAAGTGGTTTAGTGTGGGTGCCAGACAGTCGGAATCGTGACAAATAATTTGTAATAGCATATCAAGCGTACAAACTTTGAAGCTCTATTGATTAAGTGAGTCTATTCCAATCTCGAATGTCTCAATCTGTAATACCCTACTTGGGCACCACATTTCCTAGGAATGTAATAAATTAGTCAAAACTCACTATGATAACTTGGAACAATGTCACTATTTTTCAGAGTCTGAAGCATAATCTTGAAATGCTACTCATGCTCCTCTCTATTATGTCAGTATATCAAGATGTCATTGATGAAGACAATAACAAACGATTCCAAGTAAGGCTTGAAACTCTATGCATCAACTCAATAAAAGTGTTGGGCTTTACTCAATCCAAAGAAATCATCAAGAAACTGTAGTATTCATATTGATTCTTGGAAGTCATTTTAGGGATATTATCTTCCCCAATCCTCAACTCATGTTATGCGTACATCAAGATGGTATTTGAGAACATTAATGAACACTAAAGTTGATCAAATAAATTATCAATATAAAGAATATGATACTTTTTTATCGTAACATTATTCAACTGTCGATAGCTGATGTGATCATTATAGAACCATCTTTCTTCTTCACAAAAAGAACAAATTCACCCCAAAGGAAGACACTCCCTAATAAATTTTTTATTCAACAAATCTTGCAATTTATCTTTTAAATTCTTCAATTCAATCAACGCCATCGATACAATGAAATAGAATAAGTTGAGTAATCGACACTTAATAAATACCAAAATCAATCTCTATCAGTCAAATACTAAAAATTATGTTAAGGCGCCTCTTCTCAACCATCTAATGAGCCTTTAACAAAGATACTACCTTTTTCGGTTAGTAACTAGGAGTACCCTTACACTTCAGTCTAGGAATAACCTGGCATGGCTAAGGTATGCTTCTTGGCATGCCATTTCAAGATTGCATAATACGAAAAATAGCCAATCCCATTTCCCCATATCTAAGATCACCCTAAATCGACACAAGTGTCATACCCTACCAAGGTAACTAAAAAAATTTAGTAAATCTAATCTACTAATAAAAATTCACCACATGAGTAGAAATATGCAAGAGGATAAAAAGAAACTCACAGAACATCTCCACTAATCCAAGTTAGTAGCAAGAATAAGTAGAAATATATTGTGGTTGCGCGATGATAAGTTGAGACAAAACCTATAATGACCACCTCTGATCTGGCAAAAAAAGCATCAACACATGATCTGATTGCTCTCAAGCTAAATACCTTTATGGTCAAAACCATAGTCATAGCCTGCTTGAGAACCACCCTACCTATTTAAGTACCCCCTCTAGTTGGTTATTTGCTTGGGATGCAAAAACTTAAGATATATGACATGATCCACCACGCTAGAGGTTGTTTTAATCCCTTTGGTAGTGTCCCAAATCTCCACATGCATAACACCTTCTATAAGTCATGGTCTACTAAAAAGACTCAAAATAACCTGAAGAACCTCTATGTCTTATGAGCTTATAAGAAAAATCACGGGGAGCCTTCACACTACAATATGTGTCAATCCTAAATTAATAATCCTCTAATGTCTACAAAGTTGAATAGAGGGGTATGGTAGACTAGGGATGATGGCCTTTGCCAAAATAATCTCTATCTTCAAATGATGTATCATTGAATTTGCTTGTACTACGAGGCTTCTTGCCCTCTGCTTCTCGGAGTTCTTTTGCCTCATCAACTCCATATTTTCGGTAGCCTCCACATTTTTTTCAAATTGCTCCTGTAGTAACCATTTAAGATATAGCTAGATGAATGAGGTAGGTGAGTCCCCTAACAAACCTCTTAACTCTCTTTGCCTCATCCGAAAGTATATCAAAACATGACGTGATAAGACATGAAATCTTATCACATACGATCGTATTAAAGTTCTTCAGACTCATTCCTCTTATCCTCCCACAACTTAACTTCCTTAACCTGAGAAAATTGGGTCCAAGTTAGAAGAGGTAACATAACTGGTCTCCTCTTGCAATAAGTTGTCCACCATTGTTTAGTTTGGATCGATCATCTAGAAGGTTGTGAAATCGACTCTATTGCAGACCACTAAACCCAAATTCTGCAATCACTGTTGACAGCTAGCTAAGAACTCTTATGCATCTGTATTAAATTCTAGAGTATTCACCGCCTTATACCTACTAAATCTCTTGTGCTCATCTACCGAGAGATCAAGCACATTCAATCATAGGGCATGGGTCAATGCAAATGAATGTGCCTCTAGAGCCTTAAATCTTGGTGTCGGGAGTTTGAGCTCTCACCCTTGCTTATGAACCATCAGGCATAACTGAACCCTTGCTCTCTAGAAAATTTAACATCTGCACCTTGTCTTATAATAGTGGGTAGCAACAATTCTTAGAGGTGATTGAGTTTGAGCCTATTTAATTGCCTCAACTGGTTCGTTAGCATGAATATCCTCTAGATCAGGAGATACAGATCTAGCAGGATCTCTATAAGGTTTTCACTCGAGATCTACTTCTACCTTGTCCTAGTCCTCTGCCTCGGCCACATACAAAAACCCTAGTAGCAGGCACAAACTCTTACTCTCTAGTTGTGGTCTTTTGGAGACTTATTAATGTCACGATCCAACCCACCGGGCTGTGCAAACACCCACTCTAACACCGAAGTAGGAGAACCCTCATACCCCAAAAGTTAAAAACATGCAGAAAGTTTACTAATTACTGATATAAACGGGAAACATAAATCTTCATAATGAAACATCTTTTAAATAAATACTAGTTAAGACTTGTAAAGTAATTAACATCCCCAAGGATCTAGTCTAAACAGGTACAGGAGCTACTAAGAGTACAATGGATAATAAAATAAATGACATAGCTCCCACCCTGCGGAAGGAAAAGTAGAAGCTGCTGGAGATTCTTCGTCTTCACCTAAGGAAACATCACTGATCATGCAACCAGACTATGTCAAAAAGACATATCAAGAGTATTATCAATACAAACACACGTATTGGTAGGCATCATCTTTCAACCCGACGCTCACTACATAACATAAGAAACCAACTAGTAAGATCATGAAATAAACCATTCGCTTCTCCACCTTCAATCTTTCATTGAAATACCTCCAAATCATACTAACATTCTAACTACTAACCCCTTTTGAATCAACCTACTTACCAGATTCTTGATCATGACTTAAGCATTCTAAACACATAGTCAATCCCCAATTTCCACCACCGCCAATTCAACTATCCACTCATATCTTACCATTTCTTCCTCGTCATAATACCCCACCATCGTCACATAAATCATTAATTCAACTTTCTTCACACTAACCCAATATTCTTTCCCCCAAGGTGAAATTCACCTAACATATCCCATCGCATTTACTATCTCTACTCTCGCCATTACATCCCCACGAATCACCAACTATAAATCATCCTAACACGAGTCGACTAAGTACAACCTATACAACCAATACCACAATATACTCACAAGTGCATATCAAGCATATACCATATTATCAACAAGCATACTAACATCGAACAACTCACATTTAATAGCATATCATTGGCCCTCTCACAGAACCCAAACTCAACCAGTTAGCATGTCGGAACGTGGCAACCGATCCCAAGTTAGTGTGCCAGAGCGTGGCAGTCGATCCTATGTTTATGCCAGAACGTGTCAATCGATCTCATATTTATGCAAAAATGTGGCAATCGATCCCATATTTATGTCGGAATGTGGCAACCGATCCCATATTAATGCCGAAACGTGGCAACCGATCCAAGTTAGTTATGCCGGAACGTGGTAATAGATCACATTCACACACCACAATCACAATCACAATCACAAATACTTTATTAAGATCATACATTTACATCATGATTTCATGGCAATCATCATTCACCTAACTAATTTACAACAAATGTAATCAACATTGCAACATTCATACATATACAAGTATCATAATGAAGCAAGAACAATCATAGATCACACAAATCACAACCATCACCTACGAATTACTCTTCAATCCCTATTATATATATATATATATATATATATCGCCCAAGTTCAGCCCTGGTTCATCATTAGAATTTCTTATTAGGGTTTAATCACAATTCATCATAATTCCTCAAGTTTATCACCTCAACTTATCGAATGTAGCATACATTCATGAATCTAGTTCCACTTTTGATTTCATGTCCTTGTTCTTGAAACAATTCTATCCAAGATAACAATTTCGAAAACCCTAACAAGTCATCAAATTCACTTTTAAAGCATAAACCCAATTACGTTGAATTTTAGAATTTACCCATGGAATTCACTCGGTGCACGAAGGTCTACACATAAACCTTAATATTGATTTACATATATTATATGATAAGCACATATTTACAATTAATCAATGCATAAAACCTAGCCTACCTGGGTGCCAAGCGGTTGTACAGAGTTTTGACTTCGATTTCGATTTTTCTGGGTTCACGACGGTGAATTTGGCCAAGAATTCGCAAAATTTTACCATACCTATGCTAGAATTCTTCTTCTCCTTTCTTCCCAAGCTTAGAGCAGCTTTTCTGAGGTTTCTAGGGTAATTTACAACTTATCTAGGTATTTTAAGAAGATTGAGAAAATAGGATTTCTCACAAATTTACATTCTGCCTCGTCTCACCCGCTGTGGAGCCAACTTACCCCGCTGTGGCACCGCCGCCCTAGCGGCATCTGGCCCGCCCTGGCGGGACAGTAGCCTAGAATTTTCATGAATTTTTGCCTTTCCTAATAATGACAGTTCGGGTTGTTACAATTAAGGACAAGATTTATGTACTTTTTTCTTATCATAAATTATCACTTGTAGAACATTCATTAATCATCAAAACACCATATGATTTTGAATATAAATTCAGATATCATGGTACCTTCTAACAACCTTTTATCATATAAATAAGAAACAAGTCAAATAATAATAATAACCTGAGAACACTAACATATTATTCGTAAAATTAATATATGTGTGCATACATTTTCAAATGTGTGTGCACAGACTTGTGTGTATGTCACAATCCAAAAGTTTAGGTCTTGATGACACATACACTGGAAATCCTAAAATATTATGTAAGGCAAAAGAAAAACTCATACTAGACTTGAGAAGGGGAGTCATGCCACAAGCGATAGAAAACAACAAAGAATCCCCAAAACCCTGATAGCATAAGTATAAAGAACATCTAATACATTTCTAGAATCTGAATTACGTCTCAAGTCTTCAAAAAGAAAGTTAAAGACTTTGAATGATAGATGGAGACCAATGGCAAAGCAGGATCTCACCACATCTCTAAAAGAGAGATATTCGCTGGATCCAATCAACAACTACGAGAATCACCTTGACTAGGATTTGCATCAAAAGGGATAACAGAAGTAGGGGTGAGTAAAATATATATGTACTCTGTAGGTTAGACTGATTGAGTATAAGCAACTAAATAGACTTAAGAAATAAATAATGAAATGCTTATACTTGCCTGCAAAACGTCTCATTCGACATCGGTGCCACCAATTTATATAGAAATGACATAAATAAAGTAAACACACAAGGGTACATATAATATTAAAATCAATACATAAACAAGTTACACAACACAACAAAACTGGCCAATGCGATGCAATGAGATGATGACATGATGAAATGATGTGGTAGTACCAAGATCGTCGCACAACCTGTCGTATACACCTTGCCGAGCATTTAGCTTCCAAACAAGGACCCATGGGGGACTCATAGTACATATACTAATCTCATAATCTCAATATCTCATCAACTTGCCACCTAGCTCGTGGTAAAGGATATAGTAAGGTGTCATGTTTTCTTTCTAAAAAAGTAGTATTTCTCCACTTTATCATATTTACATGATCAATGATATGTTGCATGACGATGAATGCATCAAAACACATACAACACAAAAACATAATCTATTCATCAAGAGTTTCAAATAGTATCAAGTTCCCAAATTCAATAAGTCATGAAACGCTTTCTCAAATGACAGGGATAACGAAGGAAAATCATTTGAAATTAGTCTTACCACTTAAAAATGCATTTCTTTCATTTTAAGATGTTCAAAAATCAACTCAAGCCCCTAACTCGGGTATCTCAATGTCAAAATAAAGATAGGTCACACAACCCCTCGCTCAAGCAATTACTCAATTATCACATGTGTTCAACAACAATTACAGATTTCACAGAAGCCTCCGCACATGCTAAGCATCACAAATAGGCATCATATGAACTAAACAAAGAGGTCAATATTTACCAACTTCTAAGACCCATGCTACTACTCATTTCACAGTTGACTTCCTAAGAAAGGTAAATTACTCATCTCAGTATAAAAGAGGGATAACCAAACCTACCTCAAGGCCGAAACTTCACTCGAATAACTCTAACAAAACACTTTTTCAACCACACGATCACTGGAACAATCCTCATCTTTCAAGAATGAAAAAAGTTCATCAAAATGAGTCTAACGATACCCATGTTGATAGGATTTGAAATCAGAGGTAAAATAGTCCAAAAATCACTTCAGAAATCTGAATGGTAAAATCAGATTTTTAGTTGAAATCAATTTCTACAAGCGAAGAGGAGTTCATGGTTGCAAACCCCATTAAAAACAAGCAAGAAACGAGCTCCAAGTCATCAAAATACCAATTTTCAAACTTGAGGAAAACCCCCTAAAAACCCACTTTGAAATCATGATTTAAAGTGGTTTTCAAAACATTAAAATTGAAGGAGTTGGTAATGAATTGATAAAGTCACTTACCCAAATGAATCTCCTCAAGAAACCCCTAAAAGATCTCCCCTCCTAAGCTTCCAAACGAGTATAAATGAGAAAAAAGGGGAAGATTTTCCGATTATAAATTGCGAGACCATTAATTCTGGCTCTGCAAACGCAAAGCCTTCTCGCGAGCGCGGTCACCGCATTGGCCTAGCTCTGCGATCGCACCTGCCAACCCGTGATCGCTCTTCTATAGCCCCTCTACTCTCCGCATACGCGCTGGATCACCCACATTCGCGCCTCACATGCCCCTTCTTTCTGCGAACACACTAGGGGACATGCGATTGCGGTCCCCTTTGCACCAAATAGCAGAAATTGAAAAAAGGAGAAGTCTAAATTCAAGTTCCAACCGGATCCTTGAAAATTATTCGGAGTCTGGTAAATATAAATTGGACATGTTACCCTACTAAAATCGACATTCAGGACTCAATGAAATTGTCAGATTTTTGAAAAGTGGTTAAATTATGAAACTACCCTCTATGACCACTCTTAAGGCTTAAAACTCAACTTCTCACACAAACGCCCAAAACTTAACCCAATGCCTCGAAAACCTTACCAACCACCCGACTAGTTCAAACTGGACGATCTGGAGTGATGAAATTGACGGAATTCCCGTCCGATGCTCGTAACTCAAAATGTTGACCGAAGACAATCCTATCAAGAATTCTCAACTCAAGAGGGGTCTAATCACCAAAAAACACACCCGATTGCATCGGAGACCCCACCAACCATTTCCTAAACACAAACTAAGCATGAAAACGCTAAGAAAAAGGGCAAAATGGTCATTTCACAATTAAAAATAAATTCACAAGAAATGAGACATTGCATATTAAGTTTGAACTATCATATTGATCAAATTTCATATAAATTATAACTATTTATCTAACAATTTAAAATTCTAACAAAGTGAGTATTTGATAACATTTTAAATTGTATTATTTCATCATTTAATTTGAAGGAATATTTATTTCTTTTTTGCCTCCTGAATATTCAATTATATTGAATAGAAGTGGGACAATGTTATTGGACTGACCTGTTTCTGTACATTGCTCCTAAAAAAAAAGAAAAAAAGGCAGGATGAGAAAAGCAGCTAATGGGAATTGAGATTGGATGTGAATTAATTAAATTTGTGGTGCATTGATAATGAGAAAGTGAGAAGTTCCATGAAACACCAAAGCTTTGATGACACAACACTATATTTTCTGTTTTAGACTTTAGATAGAGGATGAGGTTGGAAAAGTGTGACACAAAATAAAAGATGCATCATCCACCAGAAAATATGCCTTTTTTTCTTCTAAAGGGTGGCATATCCCAGAGTCAACACGTCATTCTTCATATTATTTGTTGTTTTCAATAACTTTTACTCACTTTGTTCAACAGCTATTCACTATATTATTGTAAAAGTTGCAAAAATACTTGTAATAATTTTTGTCCACTTTATGAAATAAATGAATAATTTTATACTTAGTTTCTAATTTATTTTTATTATTAATTATAATCATTTCCTATTAGTACCTTTTTAAAGACATTATATTTATTATATTCAAAAGGTAATATAGTAAAATTATCCTTCTATTTAGAGTTTTTTAAGAAGTGTGCAAAATCAATAGACAATAGTGAATAACTATTATTGGAAAGAGGAAATACCTTTTTTATTCATTATTATTAAATGAGAAAGTTTTACAAGTTGAATGTTAAAACACTTGAGATCTATTTAGAGAGCGTTCCACAAGATTTATTTATTTTTTAATGTTTGATAAATAAAATATAATTTAAAAATATTTATATAATTTATAAAATTGATATTATGAAGGTTTGGTGGTAGTGGCACGGGTGGGATGGGGCGGAGGGGCCGAATAATGGAGGTTTGAAGCTGTGGGTGAGTGGGGAAGAGAATAAAAACTTGAAATGTCATTTATATAAATAAAATATTTCTTAATTTCAAAAAGAAAAATCATACTCCATCCGTCCCATTTAATGTGGCAATATTTGATCGAACTCGGAGTTAAAGAAATAAATAAAGACTTTGAAATGTTTACCAAATTGCCCTTAAAAAAATAGTCATATTAAAAATTATACTCACTTTTCTCTCTCCTCATAAATGTATTGGAGTACTATTTTTAAGATTAAGTGGAACCAACAAGGGTAAAAGAGGAATTGTACTTTTAAATACTTACCATATAAAAAAATGTGACATTCTTTTTGGGACTGACCAAAAAGGAAATGATGCCACATAAAATGGGACGGAGGGAGTATATAATTAAGGGAGGAACAAAATTGTAGTTCTACATAGTATGATCAGGCATGGGTGGTGTGAATGCAGATCTTATTTCTTTCTTAAATGTGATGTAGAGAAGCTGTTTTCGATAGATTCCTACTCAAGACAAAAATAATCTAGAGAAAGACACAATAAAAATACAATAGTAGATAATAAATAGTAACAAATAGTATCATAACAGTACTATAACAACCAACAAGAGTTGTTGTTAGAGGTGGAACCATGATTAGGAGTTTGGGGTTTTAAATTTCATTTTAGAAGATTAGGAGTTTAGGGTTCTAAATTTCCTTTAAAAAAAAGAAACTTTTTGTTGATAGTGGGATTCAAATTCACAACTCTAGCGTGGAAAATATTTTGTAGGCATTGAAATTTTATGGGACTCTACGAGACGTGTTCACATCATATTGAGACTCTACAAGGCGTGTTCAATTCCAATTAGGATTCTTGGAGTCTACTCAATCCTAAACCCTAGTTTATACCTATATAAATTGTACTATTTCCCTTTAAGTGACATCTCAAATATTTTGCAAATTCATTGAATATTCATAAAGAGATCAAATCTAAATCAGCTTAATTCGAGAAATACGCTACTAACAACCCTCGAGTTATGAAGATCAAGTCCAAATCATTCTAGTTTGAGAAATACGCCACTAACGGCTCTGAAATTATAGAAATCAAGTCCAAAACATTCAAGTTTGAAAAATACGCCACTAATGACCATCGAATCATGGATAAATCTTATGGGAGGAGAATCAAGGGAGGAACAAAATTGTAACCGCAATATTTATCAATAATGTTATGTTTCTTCATATTTTATTTTTGATTGTAATTTATTTTCTCACTTTAAAATTTGTTGCAAACACATTTCACGACCCTTTCCTTACCACTAAGTTGTCAATCAATTTTGTTAAGGGTTCACGGAAAATACTCCTTCATCCAACTAGAAGTGTCTCCCTAAATATAGAGTTACCTTCGTTAGGGAGCGCTTACCCCTAATGTGGGACTTTCCGATCAGACTTTAATGTGAGTATAAAAAACCGGATGAAAAACAAAAATAAAAATAGTCGGAAAAAATAACTATAAGAAACGTCCTTAATTATATATTTTTTTACTTAATACAATTTACTTTCTTTTTCCGGTGAAATAAAATTATTATATTAAAAGCTAGATAAGTAGTAAGTGGTTCATAGAATAAATAAATAAATTGTCAAAGAGAGCCATCATATTACCTGCAAGGCGCAGGTTGCAACAGAAGAGAGATCCCTAATAATGTATATATTTTACTCCTAACCAATCTTTATCTAAGAGAGGTCAAATAGGCGATGCGGAATAGCAAGATATATATATATATATATATATATATATATATATATATATATTTTTTTTTTTTTTTTTTTTTAAATAAAATCTAAAAATACTTGTTTTTTCTGTTTGAATTTATACGACACAGATGAAATCTAAAAATCAATTAAATTTTATATATGCTTTTAAAAAGTATTTGAAATTGTTAATAGATAAAAAAAAAAAAACGATAAATAATTTATTTGCTTGAGCTTCTAATATAAGTGAACCCCACATAATTTGAGAAGCTAATCATTTTGCAAGCACACAATTCAAATACACAAGTCGTGCAAGAGTCGTTGCGTTTGTGTTTGTAGTATCTTATTATAAATAGTAATAATCACTAGTGAAATCAAGAGTTAAGAAAAAATCTAACCTAAAATAAATGTTTTATGATTTTTATTTTTCTAATTACGTCACGTCTTAAAAAGACATATGAACATCCAACAAAGGACTCAAATTGATTATTTGATTTGATTACTGATTTCTCCAACCCAATCGAACAAATTCTTCTAAAGTTTTCATCATCATCCGCGTGAATATATAAATATAATTATATATATTTGTTCTCTCTCTTTTTTTTTTTTTAATTGTACTCCAAAAATAGCTATTTTGATTAATGTCTAAATACAGCTAATGTTTTTGAGGACAATGGTGGATCTACTTTTTGAGTTAACAGCTTCATTCCAATATATTATTCTTTTAACATAAATAAAAATATTTATGAGTTTAATTTATATCTATTCTCTCAATATAAATGTAATTTTTATACTAGTGTATACTTATCTTTTCCATATTGTATAAGCAACTTGTCATAATATTAAAATTATCAATCTTATTTTTTAATTTGTGGAGGCTTTTATACTCCCTCTGTTTTATTTCATCTGTTCTTATGTAAAAAGTTTTTCTCGTCCATTTTAGCAAATTAAAAGAAATTTATTATTTTTTCCGTTCAATATTAGTTGATCATATTATTAAAAATAGTTGTTCCATATTAGTTGATCACCTTATTAAAGCATTACTTAAATTTTTTCTATATAACCCTTGCAATTAATTCTTTTTGAAAGTATTCACATTGTTTGTAAAATTCTCAAAAAGTTTTTTAAGGAGTGAATTAATAAAATTATCATCGTATTTATGATTACTTAAGTACCGTATAAAATAAAAAGTGATCAACTAAATACTAATATGGGACGGGAGTAATTTTTTCAGTTACTTTTTAAAGAACGTGCCAAATCAAATAGTATGAACAAGTACAAATAGATAGAAGAAATATTTTTTAAGAGAGAGTACTGCCAAGTTAACATAGACAGGGGCGTATTTACATTATGATATGGGGTATCACATGACACGACTTCGTTGGAAAAATTATTAAATTCGTATATATAATAAAAAAAGCGAAAACAAATAAATGGATGAAATCAAATAAAGTGACAATGCTTGTCATAAGTAATGTTGCAGCTCAGTTGGTCTGATGCCTCAATTTTGAATTTGAGATCCTATGCGGCAAGATTAAGATTGTCCATTAATATTAGTTGTTGTTTTATTTTTTTACCCTTTCCTCTTCTCTCTGCCCTCTCGTCAATGAAATTAGTTAAGTTTGATTTATTGAATTAGATAAATAATAAATTTTTAGTGATTGTTTGGTGCCTTATATATACATACTCCCTTCATTTAAAATAAAAATGTTTAATATTCTTTATGTCCATTTTTATTTGTTCAATATACAAAAAATAGTTATCCAACTTTATTTGTCCAGTTTAGATAATTAAGAGATAATTGACCGTTTTGTGTCCACTTTATCCTTGCATTAAACACTATTCATTTTTCAATGTTTAGATCAATGACTTATAATTAATAAAAGGGTGATATAGTAAAATATCCCGCTATTTATTATTTCTGCCAAGTCAAACATGGATCACTAAAAATGGACAGAAGGAGTATTACTTTTAATGAGGTTATTTGAATCCATTTCAAAAATGAAAATTCATCAAGTTAAGTGATATATACGTGGGTTGTACTTTATTTGTATTGTATTCTATTTTTAATATGACATAATAATATTTTTTTAAAATTAAAATGTGATACCGCTTATAAAAAATTGTGCGTACGTTGTTAAACATGGATCAACTAAAATAAAATGAGGTAGTATGTCTGTGTGTGTGAAAATTACATTTCTAAGGTGCCATATATTTCTTGCTAAAAACTATAAGAAGTTAAGTCAAAATCTAAGTCTTACTCCCTACGTTTTACATTCATTGTCATGCACATTTTTGTTTTGGTTATCTCTTAAAAGAATTTATAAGTAAAATTTGTTTTCTACTACTAACACATACCTCTCTTTAACAAATCACATTTTATTAAGAAAACGACTAAACTAATTTTATTTTAAAACATTTAATACTAAAGATAAAATGATACAAAAATAATTAATTTCATCTTGTTATGTCGTAGGTCAAGGTGGGATACCAAATCTCCGGTCGGAGTTGGATTGTTTTCCATACTTTAGGTAGACAGGTCATTTTATTTAAATTTGAAAAAAAATAAATATAGTTAAAAAATATTTAAATCAATCAAACATGGAAAAAATTGATTTCATACGCAAAATGCTCATTGATAATAGATTTCAATTTTCATTCTTTGTTTTAGTTGGGTCTTAATCATTAACTTTTTGAACAAATTGTTGAACTTGTTGAGTGTTCAACGAACACTCTATAGGCACAACCACGTTTGTTTTGACTGACGCAAGGGCCCAATTAACCATTTCAAGATTTTCTATTTCAATGTGGAAAAGGCAAACACTACTTTTTTATGTCTATATAATCCTAATACTACCTATTTGTCTTTTCAATAAAAAGCAAAAAAATAAAGGCTATTCAGCTTTGTGTTAGATTTGTTCATATAATAATGATATATAAGAAAAAAAGATGATCCATTAAAGATTATTAATAATGTTGTTGATAATACATTGGCTAATTAATCAAGGAAGATAGACTAATCTAATCTTTAGTTCTTCACGATGACTCTCCAAATCTTTCCATAATATCATTCAAAAAGAGAGAAAAGTAAAAGAAACCAATAGGGAACAACAAAACGAAGAAGATGATAAGATAAGCACCCAATTTTGTGTATTGCAAAACCCTTAATTATACTCTCTCCGTTCATCTTTACTTTTTTAATTCTTTGGTTTTCCACCCGGTGTTTTTCTTCTTTGGTTTCTCACCAGGTATTCAGAGCTTGCATTAGAGCTCTGACTAAATTCAAATCGCACAAGGCAAGATCCATTTGAGGGTGACGGTCCCAACATGATTTTCTCCATACCCCAATCTCAAAGCCGAAATCTCCGATAAAGGGTGAAGTAGTTCCACCACGACAAATTTACCTTATATCAAGGCATGGACATGCTTGGTCAGAAATTTTTATTAAATATGTTTACCTAATTGATAAACAAAATCATAATATTGGTTAAATATAGTAGAGTGACACTACTTAACACAAATAGTAGCATAGTCAAAGTTGTTTGGTGCCTTAATTTTCTGTTAAACCTTGCGAGTTCAAATCTCAGTAACTTCACTTTGTGTGACCACAACCTGTGTTGGTCCGTTTATCTTCACTTGTTCATGTTTTAACTTGAATTTTACCATTTTCTCTTGAATTCCTAAGGTTATACTTATTTTTTTGGAGTAGGATTTAATAGCAAGATTAAAATAAATATAAAATGGTAAATTATCTTTTGATCTAAACTGGACAAGTAAAGTTGATCACTATTTTTAGTATATTGGACAAGTAAAGATGGATAGATGGATTATTTGTTTGTAAATCACTCGTTCTACTCCACCCGTCTCAAAATATAAGTGTCATTTTACCTCATTTCACGTTCATTAAAGACAAAAAGAAGTATAATTTAGGTATTTCCTGAAAATTGAGCACTATTAAGAAGAAATAGTTCTTTAATGTATTAGGGTATAGTTGGACAAACATACTAATTATTGTCTTGAATTTCTAAGGTTATACTTATTTTCAAACAATTTATTTTTATTAAAGTGACACTTATTTTTTTGGATGAAGGAAGTTTAAACGGTAAATTTTTAAAATTTATTAATATATTATTCCTCCCTAAAATGATAGTACTTATTTAAGATTAAATTTGTTAGATAAATATAAATGATAAAGGACCACCCTTAAGAAAACTACTGATTCCTAGAAAGTAAAAAAGAATTTTACTTACTCTTAATCAAATGTCATGAAAAAGAATAACTCTTTAATAATTTTTTAATTATGTAAGATTCTATTTATTTAAATGGAGATAAAATTAAAAATAAAAATTAAATGTTTTCTTAATTTTGTGAAATACCATTTATTTTAAAACAAAACAGAAAGATAATAATGTAAATGAATCTAGTTCAAAATATTTCTATGTCATTTAGTGCCTTCTCTTTTTGCAAATGTTCCCTTACTTTTGCCAAATCATGACTTATATGCGAGATTTGATAATTTATGAGATTTGGGACTAGAGGTTGCTATTAGAGACTATCTTATTTGAGCCTCCACCTCAAAGTCCTTTCGGTGTGAAGTCTAAGTCCCAATGGAATAGATAAAAGTCAAATATCAATATAACACAAGAACAACAACCCACATCTTTCAAAATCAAAACATAGAATAACTCCTTAAACATAATTCAACATAGATGAAAAAACCTTTCACATATGTGAATTAATATGTGAGAAATATCTTTCACAATCATGATCATAATAACATGTGAGAAAACCTTTCACAATAATGTTAATACTTTCTTTTCAAGGCATCCCATGATCATTTACAATAACTTCATAAAAACATGTGTATCTTCATAAGTTCATAAATCATAGATTCATGAGTTCATCATAGGTTCATAGTTGAAAATCATAATTTAGGCATGGTTCAACATAATTTCAACTAAATATCACGTATTAACATTGACTCATGCATTAGAAGGCTTAATCAACAACAATCAGTCACAATTGAATGAAACCCATAAATATTTGATTTAAACCCTAACTTAAACAATTGAATTTGAGATTGAGAAATTGGAACCTTTGAGGACCCCATGGAAGAATGGATTCCATGGGTGAATACCCACATACATTGATGCTTGTAGCCCAAAAAGAACCCTAGCTCTTCTTCTTCTTCCTTAGCCTTTAGAGAATTTGGGGAGGATGGGTTTTGGAAATTTAGGAGAATGAATAGAAAATAGGTAGTTTGGGGCTTAAAAACTTTATATAGGGCTTAGGGTAGAAAGCAAAATGACATAGTTTTGGATTAAACAATTAGGAAAAGACCCAAAAGCCCATTTATAATAACTACCAGACTTGATCTACGGTTTTGACCTACGGACTGTAGATGTTTCTACGACCCATACCGGTCAACCGTAGACCAAGTATTGGGCCATGAAAATCACCTATCTTTTGACGAAACATTTCTACAGCTCCTAGGTCTATCTATGGTCAGTAGACACCAACCATAGAAACATACTTTAACCTTCGATTTGGGACTCACCTACGAGACCCATTTATGACTCGTACAAGGAATGACAAACCGTCTTGGTGAATTGTATAAAGGGTACTGAGACTTGATTTTGAAATATTATATTCCCTCTTCCTACGGTCCATTTATGGCCCGTAGAAGCTTCTACGGTCCGTAGATGGGACCCGTAGAACTATACTTCAGCCCAAAAAGGTCCTTTCTCCCTTTTCAAAAATCTAAGGTGTTACATTGTTATCTAGTGATTCAAATTGGTATCTAAACCACTTTCATTATTCTATCTGCAGATGGTAGATACTAGACATAATGGAGTTAGAGTACCAATTCTGACGGCGGAACCAACGGTCAGAGGTAAAGGCAGAGGCGGAGGTAGAGGAAGAGGTAGGAGAAGGGAAAAAAAGAGGACTAACCGATGGTGCAACTCGGATAGTGGCTGGGCCTAGGTCGACAAACCCTTCCCACCCAAGATCATGTTGAAAAAGAGGTTGAAATAAAGATAGAAGAGAATGTTGAACCGAAAGTAGAGGCATATATAGGGTGTGCAGGTCTCCCCCTATGACTTTGAGGTGATTTAACACGTGTTGGTTTTTATGAGTAAGTTGGTAGGCACTGGAGTTACTATTATTGTACCAGTTAGTCATGTATTAGGTACTCATCCTATTTTTACCATAACCCTAGAGTGGATGAAACGTCAGGTACATAGGCCTTCTTTTTGGTGTTGGGTCCCATTATGACTGGTACTGAGTATGAGCTTTTGGCTATGTCCTGGAAACTGAAGCCTTTAGTGTTCTACAACATAGAGAGCGAGGATGCATATTAGTTCATCTTAGATTATTAGGAGAAGTTGCAAAAGTTGGATATTGTTTATCATCATATGGTAGAGTTCGTTACCTTCCAGTTGTAGAGTGACGCCAAGTAATGATGGAGGGCTTATGTGGAATGTTGTTCGTTGGCCCTACCTTTGTTGACTTGGACACAGTTTTACTTCTCACATTATTCCTAGAGAAATATGTGCCTCATACTCTGAAAGACTGGAAAAAGATGAATTTCTGGTCGGTAATATGTCAATTGCAGCCTGTGATGCCAAATTTCATGCTTTGTCCCATTATGCTACATAACTTGTAATAAGTGAGGAAGAAATGATCCATCTCTATTGTCAAGGGATTAAGCACTGACTTGCATATGTTACCGGTGCAAATGACTTCATCTAGGAAGAGCTTCAATGAGGTAACATTGTCCCGTCTCAACGAGACCAACATTGAATTTCAGCCAGCACGAGGGCACAGTCGAGGCATCCAATCGCAGCAGTTCCAGGCGCACTACCGAGATGGCCAGCAGCAGTGCCATAGCAGCAGGGCCAACGTATGGTGGAACGTTGGGTCCGTTTTCCGAATTAATTTCGACTTCGAAAATGGATTGAAATTCCCTTTGGGAGACAAATGAGAGTCTTGACTTTCATGACCAAGTGGGGCCAAGAGAGAGGGACAAGTCACTTCCTTGTAAGGAAGAGTACAACTACTTCCAACTAAATTGTTGACTTTTGTGTACATTACTTGTAGCCTTTCTTTGGGAATTATTTGGCACCATTGGTATACTTGTATTTAAGCATTCAAAAGTAGTTGTCTTAGAGGAGAGAAGAACACTTTGAAAAGTTTCCTTTCAAAGTATAAAGAAAATTGGCTTTGCCTCCCAATACCTTGTGTCTTTGTTTTCCTTTTTCCTTGTTTGCTTGGCTGTGTTGTGGACTTTCTTTGGGACGTTTGGCGGCTGCGAATTGTTGTTGTGTTAGCTGTTTATTGTGCAGGGACTGAAGCATACCGAGGGGCAATGGTTGTTCTCGTTGTATTGTCCAGCGGAGCTTGTGGAATTAGCACCGTGACAAGTGGTATCAGAGCACAACATTCGGAGTAATGGCATCGAAGTCTCAATGCGAGGAATGTGGTCAAGACAGGGATCCGAAAGTCCGTAAGGAGACTGCCAGGAAGAGGGACCGTAGCAAGGTGCGGGAGGCCTCATTTAATCCTCCCGTTGCTGGCAGCAACTTGGGAGAAGAAGGAGATACCTCTAACGTCTCTCAACTAGATAAAAGAATTGTTGAAGTGGAGACCGGGTTAGTGGCATTCAATCGGAGAGTCGTTGTTCTTGAAAATAATCTCTCTTCCCTTGAATCAGTTGCTCTTGAAGGGCTTGATGAAGTCATGAGCAACATTATTATCTCGAAGAAGTGAGTAAGGAGGGGTTGACCAACCTCGAACTTAAACTCACTAAAGCCCTCTCTTCTTTTCAACAAGAGTTTGAGGCGCTGAAACGATAGGTTGAGGAATCTGTCGAGACGGGACCTGCTGCACCCGTCACAGTCCGTGAAACCAGGATCGAAGCTCCAAAGCCAAAGGAGTTTCGGGGTGAGAGGAATGCACAAGATATGGAAAACTTCCTGTGGCAAATGGAAGTATATTTCGAGCATGTGTGCATCATCAACGAGGCTGCTAGGATTCGGACAGCGGCAATGTATCTCAATGACACCGCCATACTGTGGTGGCGGAGGAAGAAGGCTGATATGGAGAGGGGGGTTTGTTCTATTGAGAATTGGGATCGGTTAAGGTGAATCAAACGGCAATTCTATCCTCAAAATGTCGTGCATGAGGCCCATCGAAAATTGAGGGAGTTGAAACAAACGTCAACCATCCGTGAATATGTGAAGGAGTTCACAAGGCTGACTCTTCAAATACCAAGCCTTACAAGTGAGGACTTGTTATTCTATTTCTTGGATAGTCTCCAAAATTGGGCCAAACAAGAGTTGCAACGAAGGCAGGTACATGACGTTGATGAAGCAATTGTGATTGCTGAATCTCTCACTGATTTTCAGAACGAGGCAGCGAAGGGGAGGGATAATAGGAGCAAAACTATCCCTTCCAAAGGGGACAACAGCAAGACCAAGGGCAGGTCTGCTCCCAATCGAGGTGGCAACACGAAGGGCAACAATCATGATCAACAAACTTCCAATTTTCGGAAAAGTTACGAGGAGCAGAAGAAGGGCAATTCAGGTCGCGATGGCTGCTATTTATGTGGTGAGACCACTCACTTTGCGTGTTCTTGCCCGTCATTAGGCAAGCTGAACGCAATGGTTGCTGCTTAGAAGGACCAGGAACAAACTGCTATGCAGACTAGAGGGCCATCAGGGGAGCGAGCTAGGCAGGCCAGTGCGGCAGAGAAAGGTAAGAATGTTGTCGTTGGCATGTTTAATCACATGGATTTATTCAATCATATGTCTATTGCTGCGTTGGCTGCCAAACCTGTTAGTGTAAAACCTAGGGAGTCTTTATTTGTTGATGCCAAGTTGAATGGCAAACTTGTCCGAATTATGGTTGATACGGGGGCGACACATAATTTCATATCGGAGGAAAAGGCCAAGGAGCTTGGCTTGGCCTATGTTGCTAGTGACACCATGTTGAAAATCGTTAATTCCCTTTCCACGTCTGTCTTTGGCTTTGCTCCTAAGGTCCCCATAGACTTAGGAGAATGGAAGGGATTAACGGACTTCACCGTGGCACCAATGGACGTATTTGATCTTATTTTGGGTCTAGACTTTTGGTACGATGTGAATGCGTTTATTTCGCCTCGTCTCAACCAACTCTATATTTGTGACAATGGGGGTTCTGCTATGGTGCCCCTTATTCGGGTGCCACAACGGGGCATGTATTTATCGGCTATGCAAATTGTCAAAGGGTTCAAGAGAGGTGAACCGACTTTTCTTGCAGCCTTGGTGGACATTGGAGGCAGTGGCCTTACCTCCATGCATTGAAAGAGTCCTCGTGGAAAATCGGGACGTGATGCCGGAAGAGCTTCCTCAGCGGTTACCACCGCGAAGGGAGGTCGACCATCAGATCGAGCTAGTTCCAAGAGCCAAACCGCCAGCCATGACTCCTTACCGTATGGCACCGTCGGAATTGGAGGAACTTCAGAAGCAGCTGAAAGAGTTGCTTGATGCGGGGCATATTCGACCGTCAAAGGCACCCTTTGGTGCACCCGTATTGTTCCAAAAGAAGAAGGAGGGATCTTTGCGACTTTGTATTGATTATCGGGCACTTAACAAAGTCACGATAAAGAACAAGTATCCGATTCCTTTGATTGCGGATTTATTTGATCGGTTGGGACAAGCCAAGGTGTTTACCAAGATGGACTTGAGGAAAGGATATTATCAAGTCCGAATTGCCGAGGGAGACGAACCAAAGACAACTTGTGTTACCCGCTATGGTGCGTTTGAATGGTTGGTCATGCCATTCGGCTTGACCAATGCACCGGCAACGTTTTGTACGTTGATGAACAAACTTTTCCACCCTTATTTGGATTAATTTGTGGTCCTTTATTTGGACGATATTGTCGTGTATAGCAACAGCCTAGAAGAGCATGTTGAGCACTTAGCCAAAGTGTTCAAGGTATTGCGCGACAATGACTTATATGTGAAGCGAGAAAAATGTAGTTTTGCTCAGCCGACTATTGAATTACTTGGGCATATTATCAGCCACGGAGAGATAAGGATGGACAGTCGGAAAGTGGAGGCAATCCGAGAGTGGGAGGCTCCAACGAGGGTACCCGAGTTGCGGTCCTTCCTTGGCCTCGCCAACTATTATCGTCACTTTATTTATGGGTATTCTGCCATTGCCACTCCCCTCACCGATTTGTTGAAGAAAAATCGAGAGTGGGAGTGGAATAATTCATGCCGGGCAGCCTTCGCAAAGCTCAAAACTACCATCACCGAGGAGCCGGTCTTGGCCTTGCTAAATTTTTTAAGGATTTTGAAGTGTATACCGACGCCTCAGACTTTGCAATTGGAGGTGTATTGAGGCAGGAGGGTCATCCAATTGCATTCGAAAGTCGGAAGTTGAATGATGCGGAGAAGCGTTATTCAGCCCACGAGAAAGAGATGACTGCCGTTGTCCATTGCCTTCGAACATGGCAGCATTATGTGTTAGGGGCTCATTTTGTTGTGAAAATGGACAACGTGGCCACGACATATTTTCAGTCTCAACGGAAGCTGTCTGCCAAACAAGCTCGTTGGTAAGATTTTCTGGCCGAGTTTGATTTCAAGTTTGAATACAAGCTGGAAAAAGCCAACGTTGTCGCGGATGCACTCAGCCGGAAGGTTGATTTAGCTGCTATTGTGAGCTCAACTAGCAGCAATATTATGCAGGAAATTAAAGTAGGCATGCAGCAGGATCCGGTTGCCAACCAACTCTTCGTTTTAGCCCAGCAAGGCAAAATGAAGAAATTCTGGGAGGAGGATGGCGTATTGTACACCACAGGCAGGAGGGTGTATGTCCCAAAGTGGGCTGGTCCGACGAAAGCTGATCAAAGAGGGGCACGATTCCGCTTGGGCAGGTCACCCCGGACAGAAGAGGACCATGGCTTTGCTAGAATCCTCTTATTATTGGCCTCGGATGAAAGATGATATCGAGGTATATGTTCGCACTTGCCTTGTTTGTCAACAAGACAAGGTGGAGACGAAGGCACCAGGAGGACTATTAGAGCCCTTGCAGATTGCCGAGATGCCGTGGGATAACGTCACTATGGACTTTATTACTTGCTTGCCAAATTCGGAGGGGTTCGGGATAATCATGGTCGTAGTAGATCGCTTCTCAAAATATGCCACATTTTCAGCCACTTCGGCCAGCTGCAAGGCCAAAGAGGCAGCAAGGGTGTTCTTGCGGGACGTTGTCAAACACTGGGGCATCCCCAAGCACATCATCAGCTACCGGGATCCAAGGTTCACAGGTGCGTTCTGAAAGGAGCTGGGGTCCGAGTTACATTTCTCCACCAGTTTTCATCCCCAAACGAATGGGCAAACGGAATACGTCAATGCACTCTTGGAATGCTATTTGCTACACTATGTTAGTGCCAATCAAAAAGATTGGGCGAAGTTGCTAGACACGGCCTAATTCTCTTATAACTTGCAGCGGAGGCGGGGCGGAGTCCCTTTGAAGCAATACTCCTCAGTCCTTGCCCGTCGATGCCGGTACGAAGAGTCCGGGGGCCTATCAAATGGCCAAGGCGTGGGAAGAGCAGGTTGACCTTGCTCGTTCTTATCTTGATAAGGCAGCCCAGAAGATGAAGAAGTTCGCGGATCGTAAGCGGTGATCGGTTGACTATAAAATAGGGGATCGAGTTATGGTGAAACTCAACCCCCGGCAGTTTAAGTCATTGCGAGGAGTGAATTAAAATTTGATTCGTCGATACGAGGGGCCGTTTGAAATTGTTGCCAAGGCTGGCCGAATCTCCTTCAAAGTTGATATGCCTCACCATTTGAAGATTCACCCGGTCTTCCATGCAAGCCAACTCAAGCCTTATTTCGAAGACTTAGAAGACTATGATCGGGGACACTCGGAAAGGGCTCAAATATTTGTTACTCCGCCTACTGTAGACAAGCAAATTGAAGCCATTATCGATCATCAACTTGTTCGCGGCAAAGGTTGGAACAACTTGAGCTCATAGTTTCTTGTTCATTGGAAAGGGACGGATCCGAAGGAGGCGACTTGGGAAAAATTTGAAGACTTGTGGCAATTTCGTGACAAGGTTCATGACTACTTGAGGCTGTGTGGCGTCGGGGTCGTCACCAAGTCAGGTGGGGGAGCGTGTCCCGCCTCGACGGGACCAACATTGAATTTCAGCCAGCACAAGGGCACAGTCGAGGCATCCAGCCGCAGCAGTTCCAGGCGCATTGCCGTGACGGCCAGCAGCAGGGCCAACGTGTGGCGGAACGTTGGGTCTGTTTTCCGAATTAATTTTGACTTCGAAAATGGGTTTAAATTCCCTTTGGGAGACAAATGAGAGTCTTGACTTTCATGACCAAGTGGGGCCAAGAGAGAGGGACAAGTCACTTCCTTGTAAGGAAGAGTACAACTACTTCCAACTAAATTGTTGACTTTTGTGTACATTACTTGTAGCCTTTCTTTGGGAATTATTTGGCACCATTGGTGTACTTGTATTTAAGCATTCAAAAGTAGTTGTCTTAGAGGAGAGAAGAGCACTTTGAAAAGTTTTCTTTTAAGTATAAAGAAAATTAGCTTTGCCTCCCAATACCTTGTGTCTTTGTTTTCCTTTTTCCTTGTTTGCTTGGCTGTGTTGTGGACTTTCTTTGGGACGTTTGGCGGCTGCGTATTGTTGTTGTGTTAGTTGTTTCTTGTGCAGGGACTGAAGCATACCGAGGGGCAATGGTTGTTCTCGTTGTGTTGTCCAGCGGAGCTTGTGGAATTAGCACCGTGACAAACATACTATGTTATGGAAATTGAAAGAGTTCAACAAGTTGGGCAGGACAAGACATGTGGGTAACTACAATGGCTTGTATTTCAAGAATTATGGTCAACAGACGTATTCAACCCATCAGATCCAATCAGCTCTGCCCGCTTCTACGAGTTGTTATTTTGGGGTCACGCAACTGTCTCCGGCTCAAGTGGCTAAGAAACCTCTTATTTCTCAACGATCAGGCCTTTGCTTGATAGAGCATGCTTCACCAATGGAAAAAAAGATCACTTCATGAGGAGATGTGAACATCCCCTAATAGATAAACCACTATAGCTGCATACTAGAGCTATAGTTCCCATAGGTGAATTTGGTAATGATAGAGAGTGCAAGGTGGGAGCTCAATCTTACGCCTTTCCAGGAAGGCTAGAGGCTGAGGCATCAAAAGTCGTGATATTCTTTTCTATGACCGGATGATTTCTATTTTGTTCGATCCAGGTTCCACTTATTCATATTTTTCTTTGGTACTTAAATTGATTTGTGATACGCTTGATGCCCTTATTTATGTTACTACCCCTGGTTGGAGAGTGTTGTAGTGACCCAAATATATCCTTCTTGCTTTGTGATGTTTATGGGCTTGCAGACTTGGGTAGATTTTGTTATTCTGAATATCATAGACTTTGATGCGATCTTGGGTATAACTTGGCTATATCTCTATCATGTTGTTTTGAATTGTAATTCTAATACAATAACTCTAGAGATTCGGGTACACTAAACTAGAGTGGAAATGTGTGTATAAACATAAGTTAGAAAAGATCACTTCCTATATCCGCGCTGGCGAGAAAGGTTTGTTTTGCCTACTTAGCTTATCTCTAGGATGTTAGCATATAATCTTTTTTTATTGAGTCAATTCTTATAGTTTTAGATTTTTTAGAGATATTTCCTGTGGATTTTTCGGGCATGCATGCCTTTGGATAGGGGCATTGATTTTTGCATAAATTTGGAGCCAGAAACTCGTCCAAAATATATCCTATGGATTTTCTGAGCATGCATGCCTATGGATAGGGGCATTGGTTTTTGCATAGATTTGGGGCCAGACACTCGTCCAAAATCTATCCCTACCTATCATGTGGCTCTGATAGAGTTGAGAGAACTCAAGACTCAACTTCAAAAGCTCTTAGATAAAAAACATGTTGGCCCTAGTGCATTCCCTTGAGGTACTTGAATGTTGTTTGTGAAGAAAAAAAATGGTATTATGAGAATGTGCATAGATTACTGACAGTTGAACAAGTTCACTATTCATAATATATACCCCTTACATTGTATAGATTATCTGTTCGACTAGTTGTAGGGTGCTTTGGTATTCTCTAAGATTGATTTGAGGTCCAAATATCACTAGTTAAAGATTAGACCTGAGAATACACCTAAGACAACTTTCACGACTCAATATGGGAATTATGAGTTCTTAATAATGTCCTTCGATTTAACTGATGAAGTAGCGACCTTTATGAACTTAATGAATGAGGTCTTCAAACCTTACTTGGACTCTTTTGTGATTGTATTTATAGAGGATATTCTAATGTATTCCAAAAGTAAAGAGGAATATGCACAAAACCTTCGTATTGTTCTCGGTATCGTAGGGAAGCAGAAACTATATGCCAAATTCTCAAAGTGTGAATTCTAGCTAATTTTGGTGGACTTCTTAGGGGACGTGGTTTTGAAGGAAGAGGTGATGGTAGATAACCAAAAGAATGAGGTAGTTAAGAAATGGGTCCGACCTAGTTCTGTGACAAAGGTTAGGACCTTTATGGGTTTCCCTAGCTACTACCGATTCGTCAAGAACTTTGCTTCTATTGCAACTCATCTGACTAGATTGAATCATAATGAAGTGCCTTTGGTATGGTCTGACCAGTGAGAAGAGAGCTTTCAAAAGTTCAAGACATTCTTGACTACGACTCATATCCTGACATTAGCAGTAAGGTAATGACTTCATCGTATATTGTGATGCTTCACATTTGAGTTTGGGTGTTGTATTGATGCAGGACATGAATGTTATAACTTATTCTTCAAGACAATTAAAGGTCTTTGAAAGGAAATACTCAACTCATGATTTAGAGTTGGCAGTAGTAGTGTTTGCTATCAAGATCTAATGATATTATCTGGATGGGGTCAAATGTGAGGTATTCACCGATCATCGTAGTTTGCAACATGTATTCACATAGAAGGATCTAAATGTGAGACAGAGAAGGTGGATGGAGTTGTTGAAGGACTATGATGTGACCAATCAATATCATCCGGGCAATACTAATGTAGTGGTAAATGCATTGAGCCAGAAGATAGTTAGCATGGGTAGTCTGAAAAGTCATCTTATTTTTTATGGTTTCGATGCTCTTTCTGTCTACTTTGAGCTGCCAACATCTTGGTTTGGATGCTTCTTACTTTATCTTGAGCTTCTCTCACTAGATCAACACCCAAAACCTTCACATCACCAGCCTCAAACGACTCTATAGGCGATCTGCATCCCCTCTCATGAAGTGCCTCAAATGCTGCCATATCTATGCTGGAGTGATAACTGTTATTATAAGAGAACTCACACAAAGATAAGAATTGATCCTTATGACGTCCAAAGTCAATTACACAACTCTTAACATGTTCTCTAGCTTATGAGTGATTTTCTCTAACTGACCATCTTTTTGAGGGTGAAAGACTGTGCTAAAAGCGAGTTGAGTGCCCAATGTTTCATGCAACTTACCCCAAATTTAGAAGTAAACTAGGTGCCTCTGTTGAAAAAATTCCCGCTATAGTAAGACCATTGTAGCAGCCTAGTCCCGCTATGGCGGTCTCGATGGACTCAGATCAAGAAATTCAACATCATGCCTTATTTTCCATCCCCACGAACATTACAACTATCGGGACACAACTGTAGTTAATAGAATAATTCCAAAGATCATTCCAGTATAGTACTTGTTTTGCATCACAGCCTTGAACACGAACCCTTGTGATCATAATTTAATGACTAAACCGAACCCAAGGCATTGTCATCTAATCACATAACAATTCATCATTCAATTAACACACACAATCAAGTTACAATCTTTTCTTATGCACAACCTCGCCAAGCTTTAAGCAACTATGCTTCACCCATTTACAGTTATTCAAGTGCACTGCACATAAAAGTAATTAACAACGTTATTATCTAAATGAACCACCTTCATTACATTCTATTCACATCATGGATGACCACTAACTGACCATCCATGCATTCAAGTGACCTTAAAATTAGATACCAATTGAAACCTACTCGGTTCTAATTAATCTTTCATTGCTTGTGTCCCTTCATTCATAACCATGACATTCAGTTTACTTCGTTGAGTACCAATTAGAATCCAAAGATACCTTAAGCGACACAACACATAATGAGTGAATAAGTGGAATCATTTTCTAAAATGCTTTATAGCCCCTGAAGATTAAACGTGGACGTCAGCATAGCAATACTCAGGACTTTATTTAACATTTTCTCTTGTATTGGGAGTTTGATAACTTGGGCTCTAATACCAAATTTTTACTGCCCAATTCATCGGGTCATGCGGGCACCTACTTTAACACCTAGATAGGATAAAACTTACCATGTAATTTTAAAGTGATAATGTGGAAATTAATAAAACATAAGAAAATATCTTTAGTACTTTGAAATCAGCATGAAACTCGAATATAAAGATTATCTTTTTACAAACAACTAAAAAACCCTCCCAAACAACTAGTCTAAACAGGTTCAAGAGATACTAAGAGAGTACAATGTATAAAAGGTAATATAACATAGGTCCTACCACAAGGAAAGAGAAATAGAAACCATCGGAGATCATCATCGTCTTCTCATAATCCTGCAACCAAACTATGCCAAGTGCCATAACAAAAGTAATATTAGTACAAACAACATGAACTACTAGGCATCATTAGTCAACCCATACCCACCATATAATATCATGCACATAAACAAAACTAGGAAATAAACAACACTATTAGGACTCACATCTATCACCTCAAATCACCCTCCTCCTTCCGTTGCCAACTTCAGTCTCTAAGTCATTCTACCCTCACATCTGATCATAACCTAACTCCTTCTATCACATTGGTTGTTATCAATTCTGTTACACAAATTACTATTTCCCCTCAAGCTCTCATGCCAACCCTCTGCCTTATGATGCTCAAATTGTTCGAAAATGTGAATAAGTGACCACCATTAAGCAAAATAGAGATATACTATTATACCTACAATTGTAAAATAGGTCGGACTCTGTCTCCCCTAAAATCCTCACTCTACTTGGCATTCTCCACCCGTCCCATCTCATTCATCACATCATCCCAATACTCAAACCACCATGATTCCTCAATTGTCTTCCACCTTATTTAACCCACCATCCCAATTTGCACCAAGGTCACCCTAACATTTCAATACCTAACCTAACCCGACCACTCAAGGATCAACAATCGATACCTAACCATAATAATTCAACCCGATCCTCTCATGGACCACCTATAACTATTTATCACAAAGAAGCAAACTCGGTTTCTTATGAAACATATACACAACTATTAGAGTATCTGCGTGGTACCCAATCCTGTAATAGTATATAATATATGTACCGTGTGGTACCCAACATAATTATTATATTCGTACCAGCGTGGTATCCGATCCTATAATAATATAAGTACCGGTGTGGTACCCGATCCAATATACATATTTATGTGGTACCCGATACAATAATGTATGTGTGTATATATATATAGGGACCCGATCTAACATCCACACACAATACAACCATAATGAATAGTGATCACACTTGTACATTCAAGTACCCATTCATTGCAAGCAATTGACAATGTCTTCATTAACAAGCCATATTCCTTCCATTTTCCCTAACCATATGCATACATCCAATACTAATGACACAATTATCAAGCAATAGCATAAACGGGAAAATAACAACCATCACCTACCTGAGAGAATTCCTTCCCAAATATCTTTACTCATAATTTAATCACCCACAATCACCCTCCCCGAATAACACTCAGCTATATTATAATGCCAATAATAACAAATCAAATTCATCATCAACCTAACCCATAACTAACTATACATTCAACTATCCAGACTCCGTGCTCGAAGGTGTGTGCATATGATCTTTTGAAATTCTACAAGATATTACATGGATAAATACAGATCGAACTGCTTAGTTAAGGAAACGTAGTCTATCTGGGCGCCAAAAAAATGTTGAAGAACTTTGAATGCAAGTCCTGACGAGCGTGGACCGGAATTCCTTGGATTTTAACCTTTTTTGTGCTGAAAAACCTCCCCTGTATTGTTCTCAGGCTTAGAGTGTCTTCAGGAGATTTTAGGATTAAACCCTCTTATGTTTTTCTTCTGGAATGTGGGAGGAAATAAAATACATCGCTTTAATTAGGTTTTGATTCTGTCAGCCCCGGTATAGCGACTATGCAAACGCTATAATGGTCAGGAGACGCTATAGCAACGTTGCCATAGCGACATTCTTCTTGCTATGTTGGGCTAACATCAGTCTGAATTAGTTCAAAATTTAATAATTCCGTCCTGTGCCCCAAATTTAATTTGACACCGAAATTCAAGAATTTTTTTAGACTCTACACAAGGTGCATTTAAATAACGACATAACAGATTGTTACAAGCCTATATTACAAATGATAACTAGGTTCACTATTACCACAAACAAACTAAAGTCAGTAGAAGAGTTCTTTTCGAAAGAACTAGTAGTAAATTGCTCAAAATTTTGCCACCCTCGTGGAAAAATGAAGTAACTACTCTTCAATGAGGCAAAGGATTTGGACAAGATTACGTTAGATTAACTCGTTGGGAATTTGAAGACTCGTGAAATAAGATAGATTGAATTAAGGAGGGACGGACCAAAAAAAGACAAGGCGTTGGTGAAGAATCCTAAAAGCAATGTTTTTTTGACATAACTATGATTAGAAAAAAAGAGGATTTGGCTCCCCTTTCATTATACACGTCTAGATAAGGTACATGTGTCCTGTTTAATTTTTAAAGGTCAAGATTATATTACATCAACATGTATCATAATCATAGTTAAGTCAACAAATTTTGAAAGACTACTCTCCAATTTGGTAAGAACAAGATATTCCCAACAAATTTGACACTCAATAATATTATTAATTTTATTTTTTATTTTTATATTTAAATATTAAATTGTACGGTATTTAAGTTGAGAATTGGCTAAATAATTGTACATGCCTGTAAATTCTATTCTTGAAATATTATGTTGAGAAACAAAAAAGTGAAAGAATTATCAATGCCGACAAATATCATAAAATAAAAGAACAAGAAACAAAAAAGACGAAATCAAGGTATCAGAATTACAAATGTGAAATACAAAAATTCTGAAGTTCAGGAAAGAGTGATTGTTGCACATGTGCAATGGCTATTAAGCTTGAAGGGAAAAAGAAATATATTATTTTCTCTTGATTTTTCAAAAAAGACAAGTAAAAAAGGATAAGCAAAATGTTAAAATTGAACGAGTAAAAAGGGACGAAGGAAGTATCAAATTTGTGGGAAATATGTTGTTCTTATCAAATTTGGAGAGCAGTTTTTCAAAATTTATTGGCTCAACTATAATTATGATACTTATCAATATAATATAATTTTGACCTTTAAATATTCTCAGTTAACTGGTCGGAAGTGCCATGAGTGTGGACAACCTTTGCCTGAGAGTTTTGAGCCTCATGCAGACGAGCCTTGGAAAACTGGGATTTTTGGATGTGAAGAGGACAAAGATAGCTGCTGGAGAGGACTTTTCTGTCCATGTGTCTTGTTGGGCATAATGTCGAGAGCTTAAGAGACGTTGATACTCCTTGGTCTACTCCTTGCATTTGTCATGCCATTTTCATTGAGGGAGGAATTGTTGTTGCAACTACAACAACAACATTTCATGGTATTGATCCAAGGACGTCATTCCTCATCTGTGAAGGTTTATTATTTAGTTGGTGGATGTGTGGCATATACACTGGTCTGGTTCGTCAATCACAGCAAAAGAAGTATCATCTCAAGAACTCGCCCTGCGACCCCTGCATGGTGCATTGCTGCCTGCACTGGTGTGCCTTGTCCCAGGAGCACTGGGAGATGAAGAGTCGTCTGTCAGATAATGTTGTCATGCAAATGACAATAGTTAACCCTCCACATGTTTAAGAGATGAATACTGCTGTCGACAATCGAGAATCTGGACCATCCTCTGCAAATGGGGTCAATCAAACTAACCTTGAGATGCAAGCTCTATGAAGGTTGTTCATCGTTGCTGTCAACTTGGTAAATCAGGTATAGTTAAAACAAGGTGTATTCTGCTATTGGCAGAGTCAGATTTGGATGAATATGGAAAAAAGAAAAAATTGTCTTTTTTTTAAGGGGTATGGTTCATCATGCATATAAATTTTTGTGGTGAAATATGGCGTTTCGTGTTCAGGAAAGAAGTTAGTGGATGGGCTTTTTAGACGCACAAACTAGGCTATTATAATGTTTTGTGTTATCTGCTGAAAATGCTCATGACTTCTTGAAGTAAAAAAAAAAAAAAAAAAAGGGAAGAGGATGCCCTTAGACTGTGAAATGAACAAAAATACCTTTAGTTTAAAATTGCACTTCCCATAAATACTTTGGTCAAAAAATGTACTTTTTGTTAATTAATGAGTCAAAATACCCTTTTTTTAAATAAGTATATCATTTGTTTTCTTTTTAACATATTCTTTTCTAATATATTTTTTAATTAGCAAATATTTATCCTACTTCAATTCGAAAAAAGATTAAAAAAAAAAAATTCTTATTTTATTATAATTGTTTTTATCGTTATATTAATAAAAATTAATGATTGATTTATGATGATCTTATATAATGACATATATTATCCGTTAAAAGAGTACATGAAGTTATTCTATTTTAATTGATAAAATGAGATTAAGAAAAAAAATCATTTCCTACATTTTTTTAGTTAAAGTGATTTTAAAAGAAAGAAAACAAGAATATGGTTCTTTAATAATAATTTATTAGGAACAAGATGTATTTAAAAAGAAATGAAATAATATATTTATTAAAAAAGGGCATTTTGACCCATTGAGTAACTATAGGGACATTTCTGGACCAAACTATCAACGACAAAGACATTATTGAATCAAAGTATTGTCAACGAGGACATTTTTGAGCCAAACATAAACGAAAGACATTTTTAAATTTCACATAGTTTAAAGACATTTTTAATCATTTCCAATTAAATAGGACACATATCTGTTTATTCAAATGCATGTTCGACAAAATAGAGAGTGTGTAATGGAAGGACGCTAAAGCCATAAAAGAACGACTCTAATTATAATTTTGACATAGCTCTTTTTTCTCAAAAATTTAAGATGTTCACGAAGAATCCTTAAAAGCAACTTCAAGAAGGAAAGTTTCAAACAAAACAATGTACATGGCAAGTCATCCTTCAATGTATGAAACAAGTGCATTCGACGCGATACAGTATTGATGATTACCATTAAAGAAACGTTTCAATTATATCATATCATACTAACACCTTATCCATATGGAAATATTTAAAATAAAGTATAAACGACTCTCTTTGTTAATCAATAACACAAAAAAATATTTCAATTAAGATAAAGTACTAATCAAAATTCTAACATCTAAATAATTAGTTTTGTACTAATACTATTTAATGTACTATTGGGACACTGTGGGAGATGATGTGTGCACGGTGGTGAATGTTTTATTTGAGGGTCATACATCTATAAATCTATCACACACTATCTTGGTTCTTCTACCAAAAAAACGAGGCGATTCAATCTTTTTCAGATTTGAGGCCTTTTAGCCTTAGAAATTTTCAAGATAAGGTTACTTTTAGGTTGTTGCATGATAGACTAAACTGAATTTTGCCTAAGCTAATATCTCATAATCAATATGATTTTTGAAGTATAAAACATCTCAAAGAATGTGCTCCTAGTTCAAGAGATTATTGCAGATATCAGAAAGAGAGGAAAATTGGCAAATGTAATGATCAAGTTGGATATGGTCAAAGCTTACTATAAGATGGATTAGTTATTTCTTAACAAAGTTATGGAAAAATAAAATTGAATAAGTTGGTGGTAGACAAGATTTGAAAACTAATTGCTAACCTTTTATTATCTATATTTATTAATGATCAGACACATAAATTCTTTCATTCTACTAGAGGGGTCAAGCGAGGAGACCCATTGCCACTAGCTTTGTTTATCCTTTCTGTTGAAGTTATCTCTAGAGTTTTGAATACTCTCTTTCTGAATAGAAAATTTAAAAGCTTTGAAATATCAAAACGGAGTGAGAATATTAATCATCTAGTCTATGCAAATGATATCATTATGTTGGCGTCAACTCATAAGGTAAGTCTGCAAATGATCATGAAAACACTGGGGGATTATGAGAAGTTGATTAACGTTTCAAGGACACTTCATCCAATTTTAAGTGTAAACGATCGCTAGTTAGTATAAAACCCAACTAAATGAGTTGAGGTCGAATCCTACAAGAAGTGGTACGTGTTTGAGATTCAATAGGTAAGTGTGAACATGGTCAAATCAGTCATAGAAATATAAATTATCGAATAAAAACATCATTCAAATCAGGGGGTGACACGAATGTCAAATAAGGGGTTTTGGTTTAAAATTATCAACTACAAACAATAATAAACAATACGAAATAACAATAATGAAACTGGTTCTTGGGATGTGATTCGATTATAGGCTAATGTAGACAAATGAGTAATTGCAACTATTAGAAAATAGCTAGATAATAGTGAGTAAGCTAAACTATAGAGGAGGTAAACTTTCTCTCGAACAATTTACCCCGAATCAAGTCGATTTCTCTCGAACATTGACAAACATGCAAAATAAGAACAACCTTCACTTTAGTCCATTCACTCTCTCGAGCTGAAAGTGTGGAAAAGGGTTTAGGATTCACTCTCTTGAGCTAAACCCATGACAATCCAATACCCACAAACAATCAATCAATAATCTTAATTTTAAAACCTCTCCCTCAAGCAAGCCAAAAACAAATGGGTAGAACTGCATTAGCAACTACAATTCTTAAATTAAACCACAACTAGTGATTGAACTCACTTCTAATTAGCATTTAAACTAACAATTAGCAATACCCATAAACTAAATCAATCCATAATCAAATAATCAGACCCCGAGAATTGGGATTTTAACTAGACATTATAAAAAGATAAAGATCGTTACCAAATTGAGTTTTCATCAACTGGGTAAGATTGATTTCATCTTTACAATGGTCCAAGTTGAAGAATCTCAAAGACCCATTTCCAATTTCTCAAAAGTGAAAAAACTTCAATTATTCAAAGCTAAAGGAAAACTAGAGAAAACTTGTCTCACAGTTTAAAACTAAGAAAATTATGATATCAGATACTCTAATTGATACTAAACAAAATGTTCAAAAATGTATTTATAGTCGCCAAAAGTGTGCTGCGAAGAGTCACTCGGCGAAGTAAGTCGGGCTCGCCGATCCACTCGGCGATCCGCCTTTTGGTCAATTCCATCGCCCTTCTGCCTTGACCTTCAACATCCTCAAGGTCTGTAACTTTGGGCGACACAACACTGCATCGCGAAACCATTCGGCGATTCGCCGACTGCCCCTTTCTCTCACCAACTTGGTTCTTTCCTTCAGGGCCTGACACACTGGAACTTTTGGCGGTCAAGCAGTCGTTCGTTGACTTGCCAAGTGGCCTTGGCGATTACCAGGCTTGCTTTTCTTCATTCTTTTAGTTCGTTTCGTTCCTTTTTGCAAATTAGTGTCCTTGTTTTGTTCCTCAACCCATATACCTGGAAATAAAGGGTTTTACATCAGTTATTGGCACAAAATAAGCATTTGAGATCACTAAATCTATATAAATAAAGCCCTAAATGAGTCCAAATCTAGGACTCATCAAAAGTAGTTAGGGTAGAAGATAAACGAAGAAAGAATATTTTTTCTATGTTTATCAGAAGGTTTCTGGTCTATGATTCAAGAGGTGGAATATTGTACTGGCTTAAGATAAGATATATTTCATTTTATTTACCTAGGGTGGCTTATTGGACATGCAAGAAAGAACAAGGAAATTTCATTTTTCGGTATCGGTTAAGAAAGTTCATAACAAGTTGCAGCTCTGTAAAGGAAAGTTTCTTTCCTTTGAGGGCAAGTATGTTCTTATTAACAATGTTCAACAAAGTATGCCAATTTTATCTCTAATCGATTATCATTTTTCCAAAATGTATTATTCATGATTTGCATAAAATTTTTGCATGATTGTTGTGAAATTTTATGGAGATAGAGAGGACTAAACATTCTTGGTCTGAAATTTGCCTACTTAAAGAAGCTGGTGGATTAGATTTTAGATCTTTATTTGATGTATCCAAGGACTTATTGCAAAACTTTGATGAATTTTCAGGACTAAAAAGTCTATGTGGACCAAATATTGTAAAAGGCATAGGCCTCAAAGTGATAAAATGGAGAAGGTATTTATAAATTTGGAAGCATATGATTGTCATCAACAAAAAATTGGAAGCATATGATTGAAACTAGAGACGATATAATGCAAGAAATTTGGTGGGAGATTACATGTCGGCATAGCGTATGATTTGATAATTGGACCCAATTAGGGTCTATGTATTATTATCTACCCTTATCTAATGCAAATCATCATGATATTAAAGATGTGCATCAACTCAGATTAATGTAGGTTATGTTCTCTAATGAGGTATGTCAATACATCTACTTTGGGATTAATGTAATTGATGGTGATAATTTATAGAATAAGTCTTTATGGATGGGAAATAGTTCAGAAGTTTTTTATGTAGGGAGTGCTGGGATAATGATCAGAAAAAGAAGAAATTTTCTTGAAAGATACAAGCAATTATGAATTTAAGGGCTTCCATTTAAGTTCAGTCTTTTCTTTAGAGACTTTGTAAGAAGAGATTGTCTATATAGGAGATTTTATACACTATGGGGAGGAATTAAGAAGTTCTATATTGTTGTGAAGAGCAAGTCCCTAATACTTGGGATCGTCTATTTACAAATGCCTCGTGACCACTAAAATTTAGCGAACATTCACTAATGAAGTAGATATTCAAGGTCCTTTCCTCCATATAAAGGACAATGTCTACAAGTGGTGAAATGCAAAATATCTAGCAAAATTGAAGCCTCCTTATAAGGCCATACAAAATTTAGTTCTATGGAGAATCTAGAAAAGAAGAAATTGCATTGTGTATTGGGAGAAAATGTCTTACCAGAGAATGATGGAGATATAGCTTTCTTTGTTAAGACTATATATCCTTTGTTGACTTTTCTCCCAGATACTTGACCTCAAATTGTACTATTTTTACTACAATATACTCTTCTGATTGAATGTCAGGTGATATATTGAACGTATCTTGAAGAAGGAGTTTTTAAATGTAATTTTGACGGTGCTGTGAAAAATAATTCAAAAGTGCTGGAGGATTTTACATTCGAAATTGAAATGGTAATTTGGTATATGCTGAAGCTCAAAGAATGAAGGAATACTCTATTTTACTAGCTGAAGCCATTGCTCTAAGGATGAATTTAGAGTACTGTGCCATTAATCGGGTTTTACCTGTAATTTTGGAGATAAAATTTTTTACTTTGAAGAAGGTGTTTGATGGTACACGGGAAGTACCTTGGCAAATAGCTATAGAGGTGCAGAAAATCAAACTTCTAAAGGAGAGAGATAATGAATCTATATGATGAAACATATTCTCAGAGGAGGGCAACACCCTAGCTAATTTTATCACTAATGAAATTTTCTATTTTGAAGGTACAAATAACATATGTTAAAAACATAGGAAAATATCTTCCTGATCAAGCTAAGGTCATAATCAAGCTAAGGTCAAATTGAAAATGGATAAAACACAAATTTCAAATCTAAGAATAAGAAACCTATCAAAATGGAGGTTTCTAATTCTCAACAATAACTCAAGTCACATAAAACAGATCAAGAATTGTTATAGAAAGCAACTCAACACTCGAAAACATCAACATTAGGCACAATTAAAGCAAGAAACATAAACATAGTAGAAAATTAGGTATGCACAAGTTACCTTAGTCTCGAGTCCTACATAGTGGTATTAGATTCGGCTCAACCTGAAAGGATGAAAGATATAGCTAATTAGTCTTCATATATTTCTATTGTTTAACAAAGACTGGTGTCATTTTGGCTCATATTTGAGGATATTGAATTTAGGTGAGGAATTTTACCAAATCTACAATGCATGAGTAGAAAAAGTCTTCAATGGAGTCAGATTTCATGACCTCAGTGAGAATTTTTAGTTGTCGATGGTGAATCTATCCAAGCTCGATGCAACTTGTACTAGTACAACTCCTAGATTCCGAACTTGTATCCCCTCCCCCTCTTCCTACAAGGCTCAATTCAGGTCTCAAGTGTGCACTGCTTTGAAGAAGATGAAATTAGAGTTTTGCTTGACTTTCTAGATCCTTCTCGGTCTGTTTATTTTCCTTTAGATTATTTTTGTTATTCTTTGTTTTTTATTTTCGGATTGGGCCAAGTCTTGTTGGGCTTGGTCATTTCAACGATTTTCTTTATTAATAAATGGGCATTGGGGTCGTATTTAGTTAATTAATTATTTTATATCTAGATGAATGGTATACCGAATACCAAATAAATTTAAAATGCATATTTTGAATAACATGGTGGCTTGGGTCAGATTAAGCAGTTTTGGTGCACCTTCGCATATGTATCGGATAAATGTGCCACCAAAACCTAGGTCAACCTAAAATATCGAGACATCGCTTTAATTAGGACCTGATTTTGTCAGCTGTACTATAATGACCACGCAGACACTATAGCAACAACGACATAGTGGTAGGTTTCCTGCTATGTTGGGCTGACGTCAGCTTGAATTAGTTCAAAATTTAATAATACCAACGTGTGTCCCAAATTTAAATTGGCATCGAAATTCAAAAAAAATTTGACCTCCACACGAGGTGCATTTAAATAACACCACAAACAAACTAAAGTCACTAGAAGAGTTCTTTTCAGAAGACACCCTTCGGGGTGGCCCAATGGTTTGGGCTTGAGACTTCTATGTTGGAGGTCTCAAGTTCAAAACCCCTTGCAGCAAAAAAGCAAAGAATTTGTCTTCTGGGTCGAGCTCGTCACACCGGACTTGCCTAGTGTGAGTTACCTCTCCTATGTGGTATTATATAGGACCGGGGGTTCTACCCTGTGCACACCTAAAGGGTAACGGTTGCGGGTTTCCCTTGTCTTAAAAAAAAAAGAGTTCTTTTCAAAAGAACTAGTAGTAAATTGCTCAAAATTTTGCCACCCTCGCGAAAAAATGAAGTAACTACTCTTCAAAGTGACAAAGGAGTTGGACAAAATTACGTTAATTGAACTCATTGTAAACTTGAAAATTCGTGAAATATGATAGATCGAATTAAGGAGGGATGGACCAAAATAAAGACAAGGCATTGGTGAAGAATCGTAAAAGCAACATTTTTTTTTTTTTACATAGCTCTGATTATAAAAAGAGGATTTCGCTCCCCTTTCCTTATACACTTTCTCTATTTAGTCTAGCACATGTCTAAATAAGAGACACGTTTCCTATTTAATTTTTAAAGGTCAAGATTATACTACATCAATAAGTATCATAATCATAGTTAAGTCAATAAATTTTGGATAATTTCTCTCGAGATTTAGTCAGAATAAGATATTTCCAACAAATTTGACATCCATTAATTTCATTTTATATTTTTATAGTTAAATATTAAATTATACATATTTAAGTTGAGAGTCGATTAAATAATTATCAATGCCAGTAAAGTTTGTCGACAAAACCATAAAATAAAAGAACAAAAAACAAAAAGACAAATGGTATCAGATCAATTACAAATCTGAAATACAAAAATATTCAAAGTTAAAGTAAAAAGTGATTGTTGCACATGCTCAATGGATATTAATCTTTAAGGGGAAAACACTAAATATGTTCTTTTTGTTTGCGTGAATCTTTGTTAAAAAACTTTATTCTAATACTAAAATATTTTTGAAGACTACTATTTAGTAGTCTGAATAAAAACATTGTTCTACAATTTATATAGTTGAATATAAAATTATTAGATGAAAGTAATGGATATCAATTGTGAGAAATATCTTGTTCTTATCAAATTTGAAGAGTAGTATTTTTTGAATTTATTGACTTAACTATGGTTAGATACTAGATAATATAAGGGCATCTCCAACCCAAACACCAAATTTTACATTAAATTTGGTGTCAGCACTATTTTTGGTGTAATCAACTTCAACCCACTTCATCAAATTTTACACCAAAAAAAGAATGTTTTTCTCTCCCTTCATTATTATGTTATTATTTATTATTTCATTTATATTTTCTTATTTCATAAAACAAATTCTTTCTAAAACATTCACTATATATAATTCATATTATTTCCTTTTATAATCGTTTAATATAAACTTATTTTGTACCATAACTTTTTAAATAATATAAATTGCTAGCAAATATTATACATTATACATAATAATGGATAATACAAATAAAGTGAAATCATTAATGAAATACAATTAAATAAACATTAAATAATTGAAAAATTATTTTAAATTCTACATAAATATTCAACTTTCAAGATCACTACGATTCTTCCATAAATGCTTTATTAATGCATTACGTAGTTCAAAATGAGCTTCTTTGTCCTTTATTATTTTTATATCGAGCTAGAAATTGTTGAAATTGATAATTTTCATCTATTGCCATTTCTACAGTCGGAGTTGGACCTTCCGACGCATCTTGAATTGGTGCATTAAGATCACGCTCATCCTCAATTATCATGTTGTGCATTATAATACATGAAAGTAATATATCATGTAGCACTTCTTTTCTCCAAAAACGTGACGGTCCTGCGATAATTGCAAAACGACATGGCAAAACTATGTATTTTATATTTCAATTTTGATGTATGTCAATTACTACTTTATTGAATGTCTATTATTTTTTGGTTATTTTTAAGTACATTGTATTATTTGTTTAAAAATTTATATCTTTGCATTTTTAATTTTTTGTGAAGGTTAATTGTAGTTATATCCAGTTATAATTTATAGTAGAATTAACATAAATTTAATTTTCAAAAACAGTCATCTATAGAAAAAATAATTTATAAAAAAAGCTAAATTTTATATCTAAAATTAATATTATAAAAAATAATTAAATATACAAGAGATTTAATTAAAACATACAATTTATATAATGTTTAATTAAAAGTTTGTATAATTAAATAATATTAAAATATTCAAAAAGTGAAATTGTGTAATGAATAGTGTTGCACCAAATTTTACACCAAATTTGGTGCCGAATTTTTCAGGGACCGAATAAACTTTGATTTTCGGCTAACCCAGCACCAACTCTTCAATAGATTTCTTGCTGGAGTTTCATCCTTTAAGCCTTGAAAGTTGTAATAGAAGTCAAACTCAACAGCTCTAGCAGCTACTTATGCACTTCCAGTCCACCTAGATCGGTAGTAGCTGCAAGCCTACTTCTTATTGCACTTGAAGGAGGAATAAGACCAAAAAGGAGAACTAACAACGACAAGAGAAGATAGTTAGTTTCTAAAGGCTAGACCAATCAAACCATATCGTATCGAACCATAGCAGGAGCAAGGAGCACATATTCTTTATTACTGACTTTTCGTGGTTGATCGCACCTAAAGGAGAATTTGGTGTCTTTCTGGTTAGTAATGGAAGCAATCGTCCCTACCGTCATAAAATAAGAAAAACACTATTCACACACAAAATTTGGTGTAAAAATTGGTGTGGATTGGAGCTCAAAACACCAAATTTAAAATTTTCTGTAAAATTTGGTGTTGGATCTGAGATGGTATAATAAAATTGTGATATTTAAAATTTATATAGGACACATGTCTTTTATCTACATATATATGTACTTGTAAAAATTGAGAGACTAAGTAATCGAATGGAGCCAAATGTGATGACCGGTCACATCATCACGCCACGTAATCACCGCATAAATGTCATGACACAAAGTTACCCATGTGGAGGACTTACAAAGGAGAAAACTTGTCATTGTGGAAGATTCTAGAGAAATATAGAAATTTTTCATGGAAAACTATAAAATTACATAGAAAGTCCCTAGAATATTCGAGGTAGGTAAAGAGTTCTAGAAAATTGACCTAAATGTAAATATGTAGGGACTTATATAAAAATTATTATTTACACTTTAGCCCTGCATAAGTGTAAGGCTAAAGTGTAAATAACAATTTCTAAATAAGTGCCTACATATTTACATTTAGGTTAATTTTCTAGAACTCTCCTACATACCTAGAATATTATAGAAATTTTCTATGCAATTTTATAATCTTTCATGAAAAATCTCCACATCTCTCTGGAATCTTCCTCAAGCACAAGTCTTTCTCCTTCTACCCCTTCTTCATTCTTGAACCTCATTTCTTAATATTGTTACTTTTTCATGCTGTGTCTCAGGAACCTTTTCAATATGGTCTGGATTGCTAGCTCCCGTTCATAGATTTGCTACAGATGATACACGAGGAAGCAGGTCCGACCCTACGGGTGAGCATCTCTCGCAACGCAAGCACCATTGTTCGACACCACCCGAGAAGCAAAAGATTCATCAGTCCAGGCTGAAAATACATGCATAGATTTCCGGGTGGAAAGAAAGTCATTGCCAGCTCTTTGAACGAATACGCTCTTGGGCCGCAGGAAGAGCATCTCTCTCTGTAAGCCTTCCACATGGGCAACTTTGTGTCGTGTGCCATTTATATGACGCTTATGTGGTATGATGATGTGGCGGATCATCACATAAATCCATGTAAAGACGACTAATGATTATTTCATATAATTCTTTTTTTTCTAGAAAATTCAAGAAGTTCATGAAGAATCCTAAAAACAACTTCAAGAAGGAAAAATTAAAACAAAATAATGTACTTGTCAAGTCATCCTTCAATGGATGCTACAAGTTCCAAAAGATGGATCATATGATAAACAATTATTCAATGTGGAAAGCTCAACGGAGAAAAAAGAAAACTGAAAAGGAAAGAGAAAACAACAAAAGAGATCAAGTTCTAGTCGGAGATTAAAAAATAAAAATATAGTGCATAAAGGCGGGACAGACCAAAAAAAAAAACAAGGCATTGGTGAATAATCCTAAAAACAAACTTTTTTTTTTGACATAGCTCTGATTATAAAAAGAGGATTTCGCTCCCCTTTCCTTATACACTTTCTCTATTTAGTCAAGTAGATATCTAGATAAAAGACATGTGCCCTATTTATTTTTTAAAGGTTAAGATTATACTACATCAATAAGTACCATAATCATAATTAAGTCAATCAATTTTGAAAAATTACTCTCCAGATTTGGTAAGAATACTATATTCCCAACAAATTTGACACCCATTTAATTTCATTTTCTATTTTTATATTTAAATATTAAATTGTACATATTTAAGTTGAGAATCGATTAAATAATTATCAATGCCAGTAAAGTTTATTGACAAAAACCATAAAATAAAAACACAAGAAACAAAAAGACAAGTGGTATCAGATCAATTACAAATGTGAGATACAAAATTTCAAAGTCAAAGGAAAAAGTGATTGTTGCAGATGCTCAATGGCTATTCAGGAAAAAACAAGAAAAATGTTTTTTTTTTGTGTGTCTGAATTTTTTTTAAAAAAACTTTATTCTAATACTAAAATATTTTTGAAGACTACTATTTAGTAGTCTGAATAAAACTATTGTTCTAAAATTTATATATTTAAATATAAAAATATTAGATGAAATTAATGGATATCAAATTTGTGGGGAATATCTTGTTTGAAGAATAGTTTTTTTTAAAATTTATTACGTTAACTATGATTAGATACTTGATAATATAATAAAATTTTGATGTTTAATAATTAATAGGACACATGTCTTATATATCTACATATGTACTTGTAAAAATTGAGAGAGTATGTAAATTGTAATGGAATGGAGCCAAATGTGACGACCAGTCACATCATCACACCACATAATCATCACATAAATGCCACATGAAACAAATTTGCCCATGTGGAGAGCTTATATAGGAGAAAACTTGTCATTGTGGAAGATTTTAGAGAAATATAGAATTTTTTCATGGAAAATTATAAAATTGCATAGAAAGTTTCTAAAAATATTCGAGGTTGGTAAAGAGTTTTAGAAAATAGACCTAAATGTAAATATGTAGGGACTTATGTAGGTCTAAAGTGTAAATAATAATTTCTACATAAGTCCCTACATATTTACATTTAGGTCAATTTTCTGAAACTCTCTTACATACCTAGACTAGAATAGTATAGGAATTTTTTATGTAATTTTATAATCTTTCATGCAAAATCTCTACATTTCTCTAGAATCTTCCACAAGCACAAGTCTTTCTCCCATGTAAGCCCTCCACAGGAGAAACTTTGTGTCATGTGGCCTTTATATGGCGCTTATGTGGCGTATCATCACACAAATCCATATAAAGACGACTCTAATGATAATTTTATATAGCTCTTTTTTTTTTTCTAAAAAATTCATGAAGTTCATGAAGAATCCTAAAAGCAACTTCAAGAAGGAAAAATTCAGACAAAACAATGTACCTGACAACTCATCCTTCAATGGATGCTACAAGTTCCAAAAGATGGATCACATGATAAACAATTATTCAATGTGGAAAAGAGAAAACTGAAAAGGAAAGAGAAAACAACAAAATAGTTCAGGTTCTAGTCGAAGTTTAAAAAATAAAAATATAGTGCATAAAGTTTGAACTTAGAAGTTAGAACCGCAAGATAAATTTTGAATTTCCTAAATCATTAAGCCAACCTCTAGTTTTATGTTAATCATTAAGCCAACCTCTAGTTTTATGTTTAGGAATTCAAAATCTGTATATATTCATAAATGATAATAAAAATTGTCTTATATATACCATGTCATTTTTTATTGAGAAAACTCAAATAAAATCCCTATCAACCGCCTAAATCCACCTTTAAGTAAAGCTGAAAAGAAAGTAACAAAGGAAGTCACGAGAGTGGCCTTCCTAGCAGCATGGGAAGACAATGATTTGTGTCATTAGTAGCATTGGAAGTGATACAGTATTGACAATTCCCATTAGGTAATTTTGATTTTTTTGAAATACTATATTGTTATTACCATATTAAACAAATTTGGTATGATTTGATATTTTGTTACAGGTAAATTGCGGTACGGTAAATTGGTAATTATAGTTTTTTCACTTTCAGATTACATATACTCATATAACAAAGAACTATCATTTCGCCTTTTCAAGAAAGATCTCAATTATATCATATCATTTCGCCTTTTCAAGAAAGGTCTCAATTATATCATATCATTTCGCCTTTTCAAGAAAGGTCTCAATTATATCATATCATACTAACACCTTATCCATGTAGAAATGTTCAAAAGAAAATGTAAACAATTTTCTTTGTTAATCAATAACACAAAAAAGATATTTCAATTAAGATAGAGTACTAATCAAAATTCTAACATCTAAATAATTAGTTTTGTACTAATACTATTTAATATGTTGTTGGGACATTGTGGGAGATGATGTGTGAAAGGTGATGAATGCTTTATTTGAGGGTCATACACTTCATAAATCTATCACACACACTGACTTGGTTCTTCTACCAAAAAAAGAGGCAATTCAAATCTTCTTCTTCTTTTTTCCTTCTTGAGGCCTTTTAGCCTTAGCAATTTTCGGAATAAGGTTATTTTTAGGTTGTTGCATGACAGACTTAAAAAGGAATTTTGCCTAAGTTAATTTCTCCTAATCAGATTGATTTTGTGAAGGATAGAAACATCACAAAGAATGTGCTCCTAGCTCAAGAGATTACTGCAGTTATCAAAAAGAGAGGAAAGTTTTCAAATGTAGTGATCAAGTTGGATATGGTCAAAGCTTATTATAAGATGGACTAGTTATTTCTTATCAAAGTTCTGAAAAAATGAAATTTAATAACTTTTTGGTAGACAAGATTTTAAAATTAATTGTTAATAATTTATATTCTATATTGATTAATAATTAGACACATGAATCCTTTCTTTCTACTAGAGGGGTCAAGAAAGGAGACCCATTGTCACTAGCTTTGTTTATCCTTTCTATTGAAGTTATATCTAGAATTTTAAGTACCCTCTTTTTGAATAAAGAATTTAAAAGTTTTGGAATATCAAAAGGGATTGAGAATATTAATCATCTAGTCTATGCAAATAATAGCATTATGTTGGTATCATTGATAAGGTAAGTCTACAAATGATCATGAAAACAATGGGGATTACGAGAAGTAGTTAGGGTAGAAGATAAACGAAGAAAGAAAGTTTTTTCAATATTTATCAGAAGGTTGTTAGTCTATTACTCAAGAGGTAGACGATTGTACTGGCTTAACGGAAGGTATGTTCCATTTTACTTACCTAGGGTGCCTTATTGGACATGCAAAGAAACTAAAATCTCATTTTTTAGAATAGGCTAAAAAAGTTTATAATAAGCTGCAACTCTGAAAAGGAAACTTTCTTTCCTTTGGGGGTAAGTATTTTCTTATTAACAATGTATATCAATTTTATCTCTTGTTGATTATTATTTCTCCAAAAATATATCTTTCATAATTTGCATAGATTTTTTACAAGATCATTGAGAAATTTTGAGGAGATAGAGAGGAGTAAACATTTGGTAGCTTGGTCTGAAATTTGCCCACTTAAAGAAGAAGAGGCATTAGGCTTTAGATCTTTATTTGATGTATCCAAGGAAGATTTATTGCAAAACTTTGATGAATTTTTATGACTAAAAATTCTATGTGGATCAATTTTATGTGAATCATATACTGCAAAAGGCATAGGCCTCAAGTGATATAATGGAGAAAGTGTTCACAAACTTGGAAGCGTATGATTGAGACTAGAGATAATATAAAGCAGAAAATTTGGTGGGAGATTACATGTCAGCATTCTAGCGTATGATTTGATAATTGGACTTACTTGGGGTCTGCATTATTATCTACCCTTCTACCCTTATCTAATGCAAGTCATCATGATATTAAAGATGTTCAACAACTCACATTAAATGGTCAAGGAAACAAAGAGTTAATGCAAGTTATGTTCTCTAATGAGGTATGTCATAACATCTACTCTGAGATTAATGTGATTGATAGTGATAATTTATGAAATAAGCCTTGACGGATGAGAAATAGTTCAGAAGTTTTTTTCTATAGGAAGTGCTTGAAAAATGATCAGACAAAGGAGAAATTCTCACGAAGGATACAAGCAATTATGAATTAAAGGACTTCCATTTAAGTTTAGTTTTTTTTTTCTAAAGACTTTGTAAGAAGAGATTGCCTATAAGAGAGATTTTATACACTATGGGGAGGAATGAAGAAGTGATATATTGTTGTGAACAACAAGTCCCTGATACTTGGGACCGTCTATTTACCAAATACCCCATGACCACTAGTTTCACAAACATTTGCTAATAACTAGACATTCAAGGCCTTCTCCTCCATATAAAGGACATTGTCTACAAGTGGGGAAATGCAAAACATCTAGCAAAATTGAAGCCTTTTTGTAAGGCCATACCACGTTTAATTATGTGGCAAATCTAGAAAAAAAAATTGCATTGTATATTGGGAGAAAATGTCTTACCAGAGAATGGTGATGGAGATTAACACGAATATAGCTTTCTTTGTTATGACTATATATCCTTGACTGATTTTTCTCCCAGATACTTGACTTCAAATTGTACTATTTTTGCTGCAATATACTCCTCTGACTGTCAGCAGATATATTGAAAGTGTCTTACAAAAAGAATTTTTAAATGTAATTTTGATGGTGCTGTGAAAAATAATTCAAACCCAAGTGCTAGAGGATTGTACATTAGAAATTGATATTGTATTTTGTATATGTTAAAGCTCAAAGACCGGAGGGATACCCTATTTTACTAGCTGAAGCTATTGGTCTTAGGATGAATTTAGAGTATTGTGCCATTAATCAGGTTTTACCTATAATTTTGGGGACAAACTCCCTTACTTTGAACAAGGTGTTTGATGGTACAAAGGAAGTGCCCTGGAAAATAGCTATAGAGGAGTAGAAAAACAGACTTCTAAACGAGAAGCTAATGAATCTATTATGATGGAACATATTCTAAGAGAGGGCAACACCCTAGCTAATTTTATCACTAGTGATTTTTTCTATTTTTCAAGTACAAACATTTTTAACATAGGAAAATATCTTCTTAATCAAGCTAAGGCCATATTGAAACTAGACAAAGCACAAATCTCAGCAAGAGATAGAGAAATCCTCGCTAATAGATGTGAATTGAAAAAAGTAAGCCGAAATTCATTTTTAATTAGGCTTTATAGTCAAATATAAGATTAAGCAACTATCAAAATGGGGTTTCAAATGCACAACAACTCAAGTCACATAAAACAGATCAAGAATTGTTATAGAAAGTAGTTCAACACTCGAAAACGTCAGCATTAAAGCAAGGAACATAAAAATAGTAGAAATTAGGGACATATGATATACCTTAGTCTCAAGTCATACGCGTGGTATTAGATCCGACTCAACCTGAAAGGATGAAGGATGTGGATAATTAGTCGTCCTAGATTTCTATTGTTTAACAAAGATTGGTGTCATTTTAGCTCAGATTTGGTGATATGGAATTTAGGTGAGGGGTTTTACCAGATCTACAACGCATGACTCGAAAACGTCTTCAATGGAGTCAGATTTCATAATGTCTGTGAGAATTTTCTAGATGTCGATGGTGGAATCTATCCAAGCTCGACACAACTTGTACTAAAGCAACTCCTAGTTTTTGAACTTGTATCCCCACCCCTTTTCCTACAAGGCTCGATTCAGGTCCCAAGCCTGGATTGCTCCGAAGAAGATGAAATTGGAGTTTGCTAGACTTTCCAGAGCCTTCTCGGTGTATTTTCCTTTTTAGCTTTCGATTATTTTGTTTTTTTTTTATTTCTGGATTGGGCCAAGTCTTGTTGGGCTTGGCCATTTGAGCGAGTTTCTTTATTAATAAATGGGCATTGGTCCCGTATTTAATTAATTTATTATTTTATATATTGTATACCAAATACCAAATAAATTTAAAATGCTTATTTTTTTACTAATTATTTTGATTAACATGTGGTTGGGTCAGATTAAGCAGTTTAGGTGTGCCTCCACTAATCTATTGGCATATGTCTCGATAAATGTGCCACCAAACCCTAGATATGAAACACCGGATATCAAATAAGTTAAAATGCATATCAAATTTTGTAATAACAAAATCGCGATATTAGAGAGTTTGATTTTGATATGACGTTCGCTATTTACCGTATTATGCCCGATTCTAGTAATTTATTTCCCTAATATGCTTATGAGAAAGAAAGTAAAGAAGGAGAATTTGCAATGATGACCATATGAGTCATTCAAACTCAGAAGATGAAGCAAATATGGGAAATATCTCCGACCTTAATTTTATGTATACGAGAAAATTGTTGTCTTTAATGCTTTCTTTGATGAATGAAATTGCTATGTTGAGTGTTGATAATGAATTAGTGATAAACTAATAACACTATTTCAAACGTTAACTTTAATTGCAAAGATTTTGAACAAAATCAGGCTGAGCTTGAAAAAAGAAATAAACACCTTAGGAAACTAGTTCTTAAGTTGATATTGCGAAAATAACATGTTTGCAATAAACTTTGAAGTGACAGAAAATAAATTGCAACCACAAATAACATATGAAGAAACATAACTTTATTGATCAAGAGTGTGGGTACAAATCTGTTCCTCCCTTGATTCTGCTCTCGAAAGATTTATCCATTCGAGGGTCATTAGTGACGTATTTCTTGAACAAGGATGATTTAAATTTGATCTCTTTATGAATATTTCATGAATTTGTGGAATATTCGAGATGCCTTTTCAAGGGAATATAGTACCCTTTATATAGGCATAAACTTATGTTTAGGGTTGAGTAGCCTCCAAGAATCCTAGTTGAATTAAACACACCTTTTATAGAGTTCCAACTCAAATTGAACACGCTTTGTAGAGTCCCACAAAATTTCAATGTCTACAAATGCCTCTTGCTTCAAGGCTTTTTGAAAGATAGATGTAACGACCCGAACCGTCGTTATTTAGGAAAAAAAAATATTTGAAAAATACTAGGGCCACTGTCCCGCCAGGGTGGCAGCACCACATCGGGATAAGTAGTCGCCAGAGCAGGATAGGCGAGACAGAATGTAAATAACGCGAAATCTTATTCTCTCCTTCTTCCAAAAATACCTAGAATAGGCGAGGATTACCTTAGAAACCTTCAAAAAGCTGCTCTAAGCTTGGTAAGGAATGAGAAGGAGATTTCTAGCATAAGGGGGTCGATAGCTTGCGAATTCTTGGTCAAATCCACCGTCACGAGATTCGCAAACAAGTATTGAGGCTATAATTCCGTGCAGCTGCTTGGCTAGGTTTATTTAATTGAGTAGTTATAAATCTTTTATTCACTGCATGGTATATTGAATTTGACTGTACAATTTATGCATAGGCTTTCGTGCACCGAAACAAGATGTGTGTACTTGTACCCTAGGTGTTCAATCAGACGTATACCGTAGGAGGAAGCCTTAATTGATGAATTAGGGATAGGTGATGGGTAACATTTGACTATATGATGTGAATATTGTACGTTATGGATGTGGTTGTGCTTGTATTGTGATGCATGGGATCGAGTGTCACGTACTGGCACACCAACTTGCATTGGATCGAGTGCTACGTTCCGGCATACTAACTGGGATAGGATGTCACGTACCGACATACTTATTGGATCAGGTGCTACGTTTCGGCACACTAAATGGGATCGAATGTCACGTACCGACATACTTATTGGATCAGGTGCTATGTTCTGGCATACTAACTTGGATTGGGTACCACGTTCCGATACACTTTTAGGTGTGGGTTCCATGAGAGAACCACTGACTTGTCATATTAATGCATATCTTTGAGAACGTGGAGTTTGTACATTAAATCCTGACATGATAACTCGGTTGTGCATCATATATAGATATATGTGGGGGTTGCGATGTTGTAATGCTGTGGGTATATTTGTTAGTTTAGTGGATTGGGAATGGTTAGGTAAAATCGGAAGGTAGTACGGTAAGTAGAGAACAAGGGTCACGGTGTCCTTGTGTGTTGTCCTTGGGGGGTGGTAGTGAGTATTATTATTGGGAATTGGGGTGGTGTTCCATTGTGTTGTCACTTAGACATGTATGATCCGGTAAGGGATCAGTATTGAAACGGCTAACAAGCTTGATAGAATGTATTAAGAGGTAGAAGGGTTAAATCATGCCTAAGACTGGCATGAAAAAAGGGGTTGAAAGCCAAGTATACTAGTATGATTTTTAGTATCTGGAATTGCAAGGGGAGGTAAATATAAAGGTGGAGGAATGAATAATTTTATTTCTTGTTTTCACTGGTTGATTTCTTATATTATGCGGTGGGTATCGGGTTGACCGATGATGCCTACCAGTACGTGTGGTTATACTGATACTACTCTTGCTATGCCTTTTTGGCATAGTCTGGTTGCAGGTTCAGTGATGTTTTATAGGTGAAGACGAAGACAATCTCCAGCAGCTTCTATCATTCCTTCCGCATGTTGGGAGCTGTGTCTCTTCATTATATTGTTTTACTTTGTAATCTTAGTAGCTCTTGTACATGTTTAGACTAGATCCCTAGGGATGTTGATTACTTTACAAGTCTTAACTGAAGTTGTATTTAAAAACTTGTAATATCTCGCAACTAGAAAGAACTAGAAGGAAGTTTAAAATATGAAAATAGTTATTTTGCGAAGAATTTAAAAAAATCTAGAAATTTGGTGAAGGTGTTAAGGTGAATTTTAGGTCAACTTCAAATGGCCATAATTTCTCGCTCAGAATGAGTTAGATGTGATTCCAGATATGGTTGGAAAGCCCTTGGAATGATATTTTCAATGCCGCCAAGTTTCCGTGATTCCGAGTTTGTATGAGTAAGTTATGCCCTTCGAAAGTTGGGTTGTTCAAATAAGAAAAGTCCAATCCGAATTTTAGAAGGGTAGTTTGGTCGTTTCCTTACCCAACTTAATTAATTTATTTTTAGGGGTTTAATTGGGTAAAGTCAGATTTTAGTCAGTTTTAGAAAAGTGAATTTCACGCTAGGGCTTGGAGAAAAGAGAAAGGAGAAGAGGAAGCAAGAACGTTCAAGATTCGTCGAGATTATCTTGTGGATTTCGTCGGGGGTGATCCTTACAATGTATGTGAGATCATATAGCATTGGGTTAATTCGCCCACGCGCCAATCATGATTTATTTCAGTGAATTTAAGTTCTTGAAAGCTTAGAAATTGAGTTCTTGAATGGGTTTGTTGAAGTTTCATTAGATTCTTGTTTCGTTGAATTCGTTGAGCAGTTGTTTGATTCTAATATGTGATTTTAGGTTTGATTTTGAGTAGAATCTGATGTACTTTGAATATTCAATCGATTCTAAGTGTTGGGTAAAAGAACCCATGGAGTTTAGAGCTGAAAAACGAAGAAGAAGATTTCATCGAACGAAATCCGGCACTACCTCTGCGTCGCAGAGCTGGTTCTTAGATTTGAGAATTTTTGTTTCACGTCGCGGATCTGTCACGGAGCATTCTGCCTCAAAAGTCATTTTTGAAACCAAATTTTAAAAGTTTCTCCGCGTCGCGGACCCACCCTCAAATATTGATTTTTGGTCTTTTCTCATGTTTAGCTATCTAAAATCATTCCTAAACATCATGAGCTCTTTTCAATCACAAATCTTAATCCTTGAATCCATAATTCAATTCAAGGACCGGTTAAGAGTCAAGTCATGAACAATTAAGATCAAAGTCAAGAGAAGTCAAGAGTCAAGTTAAGAGAAGTTCATAAAGTTTTCCAAAAGTCTTTTGCAAATGTTTTAACCTTGTTTTAAAACTTAAGTTTTGAGTTCAGTAAAGAGTAAAGTTGAAGTTCATTTCTTCAAAAGTATATGGGGACTAAGTATTCCCAAAGAGATTTAAAATGTTTTCACATTCAAGTAAGAACGGAAACTAAGATTTCCAAAGAGCCTTCGGGCTAGTTTTCAGAAAAGAGTAATCGCTTTCTAAATGAAGCAAGAGAGGAAACTTTGATTTCAAGATAGCCTTTGAGCTAAGTTTTTGAACACTAATCTCAAATCACAGAAAAAAGTATGTTTTTAAAACATAAAGAGATAGTATGTTTTGGGAGTAGTATTGAGGACCGATATGGGTGAAGGTTCAGAAAACCCCGATCTGCCATAAACCATGTAGCCATCATAGGTAGAAAAGGGTCATACTTTTTAGATGATTCCTTTAGTGCTTTTTAGCATAGACTAATGAATCCACTTAGTAGTTTAGGTCCTATGCCCTTGGCAAGGTATAGGATGTTCTGGCAGCGTGATGGAAATCGTTATGTCATCACAATAGCTCTTACGTGATGGTTGTCGGTTAGAGAAACTCCCACAGAAGTTATTGTATTCTTATATACACAGTTATTTGTATTTTTACATACATTTCAGAGTTATGTTGTATCCTTGCATACACATAGAGTTGACAACATATTTTTAAACAGTTTGTTTTTTATATTGCACTTGTTTTAAATTGTCTTATATTGAAATGAGTTCAGTCATATTTAGTTGAGTTGAACCAAGTAAGTTCTTCAGTTTCTTTTAGATTCTTCTCAGGTCTATGTTGTTTTAGCATTCCAACTTGCATACTCGTACATTCAATGTATTGATGTCAGTTGACCTGCATCGTCTTATGATGCAGATACAGGTAACTAGGATCGGCATCCGGCGCACTGTTGATCCAGTTGAGCACTTCAGGTCAGTGGTGAGCCTCATTGCATTCTGGAGGACTTCTTTATTGCTTTTAGTTCTTTTCAGTTTTTCATTTGTAGGATGATCGGGGGTCCTGTCCCGACATCCATCTCAATTGTTTTAGAGATTTCATAGATAGTCAGATGTTAGTTCTTTAGTCTTTTCATTGTCATTATTCCATGTTGAAACTTGAGTTTGCCTTAATGGCCAGTTGAATGTTCTTTTATAACATTCTAGTTTATTATATAAACTTACTTTTATTGAGTTTAAGTCTTCTGCTGAGTAAGTAAGCCAGGCCAGGGGTTCGCTTGGGCCAGTAATGGTTCTCGAGTGCCAGTCCCGCCCAGGGTGTAGGCTCGGGGCGTGACAAAACTCTTATTATTAAATTTGCATGAATCTCTTTCATTCGCTAGTTTTCCTAATTTTTTCGCAGTTTTAACTTATTGGGATATGAGGGTTATCCTACTTAGGTGTTAGAGTAGGTACCCGCACTGTCCGGTGGATTGGGTCGTGATAAATTGGTATCAGAGCCCAGGTTACCGGTCTGCCAATACAAGAGCAAAATGTGAACTAGACTCCTGTGGAGTGGTGTGATGACGTCCACATATAATCTTTAGGAAGCTAGGAAACATTCTATGAAGTATTCCATCTTTTCTCTCCTTTCGTGCGCATTGTCGCTTGTGGTATGGGTTGAGTCCAATTGGTATCTCCCGATTCCAATTAGTATCTCAACAAAGGAAAATGAATGCCGTAGTTCTGGCTGACGGGCCCAAGCAAGGTGAATTGGAACTGAGAAGGTTCCAGTTGGCATAGATGAGCAGAAATGGCCATCTATGGGCGTGAACTAACTAATGATTTGAACTTGTCTATGAATGTATGCTTTGTTGTATGAGCTAGCTGATGATGTGGAAAGTATTTTCGCTTGAATGTTATGGTATGATTATGTGCAATATGCTAGTCCAAAGTGTTGGAACTGTGCGAATTGTGATTACTTAAGTTCGTGAAAACTTATTAAAAAGGGAGAGACGTGACTAAGTTTGAGGCAAGGATCTAGATAATCTACGATGTAATTCGTAAAAAGAAATCGAGACATGTCATGATTGACCAATAACAGTGTGAGTGTCTGGGTGTATCCTGGGGATGTATGTGTGGTGGTGTTGAATTAATGAGAATGAGTTTAGGGTGTGTATCGTTGGGTTGACTCAAGGTAGACATTGGCTATCCTAACTAAGCGAATTACCCTAAGATGTTTAGTATTGCCTGGGAATCTATGGGAAATTTAGAAAAGAAAAGAACCCCAAAAATTGTAGGTCGGGGTTCTGTTAGTGTCAAGGCCGCTGGAGCGGGATTTTTCCCACCAAGGTGAGGTCGCCAGTGCGGGATTTCTCCCACCAGAACGGGATAGGGCGAGACTGAATCTCAACCTTGTCTTCCCTGTTTTTTCTAGTCACATATATAGACCCCAAATTGTATCCGAACTAATCCCTTCAATTCAATCAGTACTCAACAATAGAACAATAAGCTATAAACATTAGCATTTAATATTAACGGGGGGAAAAACAACTAGAAACCAGCATTCATGTGGTACAAAAGCATAATAAAAAATGAAAGATAATCTAGTATTGTTCATTACAAGCCCGAAAAGGGGCGAAAATCCAAATCAGGGTCCATGGGAATGGAAAGTGTCACTTTCGGACCCCATGTTCTCAGGGGCGGTCTTGCCAGCCCAAGCTTCATTCAACTAGGGAAACTCCCGGTAGTCCTTTGGCTTAAGTATGGGGAGCTCTTGCTTGGGGCGACGCAAAAGAAGATGACATTCAGCGTCTATGACATCCGGCCCAATAGGCGATCCCTAGCCAAATTTTTCTTTCTTTCCCATCATAGTTGGCGACGGAAAAACTCCAACTCAATGGCGGTGGAGGGTGGAACGGGCGTTGTGACACTGGCGTGGAAGCCACCAAGTTTTCTTCGGATGGTTGCCAACTTCTCCTCCACCTGTGCACATGAGAGTGGGGTTTGGGATTGGGTGGGAAGAATGCCGTCACCTGCACCATCGTTTCCTCTATCATCCAGCTCCGCAGCCACCTGACTGCTGCTAGCCCGACCTGTCCTCCTCATCTTGCTCCTGGAAGTAGAACCCTGCCTAACCAAATGAGGGTGAAGGGGGGTGGGGGATCCATAGGAAGTACCTCATCAGTGTCTAAAAGAGGCACCCTCGCCTGCTTGCACAGTGCAGTCACGAGTCCTGGTAGGAAGAAGGCCTTCTTGTTCCCCAGTAGAACATCTTCCATTCTGAGATAATCTATGCCCCTGCATTTAGCTCAATGCCCTGCATAGCACACGCCGCCACCAAGGCCCAAAGGAAGGTCACATCGATGCGATTGCCCGAAGGGTGTATCCTCCTAGCAACCAGGTACAACCATCTCTTAGCATCTACTGACTAGTCTGCACTGGTGATGCCCTCTGTACTAGGCCAATAAACTTTGTCTCGGAGTACAGTTTCCACCAGTATGTCCCTCAGCCAGCCTAGCTCCATCTCCCTTAGCTTGGCCTCGTATTCCGCATTTGAGACCTCGGGTACCTCTAGCACCTCATTTATGGCTGCAGCATTCAGGGGGATGTCGACTCCCCGGATGCAAATAGTAGGTTGGGGATCATCCCAGCGAACGGTCTGTAGGATGACATATAACTCCCTCACCCATGTGAAGTGGGTTGCAGGGGGAGCCTCTGTTAGGGGAGCCCATCCGAACTCTATCTAGTGAGCATAAAAGGCAGGCTCCTTCTCCTCTAGTCTAAGTAAGACGAAGCCTCTCTCGTAGCAAAATTTGTTGTTTCGATAGTCGTTATGCCTTTCCCGACTGGCAGCATCGGGAAACTGGACAAAGGCAAATTTTCTCGTTGATACCAGTCATTTAGAGAAGCCTGCAAAAGTTAATAAGCACATTAGAACCTGATGGGATTAGACAATGTCGTGTTTAAAGGGAAAGGAAACTTTATATCTTTGAGGGATGCAGGCCACTGGTTTTCTATGTCCCGCCACAATGGCCCAAATCCCGCCAGAGCGGGATGAGGAAGGACGCCACAGTGGGATGAAGGTCACCAGAGCGACCTTCATTTTGAATGAACACCAGGCGCGATCATGGCGCCCTTCGTCCCAAAACCCCAATTTTTTACAAAATTTTAGCAGATCAGAGTGTATTAAGTACCCTAGAACTTAAATATGCCATTATTTCAGCAAAATAACCCTTAAATGGTGTCCAAATCCAAGTTTTCTTGGTACCGATTTGATCGTATTTTTATGAAATACTGACGCCCAGAACTTCGTGGAGACGTTGGGGACGTAAGAGAAGTTCCTATGCTACATTTTTCTATCAAACTAGGAAACTAAGTTCAACCTTCGAATAACTACCCCAAAAACTGTTTAATCGATTATGTGGCAACGTGCAATCATTGTCAATCAAGTATCAAAGTAATGAGCATAAGAAATGAGAAATTTACATTAGAATTGACGTTCAAAATAGAGCGTTGAGAGATTTTTAGGAGAATTTGAGTGAGAAAGGAGGAAATGGGAAAAATCTTTTCCCTTTCCCCTTCTATACTGGTTTCGATCTCCCACTGCAGTGGGAGATTCCTCGCCACAACGGCCTCGCTTTAGCGGGAACTTACCGCTCTGGCATGTTCGAGCTGTGCAAATGAACGCATTCTTTCCTTTGGGTGTTGCCTCAAATTCCTAACCGGCCTTTGAGTACAGCACCTTTCGTGTTTCAAATTTTGAAAAGTCACCATCCGTCATGATTCCATAATGTATCTGTTCATTAGCTTAAAAAGTACTCTGAGATAGAACGCGTGATGATCCGTTTACTAGTCGTTCGGGGATGAACGAGGAGTAAATTTATATCTATTGTAATGACCCTAACCATCATTATTTAGGAAAAACAAAACTTTGGGAAATACTGGGGAAACTGTCCTGCCAAGATTGGCTAGGTGCCGCTAGGATGGCAGTGCCATAACGGGATAAGTAGCAGCCAGAGCAGGATATGCGAGACAAAATGTAAATAACGCGAAATACTATTTTCTCCTTCTTCCATAAACACATAGAATAGACGAGGATTACCTTAGAAACCCTCAAAAAGCTGCTCTAAGCTGGGGAAGGAAGGAGATGGAGATTTCTAACTAAAGAGGTCGATAGCTTGCGAATTATTGGTCAAATCCACCGTCACAAGGTCCAAAAATAAGTATTGAGGCCATAATTCCATGCAGCTGCTTGGCGCCCAAGTAGGCTAGGTTTATTGTTTGAGTAGTTATAAATTTGTTATTCACTGTGTGGTATATTAAATTTGATGGTAGAATTCATGCATAGGCTTTCGTGCACCGAAATGAGATGTGTGTACTTGTACCTGATGAGTCCACGATTTGGACTCATTTAGGGCTTTATTTTAATAGATTTAGTGCCCTTAAATGCATATTTTGTCTCAATAACCGATGTAAATACTTGAATTTTGAGTATTTGAACTTAGGGACAAAGCATGAACACTATGGAGCAAAAAGGAACAATGCAGCCAAAAGAACGAAGAAAAGAAGGCCTGAGGATCACCTAACCCACTGAGCGAGTCACCGAATAGCCTTAGTCTCACCCAATGTTCTAGTGTGCCAAGCCCTAAAGGACAAAATCAAATAGGTGATAGAAAAGAGCAGTCGGCGAGTCACCGAACGGTTCCGCGAGGTAGTGTTATATCGCCTAAAGTTACAGAGCTTGAAGTTGTTGAAGGAAAATATAGAAAGGCGATGAACCAGACCAAAGAGTGGATCACTGAGTGGATCGGCGATCCTGACTAACTGCGCCGAGTGATCCTTCGCAGCACAATTTTTGACACCTATAAATACTTGTTTGAATTTTTAGTTTAGGATGTAATTTTTAAGTTTTACATTTCAAAACTCAGTTTTAGAACTTAGTTTTCGGAGACAATTTTCTTTAGATTGTGAAGATTTGAAGACTTCCAATTCCAAGAAATTGGAAGTGGGTGTTGATGATTCTTCATTGTAGACTTGTTTCAAGTGAATATAAATCGGACACAATTGATTATCATGCAATTTGGTATCGATTTCTTCCCTTTTACTATGTCTAGCTTAAACCCTAATTATTGGGGTGTGAGTTTATGAATATGGGTTGAATTTATTGCTGGGTATTGCTTATATATAGTTATTTTGCTGCTTAAATGTGATTTCGTTCAGTAGTTGTGTTTGAATTTAATGGGGTTGTAGTTGCAAATACAATTTTATATTCGTGTTTTTGACTTGCTCGAGAGAGAAGTTATAAAACCAAAACTACTGAATCGATAGTCTGTAGTTATTGGGTTGTCCTAAACCCTCTCCCACACATTCAACTCGAGAGAGTGAATGGACTAAGGCGAAGGCTGCACTTCATTGCCACTTATTGGTGTTCGAGAGAAACCGATTTGATTCGGGGTAAATTGTTCGAGAGAAAATTTACCCCAACTAAAGTCTAGCGTAGTTACCAATTTACAGCGATTTACTATAAATAACATTTATCCGGTTGTTTATGTTAGCCCATATTCCTATCACATCCCAAGAATCCCTTCTCCATATTTGCACTTTCACTTTAGTTATCATTTTAGTTGAGAATTGCTTACAAAACCCTCTTTGATAATTGACACTTGTGTCACCTTTTTAATTTATCATGTTTTTACTCGTTCATGTCTAAAGCTATAATTAACTTGAACACATTTTTACTTTTCTATTAATTCACAATTGCAAATGCTCCATGTGGGAATGATCCCAACCCTTGGCAGGGTTATATTACTATTGAACGACCGTGGACGCTTAGTATTGGATGAAGCGCCCGGATACGCCAAGTTAGTACCCTAGGTGTTCAATCAGACGTATACCGTAGGAAGAAGCCTTAGTCGATGAACTAGGGATAGGTGATGTGTTGATTTCCTAATTGTGATATTATGTGTATGCGTGCATGCAAAGAATGATATAATTGTGGAAACAAACCTAATGAATTGATTAAGAACAATGCATGCCAAGTACTTAAGCACTTGACTATATGATGTGAATATTGTACGTTATGGATGTGGTTGTGCTTGTATTATGATGCATGGGATCGGGTATCATGTACCGACACACTAACTTGCATTGGATCGGGTGCTACATTCCGGCACACTAACTGGGATCGAATATCATGTACTGACATACTTATTGGATCGGGTGCTACGTTTTGACACACTAACTGGGATCGGATGTCACGTACCAACATACTTATTGGATCGAGTGCTATGTTCCGGCACACTAACTTGGATCGAGTACCACGTTTCGGTACAATAACAATTTGGGTGTGGGTTCTCTAAGAGAACTATTGACTTGTCATATTAATGTATATCTTTGAGAACGTGGAGTTTGTACATTGAATCCTGACATGATAACTCGGTTGTGCATCATATATAGATATATGTGGGGGTTGTGATGTTGTAATGATGTGGGTATATTTGTTAGTTTAGTGGATTGGGAATGGTTAGGTAAAATCAGAAGGTAGTATGGTAAGTAGAGAACAAGGGTCACGGTGTCCTTGCGTGTTGTCCTTGGGGGGTGGTAGTAAGTATTGTTATTGGGAATTAGGGTGGTGTTCCGTTGTGTTGTCACTTAGACATGTATTATTCGGTAGGGGATTAGTATTGAAACAACTAATAAGTCTGATAGAATGTATTAAGAGGTAGAAGGGTTAAATCATTCCTAAGACTGGCATGACAAAGGGGGTTGAAAGCCAAGTATACTAGTACGATTTTTAGTATCTGGAATTGCGAGGGGAGGTAAATATAAAGGTGGAGGAATGAATAGTCTTATTGTGTATTTTCACTGGTCGATTTCTTATATTATGCAGTGGGCACCGAGTTGACCGATGATACCTACCAGTACGTGTGGTTATACTGATACTACTCTTGCTATGCCTTTTTGTCGTAGTCTGGATGCAGGTTCAGTGATGTTTCATAGGTGAAAACGAAGACAATCTCCAGCAGCTTCTATCTGTCCTTCCATATGGTGGGAGTTGTGTCTCTTCATTATATTGGTTTGCCTTGTAATCTTAGTAGTTCTTATACCTGTTTAGACTAGATCTCTAGGGTGTTAATTACTTTACAAGTCTTAACTGAAGTTGTATTTAAAAACTTTTATTATTAAATTTGCATGAATCTCCTTCATTTGCCAGTTTTCTCAGTTTTTCCGCATTTTTAACTTATTGGGATATGAGGGTTCTCCTACTTAGGTGTTGGAATAGATGCCCATACAGCCCAGTAGGTTAGGTCGTGATAAACTTGTTGAAATTCAAAGACGAGGCTTGAAGATGTCACGACCCAGACTGTTGTGAGTGGCACCCACGCTAACCCTCCAGTAGGAGAACCATTACTACAACTCAACTAAGCAATAAAAAGATAACTAAACATTTAAAGATACAGAAGCAGATTTAAATGACTAAATAAAAATACGGAGTTCTCATAAACTCCGAAGGTCTAACCAAACAACTACTGCGGAATTTCAATCCCTAGAACTGAAAGTCATTGTACCCAAAACTCTGTTTAACCAACAAGTCTAAGAAAAGGGGGTGCAACCCCGAAAACTAATATAAACAACCTAGCCATTTAGTGTGAGTCCGAAAAGAGTGGACTAAACAAAGAAGGACCCTTGGCAGCCTGAAAGAACTTGCTCACCCTTAAATCTCGTCACGATCAATAATCTTCTAACTGAGGTTTGTCAGTAGCCGCATGAAGATGTCCTATACTTAACAAACTGGTAGGATCACACAGCTACTCCCATACGCATAATATACACAAGCAATTACAACACAGTAAGCATACATATACAGAATACAGTTCAGTATCATTTTAGGATCAACATACAATTACTTAATATTAATAACAGTTAAACATGAATGTACTAATCACAAGTGGTCCTCTCATGGAATCCACGCCCAAACTGTTAGTGTGTCGGAACGTGACACCCGATCCAGAATACATATATCAAAACGTGACACCCGATCTAATATATGTGTCGGAACGTGACACCCGATCCAATATATGTGTCGAAAAGTGACACCCGATCCAATCAGCACAACCACAGTCATAATCACACCCATAACGAACATTACTCATAGTCATACAATCAAGTAACATGTTCATGACCTGTATTATTTACGCATAATCATTTCATTAGATTTGATTCACATTCCCTATTCACATACATGCACGCATACAATGAAACAGTCTACCGACATATATCACACAACAGGAAATCAAAACATCACCTACCTCAAAACCAAGCTTGATTACTCCCAAGACACTTGAGCCTTCCCTTTTGGAGTCTTTCAGCTAGTTCTTGGTCTAAAAACAAGTAATTTAACGCAAGGATCAATAAGCAAGGTCTAATTTACCCGGATTATAACAAACTTAATAACCCAAGACCAAACCCATGATCTTAATGTTCAGCTAGGGATTTTCCCCACCCTCAACTTCATGCCAAAACCCTCCCCCAATGATAATTACCCAAGATTCTAAGTTTTAGGAATCGAAATACGGATTAGGGGAGTAAAATCCTTACCTTTAGCACTCGATGTCGTGGAAAACTGTCAAGAAATTGCTCTGGGTCGTCCCTTATCTCTTAAGAACAAAGTTTTACAGAAAATAACGAAATTGGGATTTTTCCCCGACTTAAGTCGCGACTGTCCAGCCACAGAGAGATCCAACCCGCCACAGCGGCCCCGCCCTGGCGGAACTAACCCCACCCCAGTGGCTTGCACGGAGACAAAAACTTGTAATTTGAGTTCCAAGCTCTCATTTCACAACACACCTTCAAACCAGGACATTCTAAAACTACCCTTTCTCGCCAAGATCAATTTCAAGAGTTCTACTCGCCCGAATTCGATTTCGTAAAGCCATACAGGCTCCTTAACGTGTTGGCTATCCACTTATGTGATCAAATTCACAAATATATCCCTCATTCATTACCAGATTTCCCTAGACCTCACCTGACTCAGATTTCTTCCGAATCTGGCCTAGGCTAGAAATTCCCAAGTCACTACTCAGAAATTTTCTGGCCCAAATTCCTTCCCCATTGGTTTTTCCATAACGATGGGAATAGGTCGTTACAGAATATTTGTATATTTTATCCGTGAGAGAAGAGATGAAAGGGCAAGTTTGGACCTTGGGTGTGCCTATTTGTTTGCAACAAATTTTAAGGCGACAAAAATAAACTACAATCACAAATTAAATATGAAGAAATATAATTGTATTTATAAATATGTATGTATAATTCTATTCCTCCTTTGATTCTTCTCTCATAGGATTTATCTATGATTCGAGGGCCGTTAGTGACATATTTCTCGAACTAGGATGATTTGAATTTGATCTCTTTGTGAATATTCCATAAATTTGTAGAATATTCGAGATGTCTTTTCAAGAGAATATAGTGCCCTTTATATAGGCATAAACTAGGGTTTACGGGTTGAGTAGCCTCCAAAAATCATAGTTGGAATTGAACACACCTTGTAGAGTCCCAACTCAAATTAAACAGTAGAATCCCACAAAATTTCAATGTCTACACAACACTTAAAGATAAACTTCAACAATTAATTGAAATATATGATAAAAGGCAAGGAAAAATATTAATAAGATTCATACTACTCTTGAAAATGATTTGAAAAAGGCAAAAGATAATATCGTGAAAATTAAAAGAACAGAATCCTACAAAAGAATCTAACAAAGCTATTATACATCTTTATACAAGGTCGATACATTATTTATAATAAATGTATAATATCGTGTACTGAGTTTATAAATATTGTTATTAAAAAAATTAATTTGATGACTATGCGAATGTAAATAAAAGAATAAGATTACCTAGTATAATATTTTGTGTTGGGCTATATATTATAAAAAGGTTATGTATTGTTTAGAGTCATAGAAGTTCGTGTAAACTCAAACGCCATTAAACATTTACATATTTTGTTGTATTCCATGTCCTATATATCTGTGTCTCCGTCATGATACAAAAGTAAAGAAGAACTCTATTTTTTCTTGTTCTTGTCATTAGTTAAAATAGAACTAGACATATCAAGACACAAAAAGTTAAGCTTAATAGTTGCCCTTTTAGTTAGGTTTACTTGTCTAATATTTGTAATGTGATGCTTTTTCATGAAATGTAAAATGTTGGACCAATGAGAGTTGTGGTGGAGTGGTAAGTACTCCTCCAATCTTAACCAGACATCTCAGGTTTGAGTCCCCTTGAGTATGAAGTCGCCTTTGTTAGGAAGTGTTTTACTCCCCAATGTAGGACTTGCAAATCTAAATTTAATTAGTCAGGCTCGTGTGGGTAACGAACACCGGGTGAAAAACAAAAAAAAATATAAATGCAACATAACCAAATATCTTTACCAAAAGAGGAAGAAGAAAAGTAACACTCAACTTCCTCTTCTTTTGTTCTCCCCTCTTTTAGGAGAATCTAGAGAACTTTGGGTGAAAAGAAATAGCAATTTCATCACCTTTTGTTTATGTATTGTGTGGAATAGAATTGTTTTCCTCACGTCTTCATGTAATTTATCTCTTCCTTTAGTTACTTTTCCATTTTCCACTTCCAAACTTGAAAGTAGAAAATCTTTTGCCAAAAAGAGAAACAAATAATTGAAATTGATTGGTCACTTTAAAATTATATTAAACAAATGTAAGGTCTTTTTTTTCTTTGGGTATGTGTCAGCCTTTTCCTTAAAGAACATGAAACATAGAATTTTAGTGGGAGATGGTTAGATATGATTTACTTAAATTGATTTCAAAGATTGCTTTTTGTTAGATTTGAGAATAACATGTTTTCCATTTCATTTTGTATTTCACAACTTGCTTTTTGATGATAGTTTAATAGGTCGAATTAGTTTCCCAATTTTTGAGAAGTGAAGAAACAATAAAGAGAAAAAATTGATATCACTTGAAAAATAAAGGCAATAAATTAATCTCTTAAACATATCAGTAACTGGTCACTTAACTATCCTAAATTACCGTATTTAGTAAATTCATGTTTCTTTTACTTATAATAAAAAATTAATCGCTTAACTATGCTTATTTCAATAAGAAGTTCACTCAACTAACGATATATCTATTTTACCCTTTAAATTATCTATATCCTTTTTACTATCTTAATATTATGATTTTTTTTCTCTTTTTGATCAATAGAACAAATCAATCTTATTTATAAAGTAAGAAAGTGAAGAAGAATTTTGAAGTAAATATAATGTATATCATACAATATGCCTCGATTTTATATTTTAAAAAGTAAATATTACATGCATAGAATATATGCTCTAAAAGCTTTTTATCTTCTTTCATTCTTATAATTAGAAAAATTACAAGGATATTGTGTTTAAGACTTTAATTTACAATATAAAATATACTTTTTTATTTACAAAAATAAGTTTTAATTACAAATATAACAATTTAAGTACTACACATTTTTTTTTTGGATTAGTGTGCTTATTTTTTGAGACTCATAACAAGATCTTTTTTTCTCTCTCCATTATTCATCTCAATCACAAGAATATTCTCTCTCTTAACATGGTATGTTTCTCTCTCTTATTGCTCTATGATCTCTTACATTGTTAGTATCTAGGTAAAACCTCCATTCTTGATAATATTTTTTATTCTTTCTATTATTACTTCTCTTCTTCTTCTTTTTTTTTTTTTTTTTTTTAAATCACCTCTAATTCAAGAACAAAAATTATTTTTGTTACTGATTTTTACTACGAAAAATTTCATTGATTCTACTCCTAGAAAAAGCCTTATCAAGGCTTTGATGCAATATTAATAGCCCCATCGTACGCTATAAATTAAATTTTGAGTTGAATGCATTCACTATATTTCCCATAAGTAAATATGAAAGAGCAATGCATTCCATCAATAGTGAAATTTCTTTCTCTGTTACAACCAATTCGCCAAAAAAAAAAGTAAGGAAAAAGATTTTAGTGCAAATTCTCTCGTTATTACATTCAAATCGGCAAAAATAAGAAGGTAAGGAGAAAAAGTTTCAACTGGTAATTCAAAGAAGATCCGTGTGATCATAGTAAATATGATTTGTATCATGTGGTCAATAAATTATTGAAATAATTTTTAAACACAAAAATATTTTAGTGTATACACTTTGGTACCCGATTTGGTACAATTGTTGATGATATGTTATTTTAAATAGTGATATGTATTAATCTTTGGTGGTTGATTTGGTACAATAATTGGTGATTTGTTGATTTTTATCGGTGACATGTTTTAGTGTATACATTTTTTATGGATGATATAGTTAAAATATTGGTAATCTGTTGATTAAAATTTGATGCATGGTGTGCCTATTTTTTTGGTGATATGTTGGTTTAGAACTATAAAAGAAATTGATTTACAATTGAAGGTAAGGTTGATTTTAGTTATATGTTCCAACCTTACAATGCATAACACTATGATCTAATCAAGTATATACTAACTTTTTAGTATCATCAAGTTAATTTACATGGTGTACAATGTGGTGTAACCTTTGTATCAAGTTCAAATTTTAATAACTATATCAATTACAAATAATTGGTGAATTTGTTGGTTAAATATAATGGTGATTTGTTAATTTAAAGTTGCAATGTATTGTATATATTTTGATGTATGGTATGAGTATGACTAATTTTTTGGTGATATGTTGGTTTAAAAATATAAAAGATATTGATTTGTAATTGATGATAAAGTTGATTTTAGTTATATGTTACCACTCTATGATACATAACACCATAATCTAATCAAGTATGTGTATCAAGTTTTTAGTATCATCAAATTAATCTATATGATTTTCAATATAATTTAACTTTGGTGTCAAGTTCACATTAATTTAATTCAAATTTACCATAACAAATGAATTATACCAAATTATAACATATAAATTAAAAAAATTACATCATACATTAATGATAAGGTTAATTTTTTATTATATGTTCCAATCTACAATGGTATAAAAAATGATTTAAACAAAAAAAATAAAGGGAGAGAAATACATTAGAACAAAGAATTTTTTATGAAAATAAAATGGGGTTAAAAATTGTTAAAAAAAAAAGAAGAAAAAGGAGAAAGAGACGAGTGAAACTACTAAAAAAATAGTGAATACCAACCTAATAATTACTGATTTTCAATAACAGTCGGTAATTGCTGACTTCCGGATGTCGGTATTGTTAAAAAAAAACTTATAGAAACTAACTTTAGAAAGTCGGTATTAATTAAAAAAACGCGGGAAAACAACATACCTACCTCCCGAGGTCGAAAATTTTCCCAGAAAAAAATGAATAAAAGAAAAGGCGATCTCTTATAGTCAGTATGGAATTTAGTAATAAATAATAATATTTCATTTTATCACAATTATATATATATATAATTAAAACGTCGTCCGAAGGACAGTTTCTTGTGGTATAATTTTTTTTATAATACCGACCATTTGAAGTCGGTAAAATTAAAATTTATATAATTAAAATAATTTTCATTAAAATGTGTATATAGTGACCGCAAGAAGTCAATATTCTTATTTTTATTTAATTAGTTTCGACTTTATCTAAAATAAAAAATTCATTAATGTAAGATACCGAGTACGGTATTATATAATTATTGATTAAATTTATATGTAATACCAACCTCCGGAGGTCGGTATGTTTTATTTATATCTAATCTAATTATATTTATAATAAAAATGACATTCGGAGGTCATTTTTTTTTTCTATTAATCATTATTTTCCTATTGTTTATAAAATTAATATTTTCATTTTAAGCTAATTCTTTGAAAGTTTAACAATTGTATATTTTTATTAAAAAAATAAAAAATTCATGGAGTATATATACGTGTGTGTTTCTTATCTGTTGCGTAGAGATAAATTTGATTGGTGGGTTGTAATCAAAATCAGGCCGATGGGGCGATTAAGAATGTATTGGATGTTGCATATCAAAATGAAATATAAGTGTTCATCAAGTAGTGGATGTTGAGTTAAGAATGAATTTGGAGCATCCTGATCACATTTTAGAAGAAGCTAATAGAGACGAGTTACATTTGCCAGCCAACAAATGTGGAGGGGGTGAGGAGGAAACATTCGAAGAGGATGAATGGATAGATCATGAGGAGGAAACTTCCGAAGAAGATGTATGTGAATGGATAGATTATGAAGAAACTTCTGAAGAGGATGAATAACAATTTGTATGTTGTGTTCATTATTATTAATTATGATATTTGAGTATACTTTAGTAGTTCAAAGCATTTGTTTTGAATATCTATCTTTGGTGTCAAAATAGTTTTAGCGTTTGATTGTTTCATAAAGTTCTGTTGATTGAAAGTGAGCCTTATGTTATGATTGTTGTGTTAGGTCCACTTACACTAAAATATATGCATAGGATTTTTATATCTTGTAAAGTCTTATGTTGTGATATATTTGTTTAACATATTTGTTCGACATTGTGACAGGATAAAACCTTATGTTATGATAAATTTATTTAATATATTTGTTCGACATTGTGACAGATTATTTTGTACTACTCTATTTTAATCTTAATATTTAATTGATATAGATGATAGATAAAAACAAACGTAAATAAAAAATATTTGTTAATTCAAAAAAATAAATTAAAGGTCATCAATAATACTAAAAGGCCCACTAGGGTTGTGATAACTGATGAGCCCTCTCGAGTTAATATTTAAACACGAGCCTCAGTTTCAGCTACTCGTTAGGCACATCAGTCACAAAATATCTTTACTCATATGGATTCACATTCTGGTTATCCCATATCTACACTCATTGTGGTACCTAGTTCGAGTTACCAAACATTAATCACAGGGCTATTCACATCTTGATCGTGAGTCTACCAAACCATCAACAAGCGCTAGTCAATGCAATAATTTGAATGCTTATAACAGATCAATTAGACTTTTCGCTCTATGTCTTGGGTCCAATGACTAAGACCCTAATACTCCTACCATCCAACACTCAGATGCACATGATCCACAGCTAGGCAATAGAGACATTTCCCTGAGACTCGTCATCAAGTCTTTAGGATACAAGTATGATTCAATTATATTTCATCTTTTATTTATCTATTTATTTTTTAATTGACTGATTATTTTTTGTTTACCCTACATTGACAATGAACTCGTATTTCAGGCTACGTCCGGATGTGGGTATGGCACGTATTATTTTAAAGTGCATTGAAACTCACTATAATGGTGTGTATCCGATTTGAAGTTTGATTCCACTTAACACCCAGGGGTAGATATTCAATGAATTTAAGGTAAGAATGTATATCAATTAAATTCCCTATTTATTTTGATATTAAATATTTAATTATTTTTTATTATGCATTGGCTCCCGAGCATAAGGAAGAAGTTCAAGCTAACTTCAAGCTTAACACTTCAAAGTTGTTTGCTAGCACATTTTGTGATTGTCAAAAAGCAAACAGAATTCCTAAATTTATGGTATTAGATCGATGGGCTCAGTTACTCGAACATTGGAGTACTGTGAAAAATTTAAAAAGAGGAGTGAAATTGGGAAGATGACTTGTGCATCAAAAAAAAGGCAGATCTTTGCACATTGTGGAGCTGTTAGCCAGATTACTAGAAAGGGAAGAATGGCATATTTTGTTAATTCAGTAAAAAAAAAAAATCAGTTTTGATAAGTAGTTTTTGGAGATTAATGAGATCAGACTATATATATGTTATTTGCAGGAAAAAGAGTTGGGTAGGCCGGTAGCTCAGGAAGAGTTATTCAAGGTTACTCACACAAAGAAGAATACGAACCTCATAGAAGAATAAAGATGGATTGAGTCACGTGCTCAAGAGACATATATAAGAACTCCATTCAAACTAATCATTTTTTCCGTTCCTTGTATATATTGCATTCTTATTCTTGTAGTTCTTTGTTTAAATTACAGGATAGGTTTATGCAAATAACTCAAGAATATCGTAGATAGTACTCTACCTCTTGAAAGTAGAACATACCGCTTACACAAGAACAAGCCGATATTTTTTGATGATTGAGTGGAGGTGTACCGATTAGAGGTTCAATCTACGGCTTAACAAAAAATGTCTATCGAAATAAGAACTTGGTATTTTGGTTCATCATCCTCAAGCTTTGATAGTGTGGATAGAGAGGCAGTGTCTGCAATGGACGGTAAGATATCTTTTCTCAATGTCAAGCTTGCTGCTGTAGCCGAAAGAGAGAGGAAGAGAGACGAGGAGATTGTAGCAGCAAATGAGGTAGAGAACAAGAGGTATGCGACGCTTCAGTCCCAACTAACTTCTCTTTTTGATTCAAGAAAAATTATTCCTCGATGTCCCAGCTGTGATGGATTTGATCAAGAGGATGATAAGAATAATAAGTCTAACAAGGAGAGTGTGGGTAATCAAAATCAAGAGTAGTTGTATCTATTTGACATTTTAGACTTCATACACATAATTTGTATATTTTAGAATTGTTTGATCGTATTTTTGTTTAGTTTGAATTAGATGATGTTTATTTGAATTAGATGAAGTTTACTTTGAAGTAGATAAAATTTATTTGGAAGTAGTTTAGTGGAAATGTTGAAAAATATTGTGTTGGCAACTCTTTGGGCCGTTTTTATAGAAATATGCAAGTGGACAACTAAAATTGCAATAATTTATTGTCAGTTTTGTAGACATTCAGAGGTCAGAATCTCAAACTAAATAAAATAAACAATAAACAATATCGACCTCTGGAGGTCGGAATATAAAAAAATAAATAATACCGACCTCTAGAGGTCGGAATATAAAGAATAAACAAAATAAAAAATAGACAATACCAACTTCCAGAGGTCAAAATACTAAACGTAAAAAAATAAAAAATATAAAATACCGAACTCTGATGGTCGGAATTTAAAAAATAAGAAAAATAAAAAATATAAGATACTGACTTCTAGAAGTCGGAAATATTAAAAATTAAAAAATAAAAATTAATTAATACCAACCATTAGAAGTCAAAAATTTTAAAAATAAAATCAATATAAATCAAGAATACCCACCTCCGAATGTCGTTATCTCAAAATATAAAAATTAAATATTTCAACATCCAGAAGATTTGATATAATAATATATATATATATATATATATATATATATATATATATATATATATATATATATATATATATATATAAGTGACCTCAAGAGGTCGGAAAATAAGATAATGATTTTTTTCGACTCAAAATTAAAACTGACCTGTAGATGTCAGTAAATACCGACTTCCAAGTATAGTGTGAGAGATAGAAAAAAGAAAATGAGAGAGAAAAATTTCAAAAAAAAAAAGGGTGGAGAGAGAAAAAGAAAATAATCTTATTCAATATTTTAGGGGAAGATTAGAAAATAGAGAAAGATTAGAAAATAAAAACATTGAGGGGAGATATTTTAGGAAGATGATTAAAAAGAGAGATTTTCTAGGGACAAAAACAAGTGTTATTTTAATTCTTTTATTATATTTTGGTATTTTTTTTTAATTTTGTTTTGTTTTGTAAAAATTCTATTGCTATGTTGGTGAAAAGTCTATAACACGAACACCATTAAAGCGGAACTAACAGCCTTACTGCAGGGTCTGCCGTTAACCTTCAACCATAACCTAATGCCACTAGAAATCAGCACAGACTGTAAAGATATTATTACACTCCTCTTGTATGATCATCCAACTTATTCAAACATATTGTCTCATTGTAGGAAGCCACTTTAGAAGTTGGGGACCCCCCTATAGAGAAGAAAATCAAGTGGCAAATGTCCTAGTGAAGAAGAGTAGCAATATGACGCAACCTAATTCCATTTTTTGTTGGAAAGTTCCATTGATGTTTGTCTAGAAAAAACTAGAGGCAGACATGACAATAACTTGTTTTGTTAGGCTGACTAAAGCCCCTATTACTCTGGATAAATGTATAAATAGTACTATTAACTTAACCCTCCCCTTGGCATCAATTGCGGGCTACCAACCCTGCCACTATCTTGTGTGAACGATTATTAAGTAATGAATATCAGTATCTTGTTAACAAAAAAAAAAAAAAAAAAAGGCCTACATCTACCTTTGTCTAATTAACTAACCACTAACCTTAATCAAATATGATTAAGTTCTCTGAGACCAAGGATGACTCGCAAAAGTTGATGAGGAAAATGGGCGGGATTGGCACTCGAGAACCATTGCTGACCCAAGCAAACCCTTGGTCTGACTTACTTACTCAGCGGAAGACTTAAACACAATAAATAATCTTAATTAAGGAACTTATGAAATAAACTTAGAATGTCATTAAAGAAACATTCAAACTAGCCAAGATGGCTACTCAAGTCTCATAACATAAGACAATAATAAAGTAGTGACAAATAAACTAACTGACTGATTATCTATGAAGCCTCTAATGACTGAGATAGATGTCGGGACAAGACCCACGACATTCTAATGAACTAAATACTGAAAGCAATAAAAGGGATCCTCTGGAAGCAAGGAGGCTCACCAATAACTTTAAATGCTAAACTGGATCAACGAGGCACTGAATGCTGATCCTGGTTACTTGTATCTGCATCATATAAAGAAGCACACCAAATGACATCTATACATTGAATGTACGAGCATGCAAGGGGAAAACTAACATGACATAATCTTGAAAGGAATCTGAAAAGAACACTTACCTTAGCTTTACTCAACTCACTCACCTTAGCTTTACTCAACTCAAAAATACTCAACTCAAATGCAAAGTAAAACAACAATAAAAGTGCAGTTTATACAAAGCATTTAAAACAGTAGATGACAACTCAATGTATTTAAAAAATACAATAACAACTCAGTTTACACATAAAGTAATATAATACTGTCGGAGTTTCTCTAATCGACAACCATCACTATGAGCTAAAGTGATGATACAACGTCTCGCCCACGTTTCCAGAACTATCTTATACCTTACCGTGATATAGAACGCCTCAACTAAGTGGATCCACTAGTCTATGCTAAAAAGCACCAAGGAATCATCTAAAAAGTATGACCCTTTCTTACCCACGATGACAACATGATTTATAGAGACTTGAGTTATTATGAACTCGTCCCCATATTGGTGTTCTATACTACTCCCAAAATATACTCAGCTCATATGTTTTAATAACAAAAACTCTTTCTGTGGTTTGAGATAGTTACTCAAAAACTAGCTAAAAGGCTCTCTTGGAAATTGGTGTTTCCTTTCTTGTTTAAATGTGAAAACATTTCAACTCTTGGGAATACTTAGTTCCCGTATAATCTTTTGAAGAAATGAACTTTACTCTTACTCTTTACTCAACTCAAAACTAAAGCCTTAAAACAAAGTTAAAACATTTGTAAAAGACTTTTGGAAAACACTATGAACTTCTCTTGACTTTACTCTTAACTTTCCTTGAATTGAATTATGGATTCAAGGCTCATGATCTCATGTTTATGGATGATTTCATGATGTTTAGACGTACCTTAGAGTATAGAAATCAACTAGAAAACTTAGGTACATTGCTAGGGAACTCAAATGGAAAGAAGTGAGAAAAAGTAGAAGAGCTGGAGTCCCTGGCGCTCTGAGTGGCGCGGGGCGCCAGAGGGCAAACATCAGGAATTGGGTTGGGGGTGCTCTGGCTGGCGCGGTGCCCCAGAGCCCAAACTTCAGGAGCCCATTTGGGGAGCTCTAAGAGGCACGGCGCCCCAACCCCCTCCCCAAGTTTTTGACAAAATTTCTTACATGTTTTTCAACTCTAAATCCTCTAGATTCGATTGGTTCTTTTCCCAAATACTTAGATTCGACTATATCACAAATATATGAAGGAATCTACTCAAAATCACACCTAATTTCATGACTCAAACTCAAGAAACTCCTCAACAACTCCAACAACAAGAACCCACAAGAACTTAAACAAATTTTATCAAGAACTCATAATCTTTTCTTTCAAGAACACAATTACGCTGAAATTGAATCATGATTGGCGCATGGGTGAACTAACCCAATGCTATGTGATCTCACATACCTCGTAGGATTGAATCCTTGGCGAAATCCATGACCAAAATCGCAAGAACTTGACGAATCTTGAGATTTTCTTCTCCTTTCTCCTCTTGAGTTCTTTCTCCAAAAAAAAACTAGCGTAGACTTCCAATTGTCTAAACTGAACCAATTCAGTTTAGACCCCAATTTAATTGATAAAAACAAATTAACTTAATTGGGTATGGAAAATACCAAAATACTCTTCGAAAATCCGGTTTTGATTTTCTTTATTTAGACAGCCCAACTTTGAATGGTCATATCTCTCTCATAGGAACTCAAAATAGAGCAAACTCGGCTGCGTTGGAAAGATAATTCAAAGATATTTCCTACGGTATCTTGTAGCACACCTAACTCATCCTGAGCTAGGAGTTATGGTCGTTTGAAGTTGACCAAAACTCAAACTTAACTTAATTTTGTCAAATTTCCAGATTTTTCATTCTTTCCAAAAATGACTCTTTCTAATTCTAGCTCTCTCTAGTTCTTTTAATTAGCGAGGTGTTACAATTAGTGATTGCTCACTGAAAAGCTCCTAAATATAAAGCAACAGGGGTATAATATGGAAAATTTTCCATACTGGCCAGCAAAGAATTATGCTGCCATTATGAAAAAGGCCATGATCACATCAATTGTGACCTACTCTATAAAGAAAATTATGAGTACATGATGCTTTTTTACACCAGAAATTCATGTTTTATAATTAATTAATTCGTCCCTCTATCTTTTTCCATCTTTCAATATTAACCTTAAATTTGAAATAGTGATGTGCGCTTAATTCACACCTGGCTGACATGATATTTATCAGTACGAAAATCTTGGACAATAATGCCTGCAAGTATTATAGTACAAGAGTGCTTTACAATTCTCATAATGAATGTTGCCACTTGCCACCATTTGAAAATGAAGAAAAAATACAACAAATAACAAATACAAAAAATAATAGAATAAAAGAATTAGAAAACGAATTACAAATGTTAAAAGAAATATATGAAAAACAGCAGGAACACGAAGAAGAAAACAAATTATTAACAGAAATACAAAAATATAAAGAAAGAATTACAGGAAAAACAGAAGTAGAAAACCAAAATAAAAATGAAGTACACATAGAAACTATAGAAGAAGATATGGAAGTAGACCAAACTTCAGAAATAAGTGAAACATATACAGTACTTATGGAAACAGAAAATATGGAAAATAAAAAATTAATAGGAAATACGGAAGTAGAAATAAATTATGACGAAAAAATGAAAGAAACAGGAGAATCTAGTACAAGAAGAACATATCCAAAACATGAAAAACCACAGATATATACACGAGATTATACAAGTTCAGATAGATATGAGACATTATGGAATAAAAGATTAAATATAAAGAAATGGAATCCTAAACAAATAAATTTACAACCTGAATACTTAAACTTAGATTGTGTAACAGATATAAATCAAACCATACAATTATGGATAGGATACATAGCAAAACAAATAATAGACAATAAAATTAATATAATAGAAGTACCAGGATACATAGAAAGAACATTTATAGGAGAAGTAAAATTATGGTTCTTAAATCTAGAAGAGGAAAGTAAAAAGACACTAAGATCAAGTAAGGATATACAAGCTAGAGAAACAACATCGGTAATGGATATACTTTATAAATATGAAACAGCTATAAGAAATGAATTTAGTAGTATGACAACAGAGGAAGAAGAACAAAATAAAGATAAAATTATAAACAGAAACTTAATGAATAAATTAGGAATATGTAACATGTGTTACTTAGATGAATATACTTGTGCATATAAAGAATATTATTATAAAGGAGAATATAATACACAAGAAAGTCCAGGAATAAGACATTTATATTTTACAAAACTACCAGAACCATTTAGTTCAAAAATAATAAAAGCATGGGAAGAAGCAAAATTACATGATACATTAGGAGCTAGAATAAAATTTGTAAAACAATGGTATGCAAATACGTGTGAACAATATAGAGAAAATATAAAAATGGAAAAAACAATAATAAAAAATTTAGCATGTTGTAAAGATAAGATAGCACCACAATTTGGTTGTGATGAAAAATACTATAAAAAACATAAAAAGAAAAGGTTTAAAAATTATAAGAAAACGATACATAAATACAGAAATCCAAAGAAAAGATATTTTACGAAATCTAAAAGACCACATAGAAGAAAGAAAAGTATAAGTGAATGTAAATGTTATAATTGCGGAAGATTAGGACATATAGCAAAAGACTGTAAAATACCAAAAAATCCTAATAAAAAACAAATATCAGAAATAATTGTAGAAGAAGAAGTTTGCTTACAATTAGAATACTTAGACTATGAATTAGAAAGTGAAGATAGTATTTATGAAATATCTGAAAATGAAGAAGAATATCAGACAGATAATGAAATAGAACAATTAGATGACTGAAGAAAATATAGAAATTATAAGAGAAGAATATACAACAGATGATTACTCTGAACAAAAAATAATTTTTGATAATAATATATTTGAAAAAGTAAAAGGAAAAGAAATTGATTTAAGTGTAGAAAAGATATTTAGTATGCCATTAATAAAAAATCCATTTAAAAGAAATAAAGAGGAATTTTACATAATTAGCCAAAAAGAACATATTATAGATTGTAAATATGCTCAAGGAAAAGCTGAAATACCAATAATAAATAAAAGAGAATTAAATAAAGAAGTACAGAAAATAAAAAGTAAAGAACAAATTAAATATGTACATTTAGGAGGAATAGAAATACTTGTAAAAGCTTGTTTTAAAGAAGGAATAGATACCCCAATAGAAATATACTTAGCAGATGATAGAATAATAGAACCTATAGAAAAAAGTGTAATTACAGCAGTAAGAGGAAACTTAATCTACCAAAAATTTAAATTCTGATTAATACTAATTATTCAAAGAGTATTGAGATCAGAATATAGATAAAACATTAGTATTATATTGGAAAATAAATGGAATAACTTTAACCCCAGGAAGTAAAATATGTACAGCTAGATGTAAAAATTTATATGTATTAACTACTAAACATAAAATAACTGCAAAAAGTAAAATAAAAGGAATAGAAATAGAAACACCATTTGAACAATTTGTTAAAATAATAGACAATAATAATTACTCATACCAAGAAATAGATACTAATGAAAATTTAGAAATAATAGAAGAAAGAATAGGAAGGACTAGAAAAATTAAAAATAATCCACAAAGAGAATACACAAAAAAGATAGCATATGATATGATCCCTAATAAATACTACATATTAGGAATAATAGAAGAAAAAGAACATTTAATATTAGTAGATATAAAACAAGAAGATAATTATATCATAGATAAATTATTAAATAAAGAAGAAATGGAGATAAATAAGATGACAAAACAAAAATGCTCAGACTTACCAGCATTAATAGTAGCTCAACTAGAAATAGAAAAAGAAATAATAATAGCAGAAATACCTATGAAAATAAAATTAGAAATTAAGGAAGAACAACAAGCAGATATAATCTTAGGATTAAAATGGTTAGAAGAAATGAAACCCTATAAAATAGAATCTACTTACATAATCTACCTATAATAATAAGATGATAATAAAAAAGAATAATATTATGAAAATACACGCATTTATGAAAATAATAATAGAAGGATATTATAATAGATATTATACGCCAATGATAGATACTGAGGAAGTTAACATATGTAAATATAACTGTTTACCAAAAGATAAGTGGATAAAATTAAAAACACCAATAGTGGTAAAAGGATTTAATAATGAAGGAAGTTTAATACACTTTAAAGCAAAGGACATAAAAATACAAATATGGGATAAGATACTTAAAATAGATGAAATATATAATTATGATTTACCTACAAAAGACATAATTCTAGGAATACCATTTTTAGAGAAATATTATCCGCATGTAATAACTAAAACCCACCGGTTAACAACACCATGTAATCACAAAATAGGAGCAAAAAGAGTAGGAAATAAAATACGTAAAGATACAGAATGGATAAAGGGAAGTGAAAATATTACACAAAAGTTAGAAAATATGCCAAATAATACTAACAATATAGAATACATAGTATTCACAATAGATAAATTAAGTCCAATAAAAACTAGACTAGAACAATTATATGGTGAAGATCCATTAAAGGGATGGAATAAACACAAAGTTACGGTAAAAATAGAATTAATAGACGAAAATAGTATAATAACTCAGAAACCCTTAAAATATAATTTTGATGATTTAAAAGAATTTACAATGCATATAACAGAATTATTAGACAAAAGATATATACAAGAAAGTAATAGTAAACATACAAGCCCAGCATTTATAGTTAACAAACATAGTGAACAAAAAAGAGGAAAAAGTAGGATGGTTATAGATTATCGAAATTTAAATGCAAAAACTAAAACTTATAATTATCCAATTCCAAATAAAATATTAAAAATAAGACAAATACAAGGATATAATTATTTTAGTAAATTTGATTGTAAATCAGGATTTTATCACTTAAAGTTAGAAGAAGAATCTAAGAAATTAACAGCATTTACAGTACCACAAGGATTTTATGAATGGAATGTATTACCATTTGGATATAAAAATGCACCAGGTAGATTTCAACATTTTATGGATATATATTTCACAAAATTAGAAAATTGTATAGTATATATAGATGATATACTCTTATACTCAAGGACATATGATGAACATATAAAATTATTAGAAAAATTCATAAACATAGTAGAAGAATCTGGAATAAGTCTAAGTAAAAATAAAGCAGAAATAATGAAAAATCAAATAGAATTCTTAGGAATACAAATAGATAAAAATGGAGTAAAAATGCAACAACATATAGTACAAAAAATTATAAATTCAGAAGAAATATTAGATACAAAAAAGAAATTACAATCCTTTTTAGGATTAGTAAATCAAGTAAGAGAATATATACCTAAACTAGCAGAATATTTAAAACCGTTACAAAAGAAACTGAAAAAAGATGTTGAATATAACTATGATGACACAGATAAAAAACAAGTACAAAAGATAAAAGAACAATGCAAAAAATTACCAAAATTAGGTTTTCCAGATGAAAATAGAAAATTCAATTATATAGTAGAATCAGATGCAAGTGAAAATAATTATGGAGGAGTATTAAAATATAAATATGAAAATGAAAAAACAGAACATCATTGTAGATATTACTCAGGGACATTTACAGAAACGGAAGGAAAATGGGAAATTAATAGAAAAGAATTATTTGCATTATATAAATGTTTATTAGCATTTGAACCATATATTGTGTATAACAAATTTATTGTTAGAACAGATAATACACAAGTAAAATGGTGGTTAACAAGAAAGGTACAAGACTCGATTACAAAAGAAATTAGAAGATTGGTACTAAATATTTTAAACTTTACTTTTACTATTGAAGTAATTAAGACTGACAAGAATGTTATTGCAGATTACTTATCAAGACAAAGCTGTGCAAACAGACTTTGAAGAAGAACTTACAAATACAGTACTTATGAACGAAATATTGGAACAACTTAAGATGCTCAACAACAGAGTATCAGTTATGGAAACAAAATATGTGGAGACGGACCACAATAAAAAACCAGAGCTAGTAGTGCAGTCGGAGCACTTAAAACAACCAGACCTAGAAGGTGACGTTGGGAAACACCTAAAAACCCAAATTACTAACAATTTGCTTAATATTGCAGGTACATCTAAAGAAAATACACAAGAATCATTTACTACTGTTACAAAAAGAAAAAACTTCAACTTGAATAAGGTATTTGAAAAGCCTTATGCCCCACCCCATATACAAAAGAATGAATTATTCATACCTCCACAAATACATACATATGCAACCTCACTTAACCAAGCCAAGAAAACATATAACCATATAACCCGGACATATATTGAAAACATTGAGAAAATCCAAAAATACCTAAATACCCAACCTATAGAAAATCCGGAAAAATTAAAAAACCATCAGGGATATATTACCCAGAAATTACAAAATTATAACAAACTAATTGCATTACCAGGTACCAAACCAAACTTAGTAGCTACATGTTACTCTTATGGACTTATATCAACTGTATATACAATTACAGGAGATGAACTTAGCCTAATACCAGAATTACATCAAGCGTTTATGAATTATAAACGAGTTACTAAAGGACAATTATTCTATGTAAGATTTTATTCAGCTACAGCAGAGATATTATTCGACGAAATTAAACCAGTAATTACGGTGATAAAGATAGGAATGACGAAGGACTATATTATACCAGAGGAAATTACACCAACCGATTATACAAAAGCGATTACGATTTTTACGCAAATAAACGTATTATTGGACTTAGCACAATATTGACAGAATTATCAAATGTCTATGATGAAACAAATTACATATGGAAGTATTGTTCAAGGAATCACTTATTAATCTACTCCACAGCAAAGGAATTAAGATATATGGACAAATTAGAAGTGAAAAATTGGGCCTTGACATTACTTAAACCAGAGCAAGAACCTATGACAAAAGCAATTAGAAAGGGATTTATTTCAGAAGATAGCCTAGATCAGTATTGCAAACTTATTGGAAGAAAGTATACGTTATTTTCTAATTTTATTAGTCCTATGCTCTGATACCAATTTTGGGGGTAAGTGCGGAATCTGGGCTATGTTTAAGTTTATCATAGTCTTTTATCAATTAAATGCTTTTCTGTAAAATTCATCTTCTTTTTCTTTCTTGTGTAAAATTATTTGTGCTCCTTCTATTAGCAATTTTAAGTATTGTATGTCTTGTGTTTTAAGGTATTCTTCTAAATATGTTTTTATAATATTTTCCCATGAATCTATTTCAGTCATAACTTCTTTCCAGAGTTGGAAATATTCTTCATTTATCATAATTTAATCACTATTATAGTCTGAGTATATGTCTAAATAATCATTATGGTCATATAATTCTTGTATTATTTCTCTTATGTCATCACAAAATTTCCAACTAATACTAATATTATCAATTAATCAGAATGGTTGATTATTAGACCATGGTATTTGATTTGCCAAATACATCATTATTGTATACTCTTTCATATATATAGCGCAACCCAATTTTGATTTTTTACCTTTTTTTTTTGAAATGGAAATACCTAGCTAACCTAAATAATAAGAACTTCCCCCTTGACAGTGGTATATGTTGTATATGTAAATCCTAGATGTGAAAATATATGGAATTCGAACCTGAACTTTATTTTCTATTTCTATTACGATTCTTTATTTGTATCTAATGGGCTCCTCTTCTATGGAATAATAGGCATTTTGTACCTTAAAATTAAAAACTTATAGAAGACTATTAAAAAAACATACTAATAAAATAATGCTGCTATTTTTGACTAAGTTGCTTATTCTTTAATTTGGAATCAGGACAAGAGTCTTGTTCTGATTGGGAAACCACATATACTTATTCTTGATGAAATATTTTCATTAATTGTAGTCATTATGTCAATCATTTCCTCCAATTAATATGTTGTTTATATATTTTATAATCTTATTGGGCTTTATGTTCACTTTCCCTTTCTGGTAATTCAATCTTAGTGAACTTTGACGTAAGCTATTTTGATATGTGGAGAATTGCTAGTATTGCTAAGGAGGAATTTTTTTTTAAGTTTGATTAATTAAAATGTTTATAGGTTCATTAAAATTGAAGAAAATGACATATATAATAAAAGTAGAGATTTCATAAGTGATTCTAAGTTCATTGTCTTCTTCCCACTCGCCCAAAGCTTTCAACCCCCATTCCTCGCTCCATTCTTACCAGCTACCACATAAATGTTTTGTTAGATTACATATAAATGATCTTTTGATAATATTATTTACTTAATTATCACTTACCGAACTTAAGAAAATAAATAAGAAATTTACTCATCATTTTTGGAAAATATTTTGCTCCGTATCAAATACACTCTAAAATTAAAATATAAATAAAATGAATGTAAAAGTGGTCAAAGAAATAAGGATGGATGAAATCTATTTTGGTTTGCCATTACTAAAAGGAATAAGAAGTTTCATTTAACATACAAATAATTAATCACTTCATGAGATGGAAAATGCAGTATTGTCTTTTATTGATGTTTAAATAGTAAACAAAGCGTGATTGACAGGACTACAATTTTAGGTCATGTAAGGCATTTGTCATAGTGCACTATACTCAAAAACAAAAAGACTTTTGCATTCAAAAAATACTGAAATTTGTTGTAGATGCACCAAAAAAAGACTCAAAAGATAACACTGAAAAGTGAAAATTTTTACTATTGATAAGTTTGTGTTAAAAGCACTCTCTAATATAATAAAGTTTTTGAATGATTAGTTGAAGTGCGCATAAATTGATTGAGATGCTAATATATACCTTTATAAAAGAAAATCTTTAACTTAATTATGTCAATTATTCACTTTGCATTCAGTAATGATTTGTGTCAAAATCCTTGAGCACATGTATAGGTTTGTAGTCTCCCTCAAATTCCACTATGAAAACATCAAGTTATACCACTATGACTAGTTGTGTGTTTTTTGGTAAATAGATGTCATTATGTTATTTACAGGAATTTTTATTTTAGAAAATTTTATATGGTTAAGCTATTTTTAAATCCTAATTACAACTTTTAGGGTATTTATAGTTTAATTACAAAATATAATAATATATATTTTTTTTTATCATAGTTATGGTAAAAAATATATATAAAGGAGCTTCAATCTTCCTCATTCTAGATTAATTATTATTTCTTTGAATTGAGTGTTATTGTAAATGATTGAGAATATTGTTTGAAATTTATATGTGAATTTTGAGGTAACGGAAAATTCAACTTTCTATGGCTAATTTTTTTTTAAAAAAAAATTTAGTTAAATAAATACAAACTTAATTAAGAGAGAATCGACCAAACACAACTCATAAACCATGTGCAGAAGTTAAATATTTCATCCCTTCGATCGGTTTCTATTTTTATTTTTTTTGTTAGTGTTACCTTTGACCCCCCTAAAGAAATCTTTTACTCAAAATTAAAAAGAATATTGCCTAAATTACCCTTAATTGTTATAAAATATTATATTGTGGATGTCCACTACACTAAGGAGTTACTCTCACCCATTATCTCCATTAGTTTCCTCCATTATGAAGATAACCATAACCTCCATAACCTCCAACTTTATAACCATTATTCTTGTAACATTTCACTTTCATAACCGCCTCCATTATATTCATGTTAATGTCATGTTTATAACTAACCTTTTGTATGCCTCCATGTTACACTATAAACAGAGGCATAAGGGTTCATATTGTAGTGACTTGAATACTTTGAAGAATAAGAAATACTCTCATATCTTGTCTCTATATTTCTATTGTTTTCATCTTCTATATTTCTTGTCTTATTTTACTTTAGTTTTACAACACGTTATCAACACGAATGTTCTACGCTTGCAAGATTGAAGCAAAGTAAATAAAAGAAGGTAAAATAATTGTGTTTATTTTTCTCTCAGAAACAAGGTAAATTATTGTGGAATCTATTTTTATATTTTACTTGTGAACAAGGTGAATGATTAATATTATTGTTACTGTGCATTTCTTTTTCCACTTATGGCAATATATACTTTCTTTTGTATGTGAAACTTATTTTATATTTTATTTATGATTATGCTCAATGTTTTGGTTATTGCATAAGCTTTTAATTTATTTTATTTTGTTTGTGAAATATTTTGGGTTCATATGGAAATTCAAAAAGGAGTGGTGTTAGTGAGCAGTTTTATTTTAGTGTAATTGGAATTATTATTTTCCTAGTGTGCAATTGATTCTTTGTAACGACATGTTCCCGTCGTTATGGAAATGCCAACAGGGGGAAATGTGGGGCCAAAAAACTTTTTCGTAGTATTTGGATTTTCCCAACCTTGTTTAGATTTGGGCGAAATCAAAGTCATAAAGGTGTAGGGAAATATGGTAACAATCGGGTGATGTATTTATGATTATGATTACATTGGTGGATAGATAACTTGTTAAGGAACCCATACGACTTTACGAAATTGAATTCGAGCGAGTAGAACTCCCGAAATCGATCTTAACGTAAAGGGTATTTTCTAAGTGTTGTTGGTTAGAGGTGTGTTGAGAAATAGAAATTTTGGAATTCTTTAAATAGCTCTCTGTTTCGTGCAACCCACCTTGGCGGGGATTTTGGTCGCTTTGGCTGGGCCGCTGTAGCAGGTCAGACGCGACTTAAAGTCGTAAATAAACCCCTCAACAACCTTATTTGGCACTTTTCGATTTTTAGAGCTAAGGAACGAACCCCAGGCGACTCCTACTCATTTTTCACCATTCTTGAGGCTAAAGGTAAGCTTTTCACTCCCCGAATCTATTTTTTCGATCCGTAGAACGTAATAGAATGGGTGAATATTGATGGGGGATGGTTTTGTTATAGATTCTATGGCGGAAACAACCCTAATTTGGATAATTGAGATCATGGGTTTGATCTAGGGTTCATAGAATTGTTAGTAATTCGGGTAATTAGTGATTGTTTATTGATTCTCGTATTATATTGATTGTTTGTAGACCAAGAACAAACGGAACGAATCCAGAAAGGGAAGGATCAAGTTTCTTAGGGTTTCAAGCTTGTTTCGAGGTAGGTGATGGTTGTGATTATATGATTGTGTAATGTATGTTTGTTCTTGCTTCATTATGCTACATGTATGTATATGAATGTTGCATTATTTATCACACTTGTTGTAAATGAGATAGATGAATGATAGTTACCATGAAATCATCACTTAAATATATGATCTAAAGGATATACTTGTGATTGTGATTGTGGTGTGTTGAATGGATCGGTTGCCACGTTCCAGCATAAATATGGGATCGGTTGCCACGTTCTGGCATACCTATTGGATCGGGTACCACGTACCGGTATGCTAACTTTTTGGGTTTGGGTTCCATGAGAGGACCAATGATTTGAGATAAAATGTGAAGTTGTTCATTGTTCGTAAATATTGAAAAATTGTATATGTTCGATATATGCATGTGTTTATAATGTTGTATTGACTTGCTTATGTTACACTTAGTGGGATAGCCGCGTGATCCTACCAGTACATTGTGGTTGTGTATTGATACTGCACTTGTTCTTATTTTTATTGAGTACAGAGCATCTTCAAGTGGTTACTGATAGACCTCGCTTAGGAGATCAGTGATCGTCATTCGAATTCAAGGGTGAACTAATTCTTTCGGGTTGCCATGAGTTCTTCTTTCATCTATGTCCTTATTTCGGACTTAGACAATTCTATTAGTTAGTTGATTAGTTCATTAGATTGGGGTTGCATCCCTTCTTGTTTAGACTTGTTGAACATTGACTTTCAAGTTCTAGGCATTACTTCCGCAATGTTAGTTTATTATTGTTAGACTTTTGTTAGAGTTTATGGGAACTCTATTTCTTTCCTTAGTATTTTCCTGCTTTCGTGTACTTAAATGCCTTAGTTTTGATTTAATTGCTTGGTTTGGATTGTAGTAGTTGTTCTCCCACTAGAGGTTTAGTGTGGGTGCCAATCACGATGGTCTGGGTTGTGATAATATTGGTATTAGAGCCTAGGTTCGTTGATCTCGATGTATCAAAACGAGTTTAGTAGAGTCTTGCGGAATGATACGGGGACGTCTTTACTTTTCTTCGAGAGGCTATAGGACTTTAGGAAATCTCTTTAAGGAGATATCTTTGTTTTCTCTTGTCTCATTTCGTGCTATGACTTGATTCCAATTGGTATCTGGCGATTCAAATTGGTATCTAACCTTCTTCACTCTTCTGTCCATAGATGGTTAACACTAGATTCAACGGCGTCAAGCCCATAGCTCCCGCCAATGCTCTAGCTGAGGAATCTGCAGTGAGAGGTCGCGGTTGAGGAAGGCATAAAGGAAGAGCTAGGGTTAGAGGCCGTGGAAGAGTAGCGCCTGCTAGGAGTGGAGCTCTTGTTGAGAATGCTCCTGTGAATGAGAACCCTCGTGCGTATCATGAAGAGATTGAAGAGGAGAATGTTTATATTGAGAATGTTGAGGATGTGGGACAAGAGGAAGAGGTGCAGTCTGGGACTACATGTGTTCCTCTTTTGGATCCAGTGTTAGCTCAACATATCATGTCGTTCTTAAAGGGATTGGTTGGTCCTGGAGTGCTTCCTTCTATTCAAGCAACTCAAGCTCCTACTAATCCTCCTATTGTTAGAACTTCACCCAAGGTGGGTGGGACTAGAAGTAATGATGCTTTCTTCCGTCCTTTGTTGGGTTCTGTTATGACTGGTAGTGAGCATGAAATGTTGACTAAGTTTCTGAAGTTAAAGCCTCCTGTGTTTCTTAGTTCTAAGAATAAGGATGCTTATGAGTTCATCTTAGATTGCTACAAGAGGCTTCATAAGGTGGGAATTATCCATCAGCATGTGGTTGAGTTTGTGTCCTTTCAACTTCAAGGTAAGGCTAAGCAGTGGTGGAGAGCTTATATGGAATGTAGATCTTCAACTTTACCTCCACTTACCTGGACCCAATTTCATACTCTATTTCTAGAGAAGCATGTGCCTAGGACTTTGAGGGATCTCAAGAAGGATGAGTTCATGGCCTTGGAGCAAGATGGTATGACTGTGGCTGCTTATGAGGCCAAGTTCCATGCTTTGTCTAGATATGCTACTCAATTGGTGACTACTAAGGAAGAGAGAATTTGATTATTTATTAGGGGATTAAATTCTGAGTTGCAAGTATTATCTGTTCCTATGACTTCTGCAGAGAGGAGCTTTGATGAGGTGACAAACTATGTTAAGGAAGTGGAGGGGGTGAGGCGAGACGGTCAAACTAAGGCATGGGCAAAAAGGGCCAAGAACTCAGGTAACTTTCAAGGTTCTTACTCCAAAGGGTCTGGACGGCCAACACTTCCAGCCAAGCCAATTCATTCCGCCATGCCTGACTCTGCAGGTAGTTACTCAAAAACTCCATCTCATAATTTTCAGGATAGCCAGGGAGTCGTGCCTTCGATGGGCAGCAGACCATCTTTTGATCGTACATGTTACAATTGTGGTGAACCTAGCATATAAGGAGAAATTGTCCCCACCCACGTGTGTTAGATTCTGTGTAGCAGCAGTCTAGAGCATTGGTACCCGCGGGGAATGGTAATAATCGTAGAGGACGTCCACAAGGTGGGCGAGGATGTAATTAGCGAGGCCGTGGAAGTAGAGGAAATGGTAATGCAGGCAGAGGTAATGTGCAACCAGGCAGGGAAGTGGTTCGTCAAGATGAAAGGGCTCAGTGTTATGCCTTTTCGGGCAATAATGAAGCAGAGACGTCTGACGCAGTGGTCACAGGTACTATTCTTATTTGTGACCAGATGGCTAATGTGCTATTTGATTCGGGTTCTACTTATTCTTATGTGTCTATGCGATTTACCTCAAAGTTTGATATGATTTATGATATACTCGATACCTCTATCCATGTTTCTACCCCAATTGGAGAGTCGGTCATAGTTACCCATGTCTATCGTGCTTGTCCTATTTTGTTTATGAAATTTCATACTTGGGTTGATTTGGTGATTTTGGATATGACTGACTTTGGCATAATCTTAGGCATGACTTTGTAACACCTCGAAAACCAAACCCAGAAAAAAATTGCAAAAATATACCTGAAGCAGTGAACCACGGCAAGGTTCACAGACCATGAAGGGGTCTACGGTCCGTAGTCTTAATGACGGGCCATGGTGGCTCCCGTAGAGTCGAGGCAGTGAACCTCCCTATCCATCCCCTTAGACCCCTACGCCTAACAGTCCGTGGTCCTTCACACGGTCCGTGGGGGAGTCCGTGGAGCCTTACCAGTAAGCCCCCTAGCCAGTCCCTCCAGACCACAACCCAAGTGGAGACCACAGACACTTTCACGGTCCATGGTCTTTCACACGGGCCGTGGTAGGGCTCGGGGACTCAGACCCTCAGCTAGTAGTCACAAAGTCCAGACCACGACCGACTTTACGGTCTGTGAAGGTGTCCGTGGTCAGCCCGTCTACAGTTTAAGTTAGGGTTATTTCAGTCTTTTCCTTATTCGTTAGACACCTAAACTACATCGTTTTAATCCTAAATTATGAGGTTTTTGTCAGTTTAAGCCTATAAACATAACTAGAACTTACCTAAGTTAGATCATTAATCAAAAGATAGAAAATTAGAAGCGAAAGAGGAGAAAAGGTCGAGCAGCCCTAGTTGAAGAACGCAATAAGTTTCCTCCAGTTCCAGCCCTGAAATCGAAGGATTTCCTAGTGGAATTCGTCACCAGGTATGTGGGATTTCACTAATGGGTTCGTTTCACCCATTAGGTCCCTAGTTTTCAGTCAGTTTCTTGATTCCCTTATTATAACTAGACCAAGGGTTTCTTGAATGTTAGAATTATTGGGTTCTTAGCTATTAGAATGATCCAAATCATATTAGTATGTTAATATTCAGTTTATTGTATGAATTCCAGACCCCTAGCTATGTATTTCTTTAGTTCTTGAGTTACACATGCTAGGTAAGATATTTCAATTATTCAGTTATACATGCCTTAGTTATTAATGCATCAATATCAGTTTAATTGTTGCATACTCAGTTTGCAAGTTCAGTTTGAGCTATCCAGTAACTTATAGAAATTCATTCATAATGTGTTAATTACTTAATCCATTGGGAGTAGCATAATACCGAGTTGGACTAGGGTTCAGCGTACCCAAATAGTCCAGAACTACTAGCCACGTAGGTTGTAAGTCCCCTCTGTGGGCATCATTTCAATGATCATGCTAGCATGCCTCAATACCTCTGGCAGGGTGTAGTGGGTCCTTTCGATGGGGTGTATACATCGGACTCCACATTTAGCTCATGTGGTTTTACTATCGGTTATTAGCAGCTCCCATAGTTTAGTCAGATTCTATTGCATTAACCATTTATCAGTATATCCAATATTCAGTTTCAACTTGTTATAAATTGGTCACTACATTCAGTTAGCTCAGCATTCAGTATATATATCATGTTCATATTATATCATTGCTTATTTGCTTTGTTCAGTTATATATTATTTCAGCTTTATTCTATCCTACATGCTTAGTACCTTTCAAGTACTAATGCATACTCTACGCTATATCTTCTCGTGATGTAGGTTCAGGTTCTCAGCATTCAGATCACGCTTAGATCATTTCCCGATCGGCAGTTCAGCAACATCAGTGATGAGTCCTCATTCTTCGAGGACCTGTGACATGTTTATCTTTTCAGTGCTTTTAGTCCTTTAGTTTCAATTTTGCTAGATCTAGTTGGGGCATGTCCCAACATTTCTAGTCAGTTTAGAGGCTTATTTCAAATATAGATAGATTCAGCTTAGCATTGAGTTAATATATTCCTTGTATTAAACTCATCAGTTTTCGTATATCTTAGTTATAATATATGGGTATTCCCCATTTTTCCATTTTGTTTATGATTATAGCTTCCGCACAGTTGTTATTATTCATTTTATATTTAGTATGCTCATGATCATGCCAGCGGGGTTAGCTTGGGATCACTTGTGGTCCTAGGTCCCATGTCCGCATCTCAGGGGTAGCTCAGGCCGTGACAAACTTAGTATCAAAGCATTGGTTTTAAGAATCCTAGGATGTCTGAAAAGCCGCACTAAGTAGCGTCATTTTCATGGGTGTGAAGTGCACCACATCTAATGAGAGGGAGGCTACGAAGTGATTTAGGAAAACTTCATTTTCTTGTTACTCTTATTGTACGTAAGATATGATCTAATTCTACTCTAACTCGACGTTCTACGTTTCAGTGATCATGCCTCCTCGTAGGGCTAATGCCAGGAATGTGAATGCTAGCTCCTCTAGTCCCTGATCAGGAAGTTTCTAATGCAGAATTCAGGAACGTCATTCAGATGTTGGCTCAGAGTGTGGCCAACCAGAACAATTAGCGGATTCCAATTCAGGCAAATGCCAATGTTGGGTCAGCTGCAGCTAGAGTGCAAGACTTTGTTAGGATGAATCCACCAGAGTTCTTAGGATCACAAGTTGGAGAAGATCCCCAAAACTTCATTGATGAGGTCAAGAAGATCTTTGAAGTGATGCTGGTAACTGGGAATGATCGGGTTGAGTTAGCATCGTATCAACTGAAAGATATGGCTCATATCTGGTATATTCAATAGAAGGAGAACAGGGGTACAGATGCAGCTCCTATTACTTGGGATTATTTCAGCGAAACCTTTTTGGACAGGCTTTTCCCCATAGAGTTAAGAGAAGCAAGGGGCCAGGAATTTATGAACTTAAGGCAGGGTAACATGACGGTCCAAGAGTATAGGCTCAAGTTTAACCAACTCTCTAGGTATGCTCCCCACATGGTTGTTGACTCCAGGGCTCAGATGAATAAGTTTATTTATGGGGTGTCAAACTTAGTGAAAGCAAAGTGCAGGAATGCTATGTTGTTGGGAGACATGAACATCTCTAGGCTCATAACTCACGCTCAGATGTTAAGGGTGATAAGCTTAGGGAACAGGCTAAGGAGAGTAAGAAAGCAAGAATAAGCAACTATGAGTATTCCCAATAGAAATCGGGTGGTGGAAATCGCTCGCAGTTTCAACAGAAGTCTTCGACTCCAGCACCTTCATCAGTCAGTGTTCCATCCTCCAAGTTTCGAAATAATCAGAAAGGTGGAGCACTAGGCTCTAAGTCTCAAGATAGTATTTCAGGCATCAAAACCTACCCAACTTGACCTAAGTGTGGTAAGAACCATACGGGCGAGTGTCTTGCAAGAAAAGAATGATGTTTTAGGTATGGTCAGTCTGGTCACAGGTTGAGGGATTGTCCTTCTAGACAGGGTCAAAGAGGTAATAATGGTAGAGCTCAGTCTACAACTTCAGCAGCACCAGCAGGTCGCCTGACTCAGCAGGGTAACTCATTTGGTACAGGTGGCGGACACCGCTAGAACAGGTTGTATGCTCTTCAGGTTCGCCCAGATTAGGAAGATTCTCCTGATGTAGTCACTAGTATGTTGCGAGTCTTTGATCTTGACGTTTATGCATTGTTAAATCCAGGGGCTACTTTGTCATTTGTAACTCCTTTTATAGCATTGAAATTCAGTGTTAGTCCAGAAACTCTCTCAGAACCTTTCTCAGTCTCTACTCCAGTCGATGACCCAGTTATAGCTAGACAAGTATACAGAAATTACCCTATCACAGTCTCCTAGAAATTCACCTCAGCAGATCTTGTAGAGTTAGAAATGGTAGACATCGATATCATTCTAGGCATGGATTGGTTACATTTCGGTTATGCCTCAGTCAATTGTAGAACTAAGATTGTTCCTTTTCAGTTTCCAGATGAACCAATCTTAGAATGGAAGGGTAGTAGCTTAGCGCCTATGGGTCGATTTATTTCTTATCTTAAGGCCAGAAAGATGATCTCTAAAGGTTATCTCTATCATCTAGTTCGGGTTAAGGATTCTAGTTCTGAATCCCCAACTCTTGAGTTAGTTCCTGTAGTCAGTGAGTTCCCAGAAGATCTTCCCGAAAGGGAAATCGACTTTGGAATAGATCTCTTTCCAGATACCCAGCCTATTTCGACTCATCCTTACAGAATGGCTCCAGCGGAGCTTAAGGAATTGAAAGAGCAGTTGAAAGACCTTCTAGACAAGGGCTTCATCAGACCTAGTATTTCGCCATGGGGTGCGCCAGTGTTGTTTGTGAAGAAGAAAGATGGTTCACTCAGAATGTGTATTGACTACAGACATTGAATAAAGTCACCATCAAGAATAAGTATCTCATCCCCAGGATTGATGACTTGTTTGACCAATTTCAAGGTCTTAGTCATTTCTCAAAGATAGACCTCAGATCCGATTATCATCAGCTTAAAGTCTGAGATAGTGACATTCTGAAGACAACCTTTAGAACTCGGTATAGTCATTATGAATTTGTAGTCATGTCATTTGGACTAACCAATGCTCCTGCAGCTTTCATGGATTTGATGAACAGAGTGTTCAAGCAGTACATAGACTTGTTCGTTATCGTCTTTATTGATGATATCCTCATTTACTCTAGGAATGAGGAAGAACATGCGAGTCATTTGGGAGTTGTTCTGCAAATTCTCAAAGATCGCTACTTATTTGCAAAATTTAACAAGTGCGAGTTTTGGTTACAATTAGTTGCTTTTCTTGGGTATATTGTGTCTAGTGAAGGAATTCGAGTAGATTCCCAGAAGATAGAAACAGTGAATCAATGGCCCAGACCTAACTCTGCTACAATTATCAGAAGTTTCTTGGGTCTAGCGGATATTACAAACGGTTCATAGAAGGATTTTCATCCATAGCCTCACCATTGACTAGGTTGACTCAGAAGATGGTCAAGTTTCAATGGTTAGATGATTGTGAGAAAAGCTTCGCATAATTGAAAACTAGGTTGACTACAGCTCCTATTTTGACTCTACCAGAGGGTTCAAACGGTTATGTGATGTATTGTGATTCATCCAAAGTCAGCCTAGGTTGTGTGTTGATGCAGCGAGGTAAGGTTATAGCTTATGCTTCCAGACAACTTAAGGTGCATGATAAGAATTATCTGACTCATGACCTCGAGCTTGCAGCGGTGGTGTTTGCACTCAAGATTTGGAGGCACTACTTGTATGGTGTTCATGTAGATGTGTTCACAGACCATAAGAGCCTTCAGTATGTGTTCACCCGAAAAGAGTTGAATATTCGCCAGAGAAGATGGCTTGAGTTCCTCAAGGATTATGATATGAGTGTGCATTACCATCCTGGTAAGGCAAATGTAGTAGGAGATGCCCTTACTAGACTATCTATGGGTAGTGTAGCACATGTTGAAGAAGAAAGAAAGGAGCTAGAAAAGGATGTTCATAGACTTGCTCTCCTAGGAGTTTGTCTTATGAGCATATCAGATGGTGGTGTAACGGTTTAGAATGGGGGCAGAATCTTCTTTGGTAGTGGAAGTTAAGAAAAACCAAGACAGTGATTCGATATTACTTGAACTCAAAGGTGCAGTCCACCAACAGAGAGTTGAGGTTTTCTCCCAATGGGGAAATGGCGTGCTTCGCTACCAGGGTAGATTATGTGTTCCTAATGTGGGCGAGTTGAGACAGCATATTCTTGCAGAGGCCCATAACTCCAGATATTCTATTCATCCAAGTGGAACTAAGATATACCGCGATCTGTGGGAAGTCTATTGGTGGAATGGTATGAAAAGAGATATTGCAGATTTTATGGCTAAGTGCCCCAATTACCAGCAAGTCAAGGTAGAACATCAGAAATCAGGAGGTATGACTTAAAAGATTGGCACTCCTACTTGGAAGTGGGAAGTGATCAACCTAGATTTCATCACAGGTTTACCTCGTATTCGCAGACATCATGACTTCATTTGGGTGATAATTGACAGAGTTACTAAGTCTTCTCACTTTTTGGCGGTCAATACTACAGATTCGGCAGAGGACTATGCCAAGCTTTATATTAATGAGATTGTGAGGTTGCATAGAGTTGCTTTGTCTATCATCTCAGATAGAGGTTCTCAGTTTACCTCTCATTTCTGAAAGTCATTTCAGAAGGGTCTTGGTACTCAGGTTGACCTTAGTATAGTATTTCATCCACAGACGGATGGTCAGGCAAAATGTACCATTCAGACCTTAGAGGACATGTTGAGAGCTTGTGTGATCGATTTTAAGGGTAGTTGAGATGATCACCTTCCTCTTATTGAGTTCGCCTATAACAATAGTTACCATTCCAACATTCAGATGGCCCCTTATAATGCATTGTATGGCGTAGATGCAGATCTCATGTTGGTTGGTTTGAAGTAGGTGAAGCAGTCTTGATAGGGCTAGATTCAGTATTTTATGCTATGGAGAAAGTGCAACTTATTAGAGATAGACTTAAGACAACCTTGAGTCGCCAGAAGTCTTATGCAGATGTAAGGAGAAGGGAGCTAGAGTTCCAAGTTGATGATTGGGTTTTCCTGAAGGTATCACCTATGAAGGGGGTGATGAGGTTTGGCAAGAAAGGGAAGCTCAGTCCCAGATATGTAGGCCCTTACCGGATCTCGAAAAGGATTGGTAAAGTCGCTTATGAGTTAGAGTTGCCAGCAGATTTGGCAGCAGTGCATCCAGTCTTTCACATCTCTCTTTTGAAGAAGTGTGTGGGTAATCCAACATCCGTGGTGCCATTAAAGAGTGTGGCCGATAAATATAGTCTTTCTTATGAGGATATACCGGTTGAGATTCTTGATCATCATGTTAGAAGATTGAGAAACAAGGAAATTGCTTCAGTCAAGGTTTGGTGGAGGAGTCGACCCGTAGAGGGAGCTACTTGGGAAGCAGAAGCAGCCATGAAAGCTAAGTATCCTCACCTCTTTCCTTCCGAATCCATTCCAGCTTGAAGTAATAGTTCCTCTTTAGTTTTTAGTCATTCATGCATGAAATCAGTCTTAGTATCATATTCCTTCAGTCTATTCTTGCATTTTCAGCGTATTTGCATATATTTGGAACTCAGTTCAGTCAAAAATCAGCCTTCAGTTTTTAGTGATAGGGTTGCCGCTCTTTCCCTCAATTTCAGCTAGTTTAGTCTTCATTCGAGGACGAATGATTCCAAGGGGGAAATATTGTAACACCTCGAAAACCAAACCCAAAATTTTTTTGTAGAAATATACCTAAAGCAGTGAACCATGGCTGGGTTCACGGACCATGAAAGGGTCCACGATCCATAGTCTTGATGACGGGCCGTGGTGGTGCCCGTAGAGTCGAGGCAGTGAACCTCCCTCGCCAGCCCCTTAGACCCCCATGCCTAAGTGAGGACCACGAGGACCTTCACAGTCAGTGGTCCTTCACGGCACAAGGCGCCCGTGAGCCTTACCAATAAGCCCCCCAGCCGCCTCCGCACTACGCCAAGTGGAGACCATGGACACTTTCATGGTCCGTGGTCCTTCACAGGGCCGTGGTAGGGCTCATGGACTCAGACCCTCAGCTAGTAGTCACCAAGTCCAAACCACGACTGACTTCACGGTCCGTGAAGGTGGCCTTGGTAAGCCCGTCTGCAGTTTAAGTCAGGGTTATTTCGGTCTTTTCCTTATTCATTGGACACCTAAACTACGTTGTTTTAACCCTAAATTATGAGGTTTTAGTCAGTTTAAGCCTAGAAACATAATTAGAACTTACTTAAGTTAAATCATTAATCAAAACTTAGAAAATTATAAGCGAAAAAGGAGAAAAGGTCGAGCAACCCTAGTTCAAGAACGTAGCAAGTTTTCTTCTGTTCCAGCCCTGAAATCAAAGGATTTCTTCATGGAATTCGTCACCAAGTATGTGGGATTTCACTAGTAGGTTCCTTTCACCCATTAGGTCCCAAGTTTTTAGTCAGTTTCTTGATTCCCTTATTATAACTAAACCTAGGGTTTCTTGAATATTAGAATTATTGGGTTCTTAGCTGTTAGAATAATCCAAATCATATTAGTATGTTAATATTCAGTTTATTGTGTGAATTCCATAACCCTAACTATGTATTTCTCTAGTTCTTCAGTTAAATATTATAGGTAAGATATTTTAATTATTCAGTTATACATGCCTCGGTTATTAATGCATCAATATCAGTTTAATTGTTGCATACTCAGTTTGCATGTTCAGTTTGAGTTATCTAGTAACTTATAGAAATTCATTCATAATGTGTTAATCACTTAATCCATTGGGAATAGTATAATACCGAGTTGGACTAGGGTTCAGTGTACCCAAATAGTCCAGAACTACTAGCCACGTAGGTTGTAAGTCCCTTCTGTGGGCATCATTTCAGTGATCACGCCAGCATGTCTCTATACCTTTGGCAGGGTATATTGGGTCCTCTCAATGGGGCGTATACATCGGACTCCACATTTAGCTAATGTGATTTTACTATCGGTTATTAGTAGCTCCCACAGTTTAGTCAGATTCTATTGCGTTGACCATTTATCAGTATATCTAATATTCAGTTTCAACATGTTATAAATTGGTCACTATATTCAGTTAGCTCAGCATTCAGTATCTATATCATGTTCATATTATATCATTGCTTATTTGCTTTGTTCAGTTATATGTTATTTCAGTTTTATTCTTTCCTACATGTTCATTACCTTTTAAGTACTGACGCATACTCTGCGCTACATCTTCTCGTAATATAGGTTCAGGTTCTCAGCATTCAGATCACGCTTAGATCACTTCCCGATCGTCAGTTCAGCAGCATCAGTGATGAGTCCTCATTCTTCGAGGACCAGTGACATGTTTATCTTTTCAGTTCTTTTAGTCCGTTAGTTTCAGTTTTGCTAGATCTAGTTGGGACATGTCCCAACATTTCTAGTCAGTTTAGAGGCTTATTTCAGACATAGATAGATTCAACTTAGTATTGAGTTAATATCTTCCTTGTATTAAACTCATCAATTTTCGTATATCTCAGTTATAATATATGGGTATTCCCTTTTTTTTTCATTTTGTTTATAATTATAACTTCCGCACAGTTTCTATTATTCATTTTATATTTAGTATGCTCATGATCATGCCAGCAAGATTAGCTTGGGATCACTTGTGGTCCTAGGTCCCGTGTCCGCGTCTCGGGGGTAGCTCGAGGCATGACAGACTTGGTTGTCCCCCTATTATGCTGTGCTTGATTGTAATACTAAGTTCATAACTCTAGAAATTCCAAGAAAGAAAAAATTAAAGTGGAAAGAGGTGTACAAGCCTAAGCGAACCAAGATCATATCCTCTATTCGGGCTAAGAAATTGATAGGGCAGGGTTGTTTGGCTTATTTGGCTCATATTAGGGATGTTGAGGTTGGGACTCCATCTATTGAGTCTATTCCTGTAGTGTCAGAGTTTATAGAAGTATTTCCTAATAATTTTCCTGGTACGCCTCTGAATAGAGACATAGATTTTTGCATTAATTTAGACCCTTGTACGAGTCCCATTTCTATCCCTCCATATCGCATGGCACCGGCAAAATTAAGAGAGCTTAAGTCTCAAATCCAAGAGCTTCTTGATAAGGAATTTATTCATCCTAGTGCTTCCCCATGGGGTGCTCTAATTATTTTTGTTAAGAAAAATGATGGTAGTATGAGAATGTGTATTGATTATTAGCAAGTGAGTAGGGTCACTATTTGAAAGAAGTATCCCTTGCCTTGAATAGATGATCTTTTTGACCAATTGTAAGGTGCATCAATTTTCTCTAAGATTGATCTAAGATCTGGTTACCATCAATTGAAAATTAAGCCTGAGGATGTGCCCAAGACGGCGTTTAGAACTTGCTATGGACACTATGACTTTTTGGTTATGTCGTTCGGTTTGACCAATGCGCCTGCAGCTTTTATGAATTTGATGAATGGGGTGCTTAAACCATTCCTTGATTTGTTTGTTACCGTGTTTATTGATGATATTTTGGTCTATTCGAAAAGTGATAAGGAGCATGTCGACCATCTTTGTATTGTTTTGGGTGATCTTGGGAAGCAAAAGTTATATGCGAAATTTTCTAAGTGTGAATTTTGGTTGACTTCTGTGGCATTTTTGGGACTTGTAGTTTCAAAAGAAGGGGTTATGGTAGATCCCTAAAAGATTGAGGTGGTTAAGATTGGGTTAGGCGTAGCTCTGTGATGGAAGTTAGGAGTTTTGTGGGGCTCGTTAGCTACTATCACTGATTTATGAAAAATTTTGCTTCCATTGCCACTCACTTGACTAACTTGACCAAAAAGGAGGTACCATTTGAATGGACGGAAAAATGTGAGGAGAGCTTACTTGACCACCTATTCTAGCATTGCCAATGGAAGGTAAGGATTTAATAGTTTATTGTGATGCATCTCATTCTGGGTTGGGCGTTGTGTTAATGCAGGATAAGAATGTTATAACCTATGCATCGCGCCAATTAAAGGTGCATGAGAGGAATTATCCAACGCATAATTTAGAGTTGGCAGCGGTAGTGTTTGCTCTTAAGATCTGGCGGCATTACCTCTATGGTGTTAAGTGTGAAGTGTTTGTAGTTTGCATCATGTTTTTACTCAAAAGGATCTGAATTTGAGACAGCGAAGGTGGATGGAGTTACTCAAAGATTATGATGTGACCATTTAATACCATCCGAGCAAGGCTAATGTGGTGGCAGACGCTTTGAGTCGAAAAGCGGTGAGTATGGGTTGTCTAGCTCGCTTGAGTGCACCCAAGTGAACTTTGGCTAAGGAAATTCAGAATTTATAATCTAAGTTCATGCAGTTGGGTATCTCAGAAAGATGTGGGGTGTTAGCTAGTATTGAAGTAAGGGCCACATTCATTGAGGAGATCAAGGCCAAACAATTTGAGGATAAGAATTTGGATGAGCTTAGGAAGAAGACTGCGAATGGTAAGGCACAAGAGACCACTCTTGATGTGGATGGTGTACTCAATTTTAAAGGGAAAATATGTGTTCCCAGAGTAGATGACTTGATTGAGAAATTGCTAGCAGAGTCTCATGGTTCGCGATATTCTATTCATCTGGGTGTGACTAAGATGTATAGAGATAGAAAGTGAATTTATTGGTGGTTGGGCATGAAGAAAGACATAGTGGAGTTTGTGGCAAAGTGTCAAAATTATCAACAAGTAAAGTATGACCATCAAAGGCCTGCAAGTTCACTTCAAAGAATGTCAATTCTGGAATGGAATTGGGAAATGATAGCCATGGATTTTGTGGTTGGTCTTCCCAAGACTTTGGGGAAGTTTGATTCTATTTGGGTAGTGGTTGATAGATTGACTAAGTCATCCCATTTTATTCCGGTAAGAATAGATTACAATGCTGAACAATTGGCTAAAGTTTATGTGAAAGAGATAGTGAGGTTGCATGGGGTGCCCCTCTCTATCATCTCAGACCGTGGTACCCAATTCACATCCAAGTTTTGGAGGAAATTACATGATGAAGTGGGCACACAACTCACTTTTAATACAACCTTCCATCCACAGACAGACGGGCAGTCAGAGAGGACTATTCAAGTATTAGAAAACATGTTGAGGGCATGTGTGCTTGATTTTGGAGGGCATTGGGATAAATTCATAGCTTTGTTGAGTTCTCCTATAATAATAGTATCACTCCAATATTGATTTGGCACCATTTGAGGCACTCTATATGAGGGGATGTAGATCACTCATAGGATGGTTTGAGGCTGAAGATGTGAAACCTTTGGGGATAGATTTAGTGAAGGATGTTCAAGATAAGGTGAGGATCATTCAAGCTAAGTTTTTAGCAGCCCAAAGTAGACAAAAGAAGTATGTGGATCATAAGGTAAGAGACATGGTGTTTCAAACTGGTGAGAATGTTCTTCTTAAGGTATTACCCATGAAAGAGGTGATGAGATTTGGCAAGAAAGGTAAGCTAAGTCCGCGATACATTGGTCCATTTAAGATTCTTGAATGTGTGGGACCGGTAGCATATAGGTTGGCTTTACCTCCTAATTTATCGGGAGTTCATCCGGTATTTCATGTGTCCATGTTAAAGAGATATCATAGTGACGGAGATTATATCATAAAGTGGGACTCAATTATGTTAGACAAAGACCTCCAATATGAGGAGGAACCAGTTGAAATTATTGATCGTGATGTGCATAAGTTGAGGACCAAGGAGATTAAATCCATGAAAGTTCAATGGAAGCATCGTCTAGTTGAGGAAGCTACTTGGGAGACCGAGAGAAACATGCAAGACAAGTATCCCTAATTGTTCGTCGAATCAGGTACTACTTCATTCCTTCCTTAGCCTATTTTCCTAAGTTTTGTCACTTGGGGACGATTGATGGGTAAATTGGTATCTATTGTAACGAATTGTTCCCTTCGTTATGGATATGCCAATGAGGGGAAATTTGGGGCTGGAAAACTTTTTTGTAGTATTTGGATTTTTCCAACCTTGTCCAAATTTGGACAAAATTGGAGTCATAAGTGTGTAGGGAAATTTGGTAACAATAGGGTGATTTATTTATGATCATGATTACATGGGTGGATAGATAACTCGTTAAGGAACCCATACGACTTTACGAAATTGAATTCGGGCAAGTAAAACTCCTGGAATCGATCTTAATGTAAAGGGTATTTTCTAAGCGTCGTTGGTTAGAGGTGTGTTGTGAAATGGAGATTTTGGAATTCTTTAAATATCTCCCTGTTTCGTGCAACCCGCCTTGGCGGGGATTTTGGTCGCTTTGGTGGGGCCGCTGTAGCGGGGTAGTGGCCGCTATAACGGGCTAGACGCAACTTAAAGTCATAAATAAACCCCTAAACGACCTTATTTGGCACTTTTTAATTTTTAGAGCTAAGGAACGAACTCCAGACGACTCTTACTCGTTTCACCATTCTTGAGGCTAAAGGTAAGCTTTTCACTCCCCGAATCCATTTTTCGATCCGTAAAACGTAATAGAATGGGTGAATATTGATTGGGGGTTTTGTTATAGATTCTATGGTGGAAACAACCCTAATTTGGATAATTGAGATCATGGGTTTGATATAGGGTTCATAAAATTGTTAGTAATTCTAGTAATCAGTGATTATTTATTGATTCCCGTATTATATTGATTGTTAGTAGATCAAGAACAAGCGGAACGAATTCTAAAAGGGAAGGATCAAGTTTCTTAGGGTTTCAAGCTTGTTTCGAGATAGGTAATTGTTGGGATTCTATGATTGTGTGTTGTATGTTTGTTCTTGCTTCATTATGATACATGTATGTATATGAATGTTGCATTATTGATCACATTTATTATAAATGAGATAGATGAATGATGGTTACCATGAAATTATGACTTAAATGTATGATCTTGAGGATATACTTGTTATTGTGATTGTGATTGTGGTGTGTTGAATAGATCGGTTGTGACGTTCCGGCATAACTAACTTGGATTGGTTGCCACGTTCCGGCATAAATATGGGATTGATTGCCACGTTTCGGCATACCTATTAGATCGGGTACCACGTTCTGGTATGCTAACTGTTTGAGTTTTGGGTTCCATGAGAGGACCAATGATTTGATATAAAATGTGAAGTTGTTCATTGTTAGTTGTTCATAAATGTTGATAATATTATATATGTTCGATATATGCATGTGTTTATAATGTTGTATTGACTTGCTTATGTTACATTTAGTGGGATAGTCGATGATCCTACCAGTACACTGTGGTTGTGTACTAATACTGCACTTGCTCTTATTTTTGTTGAGTGCAGGGCATCTTCAAGCGGCTACTGACAGACCTCGCTTAGGAGATCAGTGATCGTCGTTCGAATTCAAGGGTAAGCTAATTCTTCCAAGCTGCCATGAGTTCTCCTTTTGTCTATGTCCACATTTCGGACTTAGACATTTCTATTAGTTAGTTGATTAGTTCATTAGATTGGGGATGCATCCCTTCTTGTTTAGACTTGTTGAACTTTAGATGTTTTGGTACATTGAATTGCAGGTTCTAGGCATTACTTCCGCAATGTTAGTTTATATTTGTTAGACTTTTGTTAGAGTTTATGGGAACTCTATTTCTTTCCTTAGTATTTTCTTGCTTTCGTGTACTTAAATGCCTTAGTTTTGGTTTAGTTGCTTGGTTTGGATTGTAGTAGTGGTTCCCCCACCGAAGGATTAGTGTGGGTGTCAATCAGGACGATTTGGGTTGTGACATTCTTTGATTTATAACGATAATTCACTAGCTTAATTATTGTGCACCAAACATAATATAATATAATGCTATATGTAACTCTATGTTTTGACAAGTTCAAGATATTAGTACATACTTTGTTGAGAATATTTTTATTGTGTTTCTTTTGTTCTATATTTATTTGTGCATGTTAACCACAAAGTGACATTATTTTTTTTAAGGCTCAATGGTGAGTCCTATTATATTTGGCTTATTATGTCATTGATTGAGGGTAAGACGAAGGATTCAAGTCCTATCTCACCAAGAGGGTAATACATCGGGTTAGAATCCTGGTGCATCATGATAATAAAATGTTGGGTTGGGTCCCAACAAATAATGACCTAAAATGCCTTCTTACGGGTAAGATGTTGGGTTCAAGTCCCAACGTAATATAATGACGATGTAGCAATGATTGAGCAAATTGATATGCTCTTGATAAAAGTCATGAAATTTGTCCAATTGATTTGCTCCATTCTTTTATGTGAATGTGGTAGTAGGACATTATGTGTCTGGAAATGACAAGTGGTTAAATGTATGAATATGAGTGTGTTAAAATGTTAATGGTCAATTTTGGTAATTAAAAGGAAGAACGTTATGGGTTCTTAAGATGACCCTTCAAATGTGAAGGTCAGTTTTGGTCATCAAAGTGGTTGAAAAGTTATTGGGCACATTGAGTTGGTGCAACCCAATTTGAAAGTTTTTTAAATCCTCCATCAAAATAAAGAAATACAAAGTGGTAGTACATTTAGTACTTTTAAAGTGATGTTGAGGTGGGTCAAATAAATTTGATAATGTCAAAGTATGACTAATAAAAACTTATGGAGCATGTACAAATGGTTATGGTCATTTCTTGAAGAGAATGTGACTTGTGTTCGTATGGATAAGGACATGTTCATGTATGGTTGGATAAATGTCACATCTCACCTCTACGGGAGGTTTGAGATATTGAGAAAAAAAAACATCTTGAAATAAATGGTCATTTTGATCATATACTTTGAGTACTACACAAATATTGTGGTATGTTTTATTATGAACTATTGGAGGACAAAAGAAATAAATAATTCTTTTTTGTAAAGGTTGTGGTCATGACCAAAATAAATGTTATTATGTGGCAACACAAATTTGTCATTGGTTGTCAAGAAATAAGTCTTGCAGTAATAATTTTAAACATGACAATACTAATAATTTTCTCCTTGATGGAGATGGTCACCATAAGAATGGTGTTGTGAAATTTGTGGTAGTACACAAAATTAATTGAGAGTTTCAAAAGTACTAATTTGTTACTATCCGGAGGAATGAAATTGTTCATAATATTGGGGTTGTAGAAGTCTCAAAAGAAAATTTTTAAGTTTTGGAAAGAAAAAAAAATTATATTGAGACTATAAATTATGGGAAGATTTCATATCTTCAAATTACTACAACCAAAGTGGGTTATAAATATTTACGTATAAGATTACCCATTATTTTCCCGTTGTTTGTTGTATACAAATATGTGCATGCTGATGGAATCACATGGAAAAGTAAACTAGAAGTTTACTAGAATAAATATCAGTTGGCATAATCAGTTGGCCATTCCAATTCAAATGTGATGCAAAAGAAATTGAGAATTCATGTGACTATATGTTTGAAGAAATAAAGGATTCTTCAAGAATTCTCTTGTGTTGCTTGTTCTCATGATAAAATGATCATTGTACCAGCTAAGGTTGGGATTGTATCCCTTGAAATCATTTGGAACATATAAAAAGGTGAAAATGGGCTCGTTCACTTGCTATGTGAACCGCTTACTATTATGATTTAATAGATGCATCTATGGTATGGCCACATGTGCATTTGTATCAACTTACAAATTGGCTTTTGTAAGGTTGTTTGCTCGAACTGTTAAATTAAGAGCACAATTCCAAACTATAAAATTATTTTGATAATGTTGGTTGGTTTAGCAGAAATTGTATGCCTCCAATTATAGCTAGACCATTGATTATGAGAAAAAATCTCTCAAATAAAATTTGGTATGAGATGAGTTTATTTAATATGTATGCATCAAGCTAACAAGCTTCTCCCATCAAAATTGGTTCAGGGCCAGGAACCAAATAATTTCCATCTAAAGGTTTGATATGTGCACATATGATTTTATTGCTCCACCACGCACAAAGATGGATCCCCAAATGAGGTTGGAGGTAAATGTTAGATTTTCTAACATTAGGGGGAGATATGTTTAGCAGCTGAAAATTATGTGTGGGGTGAATTATCTAAATCCTCGTTAAAAAAATGTGAACTTGAAGTTCAAGAGATAATTCATTTGCAAAATGTTACAAATAATTTGTCAGATGTATTGATGACCCAATATTTTAATTAAGCTGCAAATGCATCAATAAATAGTCCTTGAAGGATAGAGTCTATGGTACGCCAGAAGCGTGACAGACCAATCGATTCCAAACGTAATACTCCTTGAGGAAGGAGAGGAGCAAATTATCAAAATGGTCATGATAATGAGGCAAGTGCTTTGAAAGAGCACTATGACATAACACTTCATAAAACCTTGGGAAAGGTTCAGGTACCTGAAAATGATGAAAAATAAAGAGATCTCGATAAATTATGGCGTATTGGAATCGATATCAAAATGACTGTCGATGGTATCTTTGATATGAAATAGCACTCAATGCTATAAATGGTTACGAGAATCTTAAATTCGAATCTATCATATAGTGTGGACAGATAAATGATTGGCACTATTCAAATATATTTTGTTTCACTTAGAAAAGTGATGTTTTTGATCTTATAGTTCATGGATCAAAATATAATGTCAGTGTGGTACAAATGAATCACTGTGAGAAAGTATAACCATAAGATATAAAGTGCGGTTTGACCCTCGGGGCATAAAGTATTTTCGCAAAAATTATGACATTATTAAATGGAGATATATTCTCCAATGGTGGATGGAGACTTGTTTCAGTCTGGCAATATATGAAATACTTGAATATGCATAATGAATGATTATTATGTCTAACTAGACGATGAAGGTTATATGAAAATCCTTGAAGGATTTGTCTTAAAACAATTTCATTGAGTACCCAATGATTTTGAGACTGCTTAACAAAGAGAAAGAATCTTTTTGATCTCATGAAAATGATTTAAAATGTCATGTATGTGCAATTGGTTCACTTACAGATTGCTGGTTATGCAAATGCTAGAAGATTATTTGATATACATAAGGAAAGTTATGTGAAAGGATTGTCATATTATCATTCAAGTTATGACAAGAAACTAATAAATCAAGTGACTCAACACATAAAAGATGTATGATTTTCTTTCAGAAGAAAAGACCGGCTTCAATAAAATTGAAATAATAAATTCTCGAGTCAGAAATGATTTGATTATATAGATGCAAAATATTTATTTGATCTGTATAAATCTCGATTGCAAATTGACTATTTATTTATATATGGAGCCACAACAAAATCTTGGCATTCAAAGAATCAAATCATGCAGAAATAATATTGATTTATAAAGAAAGTTGGAAGTGTGTTTGGTTGGAATCATGATCTATCATACTCAGAAAATATGTGATTTTCTTTTGAAAAAGATATTCCAGCCACCATACACGAAAATGATATATAGCTCAATTGAAGGGAGGATACAATCAAAGGAGATCAAACAAAGTATATTTCACCAAAAGTCTTTTTCACACGTGATCTTCAACAAAATGGTGAGATAGACGTTCAAAGACCCATTCAAGTGATAATCTTGTAAACTTATTCACTAAGGATTGTCAACATCAATATTTGAGAAGTTGTGATATAAGATTGGAATACATCGTCTCCGAGATATCAAGTAAAGTTTTTATTAGGGGGAGAAAAATATGCATTGTACTCTTTTCCTTAACCTTGGTTTTATCCCAATTGGATTTTCCTGGTAAGGTTTTTAACGAGGCAACATTCAAAGCGTATTAAAAGATATGTGTACTCTTTTTCCTTCACTAGGATTTTTTTCCATGGGGTTTTTTCCTAGTAAGGTTTTAACGAGGCATATTATCTATGGACATCCTAGGGGGAGTGTTATAAAATATTATATTGTGGATGTCCACTACACCAAGGGGTTACTCTCACCCATAATTTTCATTACTTTCCTCTATTATGAAGATAACCATAACCTCCAACTTTATAACTATTATTATTGTAACCTTTCACTTTCATAACCTCCTCCATTAGATTCATGTTAGTGTCATATTTATGACTAACCTTTTGTATGCCTCCATGTTACACTATAAATAGAGGCATAAGGGTTCATATTGTAGTGACTTGAATACTTTGAAGAATAAGAAATACTCTCATATATTGTCTCTATATTTCTATTATTTTCATCTTCTATATTTCTTGTCTTATTTTACTTTAGTTTTACAACATTAATTAATTAAATCATAGATGTATTCAAGTGAAATTATGAAAGATATAATATTAAAACAATGAATTTTACAAAGGAAAAAAGGGCAAATATACCCCTCGAACTATCGTAAATGGTATGCAAATACCACCCGTCATACTTTTGGGACATTGGTGCCACTGCCATCCAAAAACTAGAGCATATATACCCTTTATACTAACAGATATACACGTGTCATAATCTTATCCACCGATCCGACATTTATCGACGGATAAGATTGCGCCACGTGTCCCTATTTAGTCTTCTAGAGCATGTATATTATGTCCAATTCATGTGACACGTTTTATTTCTCAGGAGCTAAACAATTTAAGTTTGATCAAGAGTTTGCTCATGAAATCTTCAAAAAATTTAAAATGAAATTCATACAATTATAAACTACGTAAAAAGTATTAAGTTATAATAATTGACAATTCAAAATATTTAAAAGATATATGAAAAATTTACGGTCATAGATATGTTTGAATCTCGAAATCCGAAATATGTCACATAATTTGAAAGAGAGGTAATAATAGAAATTGTTCGGCCAATTAATTTATCAATATAATCAATATTATATATTGTTCAGATCCTTAGTTTTTCTCTTCTTCTTTTTGCATTGAAAATTTAGAAAGTATAAATAAACGATGCTGATTTCTAGAGCTTTTTTGGTTGTGCTTATAATTTATAGCTTATAAGTCAAAAATTATAAATTAAAATGATTAGTTTATAACTTTTGGTTAAATTTTATTATTTTAACTTAAAAATAAATACCTAAAAGCACTTTATTTTATCTAATTAATATAAATTCATTTGAAAATCATTTAATCTTAAAATCAACTAGAATAAGCTAATCCAAACCTCCTCCTAATTTCATTCCTTTTCGATTGGTTTTCTTATCAAAAGCCCATGGGCCAGTCTTATCAAAAGCTCATGTACAACTCACAGTGGGTCATCTAATCCCATTCATCATTCCAAATCAACTAGAAATTTTATATAAGCAAACTACATAAATTTCACTAGTTTAGGTCCTAATTACTAAGATTTTTGATAGTTTCAAATATTATTTTCTCTACCATATTTCATGCTTAGGATATACAAGTTTGAATCCGCGAGATACATGTATTTGTCAAATGGATAATTAATTTTGGAAATTTAAATTAATCAAATCCCTTAATATAAAGTGAAAATCAAGGAGTGTATCTATGTTTAATTAATTTCATTTTATTATTCTTTGAAATAATAAATTCATTAATATTATTAATAAAAGACAAAAACATGTATATCTTGGTCATATAATTTGTTTAATTTCATTTTATTACTCTTAAAATAATAAATTCATTAATTTGATATTTCTATTATCAATATATGATGTATCCAACAAATTAAACACTTAGATACATGAGTATCATACAAGTACATTCATATGTATCATAAAGGTATCTAGTATTAATTTTGTGTATTTGTTATATGTGTCTAGTATTAATTTCATGTATCTATTTATATGATCTAATATTAATTTCATGTATCCATTTATATGATCTAATTTTAATTTCATGTATCTTTATATGTATATAGTATTAATTTGATGTATCAAGTATCAATTTCATACATTATATTCAAAACATGTCTCTCAGATACATAGTAAGCATATACATATAATTATGTGTATCTAAATATGAAATGTACTGAAACGTACGAATTTAGGAACAAATCACGATGGTAGATCCGTATCTGTCTTATCATTAATCCAAAAAAAAAAAATCAAAATTCTTCCTTCTCTTTTTAGCATATGAATTTTTTTCTCATAGATACATAAATCTTAACTTAAATACATGACTCTTAACTAGATACATGTACACCTTATGTGTATCCAACATTGTTGCACTTAATGTGTACTTAATGGTGTATTTGCTCTGTTAATTAAAGCTTGGCGTAATTCTTCCATCTTGATTTGGGCCGTTCATATACTTAGATGTATTCTCGGCTTGAATGTTCACAGATGAAGAGTCAGTCCCTGCAATTAAAAATTGATGAGCGAAAATAAACAAATAAAAATTGTTTGATTTAGTATAATATTGTTAATGTATAGTACCTTTAACAAGAATCATCCTATTTTAGGAATGGTCAGCCAATAAAGTGTTTGAGAAACAACAAAATCAAAAAATATAAAACCTAATTTGAAAAACTTTTTAAAATTGAACTTTAGAATATTATGAACTTTAATTCAAATACAAAACCAAGATACATGAGAATAATAAAACAATAGAAACAAACATATATGCATAATATTGATTTGAACATGCAAACATGTATTGAGAGGACGAAGGAAGAAAGAGGGAGAAGATGAAGGACAAAAGAGGGTTGGTGGATGTGGGTGGGGGAGAAACGACAAATGTAGTAGAATTTTTTTTGACTTATTAATGAACCATTAATTAAGGATTTTAAATTTAAGATAATTATTCAATACCATATTTAAGAGATTTGTGTATCTGATTAAATCTTTTAAAATATATGGTATAAATATTAAAAGTGGTAACATGTGTAATTATTTTAAATTATAGTATCTATAACAGTAATGTATGTGTAGTTAGGTAGTTTTTCTATTTTATATCGCACAACAGTCCAAAGATTTTCACAAAAAATTGTCATTATAATCAATGTAAAATCATACACTTATTATATATTGATATACACTTTGTATACATTGAGTAAAAACTTGCGTTGGTTACAAAAGATTAGAGCAAAGTACACAAATACCCGCTTTTAGAGTCTTCATTTAACTTGGTCGAGTGTAGTTAATTTGGGTCGGGTATAGTTAATAATGAGGGTTTGTAAGTTAATTTAAGTAATTAAATTGTAACCAATAGATGGTCGCCACATTTAAATGATAATTCGCTTTAAAAGTGGTTAATATTGAACCTAAAGGTGGATGACAGGGTATTTCAGAGCCAGTAGGTGGATGAAAGGGGTATTTGGAAGCCAATAGATGGATGGAGGGTAATTTTATACCATTTTTAATAATTTGAGGATATTTTAGGCCCGTTTCCGTTTAAACAAATTTAATTAATTCCTAAAATATGTGGCAATCATCTATTGATCACATTTTAAATAACCTACATTTATTTACAAACCCACCCATTCCTAATTAGATGCGTCCAAATCATATCCGTCCGACTCACATTAACTTAAATCAACTGACCAAATTCTCCATTTTTTTCCAATATCAAAAACTATGAAAGAAACTTTATAGAAAAGGAAAGCACTCGAAATGGCACTATAAACCACCTTGAATGATAGTAAGGGAAGCCATAATCGTATTTTGTTGAATAGAAAATGTCTTCCCTTTGGGAAACTCTCATATGTGAGTCTTTGCTTTCTTTTTTTTGGGAAGAGGTATATGCCATATTTTCCCCTCTCTTGTAAGTGATCTTAGTAATAAACAAGATTCTACTTCGAGGTTAAAAAAAACGAGTAATTCGTACTAGTTCTTTCAACATAGATAACGTGCAATAATAATAACATTATTTCATTGTCATGTTTAAAATATTCAGAAAAACAGGCCGTCTCAAACAGGCTTATTGTATTTATGTATTAATTAGAATTTTTTTTTGTAGCTAAGTAAGATATTGACTCTCAACTAGCCTCATGGTTCAAACACTGTCACTTCCATGTGTAGCTTTTCTAACAACTTCTTTAGTAAACCAAACGTGAAATACAGCAAAACATAACATGAAGGGAAAATTTAAAATACTATTATACTTCAATCTAAACCAAGCCTAACCGAATTATCAATTGAGTTTTAAAAGATTCTACAATATGATATCATTTTAAAGTTACTTTTTCTTCCTCCCTCTTGAAAAAAATGCAAAACATTTACTTCACAAAGTAACAATTGAATTTTTTTGTTTTACTTTGAATGTAGTTTATAGTCTTTTTTATAATTGAGTGAGTAACCATGTGAGTTCAATTCTCATTACCTTTTTCCTCTCCCTACCCTTTCCCGTTCCCAATATTATAATGGAAATTAAAAGAAAAAAAGAACACATAATTACAAGTACTACTTCTATAATCCTGATTTTAATGAAAACTTCAAACATTTTTTTTTTAAAAAAAAGTGCTTCATGTGATTCCTCCCTTTGGTCCATCCTTGCAATAATGCAACGGGGTTATTTAATATCTCTTTTCAAAGTCTATTGAGCGTGCAAATTAGCCTCTATCACCACCACAAAAAAATAGAAACAAAAAGAATCCCTCATTATATATACACATTACAAAAGAGGAAAATATAAACATAATAAAGACAACAACATATTATATAAAAGAAAAGGAAAAACACTACTCTCTTCTTTCTTCATCCTTTTGCTCTCTTCATCAAGAATCTCAATGTCTACTACTTCTCCTACCACTAATACAACTCCAAGATATGGTCAAAGAGCCACCACATTTTCAACCCCAATTTTCACTCTTTCTTCTACTACACCTTCTCATTCTTCCTTTGAATCACTCTCTTTATATGATCAAAAGGGAGTGCCATTTTCTTGGGAACACATTCCTGGAATTCCAAAGCAACAGAGTTCAAGAAAAAATAGCTCTTCTTTAAGCCAACTACTTCCATTACCACCACCATCCAGAAATCCTCCAAATTCATCAAAGAAAATACAAAGATTACGCGACGAATTTTCTCCAAGAAAGAGTAGTACTACTAGTGAAGGCTTCAAAAAAGATCCATTTTTTGCAGCATTTGTGGAATGTTCCAAGGATCATCAAGAACATCATGAGGATTTTAGTGACATGTGGAAGAATACTACTACTTCATCTTCTAAGGTAATGAATTCATCAACAAGAAGTGACAAATTTGGATTCATGAACATGTATGCATCTTGTAAAAGAACTTGTACTGTTTCAGAATCCATTGTTTATCTTCCAAGATCAAGAAATTATGATCTCCTTAGAACTCGTCGAACAAGCCGATAAAAAAAAAGGTCACTCAAGTTTGGTACTGTTCGAAATATAATTGTGATTTTCTTAACTTATTTATATTATTTTTTCAAACTTTTTTATGCTTATATCTTTTAGGCTATATGAAATTATGAATATGTCCAACAATGATAAAGTAGATCTCTTTTTTTTTTGTTTTTTTTATATTATCTTACTTTTTGGTTTGCTAAGAGCAATTTCCAATGTGTTTTTATTAGGGCACAATTTCGTCTCATCATGTGTTGTCATAATGTTAAATGGAAATTATCTATCCTTTCTGTATTTCATGTGATGAGTTTATGGCATCTTGACTAAACGTTACACCAACCACATGTGAAACTTTTTTTAAGTATTGAGAAAATAATATTGGACCACTAAACCACTTATAAGTGGAGTCACACACAAACATACAAACACTCATTTAATTGCCACATAATTTCAGAGAATTATAAGAAATATAAATGTATTGTGATCAAAGTGTATACATAGTCTTTTGTCCACCGTATTAAAAGTAGTTGTTCGCCTTCCTTTTATGAGACATATATCAAAATATGAAAATGACATTTTCAGATCTTTTACATGTAAAATGAAGATCTCTTATAAAACAATAAATATAAAACTAAAAAAATTGTAAATTGTTAGAGATGTTAAAATAAAATGAGTATTTATTTATTATTTCATAAAAGAATGTGTTGGTGTAATATACCACAAATACAGTAAATTACAGTTGAAATAAAATGACAAAAATGAATAAACAAATCTTTAGGCTGAAGCGCGGATATCTCGCTCTCTTTAAGGAGATTCAAGGCCACTGCGGCATAATCTAGACCGATCCAGTAGTAATACTCTTGACTTTTTCCCTCGATGTTACAACAGCTCAACAACATCGTACAACTCAAACAACTCCGGATTAGTTGAAGAGTCCAAAGCTCCACATAAGAACACATTCCTTCAACATATAAATACTCTCTTGTTATAGTGAATATAGTTGAAGACTTGGAATATTTTTCTATGTTTCAATTCTCTCTTTCATTACTACACATTACAATATTATTTCACACTTCTCATCTTTTTTAGATACTTCACAAAGGAAGAAACACCACTATTTATAGGTGAATCTTCCATATAATCAATACGTAGAATGAGGGGTAGTAATGTAGGTAGATAAATGTGATAGATGTTACATGAGTTACGAGAAACTAATGGTCATATGAGTTACAAGAAACTAATGATGATGAGAGTTACAAGAACTAATGGTCATATAAGTTACAAGAACCAATAGTCATCTTCTACCACAATTCATAACCACTAATTTATACACTTAATATTTTATTTTAATAATAAAATGCATAATACACCAACATTCCCCAACTCATTTTAATATTAAAATAAGAGAGTTCACCATTTTAGTTAAAGGGAGACTATTATGCATAATGAAGGTGTGCTCTTCAACTAATCCGAAGTTGTTTGAGTTGTACGACGTTGTTGAGTTGTTGTATCATGGAGGGGACAAGTCAAGAGTATTACTGCTGGATCGGTGTAGATTATGTCACAATGGGCTTGAATCTCCTTAAAGAGAGCGAGATATTCGCGTCTCAGCCTAAAGATTTGTTTATTCATTTTTGTCATTTTATTTCAACTATAATTTATTGTATTTATGGTATATTACACCAACAGAATGTACAAATCAAACGTGAATGAGTAAATATGGAGAGAGTAATTCAATTAAAATACATAGCAAAAGATGATACTACTTGAGAAAACTTTACCTAACATTGTTGCCCTTGTTTGATCAAAGGATCCCTTTCACCCAAACAATGTTCTTTTATGATTGGCCATTTATTTTGTCACTACTCACTATACCATGTTTTTTTGTTCTTCAATAATTTTAGTGTAGAATATTATTAATATTTTCGAGTATATTTTCGAGTATAAACAACTATAGTATACCATAAGTTCAATTGATTAAGCTAGCATTAACACACTACTGAGTACCATAAGTAGGGGTGTACATGATCGGGTTGGTTCGGATTTTTCAAATATCAAACCAAATTATTTGTGTAAAATTTTTAAATTTATAAACCAAACCAAACTAATAAAATTCGAATTTTTTCGGGTTTTTCAACCTCGGGTTGGTTTGGGTTTTTCAAATACCAAATCAAACCATTGTGTCGAATTTTTAAATTTATAAATCAAACCAAACTAATAAACCTCGGATTTTTTCAGATTTTTGGATTTTTTCAGTAAAGTTTGCATACAAACATATAATTAGCTTGTGCTCCAAATATTTCTTTAGTCCAACCAAAATTCAATTATCTAAGGTGTTTCTTAAAAAAATAACACAAAATATGAGATTAGGAAATGACACAAAAATATTCAATAAAAAATAATAATGAAATCATCATATAAAATAAATATTGCAAAGTCATAATGAAAATGATCATAATTTAAAAGTACTAAATCATGCTAAAATAAGTTTAATAAGTATTAGTTACATTACTAAATATTTAAAATTAAAATTAGATTATGTATTTTAATTGTCTAAACCAATGTAAAATTAAAGAACAAATATTCAATATTATTGTCATTCTTAGTGTTGAATTGATTTTTTTTTGCATTAGTATTAATTTGATTTTGATTTAAGTTTTATTACAATTATCAACATCTATGGACTATAATCTTTATTAGACCATTCCGAATTCTAAGTTTTAAACTTGAAATAATATATTAAAAGATAAAAACTATGAAATAGTATAAGAAATATTTTAAAATTATATCAAAGTAAATATTTTTATGTATAAAATAAAATTTTTAAATTACATATATAATGTCGGGTTGGTTTGGTCTCAGGTTGGGTTTTTTTAGTTAAAACCAAACCACCCCAAATATAGTCGGGTTTTTTTTTTTTTTTCAATACCAAACCAAGTCAAACCAAACCACTAGTTGAGTTTTTTTATCGGGTTGACTCGGTTTGCGGTTTGATTCGATTTTCGGTTCGATTTTGTACACCCCTAACCATAAGACCGTATGATAGATGTGTCGTGGAACGGTGGAAGTTTTACTTTGGATGTACCTAGCTACAACAAAAGTCAAATGCTTTAAGGGTTGGACATAGGATGTTTATGAGTCTGTTTAGATCGATTTTTGGTTAAAAGCAAAAATAGAATTAATTTAATCTATTTTTTAATTATTAAAATTAAATTAAATTTTTATTTAATGAAATTTAATGGTATTTTTCTTCTCTTTTTCCTGTGGTCAAAAAAGAAATTTTCAACCTTTCTCAACTTATAATCCTTTATTACCTCTTTATTGTGGTGATTATAATTTCCTTTGTTTATAGGGAGAAAATGTCTTAAAGTTTATGTTTTAATTAGGTATAAAATACAATTTATAAGACCTAACTACACAACCTTTATTTTCACATTTTCTAAAATTCCCTACCATTTCAAAATATTACAAAAATCCCTCTTTTTCTCTCCATTTCTGGATAAATTATTCACTGCCCTTCCAACCCAACGATTTTGTTCCTATTTTCACGCCTAAAATCACTCTCATATATCGGCAGTTACAACCATCACTTCATTTTTGAATTTCAAATATATTCTCTCTCCAGTTCATCGATTTCAAGTTCCTAAAAGAGGTAGAACTATTTCTTCATCATTTTTTTTTCTTTCCAGTTCTTCAATTGTCGTTTTTTTTTAATTTTTTTTTTTTAGCTTTTTCATCTACAATTTTATAATACATATGGATTTTGCTCCCTCTTTTAGTTTTAGGTTTACCCAAATTAGTTTCACCTACTAGAGATTAGGTACCATGTGTATTTGATTCTGATGATGAAAACTTTCATGAGAATAGATCTAATCAACGAAACGATCTGCTAATCATGAAGAATTTGAGGGCAGAGGAGTCGAAAAAATGATGCATACTCGAGTTCTAAATCTACTGTTGAAAAAAAGGCTCAAAGAAGGAAAAAGTTGGATCTGTCATTACACGATCATCACTACCAAAGATACAGATTTTCAATGTATCTCGTTTATTTTGATTCTTAAATTAGTCTTTGTTAGTGTTATTATTGATCTGATATATCACTCCTACAATAGCCTTTGTTTTATGCAATGTACTATGTTCATATTTAAAGTATTGATATATAACTCTAATGTTGTTGAATCTTCGATTAGTGTTTATCATGTTCAATATAGATGTACTTGATTTATAAACACTACCTAATGTATCATTAACTTGTATCAAGTTATATGATGTATCTTCAAGCGTGATACATAAATCATCATGTTCTATAACTGGAGAACTGTGTATCAGATTCAACAATAGGTTTATTATACATATCAGTGACAATCTTTTACCACCAGATACATACACCCAAAATTATTCAACTAGCAGACTATGTGTATGCCCAATAAACACACTTGATACATAAACCCTTTATGTTCTATAGCTAAGGCACTGTGTATCAAATTAATTGATATGTGCATGATACATAATATATATATATATATATATATATATATATATATATATATATATCAAATTCAGTAGTTTTCAACCTTATTACATGTATCATATCCATCAATTGATCACCACTGTGTTATGTATCACACACAAAAATGCTATTTGAAATAGTTAAGTGACTTTCTACGATAAAAATCCTTAATTGAATGACCATTTGAGATATTATCTTGAAACCAACTTTAAATGTTGTACATTTCTTGTAATAGAAAGGATGATGAACAATTAGAATCTTTTGGAGAAAAATGAAGACTTTTATTGTGATGTCAATCTCATGAGACAAGGACAATGCATGCATACAACTTGTAACTCTTCATCGATCTCCTTAAACACCGACGAAAGAGGAGTACTACTATAATATCTTAGCAAAAATTATGTCAATTAAGAAACTAATAAATATAATATATAGTTTACTAAATTACCATATTTAATAAATGTTTTTTTGAAAATTAAACACTATTAAAAAGATTGAGTATGGGTAACGTAGGAAAAAAGATACTTATTTGTATCTTGAATTCCTAAGGTGACCATTACTTAGGATAATTTTTTTCTTTTTGGCTAAGGTAACACTTAATGTAACGCTTTTGAATATATTAAATTTAATACTTTAGGAAATAGTTAAAATTAATAATAAAGATAATTAAAAATTAAGTGATAAATTAATTATAATGAATAAAAAAGTAGGCAGATAAAAAAAAAGAAAAATAAATAAAATAAAAAATAATATTTAAAAAAAAAAAGTTTTACAGTAGTAGCTTGACTAAGGAGATGATGAAGTAAATGTGGGAATAGTACAAAAGGCAGACCACAAAGTTAATGCTTCTTGTTGTAGTTGTTGTAACAATAACATGCAGCTGAATATGTGAAAGACATTGTTTGTCGGAAAACTAGGCCTATCATAAATATGGTTGGATGGATGAAATCTTTTTGTCGTTAAATAAAAAGTTTAAATTTGAACTTTATGAATAAAAGTATTTCTTTCGAATTATTTTACTTGTCATATTTTTTATTTGCATACTTTTTAAGAAATCATGAAATTGTTTGTAGAGTGTATTAGAAAAATAATACTCCTTCCGTTCCATTTTATGTGGCACTTTTCGGATTTCGAGATTCAAACAAGTCTATCTTTAACCATAAATTTTTCATCGATCTTTTAAATATTTTGAATTATCAATTGTTGTGACTTATAGTACTTTTTACGTAGTTTATAAATATATAAATTTCATTGCAAAAAAATTGAAGATTTCATGCGCAAATTTCCGATCAAACTTAAACGGTTTGACTCTCAAAAAACGAAAAGTGCCACATAATTTGGGACAAAGGAAGTATATGTATTGCTTTTGTATATTATTAATAACTTATTTGGTATACTTTTTAAATCTATGTATAACTAATGCAAGTTAATTATACATTTTATTTGACATTAAGATATATATAACTAATATACGGAAATCCATAATATTAATAATGTAAAGGTTAGTTCAATGAAAGTGCTTGTTGTTTTAAAATTCTGCTAAGCCAAAAGTATTTACTATGTGGTTATAACTGCAAAACGGGCTAAGCACCATAGATAGACTCAAAAAATAGGGGGTAGATGTTGATTTGAAGTGTGTTGTGCCAACTCCATCTTGAATCCAGAGATCATATGTATACAAGTTATTTTTATAGTCATTTGGAAGCAATATATCTTGGGAATCATAGGCTCTGCTAAGGGGAAAACTCAAATTACTCAAATTTTTAATTTAGTATATACTGAGTATGTCTATGCTATCGGGATTGAGAGAAACTAAAAGATCTTTGAGAAGAAAAGCAAGAATTGGGAATCTATTATCAGGAAGATCGCTTAGATTTGTTATTTTAGGACTAACCAGAAAACTATGCAAGACATTCATCAATTTATCTATGAGCTTGCTAACTTAGTTTTCCTTTGGTTCACGTTGTCTTTGTTTTGAGAATAACAAGCTGTGTCATGGAGTTGTGTCATGGTTTAGTTATTGGTTTTGTAATTGGTACAATTGGTGATTAATATAATCTTGTTAGTTACCAAAAAAAAGAAGTAATGAAAAGGTTTTAATGACTAAAGACACAATTGTCCTTCAATACTTTTTTCCACATTATTTACTCCTCATATATATGTGGAGGTTATTTTTGAAAATAAATATTTTATAAAGAAATTATGTAATGCATGTTATTTATGATACATCAAATCAAATAATGTATAAGAAATAATTTTATCATAATTAATGCAAATATCACTTATACAAACATTAATATTAATACACAACATTCAAACACTATGTAACACTATTCTTATACACCTAATTCATGCTACTGATCATATATTTTGATTATTATACACCTATTTATTATGGTTAATCGTTAAAATGTCAATCTTTCTCCAAAATAAATAAAATAAGAGTTGATCTAAACAGCTATAATATATAGTATGTATTTATCATTTAGATTTTCTATATTAGTCATTATTTATTACTTTTAAAAATAATTATTATTATTAATGACAAAATTAAAAATATGCAATTATATTTTTATTTTTTAAAATTATAATTATTTGAATTATTTTATTTTAGTAAGAGAGGCATAGAGAGTAATTAAAATACTAGGAGTAGTAGATAGCAAGTCTTTGTCTTTGATCTCGAATTGACTTGAATTGGATATTTGCACCGACTAATGGGCACGTTCCCTCTTTTACGATTGCTATAGTATGGGTATTCTTTCTTAAATAATATGTAAAAGAACGAAAGTATTGAAAATACTTTTAAATTTAGTTTTATTGGTTTTGTTTCTAAATTATTGATTATCTTAAAAATATTTTATTACTTAATTAATTAAATTTAGATACATTCTTAATTTGTCGCATGACATAACTTGTGGTCTCAAACTCTTATAGGAGCATGAGACTCATACTAAAAAGGTAAGAGAAGTGTTGAAAATATTTTAAACATGGCAAAAATTTAGATGCATATTTCACTCATATTGCAAGATTGGAGTGTATTTAAGTTCAGTTAGTCAAGTTAAGGGATGTTTTTAAGAGTATCAATAGTTCGAAAATGAAAGTAAATATTCACGCCTAACGTAGAATTGTTTTCAATATTTCTCCTCATATAAAATAGTAAGGAAAATAATTAATGAATAGTTTCTCAAAGAGGAAAAATCTTCAGTCATTATTTAGCAGGCATTTGACTATAAGATTTGAGATCCAAATTAAAATCTTTGATTTGCAATTACTATTTCTTTATGAAATTTGAACAAAACTCTAATTTTTAATTCATATCATAATTTAAAATCTCAAATTCTCTAAAAAAAATATTCTAATTTTAAATTAATATCATAATTTCAATTTTCAAATTCTCCAAATAAGTAGAATTTCAAAAATCAAGTTATATTTTTAATTTTAAAAAAGATAAATAAAAATAGGCTCATAAATTTATATTCTATATATATATAAAAAATAGATTCATCATTTATTGTAAAAGTGACCATCCAACCTACTTTACTCTCTAGTCTCTCTTTTATTCGAAGGTTATATAAACATGTCTTTTCACTTGAATACAAATCAACAAAATGAATGAACCTATGATAAACAAAAATAAACACAACACAAAAGACAAAATGAGAGAACATCTTGAAGATAAACTTAGTCTGAATGTATAATTAGGAATATATTTAAACTATTTTCTATAATATAGGGATATATTTAGCCCTTAGCCGTTAAAAAAAACAATTAAGGATGCGGGGTAGTATCTATTATTTAAAATTGAGGAAGAAGTTTGATTTTTAAAGCAAAATCAAGAAGTAAATAATTTTCCACCATATAAATTAGAAATCATTACAGGCCCATGTCTTACGGATATTAGTCAACTTTGTTAAATCCTTCGTTCATTTTCATTTGTTGATGTTTGATTTTATAATAAAAAGAGGTAATTTTATTATATTATCTTTATTATTTATAAGTCATTTAAATATTAAAAAAAAATATTTAATTATAAGGTTAAGAAAAGATAAAATTAACAAAGTATTTCTTAATTTTTCAAATTAAATAATAAAATTGGACAATTACTTTTAGTATATTGAACCGGAGCAACTCATACAAATTAGTGTTGCAATTGACGAAAAATGGTACTAATGCCAGACTATGAAAGTGACGTACAATTTATTGAAGAGTAACTAAAGTTACAATCTAATTATGGTTATGAATATACTTCCTCCATTTCATATTAATTAAATTTTTGAAATATTTTTTATTTTTCAAATTAACATAATTGTTCAATTTTCAAGACTATTTTTAGAATGTTCTTCCAATTTTACCCTTCATTAGTTAGTATTGGAATTAGTTATTAATTAATGTTTAGTTAATTTAATCATAAATTTGACAATAACTAATAAGAGTAAAAATGGAAAGTTATACATAATTTATATCTTAATCTTCTTTTTTTAAAGGGTGTAAAACACCTTAATAATTCAATTAATATGAAATGGAGGGAGTATCATACGTCAATCAGTGAATCCACCATATTTAATGTGTTAGATGAATTTCATAAAGTTATTTAAATGCTTGCAAAGATATGGCAGATGAACTTGTCCCCTCTATTTAATTTTTGTGTCGAAAACGAGCTTCATTCCTTTTTCCCAGACATAATTTCCACCGAAAAAAAGATATTTCCACAAAATATTCTAGTTTTTGGTGTATTTTATTACTTTTTTCAAGACATTATATTTATTATATTCAAATGATGATATAGTAAAATTATTCTTCAATTTATACTCCTTCCGCCCAATAATACTTGTCCATTATACTAAAAATAGATGTCCAACAATACTTGTCCACTTTATGAAATTCATGTATAATTTTACACTTGGTTCCTAATTTACCCTTATCATTAATTATAGTCATTTTCCTATTACATTTTTCAAGATATTGTATTTGTTATATTCAAAGGGTGATATAATAAAATTATTGTTCTATTTTTAGTTTCTTAAATGGTGTGTCAAATCAATAGTGGACAACTATTGTTGGACAGGGGGAGTTATATTTAAGAAGTGTGCAAAGTCAACAATGAACAAGTACTATTGGACAGAGAGAGTATATTTTATTATACTTATCACTTTTAGCATATCAAGAAAAAGATATATTTTTTTTCGTATTTTATCTTCAACATTAATTACTTATTCGCTAAATCATTTATCAATACCTAAAACTAAACATCAATTAATTTGAGTATTATGACAAAATATTCATGTAAATCATTATGTCTTTAAGGGTGTGTATAAAATCCAACCTAGATAAGTAAAAGTGAACCAAAAACATGATACTAGCTTGAAGTATCTTACTGTTCCATCTTCTCTCTCTGTTTTTTTTTTTTTTTCATTATTATCTTATTCTTCTTTGGTTATCTTTCTATTTTCGTTGTTAGTATTTGTCACGATCCAGATCGTCGTGATTGCACCCACACTAATCCTCCGGTGGGAGAACCACTATTTCAACCCAAACCAAGCAACTAAACCAAATACTAAAGCATTTAAGGATACGAAAATAGGAATAATATCTAAAAACAGAAATTCCCATAAACTTTCAAAAGATCTAACAACTAAACAATGTAGAAAACACACCTAGAACCTGAAATTCAATGTACCAAAATATCTAACAAAGAAACAAAGTCTAAACAAGAAGGGTCACAACCCCAAACTAACAACTAATAACTAACTAGAAAAGTCTAAGTCCGAAATGGTAGACATAGACAAAAGAGAACCCATGGCAGTCCGGAAGAATTGGCTCACCCTTGAATTCGAACAATGTTCACTGATCTAGGCAAGGTCTGTTAATAGTTGCTTAAAGATGCCTTGTGCTCAAACAAAGAAAGAGCAAGTGCAGTATCAATACACAATTACAGTGTACTCGTAGAATCACATGGCTATCCCACTAAGTGCAACATAAGCAAGTCAATACAACATTACAAACATGCAACACACCGAACATATACAATATTGATTATCACATGCACAACAATACACATTTATAACAAGTCACTGGTCCTCTTATGGAACCCAAACCCAAACTGTTAGCATACCGAAACGTGGTACCCGATCCAATGTTTATGTCGAAACGTGGCAACCGATCCCTGAGATGTGGCAACCGATCCCAATTAGTATATCGAAACGCAGTATCCGATCCAAACAACACACCACAATCACAATCACAAGTACATTCTCAATAATCGTACAATCAAGAAGTGATTCATGGCATATAGTTATTCATCTATCTCATTTACAACAAATGTGATCAACATTCGCATACATACATAACACAATCATAGAATCACAACCATAATATATCTCGAAATAAGCTTGAAACCCTAAAAAACTTGATCCTTCCCTTTTTGGATTCGTTCCGCTTGTTCTTGGTCTACAAACAATCATAATAACACGAAAATCAATAAACAATCACTAACTACCCAAATTGCTAACAATTCTATGAACCCTAGATCATACCCATGATCCTAAGCACCCAAAATAAGGTTATTTCCACCATAGAATCTAGATCAAAACCCTCCCCCATCGATAATTACCTATTCTATTACGTTCTACGGATCGAAAAACTGATTCGGAGAGTGAAAAACTTACATTTAGCCTCAAGAATGGTGGAAAATTGTCAAGAGTCGCCTGGGGTTCATTCCTTAGCTCTAAAAATTGAAAAGTACATAATAAAGTATTTTGGGGTTTATTTACGACTTTAAGTCGCATCTGGCCCGCCACAACGGCCCGGCTAGAGCGACCAAAACCACCGCCAAAGCGGCTTGCACGAAACAATGAGATATTTTAATAATTCCAAGACCCCCATTTCACAACACATCTTTAACCAACGACGCTCAGAAAATATAGTTCACGCTAAGATCGATTTTGGGAGTTCTACTCACTCGAATTCAATTTCGTAAAATCGTACAGATTCCTTAATGACTTATCTAACTACTCATGTAATCAAAATCATAAATAACTCACTCGATTGTTACCAGATTTTCTTACACCTCAATGACTCCAATTTCGTCCAAATCTGATCTAGGTTGGGAATTTCAAGTTACTACAAAAAAGTTTTCCGACCCAAAAAGTTTCCTATTGGATTTTCTATAATGACAGAACCCATTCGTTACAATAGATACCAATTTACCCATCACTCGTCTCCGAGTGACAAACTAAGGAAAAGCAGGCTAAGGAAGGAATGATGTATTACTTGAATTGACGAACAATTGGGGATACTTGTCTCGCATGTACCTCTCGGTTTCCCAAGTAGCTTCCTCAACTGGACGATGCTTCCATTGAACTTTCACGAGCCTAATTTCCTTGGTCCTCAACTTACGCACATCACATTTAAGAATTGCAACTGGTACCTCCTCATATTGAAGGTCTTTGTCTAACACAATTGAGTCCCACTTAATGATATAATCACCATCACCATGATACCTCTTCAACATGGACACATGAAATACCGGATGAACTCTCGATAAATTAGGAGGTAAAGCCAATCTATACGCTACCAGTCCTACACATTTAAGAACCTCAAAGGGACCAATGTATCGCAGACTTAGCTTACTTTTCTTGCCAAATCTCATCACCCCTTTCATGGGTGATACCTTAAGAAGAACATTTTCATCGGTTTGAAATGTCATGTCTCTTACCTTGTGATCCGTATGCTTCTTATGTCTACTCTGGGCGGCTAGAAGTTTAGTTTGAATACTCCTTACCATATCTTAAGCATCCTTCACTAAATCGACCCCCAATGGTTTCACATCTCCAGCCTCAAACCATCCTATATGTGATCTACATCCCCTCACATAGAGTGCCTCAAATGGTGCCATATCTATGTTGGAGTGATAACTATTATTATAAGAGAATTCACACAAAGGCAGGAACTTATCCCAATGCCCTCCAAAGTCAATCACACATGCCCTCAGCATGTCTTCTAACATTTGAATAGTCCTCTCTGACTGCTCTTCTGTCTGTGGATGGAAGGCTATGCTAAAAGTGAGTTGTGTGCCCAATTCATCATGTAATTTCCTCAAAAACTTGGATGTGAATTAGGTACTGCGGTCTGAGATGATAGAAAGGGGCACCCCATGCAACCTCACTATCTTTTTCACATAAACTTTAGCCAATTGTTCAGCATTATAATATATTCTTACCGGAATAAAATGGGTTGACTTAATCAATCTATCAACCACTACCCAAATAGAATCAAACTTCCCCAAAGTCTTGGGAAGAACAACCACAAAATTTATGGCTATCCTTTCCCACTTCCATTCCGGAATTGACATTCTTTGAAGCAAACTTGCAAGCCTTTGGTGTTCATACTTCACTTGTTGGCAATTCTGACACTTGGCCACAAACTCCACTATATTCTTCTTCACGCCCGGCCACCAATAAACTTGCTTCAAATGTCAATACAACTTGGTCACACCCGGATGAATAGAATATTGCAAGCCATATGATTCTGTCAATAATTTCTGAATCAAGTCATCAACTCGAGGAATACAAATTCTTCCTTTAAAACTGAGGACATTTGCCGTATAAAAAGTAGTTTCTTGTGCCTTACCAATCGCAATCTTCTTTCTAAGCTCCTCTAAATTCTCATCCTCAAACTGTTTGGCCTTGATCTCCTCAATGAACGTGGACCTAACAAATATGCTACCTAACACCCCACCTCTTTCTGAAATGCCCAACTATATGAACTTAGACTCTAAGGTCTAAATTTCCTTAGCCAAAGGTCGCTTGGATACACTCAAGCAAGCTAAACTACCCATACTCACCGTTTTCTGACTCAAAGCGTCTGCCAACACATTAGCCTTGCCCGGATGGTATTGAATGGTGACATCATAATCTTTAAGTAACTTCATCCACCTTCGTTGTCTCAAATTCAGATCCTTTTGAGTGAACACAGTTGCAAACTACGATGATCAGTAAACACTTCATACTTAACACCATAGAGGTAATGCTCCAGATCTTAAAAGAAAATACTACCGTTGCCAACTCCAAATCATGTGTGGGATAATTTCTCTCATGCACTTTCAATTGAAGCGAGGCAAAAGCTATAACGTTTTTATCCTGCATCAACACAACACTCAAACCAAAATGTGAAGCATCACAATAAACAATAAAATATTCTGAGCTTTTGGAATCTCTCCTCACATTTTTCAGTCCATTCAAATGGTATCTCTTTTTTAGTCAAATTAGTCAAGTGAGTGGAAATAGAAGCAAAGTTCTTCACAAATCAACGATAATAGCTAGCGAACCCCACAAAACTCCTAACTTCCGTCACAGAGCTAGGCCGAACCCAATTCTAAACTACCTCAATCTTTTGAGGATCATTAGCCTTTCTTTTGAAACTACATGTCCCAAAAATGCAATAGAAGTCAACCAAAATTCACACTTAGAGAATTTACCATACAACCTTTGTTTCCCAAGAACACCTAAAACAATACGAAGATGGTTGGCATGCTCTTCCTTATTTTTCGAATAGACCAAAATATCATCAATAAAGACTATGATGAAAGAATCAAGAAATGGCTTGAACACCCCATTCATTAAACTCATGAAAACTACAGGCACATTGGTCAAACCAAAAAACAAAACTAGGAACTCATAGTGCCTATTGCGAATTCTAAACGCCGTCTTGGGCACATCCTCAGGCCTAATTTTCAACTGATGGTAGCCAGACCTTAGATCAATCTTGGAGAAAACTGACACACATTGCAATTGGTCAAAAAGATCATCTATTCAAGGAAAATGATACTTGTTTTAAATAGTGACCCTATTCAATTGCCGGTAATTTATACACATTCTCAGACTACCATCCTTTTTCTTAACAAACAAAATTGGGGCACCCCATGGGGAAGTTCTAGGACAAATAAATCCCTTATCAAGAAGCTCTTGGATTTGAGCCTTAAACTCTTTTAATTCTGCCGGAGCCATGCGATATGGAGGGATATAAATGGGACGAGTATCAGGTTCTAGATCAATGCAGAAGTCTATATCCCTATACAGAGGCATACCAGACAAGTCATTAGGAAACACTTCTCTAAATTCTGACACCACAAGAATAGACTCAATGGATGGAGACTCAACCTTAATATCTCGAATATGAGCCAAATAAGCCAAACAATCATGCCCTATCAATTTCCTTGCCCGAATGAAGGATATGATCTTAGCTTGCTTAGGCTTGTACACCCTTTCCCACTCTAATTTTTCCCTTCCCAGAATTTCTAGAGTTACAGACTTAGTATTACAATTAAGCACAGCATAATAGGGGGACAACCAAGTCATGCCTAAGATTATATCAAAATCAGTCATATCCAAAATCACCAAATCAGCCCAAGACTGAAAATCCATAAACAAAATTGGACAAGCACAATAGACATGGGTGACTATGACTGACTCTCCAACTAGGGTAGAAACATGGATGGGGGCATCAAGTATATCACAAATCATAGCAAATTCTGAGGCAAATCACACGGATACATATGAATAAGTAGAACCCGGATCAAATAGCACATTAGCCATCTGATCACAAATAAGAATAGTACCTGTGATCACTACGTCAGACGCCTCTGCCTTATTCTTGTCCGAAAAGGTGTAACACTGAGCCCTATCATCTTGACGAACCATTTCCCTGCCTGGTTGCACATTACCTCTGCTTGCATTTCCATTTCCTCTACCTCCACAGCCTCACTAATTACCTCATCGCTCACCTTATGGACGTCATCTACCATTATTACCATTCCCCGCGAGTACTACTACTTTAGACTATTGCTTCACGGAATCTAACACACGTGGGTGGGGACAATCTCTCCTCATATGCCCAGGTTCACACAGTTGTAACATGTACGATCAAAAGATGGTCTGCTGCCCGCCGAAGGTGAGACTCCCTGACTATCCTAAATCAAATTATGAAGTGGAGTTCCCGAGTAATTTCATGTAGAGGCGGGCATAGTAAACTGAATTGGCATGGCTGTAACCGTTGGCCTCCCGGAACCTCTGGAATAGAAACCTTGAAAGTTACCCGAGTTCTTGGCCCTTTTTTCCAATGCCTTAGCCTGACCGTCTCGCCTCACCCCTTCCACTTTCTTAACATAGTCTATCACCTTATTAAAGCTCCTCCCTGCAGAGGTCATATGAACAGATAAAACCTACAACTCAGAATTTAGTCCCCTAATAAATAAACGGATCCTCTCCTCTCCAGTAGTCACCAATTGAGTAGCATATCTAGACAAAGCATGGAACTTGACCTCATAAGCAGCCACAGACATACCACCTTGGTCCAAGGCCATGAACTCATCCTTCTTATGATCCCTCAAAGTTCTAGGCATATACTTTTCTAGAAACAGAGCATGAAATTGGGTCTAAGTAAGTGGAGGTAAAGTTGAAGATCTACATTCCATGTAAGCTCTCCACCATTGCTGAGCCTCCTTGAAGTTGAAAAGTCACAAACTCAACCCCATGATGATGGACAATTCCCACCTTATGAAGCCTCTCATAGCAATCTAAGATAAACTTATAAGCATCCTCATTCTCAGAACCAAGAAACACAGGAGGCTTTAGCTTCAAAAACTTAGTCAATATTTCATGCTTATTACCAGTCATAACAGAACCCAACAAAGGACGGAAGAAAGCATCATCACCTCCCGTTCCACCCGTCTAGGATGCAGTGCTAGCAATAGAGGGATTAGCGGGAGCTTGAGTTGCTTGAACAAAATGAAGCACTCCAGGACTAACTAACCCTTTCAAGAATGACATGATCTGTCGAGCTAACACTGGGTCTATGGAAGGAACATCATAAGTCTCAGCTTGCACCTCTTCCTCTTGTCCCATTTCCTCAACGTTTTCAACCTCGATTCCCTCTTTAATCTCTTCATGATGTACGGGAGGGGCCTTATTTTGGGGAGCAATTTCAATCGGTACCCCATCTCTAGTAGGTGCCACTATTCCTCGGCCTCTACCCCTAGCTCTTCCTTTAGCCCTACCTTGACCGCAACCTCTCGCTGCAGATTCCTCAGTTAGAGCATTAATGGGAGCTATGGGCCTGACGCCGTTGAATCTAGTGTTAACCATCTACGGACAGAAGAGTGAAGGAGGTTAGATACCAATTTGAATCGTCAGATACCAATTGGAATCAAGTCATAGCATGAAAGGAGACAAGAGAAAACAGAGAGATTTTCTAAAGTCTTATATCCTCTCGAAGAAAAGTAAAGGTGTCCCCGTACCATTCTGCAAGACTCTACTAGACTTGTTTTGGTACATCAAGATCAACAAACCTAGGCTTTTATACCAACTTTGTCACGACCCAGACCATCGTGATTGACAACCACATTAACCCTCCGGTGGGAGAACCACTACTACAATCCAAACCAAGCAACTAAACCAAATACTAAAGCATTTATGGATACGAAAATAGGAATAATATCTAAAAACTGAAGTTCCATAAACTTTCAAAAGATCTAACAACTAAATAATGCAGAAAACACACCTAGAACCTGAAATTCAATGTACCAAAATATCTAACAAAGAAACAAAGTCTAAACAAGAAGGGTCACAACCCCAAACTAACAACTAATAACTAACTAGAAAAGTCTAAGTCCGAAATAGTGGACATAGACGAAAGAGAACCCATGGCAGTCCAGAAGAATTGGCTCACCCTTGAATTCGAACAATGTTCACTGATCTTCTAACCAAGGTCCGTCAATAGCCGCTTGAAGATGCCCTGTACTCAACAAAGAAAAAGCAAGTGCAGTATTAGTACACAACCACATTATACTAGTAGGATCACGCGGCTATCCTACTAAGTGCAACATAAACAAGTCAATACAACATTACAAACATGCAACATACCAAACATATACAATATCAATTAACACATGCTCAACGATACACATTTACAACAAGTCATTGGTCATCTCATGGAATCCAAACCCAAACTGTTAGCATATCGGAACGTGGTACCCGATCCAATGTTTATGCCGGAACGTGGCAACCGATCCCGTAATTATGCCGAGATGTGGCAATCGATCCCAATTAGTATACCAAAACGCGGTATTCGATCCAATCAACACACCACAATCACAATCACAAGTACATTCTCAATAATCATACAATCAATAAGTGATTCATGGCATATAGTTATTCATCTATCTCATTTACAACAAGTGTGATCAACAATGCAACATTCGCATACATACATGTATCATAATGAAGCAAGAACAAACATACATCACACAATCATAGAATCACAACCATAACCTAACTCGAAACAAGCTTGAAACCCTAATAAACTTGATCCGTCCCTTTACAAATTTGTTTCACTTGTTCTTGGTCTACAAATAATCATAATAACACGGGAATCAATAAGCAATCACTAATTACCCGAATCGCTAACAATTCTATGAACCCTAGATCATACCTATGATCCCAAACACCTAAAATAGGGTTGTTTCCACCATAGAATCTAGATCAAAACCCTCCCCCATCGATAATTACCCATTTTATTACGTTCTACGGATCTAAAAATGGATTCGGAAAGTGAAAAGCTTACTTTAGCCTCAAGAATGGTGGAAAACTGTCAAGAGTCGCCTGGGGTTCGTTCCTTAGCTCTAAAAATTGAAATGTACAAAATAAAGTCATTTTGGGATTTATTTACGATTTCAAGTCGCATCTGGCCTGCCACAGCTGCCTCACCCCGCTACAGCAGCACCGCCAGAGCGACCAAAACCACCGCAAAGGCGGCTTGTACGAAACAGTGAGCTATTTTAATAATTCCAAGACCTCCATTTCACAACACACCTTTAACCAACGACGCTCAAAAAATATCGCTCACGCTAAGATCGATTCCGGGAGTTCTACTCACCCGAATTCAATTTCGTAAAGTTGTACAGATTTCTTAATGACTTATCTAACTACTCATGCAATTAAAATAATAAATAAGTCACCCGATTGTTACCAGATTTCCCTACACCTCAATGACTTCAATTTCGTCCAAATCTGGACTAGGTTAGGACATTTCAAGTTACTACGAAAAAGTTTTCCGACCCAAAATTTTTCCTCGTTGGATTTTCTATAACGGCAGAACCCGATCGTTACAATATTTACCTTTTCTAAGTATTTTCATCATAGTTTCTTTCATCTTGCATTTTTTAAAGTTGCTTTGAAATGTTTTTCTTGAGTAGATGGTCTATCTAAAACAATTTGTCCACCTTACAAGATAAAAGTAAAATTTGTATACATTCTATCTTGCGCAAACCCCATTATGAAATCTTATTTGATATGTTATTATTTTCTTTTAAATACGACTAAATGAGTAATCTGTTTATAGGCAAGTAGAGTCTTGAAAGCTATAATGTATACAAGTACTAAAGAAGAATCTTCCAAATACTTACGTAAATAGTTTTGTTGCTGACTTCAGTTTGTAAGGAATACAATATGTCATTCCCAATTAACACAAGGACGTCAACTCATTTGGATAAGTGAAGATTCTCTCTCTTAGGAAAACACTCAACCTAGGGAATCATCTCATCGCAATTTTCGACCCCTATTTAACATAGGAACCACTCGATGAGTAGACAATGATAGAAGAAACCAATGCATCCTCCAATCCTTATGAATAAATAATCAGAGATAAAACAAAACTACCCTGAATATGTTGAAGTAAATAAGTCTGATGGAGAGAATGAAACAAAAAATGCCATAACCCTCTTAGATAAGGAAAAAACAAGAATCTGCATTCCATGGAAACACTTTGTCATCATCAAATTGATGGGCAAAAAATAACATGGTAGTACCTTAAAATTAAGTTAATGGAGCTTTGGAAACCAGCTAAGAGACTCACCCTTATCGATTTGGGAGATGAGGCTTCTATAGAGAAAAGCATACACAATAGGAAAATATGCAAAAAAAAAAGCTCAATGGTGGACCCTGATTCATCATACTAAGCATGCTTTCAGTTAACAATTGTGAGCCAAACTTTGTCAACAGGGATCCACACTAATCCATAGTGTGAAATGGTTTCGACTCCCACAATTCTTCACTGAATACTATGATAGATGAATCCTAGAAAAAATGGATAGAAGACTAGGAGCTCTTCTAAAAATCGACACCTGCACTTCAACAACCCTAAAGGGACGCTACACCAGTATGTGCACTGAAGTACAATTGTGTATACATGTCAAAATTAATGTAAAGATAGGAAACCGTCTTCAAGAGGTTATCTACGATGGAGAAGGGACACTATGCACAAATTGTGGAAGTTCGGCCATACACAAAAAAATTACCCATTCATAATAAAAATCACCAAACAAGACCTTAAAAAAAATTAAATAATTATTAGTGTTAGCTAAAATTAAAGATTAAAAAATTATTATCCCAAAAAAATATTTTTTTTTTATAAAATAAATGTACAATTTTTTTCTTACCCCACTCCATCCCTTCCTCTCACCGTATCCTCCCCCCCTCCCTCCCCTTTCAAATATTAATTTAGATATTTTTTTATTTTTTTAAGAAATAATTCTACCCACTCCACCTAGTCCCCCGCTTCAAATTTTTTTTCTCGTTTTGTGTTAATATACATATCAAAAATAATTTTTACTTGCCGCCACAAGACTTTTTTTAAAATACTTAAATACGAATAGTTTATTATTTAATTTTTGTTAAAGTGAAATATTTTATCCATGTGAAATGCCAGAGAAAATGACATAAATAATCCCTTAACTATAGGAGTAGGTCTTAAATGGTCCCTTAACTATACACTCAACGGATTTAATCCTTTAACTATTGAAAAACTTATCAGCTTTGGTCCTTCAACTATACACTTACCGATTTTAGTCCATTAAGTATTCAAAAACTTATCAGGTTTGGTCTTTGTCCATTTTTTTAAAATACAAATAGCTTACGTTTATATTAACGGAAATCTTCATGAAATTATATCTTTTAACCCATTTTTTAAGTTGTTTTTCTATTCCCGTCCTTTTTTCTTCAAACTACTCTTATGAAAAGAACAATAGCGTCAACTATTCAAAATAAAATTAATGAGGAAGGAAGATGTAAGTCCTAATTTTATTCAATGGAGGATAAAATTATACATATATATAATTGTTGTTAATGACTTGAATATGCTAATTAGTGCAGATTTTATTTAATTTACTCAAATTTCTTTACGTAAAATAAAATGAATAGAATAATAAAATTGATCTATTTAAAAAAAATTTAAAAGTTACAAGTCTACCATCTTATAAATTTCAATTTCTGAAAAATTAAACAAATTTTGTTTAATGAAGTCGTTGGAGTACAAACTCTGGATTGAAAGGTAATAATTTTTTTTTTAATAATAAAGTTTATCATATTTAAGTCATTAGTAGAAATAATATGCTTCATTTTATCCTCTGTTGTATAAAATTATGACTTATATTTTCTTTTCTCGTGAATTTTATTTTAAATAGTTGAGGTTAAGGTTCTTCACATAAGGTTAATTTGAAGAAAAAGTAGCGGAGAGTGAGAAACAATAGAAAAAATTGCTAAAAGATTTAATTTCTCGAGGCATGGATTCCGTTAATATAAACCTAAACTATTTGTTTTAAAAAATGGACAAAGACCAAACCTGATAAGTTTTTAAATACTTAAAGGACAAAAATTGATAAGTTTATAGTTGAGGGACTAAAATCTGTAAGTGTATAGTTAAGAGACCAAAGCTGGTAAGTTTTTAAATAGTTAATGATTAAATTCGTTAAGTGTATAGTTAATGGACCATTTTAGACCTACTTCTATAGTTAAGAGACTATTTATGTCATTTTCTCTGAAATGCTATGTGACAAGATTTTTGCAAATAAAAGAGAGTGTATTACACACACATTTGACAATATTTTTGCAAATAAAAGACAGTGTATTACACACACCACTTATATATTTCTCAAACTAATAAGTGATAGTTTATGTATAAAATTCGAAAAACTAATTATTTGGACGTGTTTTTGATACTTATCTATTTTTTTAAAAAAAAAACTTGTTTTTAAATTAGCTTCACCCATTTCCCGTAAGTCTGCACACCTTTGCAGTAACACACAACACACAACACACAACACACAAAACACAAAACACAAAACACAAAACAAAAAGGGTGTGTTTGGTATGAAGGAAAATGTTTTCCATTGAAAATATTTTCCTAGAAAACAAGTAAATTTTGGACTTATTTTCTCATGTTTGGTTGGTGATTAGAAAATATTTTTTACTGTTTGATTAATGAATGAAAAATATTTTGAGAAAATATCTTTTATGTTTACTAGAGAGTATAAACTAATTTTTGAATTGAAATTGAAATTATTTTTTAAAAATAAACTTAGATTTTTTTTTCGGGGAGGGTGGGGTGGTGGGGGTGGTGGTGAGGATGGTGGGGGGAGGGGGGAGGGGGTAGGGGTGAGATGGGGTAAAAAAATAAAAATTTGAAATTGAAAATATTTTTTTTAAAACAAACTTAATTTTTTTTTTGGAGGGCGTGAGGGGTTGGTGGGGAGTTGCGGGTAGGGGGTGGGGTGAAAAAATAAAAATTTGAAATTGAAAATATTTTTTAAAAAACAAACTTAATTTTTTTTTGGAGCGGGGTTGGGGGCTGATGGGGGGGGGGGGCGGGTGGGGGGTTGAAAAAATAAAAAATTGGAATTAGAAATATTTTTTAAAAACAAACTTAAATTTTTTGGGTGGGGTGGGTGGGTAGGGTTGAGGGTGGGGTAAAAAAATAAAAAATTTGAAAATTGAAATATTTTTTAAAAACAAACTTTTAATTTTTTTTGGAGAGGCGTGGTAGGGAGGGCTGGCCGGGGGGGGGGGGGTGAGGCACGATGAAAAATAAGAATTTGAATTTGAAAATATATTTTTAGAAACAAACTTTAATTTTTATTTTTTTTTGGGGGGGGGGAGTTTGGGAGGGGGGGGCCTGTCGAGGGAGGGTGAAAATAAAATTTGAAATTTGAAAATATTTTTTAAAAACAAACTTAAAAATATTTTTCGGGGGAGGGGGCTGGGGTAAAAAAAAATAAAAAATTGAAGTTTAAAATATTTTTTAAAAAATAAGTTTTAAATTTATTTTTTTCAACAAAAAAAATTATAATTTGAAGTTGAAGGAGAGTTTTGAAAAATGCTTCCTTAATTTTTGAAGGGAAATCATTTTTTTAAATATGAGAAAAATGAATTGATTTGAAAAACATTTTCCAAAACATTTTACCGTCCAAACATGAAAAAATTGGAAAATTTCGAAAAAACACAAAACACAAACTCACTTCATAACACCATTGCCGATCGAGGTTTCGAGTGGCACTCAGGTAAGGTCTCTTCTCTCTCTCTCCCATAGTTTCTTTCTATTACATAGTTTTTCTTTTTTCTTTTGTCCATGTGAATCTTTTGTTGTGGAGTTAGAGAGCACAAATTGTCCAATTTTGCTATTGTTGTTTGATCGTGATGTATTTTTGCTGCATGAACTATAATTCCCAGTAAATGGGAGGGTAAATCAATCGCCAGATCAGTCCAAAAAGTTTTGTTAAAGTTATGCCTGCAATCTGTTCGATAAATTGTCTGAGAGAGGATTTTATTTGTCGGTGAAGTGTGAGTAACCACACGATATTAGGATATGAGTGTAACTGTGTGGGGTAGTTCTAGTTGGTTTTAAAATGTTTTGTTTTAAATTTGATCAATTTGTAAGGAAGTGGTGATTGGGGAGAGAAGCTGCTACATGGAGCAGTATGCTAATCTGTAGCCATAAATTTTGAACTCTTGAAATGGATTCTTTTATTCGTTTTCTTGAGTTGAGCCTTTGTTAAACCTGATCTCCATTTTATTGTGTTCTCAATGAATTCGCTGCTGAAGTCTGATTACCTGAGCACTATTGGGAGTTGGTTTTGAGTAAAATTGGGGTAGTTAGGTAGGTCTTGGACTGCTCGATCGAATCGCTTGAGTTGAAAATTATGCACACCTAAATGATCCTTCGAAGTACAATTTGTGATATTCTCTATTCTTGTGCCTTTAGAGTCGAATATTTTCTTTTTAGGCTGAATTTTTTGTTACAATCTGTTGGTTTTATACTGCTAAATGGAGGAATTGTTGCTTGCTTATTGTGATGTTAAAATTCTGTCTTATGAACTAATACAACCAATTCTCATTCATGAGCAGACAAGAAGCTCTCTTAGACTTTTCGTTAATGCAGACATCTTCTGAAAGTAACAATGAATATCTTCAGCTGAACAACACTGTTAATCTAATCAAACTAAGTTTTTCGTCCATTATTTACACCTAAAGAAAAAATTATCAGGATAATTTGTCTAGGAGTTCCAAATGGGTAGGTTGAGTCAAATTTATACAGATCAAAGCAGGTTGTTAATATACGAGTTATGATCTTATCCATCCAAGAACCTATTTTGATAAGTGAATTAGGTCTGTATAGATTGAATTTTGGGTAATAACCCAATCCGCTCAACATAAAATTATTTTATAGATTTAGAATAAAGTCCATTTAGTTTATGAACTTTTTGAAAGAACTACTTTATAAACTGGTATCCATCTATATGCTGAATTTAGGAGCTACAGAAAGGAAAGAACGAGCTCAAAGCAAACCTAGGACTCAAGCTTAAAAGTATAGTTTGATTGTGTAGATATTAATAAGTTTGTAGTAGAGTCAACTACAATGGATTGAAGGCTTCAAAGTAGGCAGTCTCAAGGGAAACAATGTCACAATTTCACATTTGCTTTATGCGGACAATACGCTGCTATTTTGTGGGGCAGATAGATCACAAGTTATTAAGCTAAACTTGAGTTTGCACATCTTTGAAGCTGTCTCTGGACTACACACAAATATGTCAAAAAGCACTATCTATCCAGTAAACTCAGTGCAGAATCTGACAGAGCCAGCAGGAATCATGCGCTACAACATAGGGTCCTTTCCAACAATTTATCTTGGGCTGCCTTTAGGTGCAAATTTCAAGGCTAACGAAATATGGTCGGGAATAATTGAGAAGTTTCAAAAAAGACTAGCAACATGGCAAATGCAGTATCTTTCTTTTGGAGGAAGAGTTACATTGATTATTAGTGTATTGGACAACATCCCTACATATCATATGTCCCTTTTTCCTATTCTAGTAAAAGTTCTCAAAAAGCTCGACAAAATGAGAAGGAATTTTCTATGGGTAGGCAACAACAAGGATCATAAGTTTCACTTGGTTAAATGGGCAAAAGTGAAACAACCTAAATCTTAAGGGGGTTTGGGTATCAAAGATCTTGCAGCTCATAATAAAAGCATGATGATGAAATGGTTATGGAGGTACGGAACTGAAGACTTTGGATTGTTGAAAGAGGTGATCAAAGCTAAACATGGTGAGCTTAAGCTTACTCACTGGCCACAAAAGTCTCAGTAGATGCATATGATATGCATCAGTAAACTTTGGCCAGATTTTGCTGGGAACGTCACATTTAGAGTTGGCAATGGATCTCACATCAAATTTTGGAAGGATATATGGTTCGGAGACACAATTTTGGGTGAGGAATTTCCAAGTTCGCACCTCATTGCAGCTGAACCAAATTCTACCATAGCATCCAATAGATCATACGACATTTGGGACCTAAGGTTCAGGAGAAACCTAAATGACTGGGAACTTAATGACATATTTGCCCTCTTTGCCAAATTGCAGTCTTGCTCCTTTTCGCCCCAAAAGCTTGATAGATTGAAATGGGGTAACTAAAGAAAAGGTCACTACACAGCCAAGGAAGGGTATCACAGCTTATGCTCAAGGAACTCAATGATTGACAAATGGCCATGGAAGCATATATGGAAGACAAAATTACCTACCGAAGTGATCTGTTTTAGCTGGACTGCACTGCATAGCTCATGCCTCACACAGGATAATCTCTCCAAAGGAAATTCCAACTTGCTAACCAATGCTATTTCTGCCACAAGCACACAGAAAGTGTCAACCACTTGCTACTGCACTGCCCAACTGCCTTAGACCTCTGGAATATGTTTTGTTGCTTTTTTGGTCTTTCGTGGCTCATGCCTTTTTCTGTTAGGGATGCTCTTGAAAGTTGGAGTTCAGGGGAAGTTGACAAAGCCATCAAGAGTATGTCAATGATGATCCCTGATTCTATCTTTTGGTGTTTATGGACAGAGAGGAACAAAAAATGTTTTGATGGAATTTTAACTTCTAGAAATCTTTTGCAAGGTAGATGTCTAGTTAGCCTTTTTAGTTGGTCCAAATTGACCCCTGTAAATAATTTAGAACTCTTCCTGGATTTTGTTAGCTCTATAGCTTAGAAAGAGGCTACAAATCCTTTTTTTTTTTGTGAGCTTAACTAATCTATCCTTGTAAAGCTTGCATCTTCTTGATGCCTTTGAATGAATCTACTTACTTCATCAAAAAAAAAGAAAAGAAAAGGAAGATCGGTAAAGCAATGAAATTTCACCATTGTGTTGTAAGAAAGTAGAGTCTGATAAATCTACCAACATGTTGATTTTTGAGATGTGAAACAAAATAATATCGACCTACCCCATTAACACTTGATAAATTAAACAGGTTACATTTATAATGATCAAATTTGATACTGCTAAATGTGGCTATATCTAATTATGAAAATGCATAACATGGAAGGACAAGATTCTTCCGCTGAATTTTACTTTACAAAAATACTAACAATCGGCTTTTAGCTTTTGAAAAAAGATATATCTATTGATAGAGTAGACCAAGATGTTCATGAACTCCTTTGAAAGCTCTTACACAACTCCAGTAAAATAAATATAACTCTTACGATAAGTTAGTATGTGAATGAAACAGATGCAACTAAGGCTTGAATAATAGCTAAAAAGTAAACAATTGGCAAGAAATAACACTCCCTTCCCCTAATATCCTTAAGCAAAGATCAGTATTGAAATTGATTAAGATTAGGGGCTATTAGAAGCCCGTTCACTATGCCTAATTTAAGCGTATGTCTCTGCTCTGATCTGTCGTTTTAGGCTCAACCTTGTCTTGTTGCATTTTTTTAAATTAAAGGTGGGTTGTTGCCCATTTATCCAAAAAAAAAAAAAACTCAATCTGTATTGACAAACTAGGCCAAATCTATAGACCCTGCTCAAACCAAAAAAAAAAAAGGGAAGCAACTAAACAAAAACCAGATAACATCTGGACCAAAACTCCTTTTCTTGTTACATCACCTTTAATTTATTCATTCTCGCATACAGAGATTTATAACTTGTTTTCTATCATACTAGTGGGAGCTTTATGCTATTACCTTTTGAAGCAAAAATGCCTGAAAATATAGACAATAGTCCGAAAAACAAAGGTAGGTTCTTGGTTTAGCTGCAACAATGTTTGGATTGAACAAAACAAAGGATACTCTTCTTCTCACCTTCTCTCATATGAACCTGTTGGTTTTACTTAACAAATAAGAGAAGGACGGAACATTTCATACATAAATTGTGGACAAAACCAATGTTAAAAAAATAGGAGAGGTTTGGGGAAGGACCAAAAGTGCACCAATATTGCACATATGAGGGACTATTGTTTGCCGAGTTCATTCATGAAACAAAAGCAAATTCAAGGTCTGTCAAATCTAAAGTCAAATTTGTAGGTTTTCTTTATTGTGTATATTTGGTCAACTGAATGCACACTACTTGGACTCAGACTTGATGTTAAGAAAATCATTTGGCCTGTTGATAAATAAAATTGAAGAGTTCTTTTTGCTACTATAAGACTTCTACATTGCTAATAAAGGACTGCTATGTGCATTGTTGCATTTGCAGACTTTATGGGGCCGTTTGGTAGAGTGTATAAGAATAATGCTAAATAGAGTGTATTAATAATGTTTGCATTAGCAATACATGGATTACTTATGCTTGCATCAATTATACATAGATTATTTTTATGCATTGTTTGGTTTGATGCATTAAAAATAACATGCATTGACCCTTCGGGGTGGCCCAGTGGTTTGGGTTTGGGACTTCCATGTTGGAGGTCTCAAGTTTGAAACCCTTTGCCAGCGAAAGCAAGGGGTTTGTCTTCTGGGTCTAGCTCGTCGCACCGGGCTTGCCTAGTGCGGGTTACCTCTCCTATGTGGTTTGCAAGCTATTGCATAGGAGCAGGGGTTTTACCCTGTGTGCACCCAAAGGGTAGCAGTTGCGGGTTTTCCTTGTCATCAAATAAAAATAAAAATAGCATGCATTGCATAAAAAAATTTATTTACAAAGATACCCTCCACTATTATGGTGGAAAAGATGTAAAAAAAGAGGTTTTGAGGGGCAATTGAATCTTTAGTCATGCTAATGTATGCATTAAAACCATTGCATTGCTAATACCTAGAAATCCATGGTATTAGCAATACACACCTTAACACACAATAGAGTGTATAATGAATGCCAGCATTAGATATACATAGATTAGAAAAAAGTACCAAACAAGGTACTAGTAATACACAAGACTAATGCATACATTATTTTTCCTAATACACTCTACCAAACGACCCCTAAGACTTTAGGCATGTACTCTATATCTCTTGTTATTGAGACGTGAAAGCATTTTAGGTTAGAGTGTGAAACATTTTTTATTTTCAATTTAAGTTTATGATCAAGTGAATTAGATCATTGGTTTCTCTATATTTGCAGTATAGGAATATGCCTCACATACATTGCAGTGAGTTGGTTCTCCACTTTTTTTTTCAGTAAGATTATTTAACTGATGGTGAACAATCTTAGTTGGAGATATGAGTTTTTCTTGCTACAGAATAGGTATTCAGCCACTCCTTGTTGAATAATGAATAATTCTGGATAACGAACAATATAATTTTCTTTTGCCACTCATGAAATGCCTGATATAACGTTAAGTTCTCTTTGGCTGAAAATTCCTTTCCTTCAAAATTAATGCCTATATATATTACTTTGTCCTCATTGGTGTTTCCAAGTTCAGTAACTATTGAAAATAAAACTAGAATTTGAATATTTGTAACTTCGTGTTGAACTTGAAACATATATCCTCCGCAAACAATTATCTTTGATTTTCTTGCTTCTAATTTTTTACTTTAGCACAATGATTTTTCAGTGGTTATCATCTTCTTATTCATAGTTGAAGATAGATGTGGTAAATGAGGTGTATGTGCCAATTTTTTATGGTTACTTGTAATTTTAATTTTGTCAATTCTTTCCATCCTTTATGCTTAGACTTATATGAAGGGAACTGTTCAAGCATTTTGATATACTTCTCTCATTAAGAAACTAAAATAAAATCTCAAAATTTGACTCAACATACTGGAATTAATGACAAATCGTATTCTTGATAAAGGTGATTTAACGAATTAAGAAGGAATGATCAGACTTTTAAAGTCGAAAACATTATTTTACAAGTTGGGATAAAGTTATATGCTACGAGTGAGGCATGACTTTACAAGAAAGAGTATTTATACCCTAGTGTAAAGACTGCATGACCTTCTGCAGTTTAAGTATAAAATCCAGGGCTCTCTCCTTAATAAGAATTTTAACTAACTTATTAATTTTATATTTTTATTTAATTTTATTTTATGTATAAAATATTTATAAAATAATACTTGATTTTTACATTGATAATTTTTGACTTAAGATATAAACTACACTTCAAATGAAAAAGTAAGCTTCTTAAAGAGAATTTATAAGTTTTGTTGCAAGGCCATGCGAAGGAGGAATTTTTTATTTTTGGGGAAGTATGGATCTTTCGAGTGCTTGATTTTGTTTCTAATTGGATTATATGCATATTCATTGTTTTGTCTGCACTTATTTTCACAATTATGACCGATATATGCCCATTTTCTTTTGGATCATCTTGATTTCTTTTAGAGGTTAGTCATGACTTTGCTTTTCATCTATCGAGTAATAGCATTCTTGATTTGTTTGTGGGTGATGCTTGATACTCCTCTTCAAAGATTAGTGGTTCAAGAAAGTTATTCTCAAGAAGAAAAAAACTAAGATGCATGTGGGAAGGAAATTTATATTATTTAATCAGATCAAGTTTAGAATTTCTTATTAGTTGAATGATTTTGTTGACAAAAACTTGTCCTTTTGCGGAAAGTAAAGATAATATGGCTTGCCACAATTCTGTCTCTACACAAATAGAACATTTTTTTGTTTCTCTACTGTGCAAAATGATTTGATACATTAAATTCCAGATGCTATCATTATCAAGGTGTACCTATATCATTACCTTTAATTCCAACACCAAAGTTGTGTTGTTAATCCAGAGATCTACAAAGTTTTAATTTTCTGAATGTGAATTCTTGCTGGTGTGTTGTTTTCTGTTTCTTTTAAAGGGATGATATCTCATTTTTGTCGTAACACAAAAAATATGATATCTTTAACCCCGTCATTTCAGTATCATTGGTCAGTTTATCTAATAGCGCATGAAAACCAATTACTAGAGTATAATTGACTTCATGTTGATGCTTACTAATTACTAGAATATAATTGACTTCATGTTGGGCCTGTGCAAAGCACGGGCATGTCTATCTAGTATATATATATAATTTTACGTCCGCCGCCCCTGCCTAGACTTTACCTTTCCTAAATCCCACTTGTGGAATGCCACTAATATGTTTTTGTATGCCAAATTCAATTAACAGGTGACTTCCAAACAGCCCTCAGAAATAATAGAAAATCAGAAAGAAAAATCAGCTTTCTACATGGAAAAGACGATGGCACTATGTTTGAAGTTTTAAACAACTTCTCTGGAATTTTGACCAAAATAAGTTATTTTTAAAACCAATTCACCTAACTAATACGTTTTAAAATTTTTTTACAAAAGTAGTATAAACGTACTTCATGGTAACGTTTTAGGTTATTTTTATTTTAAAAATTCAATGGACAAAAACTGATGAAACTGACGACGTTAAATGAATAAACGTTACTGTGAGTAACGTTTTAGGCTTAAAACGTTATTCACAATAACGTTTATTGAGAATCTAATCACATCCAACCCTGCAAATGCAGAATCAAATCCTGCAAATTTAAAACGTTACTTTGAGTAACGTTTACTAAGAATCCAATCACGGGTCTTCGATTCCTGCAAATTTAGCCTAAAAAACGTGACTGTCATACAACACCTGGTAAAGTCATATTCCTCCATTTTTTAAACTGACCACAAGTGATTATAAAATAAATGTTGTTGCAAGGAAGGTTTTGCATATTCTAACAATATTCAACAAAACTTTTAATTGTGTTGCCCATTGTTAAAATAATATTCACAAAACTTCATCAGGTATGAATTAAATAAGTCAAGTTTATCATATTATGTTAAGTTCTTACTATAGCTTTAAAATTATTTTTCTAATTTATTAATATTATTTAAAAAAAATATCTTATTTGTATGTGTAGGATAACAATGACGAGCTTTGAACATAATGTGATGGTTGCTTTGTATTGGGGTGGCGAAATAATTACGGATATGAATTGATTTAGGTATACTGAATGTGCTAGAATGATTCTTAGCATGTCTACCTCAACTAACTATGTTGAGTTGGTTGGATTGTTGCATGAGAAAATGGGAACAAATAGTGAAAATATTCATATGAATATTTCTGGAAAATATCCATGTTCAATTCAAGGTAACAATACAAGGTTCATTGAGTTTAAAATTGAGAATGACCAATCTTTGTTACAATTTCTTTTCATACCTCAAAAATTTGCGGATAAGATTGATATAAATATTTTGGAGATGTATGTAAAGATCAAATCAACAGATCAAAATGTTGTATTTCAAGTTAGTGGTCATCATGGTTATCACATGAATTCACTGGCTCAAAATTATGGTTTTACCACAGCCAATCAACATCATTTTGTAGAACCGATTGTTCAACCACCATTCCAACAATTGTCGATGCATGGTGAAGGATCAAGTAGTCAAATGCATATTGATAATAGTCAAAGGGAATATGAGGCCAAGTAAAACAACAAATTTATATTTTACTGAATTTTAGTGTAACAATTTAATAAGATAATTTTTATTGTCAGTATACACAAATTATCTCTTATTATTAGAAGAAATAACCTTTTAGAGTATAAATTATCGCTTTTAAAACAAGCTTCTATATTCATAATTTTGCTAGAATTTAACTAATATTTTTTTACAGAGATAATGAGACCAACGTTGATCTATATAATGATGTAAATGCTGAAATTAGTGATGAAGTTCGGAGGAAGATGAACCTTCAAATGATGGTGATGAAAGTGAACCTGATGAAGATATCGATGATATTAGATATTTTTCTCAAAATGGTGTAAATCTTCATAATCATGAACAAGGCGTGCCTGAAATACAAAATCATGACATACCCTATTTCAGGACATTAGAGAATGAGGAAGACATTTTCATGTCTACATGTGAATCTGAGATGGAATATTGTTCAGTTTGGTCTGAGGAAGCAAAAAAGGATTTGAAAAAAGGTATGTTTTTTACTAGTAAAGAAAAATTGAAGCGGGCGGTAGCTATTTGGAGTTCGCACAAAAATAAGGAGTTCAAGGTGGTAACATCTACCAAGAGTCTATGGGTTATGAGATGTAAGTTTTATAATTTATTGGGTTGCTTGTGGTTTCTTCGAGGTCGAAAAGATGGAGATAACCTTTGGCAGATAGGAAATATGTTGAAAATCATAGATGTGAGACTGAAGGGCTTTCTAGTGGTCACGCCAATCTAAATACCAATTTGATTGCATCACTGTTTCTAAATCAAATTAGAAAAAATCCTAAGTACTTTGGTGGTAGATGTCATTTCAAAGGTTCATGAAAAATTTGGTCATCAACTGACATACAGAAAAGCGTGGCTTGAACGTCAATGCGCATTTGAATTGGTGTATGGTGACTTTGAGAAATAATTTAGTGACCTACCTAAATTTTTTGCAACTTTTCAACACTTTAACCATGGAACAGTTGTGGAATGGAAACACGAAGAGTCTATGAGTTTATCAGAAGTAAAAACTTTTAAATTTGTATTTTGAGCTTTCAAGCCATGCATAGATGGATTCCAAACATGTCGCCCTGTTATTTCAGTAGATGAAACTCATATTTATAGAAAGTATGAGATCAAATTATTAATTGTTGTTGGAATTGACGAAAATGGTAACATTATTCCTTTAGCGTTTGCTATTGTAGACAAAGAGTCAAAAGAGGCATAGAAGTGATTTTTAAAAAAATTTGAGTGCACATGTGATAAAAAGTAGACAAGATGTATGTGTTATATCTAATAGGGCAAAAGGAATCTTGACTAGTTTGCAGGAGTTGCGGTGATTTCAAGAGCCTCGAGCCTTCCATCGATTTTGCAGAAGGCATCTGAAGAGCAACTTTCAATCTAAATTTCCAAACATGGGCCTCAGCAGATTGATGTGGAGGGCTGCTTTAGCCTATCAACTAAGGAAGTTTGAATCCTTTATGTGGCAAATTAGAGAAGAAAATGTCGAAGCATATGAATACCTTATGGAAATTCCCTTGGACAAATGGACTGTTAGCCGTGATGGTGGAAAAAGATGGGAAGTGTTGACAACAAATCTTTTAGATTCGTTCAATGGAGTGTTGAAAAAAGCACGAGGTTTGCCTGTCACTGCTATGGTTAGACTTTCTTGGAGCAAACTATTGAACGGTATACACGTAGGTCTCAAATAGCGCACCAACTTGTAGAACAAAATGAATTATGGACTGGGAGATTCAAAATAAAGTGGGAGAAGAATTATGAAAGTTCAAAAAGGCACTTCGTTTTTTATTGAAATATACCCACAGGGGTATACGAGGTTAGATCTATACAGGTTGATGGTACTGGTGGTAATCCTCATTGTGTTTCACTGAACGAAAGAAAATGTGATTGTAGAAAATGGGTTAATTTGCACTTCCCATGTTCACATGTCATGAAGGTAACTGATAGAATGAGAGGGCTAACTAGAAATTTTCTTAGCGAGCATTTCACAATAGAGAATTATGTTGCAACTTATTCTGGGTCATTCTCACCAATTGGTCATGAGGCATATTGGCCATCTCCAAGTTTTACAATGAGAAGTAATGAATTCTATCGTCGTCCTAATCGGCCAAGGACAACTAGAATACCTAATGAAATGGATCATGGTTCTACAATGTATGAGCGAGCTTGTGGATTATGTAGGCAGACTGGACATGATAGGCGTCGATGTCCCAATCATAATTAAATTTAAGTGAATAGTTGTGGGTCGATGTCTAATTGTGTTAATTTCCTTTCAGTTATCTACTGTAATGTAACTCAAATAATCATTATCTTTTGCAATTATGTTATTAGTGCATAAATTTTTCCAGATTTCCAGATTGCTAATAGAGGAAAAATTATTAGTGTTAATTTCCAGATTTCCAAATTTTCAAATTTCTAGATTTCCTTTCAGTTATCTACTGTAATCTGTAATGTAATTTCCAGATTTTCAATTTTCAGATTTCCAAATTTCCAGATTTCCTTTCAGTTATCTACTGAAATGCTCATATTGCTAATACTTCAAACAACTCGAAATGTTTGATATTATACAATTAGACACATAGCTAATACAAGATTGCTTTACATGATTTTTCACTTCTTTCTTTTTCAATACTTCATGGTCTAATAAATGCCGGGACACACAACTCTCTAGTAGAAACTCCAAAATTGAAATCCAACGCTAGAAATAGATGTCATTTACTTCGTCCAAATAGCTTTGCACAAGCTCGCAGGGGGAATCATTAAACTGGAACCTGGTTCCAATTACAGTTCTTTGTTTCTCTTTGGTTGTTTCTTTTTGCCATGCTAGTAAAGATAGTGACTCCCTGACAAGCAAATGTAATTTTCAATTATTCAACTAAAAAGAGGAGCATTTATGTCAAAAAATAATATAAAGATGTTAATAGTATCAGTCCCACAACGCTTAGGAAAAATCGTACGTTTCTCCTTCACTGATGGTTCACCACATTCGTTTGCATTCTCCACTTCATCGTTGGAATCATCCAACTCATTACTTTCTATATTATTGTTGGAGTCCTCTAAATGATTAACATCATCAGGTGTCTCAATGGACATTGGCAGCCCAGGTGATGAATTAAAGTTGGGAGCATTCTCAAAATGTCGAGGCCGAGAACCACCAAATACATTCTCAAATGACGAAAGACTTGGATTCCTTAATATTTGTGACGTCGTGTATTGAACAATATCAGTATTTGTTGGTTGATATGTCATACCTGATGCCCCGGGAGTGAACTCCTAAGTTTGGCCCCTTGAAATGGAACCAATATCAGAAGTTGTGTGATCATCTTCGGAGACTGATTCGTCCATTTCAATAGGTGCTCGTCCTTTCTCAACTGCACGAGCCATCCTACCAGCAACACACCTTTTCCTCGCCTACGAATAGGGGGATGTAAATGATCATCATGTACCTCATCTCTTCTATAATTGACTTGTACATTAATCCTAGCAGCCTCGTGCACATATGTCAAGCATTTTTCTCCTTCATTTCGGACCATTGCACGAAATATGTATAAATCCTCCATTGATGGCTGATCACCAAGTGCTTTTGCTCTATCAACCATGGAATGAATATGATACACCTACACAAAGATCAATTCTTTTTCTAACAAGCATTTTCGATTCTTTTTTCTAACAGATGCTCAAACAAAGATCAACCTGAAGCACTTATATAATATTTTCTAAGAAAAAACATAGGTAACAATTTTCCAAGTCAAAAATTTTTGAGAAGAAGTAATATTTACCTTGCCATTGATATATCCTCAAAAGATAAATCACAAACACACAGAATCTAATACATACCATTGTTTCATATGCCGTTGAATTTGGTACATAACCTTCTTGTTGTTGAGGACGCTGAGTAGGATTACTGATAACAAGACGAGTAATGCGTCTGAACCAAATAAGGTAAGGGTCATCATATCGAAGTGGTTCACGATTGATCGGTGCATCACAAATATATTAAAGCCATTGGTTCCAAAAGGGCAATCATTGTGCATGCTCTATCTTACAATTTGTATTTGGTCTGCCCCTACAATCATGGTGAAAATGTGTGGCGTCAAATAGAAATGGAGTTGGTATTATTTGTTTCAATCCAAATTGTCTTATAACTCGATCAGACAAGTGAACCTCGATGATATCCCAACAAAAAATTATTGCTCTAACACGCCATATGTCTTGTCCAATTCGACAATAGTCAGGAAGACTCTCAATTAAGTCATCCAAATATGGTTCCCAAATAAACTACATAAAGAGAAAAGAAATGAGTTTCAACTACAATATATACATAAATATTTTTTAAAAAACCTGTATACCATCTTACCTGATCCTCTGTCATGGAATCAAGTGCATCCCTAAAAACTTTCAACACATGCTTAGTGGTATCAGTCTAACTAAAATGTGCAAACCATATAGTAGCACGTGGACCCCTAGGTAAACCAGCAAGAAAATTATTTTTGATATCCCTTTGTGCTATTACCTGAGGTCTGAGGTCAATAAATCTCTCTCATGCCCAAATCTAAACATAATATATAAATATATAATTATGAGATTATAAAGTAGAAGAAATATTTATAAATAATTGATGTAGTTATTAAGTATACCTGGAGTAGTGGTAGAAATCCAGCTATCTCGTTTTGGTTACTTTGTGAGGCCTTACAGAGAAAGCGATACAAGCACACTAAGGTCGCACTACCCTAACTATAAGAGCTAACTACATTGAGATCCTCAAGCATAGGAAGGTACATAAGCTTTAAATAGTTGCCAAATGTATCTGCCATCATCATACCAGCAATCATCCAAAACATGTAACATCTGGCCATTTGATTGATCATATCTTGTGTTGCCAAGTTAGGTAACTGCAGTTGCTAGAGCATATACATATTAAGTGCAGTTACCTTGAGGCTACTACGGTTGAAGTCTTGAGGACGTGAAATAAAACCTAACAATCTTTGACACATATTTTGCCAATCCCCTATGGTCCTCATCGACTCATCACCAAGTATTAGATCACCATTCACAGGTAAGCCATATAACACTTCTACGTCTTGCAAGGTGATTGTCGCCTCACCTGTCTTAAAGTGAAATGCATGAGTCTCAGGACGCCATCTCTCAACTAGTGAAGTGATCAAGCTACGATCAATAATAGGTCGATTTGATCTATAAACACCATATAATCCTGATAATTCAATCACTTCTAAAACTCGTGGATGAATGAGATATTTCTTTACGAGGTCCCATAATTTTCCATCACACCTCCTCGTATTTAAAATCATATTAACATTTCCATCCCATATATCTCGTGACGTATGGGTCTGTTGTTAAGTTAATACTGATTGTTCAAGTGGACTGGGATCTAATTGGTATGCACTATAACTAGCCATATACGTATCTATTAAAATGAAAAACACATATGAAAGTAAATTAAATATTAATGTTAGTCCAAAATATAACAAGCAAATCAAAATAAATGTACTGTCACCTAATGTTTCATTAAAAAATTGGAAAATGAACTCAATTTTAGTAGAGGCCGATTGCAGGTCAACCTTGTATAGTCTTCCCTTCCATTTTCATGTGAACATTTTTTTCATTGTTTCTCTTTGCATCAACAAGATGCATGAATTCAAAATGAAAACACAACATACAGATCAGAATTTCTTGAGTGATTATTCTATATAACCAAAACGATATAAATTCGAGAATATAGAAATTCGAAAATCAAGCATTCCTTCTACTATTTTGTAAGAAAAAAAAAAACATACCTCAAGGCTCTAACACAGAAAAACTAACTTGATTCCAAGCTTTTCGAAAGATTTATAGCAGTAATTTATCGTGAAACTCAATATAACAAGAAATCCCCAAAATTGATTTTGAAATAGAAAAACTATTGTTTATCCACGAAATTAGGTTTTGACCCATTCATTGTCTTTCTATGTTTTTGTTCTTTCACACCTCTTCTACATCCACAAATTATCGGGCGAAAATGGAGTTGTAGGGCTGAGAAATTTTTCAATCCCGCTGCACAACTATTTTTACAGCAAAAGGGTTGAAAGGGTTTAATAGCCAAATGATTCAACATAATTTGAGGGAGGGGAACAACTTAACAGACTTCATAGCAAACACAGTAATAGGATCAGAAGGAGTGGTTCAGTTCGATACATTCTCAAGTCTACCTACTAAAGGAAAATGCATTCTCAATTTAGACAAGGTGCAGATACCTACATTAAGGGTCTGAACAAATCCAATCAAGAATCAGTGAACAGAGCACACAGAGGGATAAAATATGACATTCATACAGGGATTCAAAGATAAAATTACTGATCTCTCCATCTAGTTGCAACAATAGCAATTAAGGAAAAGAAGGAAAGATACATGACATGGTGGAGTACAACACAACAAAGATTAAATTGCTTATTGAGAACTCCCGAGTCACCAGTGACCTGGATCTGAGTGATGCTGGGTCGTTGGTATTCCGGTCAATCGCCGCCAAGGATGACTACCTCGCTGCAAAGAGAGGAACAAGAACGTCAGGGAGCTCAATTCGTCGCTCTAAAATCGTGGAAATGGACTTGGACACATACCTGGAAAGAAGCTGAAGGGGCTGATGAAGTGAAAGAAGAAGGTTTCTCAAATCCACCATAGTTGTAGATCTGGACTAACCAATGTATTTTGGAAAGTTCCTTCTGTATTTTCTTTTTGTTTGGATGGTGACATTTGTGGATATGAATAAATAAAAGGTTCACGTGACCACAATTCACTTTTTTTTTAAAAAAGAAATGTGGTTAACGTTTTACACCTAAAACGTTACTCAGAGTAACATTTATTCATTTAACATCGTCAATTTCGTCAGTTTTTGTCCGTTTAATTTTTAAAATAAAAATAACCTAAAACGTTACTCTAAAATATGTTTATACTACTTTGGTGAATTGATTTTAAAAATAGCTTATTTTGGTCAAAATCTATGAAGTCGCTTAATCACGCTGGATATTTAGTTGTTGGGTTAATCCTAGTTTCGTTGTAACCCGCCGTCCACCGATACCAACCACCACCCCGTCATGTCCATTCAGAGATTCTTCCAGCACCGCCGTTACTCTCGTAATTCGCCAGGAATCTACTTTCTCCACAATTTCACTTCTTCAGATTCTCACAATAAACCCTCAAACCCTTCCGATCACTACCGCCACCACAACCATGGGCACAGCCGGTATGTCCACATTTTGAACTCGTTTTTACCATCAAAGCCACAATGTGTTATCCCGCACAGTGTTTCCTTCTGCCGTTCCTTCTCCACTCGCGACTCGCGAATTGGTGTCATCAGTGACTCGGCGGTTACTCAGTATGAGAACACGGAGTTGATCAGCGAAAATATTACTGAAAGTGTTGAGGAGTCCATTCTTCCAGTACGTGCCTTGATTTCATTGTTGGATGGTTATCATGACCTCACTGGCTTCCCATGGTAACATACTGCATTCCTTCCAAATATTTTGTTAAGCACCTTTATATATGTTTATTTGATTTTCAGAAATTCTAAGCTTTTTGCTGGTACTTCAAAAATTCCTAGTTTCGTTGTAAAATTGAAATGTAGTTCTAAAAAATGGCTTTGATAATTGATTCAGTAAGGTGAAAAGAGCCATGGTACACAACTTGAAATCCATATGCAGAAGTTAAGCAAACAATGCAGAAAATTATAGCTTGTGAATTGTAATATATGGTGGCAAATAACTGCTCTGTCTTTACCTCGCAAAAAAAAAAAGAGTTTTATTTATAGGAATTACAAGGGCTGTTAGTTACTTAGGGGAGGCAGCTCTAGCTGCAAACAATGGGGGAAGAAACTACTTGGAAGTATTTCATAAAAGTAAATGGACCCAAAATGGAAACAGAGGTAAATGATGATGCTGAGTTGTTGAAGGCTCAAGCCCACCTTGCAGATAAGGACCTCCTTGGAAGGTGTCTAGTTGGGAAACAACTCAATTATGTACTACACTGATACCAATCAAAAAAGCATTCTGTAGTTCACTGTTTTAGACCCACTCCTTCACTTCACTAAATTACCCACAAGGATCGGCCAGTTTTTAATGTCTTAATTTAGGATTTTCTTTTTCTAGTTTTTATCCACTGCTAGTTGGGCTCTTGATTTTGAAATCATACACTGTACTTACTTGGTTTGCAGGTGGATCATTATAGCTTCTTCAACAGTGGCTATGAAGCTTACGTTATTCCCGTTTGTAATATTGCAACTCCACAAGTTGAAGAGAATTGGAGAGTTATTTCCTAAATGTGAGGCTTTGTTTTCAGCACCATTAATTTCCCTTTATCTGATGCTAATTTTGGAACTCAAAAAGTAGGATGGAGTGAAAGAGGGGAATGAGTAGGTGGACCTCTTTTCCCTTTGGTTGGAATCTTGGAACAAAGATATTTAAAGCCCCTGTTGTCCATACAAATTATTTCATTATCTCAACTTCAATTTGAGATGTTAATTGTCCATAAATGTCTGTTTTACAATTTGGTCCATTACTTTTAACTTCAACTTGAAATAGAGAATTTGAAGTCAAAAAACTGGTTTGAGGAGTATCTCAAGTGAAAAAATGGTTTTTACTCTCTAAACTTCAACATTGTTTCCAAGTGAAATTATGTCTAAACACAACTAACTTCCCAATACTCTTTTCAATTTCAACTTTTAGTACCCTTTATCTTTCAACCTCAACCAAGTATTGTCCACGCTCCTATTTAGAGTATTAAAATCTTCAAAGGAGATGCTCTCATATTTGGATTAGACAATTTTTTCGGTCTTCCTATTTACAAAATTAACTTGGTAGGATGCTGAGTGATTTTGTCATTAGAAGATGACAAATAAGATTCTGTTTCTTTTACGAATTTCTTTTCCCTATCATTTTTTTGAAACTGAATTTCTGTTCCCTATCATTTCTGGCCAAGATTCACAAAACTATATAAATTTTACTTTTATCTTCAGTTCTACTTCTTTCCCTCCAAGTGCTTTAATATGTATTCACCCTAGAGTAGAGTTGGCTATGGCTTCATTTAATCATTTCATGTTTCTTGAGGTGTTCTTCTTTAAAATGAAACTTACACAATGTTCCCAAGAGGATGGCGTAGTGGTTGAGGCATGGGAACAACAACGTGGTCTGGACACGCCAGGTTCGAATCCCAGCTACAATACTTGGTATGTCCCATCTGCTTCAGCCTTGATGGGCATAAATTGGGAAACCTACGCTTGTGATCCAGCCAAGTTGTCCTGTAGATCAGTTGAGGAGGTGCTCTCAAGCTAGTCCACACACTACTGATTAAAAAAGACCGGAAAAAAAGAACCAGGATAGCTTTCCTGATGCTGCTATTTTCCTTGTTCTGTAAAGAATCTATCTTTTAATGACATCTCCACCCTAAAAAATATAGATGAAAAAGAAAGAGTGAAGAGGCTAGCCTCAATGAGTTGTTTGAGACGGGGGGACATAGTATTTTACCTCTTAATAGAGATGTATGCACGCTAGAAGCTATTACTTTTTAACTGATCTTTTTATGCATTTTTAAGTGCCTCCTCCATTGCCTCCGCCTATGTCAGGAAGGAGTTTTAGGGACCAACTTAAAATCTTTTTCAAGGAGAAACGAGCGGCAGGCTGTCCTTCATTTTTCTGGTACTTCGCCACTCTGACAGTTCAGGTATAATCCTATATAATTTATTATATCAACTTTATTTGCCTTAGAAGACTTTCCATATGTAGTAGATAATTGACTATTTTTCATTATACATTGTAGAACACTGAGTTGTTGTTTGGTATGGAGTATTAGAAGAAATAATCCATGTATTATGTATGGTATATTTTGTATTGTGTTTGGTAGGATTTTAGACCTATGTATAACTAATCCATGGATTAGTTTACACCCTACATGGTATTATAGGATGTATAGTTAATATCTTCCATTTGGTGGTATTAGTAATACATATGATTTAATACCATGTGATTAAAATATGTAAAGACAAAAATACCCCTCAAATCCTTTTAATCATTATTTTTATTTTCTTAATTTTATGTTTTATATTTGTAGTTTTGTACTAGTAAATTTATTTAAATAAATTAGCTTACAAATTTTATTATTTAGAGAGAGTTGTTTGTTGTTAAATAATTAATATATTGTAAATTAGTTAACTAATTAATTGGTGTTATTTTACTGGAGTAACACATTCGAATTGATCAACATAAGGAGGATATTACATCATTTAAAAAAAATCTCTTCTTTTGATTTGTAATAATATTTAATCAAACTTGGCAACAACATTATCTCCTCTTATGTTAGCCTACCTAGTTTTAAAAAATTGGTAGAAAAGCATCCATCATTTTTCCCTAGTAAAAGCACCGATGATGATACATTATAAATTTTAAATATATAGTAGAAAAGCACTTATAAAAGTTGAGTGAACTTTTAAGATATTAACTCCATATTAAAACTACAACTTGCAACTTTTATGTGTAAATGTAGATGATTTATTTAATCTTACTATTGTTTACCGTCTTTTCGATTTTATAAGTAGATGGTCTATTTTTATTAAATTGAAAATTAACATATTGTTAGTAATCAATTTATTATGATAAAAATTATTTATCCTCAAATAATTTAAGTGAGAAAATAACAAACATGACGACAAAATTGTTCTTCTCCTAGCTAGTTAGAAGGCCCAAAAAAAATAAAATTGTCCGGCAATATTAGTTTACCTTGATCCAATTACATGAAATGGAAAATCTCATAATAATTCAAGGGTATAATTGAAAAGAAGCATTTTGTAGAGTTTTAATCCAATCACAAGATGAGGTGGAAGCAATGAACTAAACACTTGATAAAAAATAAAGGGAAAATGCGTAAGTACACCCAACCTATGCCCGAAATCCCAGAGACACACTTATAAGGTCCCATTACCCCTCCGAACTTATTTTATAAATAATTTTCTACCCCTTTTCGGCCTACGTGGCACTATCAACCAGATAGCTTGAAAAAATTGTCAACACGCGCTGGGTCCAGAAGATAGTGCCACGTAGGCCGAAAAGGGGTAGAAAATTATTTATAAATTAAGTTCGGGGGGAGGGGTAATAGGACCTTAGTATAGTATACGTGTGTCTTTGAGATTTCGAGTATAGGTGGTGGGGGGGGGGGCGGTACTTATGCATTTTCCCAAAAATAAATCATATATTACTAATTCCTACACTACTAATCCCTGCATTGCTAATCCGGCGTTATTAATCCCTGCGTTATTTATCTTCGTACCAAACAACCCTTGAGGAAATTGCTACTTTTATTTGGGAAGCATGTGTAGCAAAATAGAACTTTGAAAGTCATTATGTTTTAGAATTCATTATTTGCCTATTCAATATGATAGGAGTTAGACTACAATAAGTTATATTTCTTTTTCCTTGTGTGTTTGCTTTATTTTTAGTCTTTGATGAACACTTCACACAAAAAAGTTGATGCAATTGATGTTGTTTTTATTGTCACATTCAGTCGAAGCTTTTGAAATCTCCGCATGAAATTTGGTACTTTATTAATGAAAGTAGGATGTTGTAGTGTAATTTTGTCATCTTGGTAATGATCTTTATTCAATTTTAGGTGCCCTGCTTTTTTCTTTGGATTACGACTATTAGAAGAATGTCACTGCATCATCATGAAGGCTTTGATTGTGTAAGAGCACCCTTTTTCATTTATGCAATGCTTGTGCAGGATTGATTTTCTTTTTGGTATTACAAGTCTTCTCTTTCTCCCCTTAATTGCTTAGTTTGGTTTTGTATCATCATCTTTTACAAGGCTCAATTGATACACCTAGTGAATATCTGACTCTATAAGCATTGTTGATGCATATAACATGCTAGTGAAAGCTGACTGTATAAGCATTATTGATGCATATAACATGCGATTCGACAACATAGCGTTGAAACTAATATGGTAATTCTCAAGTAAGTGAGGCACACAATATATGCAACATAACTAGTAAATAGTTTGCTTGCCTTGTTTTTTCCTCTTCTTGTTGTTTCGTCCCTTCATCGTATCTCCTCCTGCAAACAAAGAGTGCATTTTACACATATCCAATGAGATTTCCGTAATTTTAGAGGTATCCCAAATGGTTTTCAAATTCAAAAAGCCTCTCTTATTCTCTTAATCATATCATGAACCATATTTTTATCGCTTGGACAAGCCTCTTTGTCCCTCTTAACCATTTAATCAATCAACTATGCCCTAAACCAGACTATTAGTTCGGTTATATTCTCCATATTCATTCCAGTTTATTCAAACAATTTATTAGGACATTCGTCATAATTAGATTATTATTACATTGGTTGTCAACCAACCACTGACTTGAGTTATACTTTGCAAACGAGGATTCTTTTAAAGTCACCCAAGATGGCCTTTTCTGATGAAGTTAACTATATTGATGTAAGGGGGAAAACCCAAATACAAGTTCTTCCACAAAAACATGATTATTTGCTAAGAGCATCCAGTATTGGAATATCATTTATGATCTAGAAGTGCACATAACAGAAATGTTCCACTAATGTGGACAAAGTGATCTTAGGTCCACATAACTGCCAATGGGATTATGTTCCATGCTCTCGTTCACACTTCCGTATTACCTTCCAACTCACATTTAGTACAATAATTTTCAGCAGTTCTTCAAAATATTGTACAAGGTACTTCCGATTTGTGTCTATTCCTTCCCTTTAGTAGGTATTTCTTTTGGACCAACTAGCTTTTTTAGTTGTATCCCCCTGTGAATTGGAGAGTGCAATTACACCTTGCCAATTACACCCAATTACACCCAATTACCTACTGATCAGGTAATTACATGACCAACCAAACAGGACATACAATGTAATTACACCTAATTACACCAGATCCAATTACCAGGGTGGCTTTACAAAGAGGCCCTTAGGGTTTGTAAATTATGTTATTAGAGTCCTATGTGACTTGAATTTAGGAGATAGTTTTTTATTTGTTATTTGAATTTTACTGATAAGTTTAGAAACATGTTTTTCTAATTTTAGTTAGAAATTATATTTATAAATGTATGTCTCTGAGTTATTAATAAAATAGTTCCCTTTGACAATACTACAATATTTTTTCTTTGTTATTTTCTTAATTTCTTTATTAATAAATCAATAACTTTCACCAAAAACTGTCAGATGTTAAAGGTCATGTAATGCTTCTATTATAGCATTGATCACTTAAGTGAAAGGCGCTATAAGACACTAAGGGGTCGTTCGTTAGCTGGATAAGAAATAAGTTATCCATTATATTAATTTTCATAGATCTTTTATACGTCGTTTGATAGGTAGATAGGAATTAAGTTATTCATGTATAAAATAAATATGATGTTCGGTTGACAATTTAGAAATCTCCATAACTAATACATGTATAGGATGTGGAAATCAATGTATTATTTTATGCAAGATTAAAGTTGGAATAACTAATATATTTATGCACCCAAGGGTGTGGCCTAGTGATCAATGAAGTGGTTGAGCGTCATGAGGTCTCAGGTTCAAATTCTAGTGTAGACAAAAATACTAGGTGATTCTTTCCATCTGTCTTAGCGTGGTGGACAGAGTTACGTGCTACCTATTCCTGGTAGGAGGTAACATGTATCCTGTTGGATTTGAGCACAAAATTTGAGGTAACACATATTCTATTGTTCAAAGCCTGCAAAGCTTTTGGGGTCTACCCAGTTGGATTTGAGCTTAGTACAAGAATCAACAAAGTTATGGATGATCTTCTGATAGCAAAACATGCTACTAAGGGAAGGGTGTTGTCTCAAATTGAAAAGAACAAGATCCTACAATTAAAACTAGAGATTCAGAACCCAACATAAGCCGAGGAGACTTCATGGAGACAAAAATTTAGGTGTTTGTGGTTGACGGAAGGAGATAGAAACACTAAGTACTTCCAAAGGCTAGCCAACTCTCACAGGAGGTACAATCACATTGACAGGTTACAGGTTGGTGATAACTTGATTGAAAGGAAAGAGCAGGTGAAAGAAGTAATGCAGAAAATGAACCTGGGAGGCCCACAACTTCTTTTGAGGAATTAGGTGGCCTAAGCATAGATGAAAAGAATGCTCTAGAACAAGCTTTCGAAGAAAAGGTTTTGAACGCTATCAATTCTTGTGCTTCAGATAAAAGCCCTGGGCCAGATGGTTTCTCAATTGCTTTTTACCAGAAGTGTTGGAATATTATCAAGCTGGAGATTTTGGGTACCCTCAATCACTCCATAGTAATTGTCACATGGTGAAATACTTCAATGCTTCTTTTTTGCACTTAACCCCAAAAGAAAAGGTGCAATAGAACTTAAAGATTTTAGGCCTATCAGCCTTATTGGTAGTGTTTACAAGATCCTGGCTAAAGTGCTTGTTGAAAGTCTTCAAGAAGGTGATTGGAGGTTGTCTCTGGTTTTCATAATGCCTTTGTTCAAGGAAGGCAGATCTATGATGCAACTCTTATTGCAAATGAAGTTTTGGACTGGAAGCAGAAAAGTGGTACCTTTGGTCAATGAAGTTTTGGACTGGAAGCAGAAAAGTTGTACCTTTGGTCTTCTTTTTAAGCTTGATATAAAGAAAGCTTTTGATAAGCTAAACCGGTCATCCCTTATCTCAATCCCAAGGCAGATGGGGTTTGGAGAAAGGTGGATCAGATGGATCAAATACAGTTTCTCCACAGTAATATATTCTGTACTAGTAAATAGAAGTTTTGTGGGCTTTTTTCTCCTATGAGAGACATTAGACAAGGTGATCCCCTATAACCCTTCTCATTTATTCTGGCTATGGAGGTGTTAAGTAGGATGTTAGAAAAGGCCAAACAATTACATTGGCTAGAAGGATTTATGGTGGGCAATGGTTCTGATATAACAATCTCTATATCACATCTCTTGTTTGCTGATGACTCACTGATCTTCTGTGAAGTTGAGAAATCCTAAGTGCAATACCTTAATCTCACCCTTATGCTTTTTGAGGCCATTAGGACTCCACAATAATATGTCTAAAAGTATCTACCCTCATGGGCGGAGCTACATTGCTTCCAGGGGGGTCATCCGACCCCCCTCAGCAAAAAAATTACACTATATATATAAGATCGATTTTTTTCTGTACATGTATATATTTAAAATTGAACCACCTGAATATATAACAAAGGTGTAGCCCAACGGTTGAGGGGGTTCAAAATTTCGCTAAAATGAGCTTTGGGTCGCGGGATCGATTCCAGGCAACAACATATTTTTTTGTTGTAATTTTTAGCTATTTTGCAGGCATTAAATAGACCAAAAACGACCCCGTTTTTAAGGTTATAACTAAAAAAAATTATATTTTAAATCCTAATGAAAAAGTCAACAAATAAAAATATCCCTCTTTTTTAGGGATTGCAATATTATATTTTCCTATTCTTGATTTCTTTCTCCTGACTTCACGCTCTTGCTTGAGTCTTTGAGTCTTTGCCGCTTTGCTTGCTAGTTTCTTGGTGCCGCTTTGTTGCTCTTGTTCATTGCCGATGGCGAGCCAGGAATTCTATCAAGGGGGTTAAAAAAAAAAGTTAAACACGCTAATATTATCCATAAATAAATAGGTCGGGTCATATTATATGAAGTTATGAACGGATTGATTAACAAACGGGTTGACAAAAAAAAAATCCTTAGTTCAAATAATTTCTTACAATTACAATTTATCTTAACAAACAAATTTAAAGTACATATCTATAAAATGATAATACAGTAGCACAACTCATTCAAAAAGTTCTACAAGTTCTTCAATTCCTTTAGAATTCTCTTCGGCTCCTGAAAGTGCAAATGGAGAGCAAACACAAATTTAACGTTAGAAAGACTAACAAAAAACACAAATCAAAGCGAAAATACTATTTCTTCACAAAAATTCTTTTTGGTATAAAATGACTTCATTACATCACAAAACTACACGACCTTGAAGGGAGGTTAAGAAACCAAACATGCGGATAAACCTATCAAAACATAGTTTTACATTTGAAAATACAACTACATACATTTTTACAATTGTATTCTACGAGGTTTCATATCTTGAAATGTCTTAATAATAACATCATTAGAAATCTTATCAAATACATCTCTTTCTAAATAAGGCACCAAACAACCACTAAAAAAATCATCACTCATTTGACTCCGCAAGTCATTCTTGATAAACTTCATTGCCGAAAAAGCTCTTTCAACGGAGGCAGTGGCAACTGGTAAAAGTAGAGCAAGTTTCACTAAGCGAAATACAAGAGGATAATTTGAATGTTTCTTTGTCTGAACTAATCTTTTGGAAAGATCACAAAGTCTATTTAGATCGGAGAACCTTTCATCAATATCACGAACATCAACAATGTAACTTGCAAGTTGATTCTCAAGAATACTCATATTGGATTCATCAAAGTCATCTGGATATAATTCAGCCATTCTCATTACTTTTCTTTGTCAAAACTTGAAAATGAGTTAATTGGATTCAAGCAAGCAATTCCATGGAGCAAATCGGTAGTCACCTCATCAAAATGATCATTAAGTTCTTGAAGTTGCCAATCAATGATATTGCAAAATACTTCAACACGATAATGATGTAAGATTGTATAGTTAGCACGTTTCCGCCGTGATCTTAAAGAGCTAACATATGGCTCCTCAAAGTTAGATATCAAAACATCATGTTTGATACAAAATGTAGATACCTTGGCAATAAGAGAATCCCATTCATCATCTCTTAAGACTTGCAACCTTCTCTTTGCTACTTCAACAAGTAGCATGGCATTTGCAATATCTTTCACTTTTTATTGTAAGCATTTATTAAGATCATTTGTGATTGCTAAGACATCTCTCATCAAATGCAACATAAACGCAATCTCAAATGTTTGACAAGCTTCAAGATGTCCCATTGCCTTGGCTCTTTCATCCATACTCCTTGCATCAAGAGCAAGTGATTCAAGAACCTCAAGAATAGAGCCAAACATAAGAATAAAATTGTTAAAGGATTTATAATGAGATCCCCAACGAGTATCACAAGCTCTTGAAAGACCAAGTTGTTGATTCAAGCCCCTACCGGTTGTAAGTTCACCCATATCTAATGCCGCTTGAATTGTTGATTTTTGAGAATCTCGTAAATTATCCATACGCTTAAAAGAAGATCCCAATACATTAAAAATATTTGAGATCAATACTACAAGTTTTCCACTTCAACACACTTTTTGGAGACCCCAACAAGAGTTAGTTGAAGTTGATGGGCAAAGCAATGGATTGAATGAGCCGATTTACTTTCTCGTGTAATCAACATTTTAAGGCCATTGATCTCACCCCTTGCATATTACTTGCCCCATCGTAACATTGTCCACGCACACTTGATGGACTCAAAGAATGTTGAGCAAGTAAATTAAAAATTGCCTCCTTTAAAGATGAAGCACTATTATCTTCAACATGAACAATGTCAATAAGTTGCTCCATTACAAATTCCATTCTATCAATATAACGAAATACGATAGCCATTTGCTCCTTGCGTGACACATCAAAGGATTCATCAACTAGTAAAGCAAAGTAGTCACCATTTAATTCATCAAGAATAGCTTTAACGGTCTCTATCTTACATGCACTCACAATATCTTTTTGAATCATTGGAGAAGTCAGTTGATCATTTACAGGAGCATGTTTCAAAACATAATCACGAATTTTATCACATTTTTTTGCATACCATGAGAGAATTTCAAGAAAGTTACCCCTACTAAGTGATGATTTAGATTCATCATGACCTCGAAATGCAAATCCCCGACTTATGAGAAGTCTTACTACATCAACCGACGCACTTAAGCGCATATAATATCCATGCTTGAGTTGATTAGATTGCCTCTCAAATGCAAATTGAATAGACCGCCATTGTTGTAGTAAATCTTGACATTTCTTTTTTGACTGATTATGTATGCTATTCGGTAGACCAATATGTTTGTCAAGACCACCCTTTTTGTTCCAACTCTTAAATCCTATAGTTGAAAATGTCTCCCCTCCTCCTTGATTAGTGTTGTGATCTTTAAAAAGATAGCAATACAAACAATAGACTGCATCTTTACCAACACTATACTCCAACCAATCATGATATATATCATCAAACCATTCAGGATTAAAAGGACGCATTGATCCAAAAATATTTGTTTGAGGATACTCTTGCACTGCCAAACGAGGTTGACAAGGACCATTCAAAAGGTATGCTCTTCTAATAACATCACGGTGGTTTGGATGATAGTTCAATATTGATGTTCTTTCACCAGGATCAAACTTTAAAGAACTCAAATCAAATTCTTGAGAAGAATCTAATGACACTTCTGAATGATTAGTATTTTCTTTTTGATTAGATTGACTATGACTTTCAGAGGCTAAAGTTGATTTCGGTACTTGTGTAAAATACTTCTTCACTGAATATTGAGACTGAATCGTAAAATAAAAATTTAGTCAGAACTTACAAAAATTGAATATGCAATAAGGACCAAAACAAAATTATAGACAATGAACAAAAGTTTGAATCTCACAAATAAAAGTTAATATCTACTGAACAAATGTTGAATGTCCATAATAAACATATTAAATCAACAAATAAGCCCAAACAAATAAAATTATAACTTTCATAATCAGTGAATAGAATTGAAATTTTCAAAAAATAAAAAACTGTTAAGAGAAGTGAATATCCGAGTTCAATTAGCTAAATAAAATAGCACATCAACAAATACAAGAATCAAAGCATAGAATTCTGAAAAAAATAAAAAACCAAAAAGAAAACTTACAGTTGCCATCACAAATGGAGCCTGAAGGGAGGACCACCAATCCTCCACCAGCGGCAGCAAGCAGCAGCAGCCGGCGGCACCGCGGCAGCAACTAGCAAGCAGCAGGCAGCACTCAGCACTCAGCAGCAGCGTGAAGTTGAAGGAGAAAGAAATCAAGAATAGGAAAATATAATATTGCAATCCCTAAAAAAGAGGGATATTTTTATTTGTTGACTTTTTCATTAGGATTTAAAATATAATTTTTTTTAGTTATAACCTTAAAAACGGGGTCGTTTTTGGTCTATTTAATTCCTGCAAAATAGCTAAAAATTACAACAAAAAAATATGTTGTTGCCTGGAATCGATCCCGCGACCCAAAGCTCATTTTAGAGAAATTTTGAACCCCCTCAACCGTTGGACTACGCCTTTGTTATATATTCAGGTGGTTCAATTTTAAATATATACATGTACAGAAAAAAATCGATCTTATATATATAGTGTAATTTTTTTACCGAGGGGGGTCGAATGGAAGCAATGTAGCTCCTCCCCTAGCTGCTGCTGTTTGCTGCCGCTGGTGGAGGATTGGTGATCCTCCCTTCAGGCTCCATTTGTGATGGCAACTGTAAGTTTTCTTTTTGGTTTTTTTTTTTCTTCAGAATTCTATGCTTTGATTCTTGTATTTGTTGATGTGCTATTTTATTTAGCTAATTGAACTCGGATATTCACTTCTCTTAACAGTTTTTTATTTTTCGAAAATTTCAATTCTATTCACTGATTATGAAAGTTATAATTTTATTTGTTTGGGCTTATTTGTTGATTTAATATGTTTATTATGGACATTCAACATTTGTTCAGTAGATATTAACTTTTATTTGTGAGATTCAAACTTTTGTTCATTGTCTATAATTTTGTTTTGGTCCTTATTGCATATTTAATTTTTGTAAGTTCTGACTAAATTTTTATTTTACGATTCAGTCTCAATATTCAGTGAAGAAGTATTTTACACAAGTACCGAAATCAACTTTAGCCTCTGAAAGTCATAGTCAATCTAATCAAAAAGAAAATACTAATCATTCAGAAGTGTCATTAGATTCTTCTCAAGAATTTGATTTGAGTTCTTTAAAGTTTGATCCTGGTGAAAGAACATCAATATTGAACTATCATCCAAACCACCGTGATGTTATTAGAAGAGCATACCTTTTGAATGGTCCTTGTCAACCTCGTTTGGCAGTGCAAGAGTATCCTCAAACAAATATTTTTGGATCAATGCGTCCTTTTAATCCTGAATTGTTTGATGATATATATCATGATTGGTTGGAGTATAGTGTTAGTAAAGATGCAGTCTATTGTTTGTATTGCTATCTCTTTAAAGATCACAACACTAATCAAGGAGGAGGGGAGACATTTTCAACTATAGGATTTAAGAGTTGGAACAAATAGGGTGGTCTTGACAAACATATTGGTCTACCGAATAGCATACATAATCAGTCAAAAAAGAAATGTCAAGATTTACTACAACAACGGCGGTCTATTCAATTTGCATTTGAGAGGCAATCTAATCAATTCAAGCATGGATATTATATGCGCTTAAGTGCATCGGTTGATGTAGTAAGACTTCTCATAAGTCGGGGATTTGCATTTCGAGGTCATGATGAATCTAAATCATCACTTAGTAGGGGTAACTTTCTTGAAATTCTCTCATGGTATGCAAAAAAATGTGATAAAATTCGTGATTATGTTTTGAAACATGCTCCTGTAAATGATCAACTGACTTCTCGATGATTCAAAAGATATTGTGAGTGCATGTAAGATAGAGACCGTTAAAGCTATTCTTGATGAATTAAATGGTGACTACTTTGCTTTACTAGTTGATGAATCCTTTGATGTGTCACGCAAGGAGCAAATGGCTATCGTATTTCGTTATATTGATAGAATGGGATTTGTAATGGAGCAACTTATTGACATTGTTCATGTTGAAGATAATAGTGCTTCATCTTTAAAGGAGGCAATTTTTAATTTACTTGCTCAACATTCTTTGAGTCCATCAAGTGTGCGTGGACAATGTTACGATGGGGCAAGTAATATGCAAGGTGAGATCAATGGCCTTAAAATGTTGATTAGACGAGAAAGTAAATCGGCTCATTCAATCTATTGCTTTGCCCATCAACTTCAACTAACTCTTGTTGGGGTCTCCAAAAAGTGTGTTGAAGTGGGAAAACTTGTAGTATTGATCTCAAATATTTTTAATGTATTGGGATCTTCTTTTAAGCGTATGGATAATTTACGAGATTCTCAAAAATCAACAATTCAAGTGGCATTAGATATGGGTGAACTTACAACCAGTAGGGGCTTGAATCAACAACTTGGTCTTTCAAGAGCTTGTGATACTCGTTGGGGATCTCATTATAAATCCTTTAACAATTTTATTATTATGTTTGGCTCTATTCTTGAGGTTCTTGAATCACTTGCTCTTGATGCAAGGAGTATGGATGAAAGAGCCAAGGCAATGGGACATCTTGAAGCTTGTCAAACATTTGAGATTGCGTTTATGTTGCATTTGATGAGAGATGTCTTAGCAATCACAAATGATCTTAATAAATGCTTACAAAAAAAAGAGCAAGATATTGCAAATGCCATGCTACTTGTTGAAGTAGCAAAGAGAAGGTTGCAAGTCTTAAGAGATGATGAATGGGATTCTCTTATTGCCAAGGTATCTATATTTTGTATCAAACATGATGTTTTGATACCTAACTTTGAGGAGCCATATGTTAGCTCTTTAAGATCACGGCGGAAACTTGCTAACTATACAATCTTACATCATTATCGTGTTGAAGTATTTTGCAATATCATTGATTGGCAACTTCAAGAACTTAATGATCGTTTTGATGAGGTGACTACCGATTTGCTCCATGGAATTGCTTGCTTGAATCCAATTAACTCATTTTCAAGTTTTGACATAAGAAAAGTAATGAGAATGGTTGAATTATATCCAGGTGACTTTGATGAATCCAATATGAGTATTCTTGAGAATCAACTTGCAAGTTATATTGTTGATGTTCGTGATATTGATGAAAGGTTCTCCGATCTAAATGGACTTTGTGATCTTTCCAAAAGACTAGTTCAGACAAAGAAACATTCAAATTATCCTCTTGTATTTCGCTTAGTGAAACTTGCTCTGCTTTTACCAGTTGCCACTGCCCCCGTTGAAAGAGCTTTTTCGGCAATGAAGTTTATCAAGAATGACTTGCGGAGTCAAATGAGTGATGATTTTTTTAGTGGTTGTTTGGTGCCTTATTTAGAAAAAGATGTATTTGATAAGATTTCTAATGATGTTATTATTAAGACATTTCAAGATATGAAACCTCGTAGAATACAATTGTAAAAATGTATGTAGTTGTATTTTCAAATGTAAAACTATGTTTTGATAGGTTTATCCGCATGTTTAGTTTCTTAACCTCCCTTCAAGGTTGTGTGGTTTTGTGATGTAATGAAGTCATTTTATAACAAAAAGAATTTTTGTGAAGAAATAGTATTTTCGCTTTGATTTGTGTTTTTTGTTAGTCTTTCTAATGTTAAATTTGTGTTTGCTCTCCATTTGCACTTTCAGGAGCCGAAGAGAATTCTAAAGGAATTGAAGAACTTGTAGAACTTTTTGAATGAGTTGTGCTACTTTATTATCATTTTATAGATATGTACTTTAAATTTGTTTGTTAAGATAAATTGTAATTGTAAGAAATTATTTGAACTAAAGATTTTTTTTTTTCAACCCGTTTGTTAATCAATCCGTTCATAACTTCATATAATATGACCCGACCCGTTTATTTATGGATAATATTAGCATGTTTAACTTTTTTTTTGAACCCCCTTGATAGAATTCCTAGCTCCGCCACTGTCTACCCTGTTAATGAGGTCCTTGACTTGGAGAATTTGGCAGACATATGTGCTGCTAAATTGGATCTTTTCCCACTACCTATTTGGGGTTACCACTGGGTGCTAGTTGCAAATTAGTTGGGGCTTGGAGTGGTATTGTGGAAAAGCTTGAAGGAAGATTGGCTTCCTGGTAACAACAATATCTCTCACTAGGGGGCAGGGCAACACTCATCAATAGTGTCTTGGATAGTATTTCCTCCTATTTTACGTCCCTCTTCCCTATGCCAGCTAAGGTGCAAAAACATCTTGACAAGATAAGGAGAGACTCCCTCTAGAAAGGTAATAGTAAGGACCATAAATTCCACCTTGTGAAATGAGCCAAAGTCACCATGCCAAAGCAGTTTGGAGGCTTAGGGATTAAAGACCTGACATTACATAACAAGTGTATGCTAATGAAGTGACACTGGAGGTATAATCAAGAGACAACTGGTCTATGGAGGGAGGTGATCCAAGCAAAATTTGGTAGCACTCGTCACTGGTGCTCTAATGAAGTCACAATCCCGTATGGCAAAGGGGTCTTGAAAGCTATTAGGAAGTTGTGGGAGGTCTTCTATCGAAATGCTACTCTCAAAGGTGGGAAGTGAGGAGCACATCCAGTTTTGGAAAGACACTTGGCTGGGAAACATCCCTCTTATGAATGTATTTCCAAGAATATTTAAGATTGCCTCCAATCCAGACTCAACCATCTCTCAGTGTTGGGAAGATAATGTTTGGATGTGACTTAAAGGAGAAATCTAAATGACTGGGAGTTTGATGAATTTATGGCCCTCATGGCCACCATCCAGACCAACTCAGTCCACAGCCAAAGCAGGGATAGACTCACTTGGGGAAGTAACAGGGATGGCTCCTATTTGGTCAAAGAAGGCTACTAACATCTAAGCTCTAGGAAGACACTTATTGATCTGTGGCCCTGGAAACTTATCTAGAAATCTAAGATGCCTCCAAAAGTCATCTGTTTCAGCTGGGTCAGTCTTAATGGTTCTTGCTTAACTTAGGATAATCTCATGAGGAGGAAGTTCCGTATAGCCAACAGATGCTACATGTGCTTGTGCAGCCCATAATCTTTCAATCACTTGTTTCTTCATTGCACTGTTGCCACAGACCTTTGGAACATGTTCGTTTCTCTCTTTGGACTGACTTGGGTCATGCCAAGCTCTTTGAGAGAGGCTTTTGTGTGTTGCAGTTCCTGGAAAGTTGGAAGTCCATCAAAATGATCTGGTCTTCAGTTCCTGCTTGTATTTTGTGGTGCTTATGGATAGAGGGGAACAAAAGGTGTTCTGATAGCATCCCAACTCCCATTTCCTCTCTTAAGGCTAGATGTTTAATTAGTCTTTTTAGTTGGGTCAACCACTCCTCTGTAATTAAGGTTGAATCATTCCTAGAATTTATCAGCTCCATAGATCTATGTTGATAATTGTGATAGTCTTTTTTTTTGCCTTCGTGGGAGCGGATAATCTCTTTGTAATGCTTGCATCTTCTTGATGCTTTTTGTTAATAATATCCTTCTTATTTCATCGGAAAAAAAAAAGTCAAGGTCCTAGTATTTGTGCCAACCCTGACACCCTAGATCTCTTTCCTTTGCTCTTCCAGCATTTTGCTTACACCCGCCATGGCTAGGATGAACAAAATGAGGGAGTGGATCTCCCTGTCTAATTTCATTATGAGGAGTGAAAAACCCCACTGGCTCTCTATTGACTAGCACCGAGTATCTGACAATTTTGATGCAGAACTTGATCCATCTAACCCATTTGATCCCAAACTCTCCTGATTTCAATCTCCAGCCAATAACTTCATTGGCTGCTAGGATGTTTAGACCTATTAAATGCCTACACCAAGATCTCAAGTGTTGATTTGGTCTTGAATCCACACTTGGACCTAGTAAATCTGATACCTGTGTGAGGGAAGTCAACTAGTTGGTGATAGTAATAGAATTTAAGATCATCCCCTTGCCTCAGAATGTGTCTCACGTCCCACGCTTTCCTCAGGGAACCTTATCTTTTTGAAATTCCTTTTATAACCCATGTTACTTCCTACCCCAGACAGTCTATCATTGTCCCAACTCTCTATTTTGAACTCTCACCTTCTACTCCATGAACTCTCACAAAACTTCACTCAGTTGTACCATGAATTCTCCAGATTTGCCTCTAGAAGAAATCATTTCTTTTCTCATCCACCTCCCTCTATACAAGTCCTAACTGTTGTCTTCACTTTTTTTTTTCTTTATGAACAGAGTAGTTGAGAGAGAATTTCATGGCCTATGATGGAATATTATAATATGCATTAAACTTTCTCAAAAAAAAAGGACTTTAATAGCCAAGTATATAATTTTTTCTTACCTAATTGGTTGGACTTTAATAGAAAAATTATATAGTTTTTTCTTACCAAATTGCTTTAGTTACTCCCTCTGTCCCAATTTATGTGGCACCGTTTGACTTGACACAGTTTAAAAAAGGAAGACATTTAAAAATTGTGGTCTAAAACAAACCTTAGATATTTGTGTGACTATAAATCATTTAATTAAAGGTAAAAGGAGAATTTTAAAGTTGAATTGTTTCTAATTATAGAAAGGTGACATTCATTTTGGGACAGAGTAAAAAGGAAAAGGCTACATAAATTGGGACAAAGGGATTAGTAGTCTGATTCCTGTATCTAGATGAAAATTTTTAAAGCTTTGAAACTCTCGTGAGTTTAAATATTCTGTCCACTTGATGATACTTATTTCCATTCTTTTCTCTGTAGGGGGGCATTCTTTGGTTCCAGAACTTGACCGAGTTCCCTAGTGGTGTTTTAGGGCCAGTCTTTCCTTTACTGATTGCGGGATTGCATTATATCAACATACAGGTATATTGCTTTTATCAGCCTTGAGATTTACTGCCTTTCTGTTTCGTTGTTGTCTTTCTTTGTGGTAACTGGTAACAGAGTTTCATTATGGGATTAAGAGACCTGAACCTTATTCTTGGCCTTGGTACTAGATACATTTTCAATTATAATTTCTTTTTCCTTTTCTGTTCGGAGGGGGGCCTGTTATCCAATAGTACGTATGTTTAGGAATTTGATCGTCAACATGATCGATTTCGTGCTGGTTAACCATCACTTTATGTTCAGACATGTTCTCTTGGTGCCCACCTTGCAATTGTTGGTGGGCCTTGGATACTGTTTAATATTTGGGGCAGGCCTGAAGCAAGTAGGAAAAGGGAAAAAATGTTTCAGTTCTATAGTATGAGATATCTGCATACCGGCATCAATTTTGTTTCTTAATATGTTTTTCCTCCAAAGCTAGTATATGGTTGATAATTCTTCCTTGCCCCTTCATAGTTTTGGGCTTTTTGATTTACTGTTGCAAGGAATAATAATTTATTCTTGCATGGTTTTGAACGCTTGAAATCCTTCTCCCAAACAATGATGCCACCAAACATTGAGTTTTGTAATCTCAGATTCCCTCTGGTGCTCAAAACTCCTGAGAACCGAAGATTTAACTGACAGGTGGATCTTCCTGCCGTCTGTATTCAATTAACTAATAAGATCTTCTCTGAAAAATTTGGTCTTCCCAAATGTGGTGTAAAATGTTTGAAAAGGGAAGACATCATCTTGGTTTGGATGATTAATGAGCAAAGACTTAAACTGTCTGGAGGACTTGAGTTCAGCAGTTAACCAGATGGGTTAAGAAGTAAAAATTACTTGTGGAGTTGCCTCACCTTATTATATTATGCTTTCTGTTTTTTTTTTTTGTTTTAAAGTCTTGCCCTGTCTCTCCATTTTTCGCATCTTCAAAAAATGGGTTCCTGGAAGTTTCATCAACAAAAAGGTACCACAGAGAGAAAAAGAATGCGACCCAACTTAGGCATCACTGGTACCCTTTGGATTTTGTGCGTGAGTGCAGGGAGGGTATAAATTCTATCTTTGTGGTGCTGGGTTGGTTTAGGTCTGATGCTGAAACCTGCACAGTGTACGGTCATATACGCACTGGTTTAGTAATTCTTCAGGTTCTTTGTTAGCTCAAGAAAGGTTTTAGTTTCAGTACTGTCTTCAGGATATTGCTAATTACTTTTAGATGTACACTCTAAAATGACTTGTTGGAGCAGATAGAATCAGATCAGGGACAGGTGTGTTTTCTTATGTTTGCTTTGGATGGACTTATTTCAAGTCTATTTAATCAACTTTGACTACCTGACAAGATAGCTTACCTGAACTAGCTTTTGCAATTGTTACGGAAAAAGGTGGATTCTTGAACCAATTGTAAAGGCTACGCGGTAGAGACTAGAGATTATTCTTATATTTTTCTCCCAGTGAAGAAATTCAATTTGTTTTTCCTTTTAATTTTCATTTGGCAGAAAACTTCTTTGGCTCTGCAATGAATTTGTTGCATTTTTCCAAATAAAATACAACAATAACAACAATTATGTCTCGGTTCCAAACAAGTTGGGTAAATCATCACTGACCTTGTTCCTATTTAGATTTTTATATAAAATAAAATGTAAACCTAGATCTTTCATTTCCATCTGCAAATCCCAAGTCATATCCTCCACTTCTGTGAGATTTTTTCACGGAAAGGGAAATCTGAAGAATGTTCTATCACTAGGTGATTTCTTCCCATCTGCCTAATTCTTGATTGACATAGCTACCTGGTGTTCCTTCTAAAAAGAAAAGAGTGACCCTGTATTGGTGTTGGTGGGAGGTAGCAAGTACTTTGTGGAATAGTTGAGGTGTGTGCAAGTTGCTTGGACACCATAGCTATCCGGAAAAGAAGAAGAATAATGTTCTCTACCACACTAAGCCTTAACAATTGGTTCAAGAAGCCTTCTTTTATGGTTACAGTTGCAAAATCTTTTTTTTTTTTTTTTGAGAATTAGTACTGTTGTATTCCTCAGCATTAGGAATGCTAGCCACCACCAAAAACATGTTACAGGGGAGTGAGATTCATATCTAAACTTTACCAAGTACCTCCTCTACTTCCTCTATACAGTTCTGTTTACACCAAAAAAATAAGGTTACCAGGCAGTTCCATTTCACATCAATGGACTTGATCTTGTCTTCAAAGCACTTTCCATTTCTCTCCTTACAAATTGTCCAACTTATGCATGAGGGTATTATCCTCCACCATTTTTTCTGACTCATGCTTCCACCTCTTCTAATCCAACAGCTCATCAGATCCGCTGTATGCTCTGGCATTGTCCATATTGTCTTTGTGAGACTCAAAAACAGATTCCACACTTGATTAGTAAAATTACAATGTAGGAACAGGTGATTATTTGTCTCTCCTGTTTCATTGCAAAAAAAACACCTAGTCACCACTACTCTCTCCTTCTTTTGTAGTACTTCATGAGTAAGGCATGCCTTCTTAACTGCTAGCCAAGTGAAGCATCTCACCTTTGTTGGAGCTATATTCTTCTCTACATTCTTCCATGTCCTTAGCTCTTCCTCCTGCATAACACTATTCTCCTCCTGTACAAATTTTTAACAGAGAAACTTCCTTCTGTAGTGTGTCTCCACCTTAGCTTGTCAGGTTCCATTGTGGTTCCAGCAAACATTTCCACTTCATTTAGCGAACTAGCCACCCTTTCCACTTCCCAATCATTTAGGTGTCTTCTGAAATTGAGATTCCAGCCATGGTTAGACCCAACATTCAGCAACATTTATCTCTGGATTCCTACATAACATCATGAGATCTGGGAATCTGTCCTGCAGTGGAGATTCACCTATCCAATTATCCTTCCAAAACCTGGTTTTCAGGCCATTGCCCACCCTAATCCTAGAGTTCTGCTGCAACTTTGGCCATAGTGCTCTGATTGCCCTCCAAACACCCACCCCATATGTAGTATTTTCCTCATTTGAGCACCAGTGGTTGGTTTGCCCATACTTATGGATAATTGCTAGTTTCCAAAGAGAGGACTCTTCTTCACAAAATCTCCAAAGTCACTTCATCAAAAGGTTACTGTTTTGGGTCTTCAGATTCCTTATTCCTAGTCCTCCTTGGCCTTTGGTAGAGTGAGTCACTTCCCATTTTACTAGATTGCAACCCTTTCCTTCTTTATTTCTTCTCCACAAAAAATCCCTTCTTAATCTGTTAAGTTTTTCCACCACATTGTCCGGGATGAGAAACAAAGACATCCCATAGGTGGACAAGGAATCCAAGACTGAATTAATCAGTGTGACCCTTTCCCCTAAAGATAAGTACTGTGACTTCCATTTGGCTAGTTTCCTTTTAGACTTCTCTATAATTCTATCCCATATCTCTACCTCTTTGAACTCCCTGCCTAAAGGCATGCCTAAGTACTCACAAGGCTGAGTATCTACATCACAGTCACAGTTGCAAAATCTAGTTCAAGTAAGCTACACTTTCAGTGTATGAGATAAGACTGGAACAGGGTCCATCTAAAGGCATAATTCAATTTTCATTCCACTCAACTGCCCAAGTCGAAAAGGTTTCACCAAAAAAGGATGCAATAGTACAATGGAAAAGATTTATCTGATAGCACCCGTATTTCTTGTGGCTGTGGGTTGTAAAGAATAGAGAAGGTTGACCTGGGGAAATAACAATGTGTTTTTGGAGGATGAGATGGATAAAAGTTCTGATAGTGTGACGTCAAATGCAAAGCTAAAGAGAAAGAATATCACCAATAAAATGGGCTGGGAATGAGGAAGAAAGATAATCAACCAAAAGATGAAAGGGAAAGAAACAAACGAGGAAAGTGGGAAGAATATTATAAGTCGTTGGCTAATTATTGGTGATGGGATTCTAATAGAAGACTTCACTTAATTGGAAAGTAACTCGTGTGTTTTCGAAATTTGAAAAAAATGATATGATGTTAGCTACACCAAATAGTGTTATCTACTCTTGATAAAAAAATATAAATAAATAAGAATGAAAAACACCAAGGGGTTACATTTTTTTTCAGTAAACATCTAGGGGTTACATTTAAAAGAAGTTTTTTCTCGAAATTTCTCCTGCCCTTACGCACCAAATGATTTTTACAAACTTTTGTCTCGTAAATGGGAAGGGAATATGAGGGGGGCGGGTGGAAGTTTCTGTATTCGAGTATATAGTATAGTGAGCTTGGTTTAGTTTCTTATGCAAGTGATATTCGAGGTGTTTTTTCTCCATGCTTTTTGATAGTGATGATCTCTCTCTTTCTATTACTTCAGGTATCCTTTCAGAAATCTTCAGTTGAAAAAATGAGTGGATTCGTAGGATTAATAGCCAAGGTCAGTAATCTGTCAGAAATTTATGTGATATATCCTCATACTTTGATCTAGAAGTGATTTTCGTCATTTTCTGCGTAATAAAGGGACTGAACCAATCTCTATTCAAACTCCATTTGTAGAGGTACATCTTTAACTTATCGATTATCTTATTATCACAGTTATCCGACGAATTTGAGAAAATCAAAAAGATTCTAGGGAAAAAGGACAAATATACCTCCGAACTATCGCAAACGGTATGTAGATACCCTCCGTCATACTTTTGGGACATTGGTGCCCCTATCGTCCAATAACTAGAACATATATACCCTTTATACTAACAGACATACATGTGTCATAATCTTATCTACCGATCCTATATTTATAAAATATCGGATCGACTAATAAGATTGTGCCACGTGTTCCTACTTAGTCTTCCGTTAGAGTGAAGGGCATATATGCTCTAGTTTTTGGACGGTAGGGGCACCTATGTCCCAAAAGTATGACGGAGGGTATCTGCATACCATTTACGATAATTCGGGGGGTATATTTGTCCTTTTACCCAAGATTCTATCGTCCTATCCAAAAAGAATGCCTAGTTTCGGAGTACGAGTATTAAATCATTGAATTTGTGAAGTGCATTCGGATATCGATTTTTCAATCCTTTGAAATATAATTTAAGTATCTAGAGATATAAAATTATTTTTTGATAATGTTAATGTATTATTCATCAGCATAAAGGTAGTGCTGGGCCTGGCCACTCTAGAACAGAAAGTAAAAGGCCTATATATTTCACAAGGCTTCCAAAAAGTCTGGTATGGAGTTAGCCTCCTCTACACAAAATTCTTGACACCCACAATGCAAGTTCAAAATACAATTCATCTTTCATTTTGGATTAGCAGTTTGAAATCCTTTTGCCTTATTAACCTCTTCCATTGGAGAAATTCATCCCCTGTTAATGATATATTACCCCTCTTAGATTTCATTAGCTTCGTCAATAAGGCTCAGCGACCATTCTTTTGGCTTTTGCTTGTGGCTAACTCCCTGATTAGATAGGTGTTTTTGTTCTCAGGAGTTAACCATGTTTTTGTGTATGTAACTTGCATCTCCTTGATGCCTTTCAAATACAACATCTTACTTCATCAAAAATAAAAAAATCTTTGTTAAGATATTAATAAATCAAATCTGATGTCCACGAATGTGTGAGATGTTATGGAAAAACTCTCAAATTTAGGCTCATAAACCTTCAACACAGAACAAAGGACAACTTTAAACACACAGGGTGTACATCTTTAAACCCCTTGCTCTAAATTCTGGAAACCCCTCAAGAAGCTAGTGATCATGAGCTATGTTGCTCGGACTCTTCAAAAATGTCGATGAGTGTGTGTTGGATCCTTCAAAAGTAGTGCATTTTTTAAAGATCCGTACGGGTGTGGCATCATTTTTGGAGAGTCCGAGCAACATAGATCATTTGTATGTTATTAATAGTTTTCTGTTTTCCTGATGATAACTTTGAGATGTAAGTCTTAACACTTTTGGTTTTTTTTTTTTTTTTTTTTGGTTACAGTACTACCAGAAGTACTTGGAAGTCCTGATGTTACCCATTTTATTTATTACGTTCAATATGCCCCAGGTAATCAACCATTTGATTCCAACAAAATATGTGCTGTAGGATTTGTCCATTTTTATGTTTAAACTTGGCATCCCATGTTTGCCTTTATTATTTTGAGCTTTGTGGTCCAATTTTAAGTTAACTTGAAGAAGGAAACTGGCTTTTGATCTTTGAACTGTTTATGTTGGTTTCCCTGGTTTATGTCCTGTTAATTTATTGGTCTCAACAATAGCTGGAGTCATTGTTTTTTTGAAAGTTGTTAATGGTGGCACAGTTTTGACTTTTGTGTCCATTCTTTGTGACCCCTTTTTATCTTAAAATTGTTTTCTCCATTTAAGGAAAAAAGGGTTTATGGTATTGTAAATATATTGTTTTTTCAGCTATGAATTGGAATAGTCGGGATGTTCTTGCTTTTCTAGGTGGTTTGCATCATGTCTAGCTTGAATATGTCTACTTAGGCTTTCTGGCACTGTATGAGGTTTTTGTCATTGTAATTTACAGCTCTATGGGCCTATCTCTTGCTCTTATAAAGTTAACAGACTCAAACCATATTATAATTGGATGGATTGCAAGTAGTATATCATGATTTAATGTTTTTGTTTGATAGGGTTAGTTTCTCTTGCGAGCTGTTCTCTTTTTTTTTTTATAGCCTCAGAGATGGATTGTACTAGGTATAAGAGATGCAATTAATGTAATTGATATCGTGATGAACTAGTGGGACATCTAATGGTTGTTTGAAATTGATGAAAACAGAGGCTTTGGAAGTTAATGAGTTTCCAATTGAAATATGACGAGACTACCCCAATAGTACAATATAAAATGGTAGCAGTGGTGGACTGATCACATACAAATAGTAGCCCCTATGGATTTTGAAGTTGATGATGGATGGAGTAATTTGATTTAGTTGTCTGTCAGGCTTATGTGAAAGAGTGGTACCAGTGGTTGACTGATCACATACAAATAGATATTAACGTTGATGGGTCACTAATTTTTTCTTTAATCTTCTTAAAATTTTCGGTGTTGGGTTGGAGAGGGGGTTGCAAAATAAAATAATTGCTTTGTCTTTCTGACTCATTCACTTGCCCTTCTATCTTGATATATCTGACAAAGGATTGTGTGCATGATGACATGAAGTTTTTGTTCATTTTTCTATTTTTCAGGGGAGTTTAGTGTTTTGGCTTACCAATAGTTCGATGACTGTTATTCAGGTATCTCTTCTGAAGTATTCTTCCTAAGGCTCCTCATCCCAACTTTATTTCTTGCTTGACTGGGCATGCGGATAAATGCTGAAGTAATCTGTTATTATTAAGAAGTTTTTGTAACCTCTCGTGTTATTCATTGGATGCCAAGAGGTCTTATTGCACAAAAGGCATTAAGTTTCAAATTTGCTTTTTCCTCCTCCTAACGTGGAAAGAGAGCATGATAGATGAACTACTTTTTCTTCAAACTTCCCTTGGAAAATGTCTATGATCTCCTCTTTTTTTTACTTCCACTCCCTCTAGACACAGTCTGTCTAGCAGATCGTACATAGCTGGCATTCTCTTTTGTAAATTTTTCCTTGTCCAATAGCGGTCGTTGAAAAATGTTGCTTCTTAAGGCTGCACTTTGCATGTCTTCATGAATCAATGGGTGTGGTGAATATTGGAAAAAAATAATTTCTAAGAACTCATTACCTTTTTATATACAGCAACTATCTCTAAAGCATCCAGATGTTCGCAAGAAACTGGGGCTACCTCAGAAGGATCCTCAATTAGAAGCTGCACATCCGAAAGAGTTGGTTAATCCTGGAGAAATCAAAATAGATCCATCAAAAAATCAGAGCAAAATATCTGTCCAGAACCTATCACCTCAAGAATTGGTTAATGTTAGTAACTATTTTTGTTTCCTGATATTGAGACTTGAAATGTTGAATTTTTCTTTCTGCTTTCTAAATCTTTGTTGAAACCTCATCAGCTTTCGATCAAACACTTAGCAGGAGGACGTAAAGATGAAGCTATGTCCTTTCTACGGTATTTCTCTCCGCTAATAAAAGCAATCCTCACTGCCTCATTTCTTTACTTTTCTTCTCAGTAGCATCCTCTTTTTAATATGTGTTACAGACTTGCTATTGCCAAGGATCCTGAGAATGTTCGAGCTTTGCTTATTATTGGACAGACACTGTTGCAAGATGGTTCCTTACCAGAAGCTACTGAATACTTGGAATGTACTATTGCTAAGGTTTGAATTTGAAGTCTTACTGATCTTCTTGATGAAGAATATCAATTTGCTTTCGTGGACTAAGAATTTCCTGAACGTTATTAATGTCAGTTCATGGAAAGGGTGACTGAACTTGGGAAAGTCAAAATCAGTTTTTCTATATTTGGGACCTTTTAAAGTTTATGTAGTATGCAGTTTACTCTGCAGAAAACTTCATTTTATTGAGTGAACTTAACTTGGCTGCTATAATCCAGCAGAGTTGATTTGTTACTGATCAAAGTCAATTTCTGCAAGTTCAGCTTCTGCTAAAGGAGAATCAAATGGAAATTGAGGATGTAGATCTGCTGATTCTATCATCTCAATGGGCAGGTGTTGCCTGTATACGGCAGGTAATGGTGTTTTGAGAACTTGGCCTGATGATTGACTTATAAATCAACTACTATGCCTTGATCCTGAGCAAATTGGGATCGGCTATATGAATTCTCACTGAGCACTCCATTCAAGTTCATCTCAGACACCATATTTACTTGACATAAATCAATAATAATTCTAGTCACAGATATTGAGTACCTTGCATCATTTATCTGATTCCATATGACATGGCAGACTGACGACAATAGAGAACCCATGTATATAGGGGATTTATTTTGGGTAAACTTTGAGTGGGTTGGACTATTGAAACTCTATTGTGGTATAATCTTAAATGGATTTTCAGATGAGAAGGTTTCTATACAAAATTTCCCTCTTCCTTTTCCTCTGGGGCTGTAGTTGCTAGAAGTTTCATCTTAGTTCTCTTTTCTATTCAAATGTTTGAGAAATTCCTCAGAATCTACAGTATGTTTGAAGTATGTTTAGCTTGAAATTCCTCAATCCTTCATCTTCCGTTTTTATATACTCCCTCCGTTTCAATTTGCTTGTCCTACTTTCCTTTTTAGTCCGTTTCAAAAAGTATGCCTCTTTCCTTTTTGGCAACTCTTTAATTTCAACTTTCCACATGACATGTTTAAGACCACAAGATTAAAGGATATTTTGGTACATTTGACATATCTTTAATTAGAGACCACAAGATTCAAAAGTCTTCTTTACTTTTTTATACTCCATGCCAAGTCAAAATAGGACAAACAAATTGAAACGGAGGGAGTATGTTTTATTCTTGTAGACCCCACATGCCCCTAAAGGCCTGCTGATGCCTGATTGCTGCTCTTCTATATAATGATAGTGAGGATTCAACCTGGCCTCCCCCAATACCTAGCTGCTCTTCCCTCTCTCCTCTCTTCTCCATATTCTAGACAAACTGATTACTGTTCCTCCCTGTATTTCTGTGTTGTCCATTTATTGAAGGAAATCCTAGCCATTGCATGTTCTCTCTTTACTTTTTTCACTATTTCTAAATTAGCTAAACTTCAGCACAATAAGTATGGTACATTTGTTTTGGTTATGATGAATGATCAAACTAGATCAGTGATTATTATCCCTGAAAACAGGCCTAACGAGGGGTGGTTCGGACTTGTAAGCCGCATTGCAAGCTTCATAAACAGGGGGTCTTTAATGCAAGTTACTAGCCCAGTCTTAGGTTATTTAAACCAAAAATAAACCGAAAACTGCTTTCTTCTGATGGGGAAGTAAAAGAATTGGAGTAGTATTCAGATGAAAATGGATCAAAAGTTGCTCGTTTTGACGGAGAAGTTCATGTCTAATACAATTAGTAATATTAGCTCAGCCCAATTTGTGTAACTTTTAGACATATATAATAGTTTCTGCTTGAAGATCATCAAAAGCTAATGTGTGGATGTACGTCTTTGTAAAAAATTTGAGGCATATATATATATGTAACACTCAGATATGGAATGTTAGCTTGTGATGATGTTGAAGCATATTGCCTATAGATACGGGCTATCAAATTACCGAGTAAATTAGTTTTGCAGATATCATGTAATAAAACATTTTTATCTTGTTCAATGAAATTCAGAGATAAATTGTTCACTTTACTCACCTTAGTATATTTATCTAAGCGCGAATTCAAATTAGTTGTTGGCTCTCTTCTTAGACCAATCCTTGAAGGTAGAAGGAAGGTACAAGGAAGCAGTCCACAAGAATAGGTGGAAACGCTAAGAACCTACTATAGTTCCAGAACAGAAGACATTAATGGCTTCCGCTCATTTTGATGATAAAGTTCTACTGTAGAGATGTTTCATAGTGAGTTTTCCCGATTGTGATGATTCCCACAAGAAAAGATGTGAGGAGCTGGCCTCAACTTACATCGAAAGGTGGCTTCTACTTACAGATGTTTGATATGAATAAGTAGAATTGTATTACAAACTTTTATTTTTAGTGTAAGGAAGCAAATGTAGAGGAAGCTGATCAGTTGAGTCTTTTTAGGGTCTCTATAATTAGTTCGTACTAGACCACAATTTGTTAATAAGTTTTTGGAGGTCTCCAGCATTATGAATTCTGAAGAATACTGGTTCTCAAAACCTTTTTTAGCTAACCCTCACTCCCTTTCTTTCCTCATCCCACTTGTTGGACTCAAATTGAGATTGAATCAAGCAAATTGTATGAAGGTGGGTTGGTTGTCGGCTGATTTCTCAGAGCCTGGAGTTTGTGTGGATTGTGGATGAAGCTGAAAGGATACTGACACCTCCAGATAATTGCCGGACAATACTATTTAAGGATTCTAGACATGTTTATGCCCTCTAAATATGATGACTGTCTAAGTTGCTCTTTCAGCGAGCTTAGTTGGACCCAAATTCTATTTTCCTTGTGGTGTTTTGAGCTTGACTTGCCATATTTTTGGGCTCGGTGATTGGCAGATATCTCAAGGCCTCTCCTTTCTTGAGCCAAGCCTAAAATCTAGGATAGTTCGTGTCTGAGTTATATACTGGAAGTAGGTTCCTCATAGTGATATTGCACCATTCCTTTTCCTTTACAGGGTAAGATGGGAGAGGGACTTGCACACCTGGAACGCATAGCCACGTTGAAAGAGCCGGATGACCCAAAGAGCAAGGCCCATTACTATGACGGATTAGTACTACTGTCAAGGTAAATGTCTGTTTTAATTCTTGATACATGGTTTATATTCTCAAAGCAAGTTCTAGAAGGCCTTGTTTATTCCAATTTTACAATTGATTAAACTGGTACATGATTATTTTCCAGTACGTTGATCAATGTTGGCCGCAAGAAGGATGCGATTAATTATCTGCAAATGGCTACTGCTTATGATGAGTCTTACAGAGAATATCTGCAACAATGTGAAAATGAAGAGGATGATATCAGTAACGACCTTGGCACTAGTAGGAGAAGAAATTACTGAGTTCAGTGAAACTCTAATTCTTTTTTTCCCTTTCTGTTTCCTACTGTCATGTAGTTTGTTATTTAATTGTATCATAGTGAAAATAATTGCGTCTTTAAAATTTTGATAGGTCAAATGATGTAATAAGGTTTTTGTAGAGGCCAGATCTTAAATTGAAGGCAAAAACAGAAACTGTACAATATGATTTTGATAGAGATCAGTTCTTTTTCTTGAGATGTCATGGAAGATTTGTCTTTTAAGATCTCGTAAAAGGAAAGTTTGTTATTTATTCAAGTTTTTATTGAGAACATCTTTGAACTACCTTGCGTAAGTTTAAAATTATGATGAATTCTTTTCTTTTTCTTTCTATGAAAAAGGTCAAAAATACCATCAAATTATTCAAAGTAGCTCATATTTACCCTGGTTTATTTTTGATAAATATCCCTCCCGTCTATTTCTTTGGACAACAAATGCCCTCCAAATTAATGGATGTCTACATAAGTCATTTATTGTTGACATGACAATTCATTGGGGCAACAAAGGGGCAAAATTGCCCTTGAACTATCATAAATAACTCAATTTTACCCTTTGTTTGATTTTGGTGTCAAGAATATCCTTTTATTCTAGTTTTTGGTGTATTTAATGGAATCATTTTTTTTTTGTGGGTTTAATAGAAATATATTTTTTGAAAAATTAACTTGAATAGGTACCTTTTAATAAATAATTACTGATTTTAGCGATATTTTTATTTATAGCAATATATAGCAATGCTATGATAAATTTGCAATAGGTATTAAAGTGAATTATGTATGTAACATATATTATAATTGTTTTAAAATATATTATGCTTGTTTGGTAAGAAACTGACACATTGTATTATAAGTGTATTAAAATGTAATAAATGTATTAATCATCAATAGAACTTGTAGTATATGTGTTTTATAAATTGTTCAATGTAATATGTATTAAAATTGTATTATAAATGTATTAAAAGTGATCTAGTAAAAAAAATTTATTATTGCTATAAATGGTAAATATTTTCTTAATATAGTATATTTATGTAAGTTTCCCCATTTTTTTTAATGGCCAATGCTAGAACTTTTTTTTAGAAAAATTATTGGTTCAACTAATTTTTTTCGAGTTCAAATGCGTCTAAGTATTAGGAAAAGAAAGAATTATCTAAAATTAAGATACATTTTTAAACCATCACAAATTAAGTATGCGCTTAAAATTATGTAAACTTCGTGAAACAAACTTTTAGTGTGCAAATAATGTATGATTGTTTGCAAGTTGTTAAACAACGGATCCCTAAGTTATGTTACATACGATAGAAAATGACACTTCTGTTAAGTCAAAATATGTCATATAAATTAAAATAAGGTCACCTTACCTGTAACACCTTGCTAAGTGAAAGAGCTACAATTAGAAAGAGTCATTTTTGAAAAGAATGAAAAATCTGGAAAATTTGTTTATGTTAAGCTTGAGTTTGGGTCAACTTCAAGCGACCATAACTCATAGATCAGGATGATTTAGGTGTGCTACAAGATACCGTAGGAAAAATCTTTGAATTATCTTTCCAATGCCACCGAGTTTGCTCGATTTTGAGCTCGTATGAGGGAGATATGCCCATTTGAAGTTGGGCAAAACCGGATTTTAAAGGAGTATTTTGGTCTTTTCCATACCCAATTAATTTATTTCGTTTTTAGAAGTTTAATTGGGGTCTAAACAGAATTAGATCAGTTTACGCCTTACCAAATCACGCCAGGGTTTTTGGAGAAAGAACTCAAGAGGAGAAAGGAGAAGAAAAGTTCAAAGAGTCGTCAAGTTCTTGCGATTTTGGGTGTGGTTTTCGCCAAGGATTCAATCCTACGAGGTATGTGAGTTCACATAGCGTTGGGTTCGTTCACCCACGCGCCAAACATATTTATTTCAGTGTGATTTCGTCCTAAAAGATTGAGACTTTGATGTTCTTGAGTTGTATTCTTGAATTGCTTTCGTTCTTGAATATGGGATGAGATTGAGAAGTTCTTGAGAGTTTAAAGTCGATTGTTAGAGTTGTTTTGAGTTAGATGCTTAGGTACATGTGCTGGGTATCTGAATCTAAAGAGGAATTGAGAAAACGAATCGAATTTAGGCGAATTGGGATTAGAAAATGATTAAGGAACAAGTCGGGTAAATCTGGGTACTAGGTTCGCGACCTGTTCCTCAAGATTGACAAAATTTTCTCCGCGTCGTGGACTGGTCACAGACTATTTTGCCTCAAAATTTATTTCACTACCAAATAATTAAATGCATCTCCGCGTCGTGGACTTGCTTCCAGACAGTGATTTCTTGATAATTTCTCATGTTTAACTATCTAAAAACACTCCTAAACATCATGAGATCCTTCCTATCACAAATCACAATCCTTGTATCCATAAATTCAAATTCAAGGAAAGTTAAGATCCAAGTCTAGAGAGTTCTTAGAGTTATTTCAAAAGTCTTTTGCAAATGTTTTAACTTTGTTTTAAGACTTGAGTTTTGAGTTGAGTAAATAGTAAAGGTCAAAGTTCTTTTCTTCAAAAGAGTATATCGGGACTATGCATTCCCAAAAGAGTAAATGTTTTCACATTTAAACAAGAGAGGAAACACCGATTTCCAAGAGAGCCTTTGAGCTAGCTTTTGAGAAATTATCTCAAACCACAAAAAGAGTTTTGTTTTTAACATGAGCTGATTATATCTTGGGAGTAGTATTGAGCACCGATATGGGGATGAGTTCACAATAACTCAAGTCTCCATAAACCATATAGCCATCATGGGTAAAAAGGGTCATACTTTTTAGATGATTCCTTAGTGCTTTTTATCATAGACTAGTGGATCCACTTAGTTGAGGCGTTCTATATCACGGCAAGGTATAAGACAGTTCTGGCAGCATGGACGAGATGATGTATCATCACTTTAGCTCATAGTGATGGTTGTCTGTTAGAGAAACTCCCATAGTATTATATTAATTTATATGTAAACTGAGTTGTTATTGTATTTTTTTAATACATTAAGTTGTCACATACTATTTTAAATGCTTTATATAAACTGCACCTTTACTGTTGTTTTATTTTGCATTTGAGTTGAGTATCCATGAGTTGAGTAAAGCTAAGGTAAGTGTTCTTTTTAGATTCCTTTCAAGCTTATGTCATGTTTAGTTTTTCCCTCACATGCTCGTACATTCAATGTACTGATGTCATTTGACCTTCATTGTTTTATGATGCACATAAAGGTAACCAGGATCAACATCAAGCGCCTCGTTGATCCAGTTGAGCACTCAGAGTCAGTTGGTAAGCCTCGTTGCTTTTGGAGGACCCCTTTTTACTGCTTTATAGTTATTTCATTAGGATGTCGTTGGTCTTGTCCCGACGTCCATCTCAGTTGTTAGAGGCTTCATAGACAGTTAGTAGTTCATTTTTCTTACATTGTTATTTCTTATATTAAAGACTTGAGTTGCCAACTTGGCTAGTTGAATGTCCTTTTAAGACATTCTAAGTTATTTCATGAGTTTATCTTTTAAGACTATTATCTTATTATTTAAGTCTTCTTCTATGAGTTAAGCCAGGCCAAGGATTTGCTTGGGGCCAACAATGGTTTTCGAGTGCCAGTCCCACCCAGGGTGTAGGGTTGGGGCGCGACATTACCCTTAGCGCCATTTCATTCAGTCACATATCTAACCATGACTCTATTGTCCCCATGTTTATTAGGGGAATGGTGGTGTAGATTATTGATTGTAGTGGTATGAGGACTATGGCTGTGGTAAAGGGATCATGTCCTTGATCAGAAACAGCTAGTGGAGAAGAAAATAAGCAACTACAAAAACAGTAAGTAAAGAACATAAAATGTTTACATGGAAACTTCTTTGCTCAAGGGAATAATACAACCTACCAGTGTAGGATTTTGCTATCTCATGTATTCAGATTAGCAAATCACAAATAATAAAAGATGAAAAGAAAAAGAAGAGAACTATCCGAGTCCACAAAACCCACTGTGTGTCTTTAAGAAATTTAATCCCCTCAAGTACCGGAGGTTGTAAATTAATTCCTCTCAAGATAAAACAGATTAACCATTAAAGAAGTAGCGGTACCTCAAACTTAGATAATTTCAACGAACTCAAAAAGACAACAACAAATTACACATATAGACACGATTAACCGATTTTGTTTGTAAGAAATGTATGCAAAGAAGGGAAAAATTTGATTTAGAAAAATGAGAGAAAGTTTCTCTATTTATATCCAACAAAGGGTAAAGGTCACAACTTTTTGGAAAAATGACAACTTTTCAGAAAGGTTACAACTCTTTAGAAAATGCACAACCTTTCAAACGGTCACAACCCTTTAGAAAAGACACAATCTTTCATAAATGTCACAATTCTTTGGGACAGTCACAACCCTTCATTTCCTATTCACACCTTTAAAACCCAACAGATTTCACCAAAACAACCGATCAATGTTAGCTTATAGATTCTTGTTATCCTAGGATTAAACTCTTAGGGTTGTTTGGTAGCTAGTTAGAGTTATTTAAGTAATTAGTTAATGATTTAGTTATTATTTTATGCATATATTATTAATTATTGCACCTTCTATCGTGCATAAAATAATACATAGATTCTCTAATAACTTATACATATATTAGTCATGCGAGTTTCTAAATTGTTAATCAAACATCATATTAATTTTATACATGAAAAACTTATTTTCTATCTACCTACCAAACATCGTATAAGTTATATGAAAATTAATATATGGATAATTTGTTGTAACAACTCGGAAATTAGTAGGTTGAACTAGAGCCTAAATGTGAGGGTTAATGTCGAGGGTTAAGGGTAAGGGCCAATGGTTTTGGGTGAAGACCATGGCTAGGGGGCCAAGGCTGCCAAAAACTTACCTAGCCACTGCCTACCATGACCACAAGGGTCTTGACGACCTGTGGTGGCCACCACGAGTCATGGTGCCACTCGTGGTTAGTGAGACAGTGTGCCCCCAAAAGTGCCCAAGCCAAGGCTCCCCTTCACGAGCCACTTCACGGCTCGTGGTCATGACCACGGACCATGGGAAGGCTCGTGGGGTTGCCTTAGCCTCATGGGAGCTTGTCAAATTGAGGTGAGCTACTAGTCAAGGGACCATGGGCACCACCACGGGCCATGGTTCCCTTGACGGATCGTGAAGGGGTTCGGGAAGACCCCTTAGGCGTGTGAGAGGCAAGACTTTGAGGCCTAGCTACTGCCTTGAGACCACGACCTTCACCACGACTTATGGTCTTGACCACGGATCGTGGGAGGCCTCGTGGTCATGCCTTCAACTTTTAGAGGCCAAGACCCCAAGCCTTAGCCACAGCCCAAGGACCACGAGCAGGACCACGGCTCGTGGTCTTGACTACGGCTCGTGAGGTCCTCTCGTGGTGCCTGTAGGCTGCCTAGTCGAGGGTCAATTGGTAATTTCCTAATTAATTAGTTATTTTATGGGGTCTATTTTAATTGTTTTATTTCACATATATAAATGATTTTAAGTCTTTAAACACCCCACTTACTTCATTATTCCCAAAGACCGAAATCAAACCAAAAGTTCTTCTCCCTCACAATATTTCTCTCTCTAAAAACCTCCATTGAAGAAGAAAAAGAAGAAGTGGAGGCTAGGGCTTGAAGAACCAAGGTCTTTCTTCTCAAATTTAGGGGAAAACTCCATTAAGGTATGGTGGCTTTTCATCTATGGGTAGCTTTCACCCATAGAGTCCCTTCAAAACTAGATTTCAAAGTTTCCAATTTCCCCAAAAAGTTAGGGTTTCACTCTAAGTCATGGGTTCCTTCTTCAAACATTTTCAATGGTTTAATTATGATGTATTATGATGGAATTGATGTTTAATTGTTGATTTATGATTGGAAACCCCCCCCCCCCCAAGAACCCATGAATTTCCTAAATTACTAAATTGTGACTTCATGGTATAAGTTGATTGATTATGGAAGTATGTGAATAGATTATGTCTAAATTGATTGAGCCTATTGAATTATGTCATTATTCATGCCTCAATTGTAGTATTCTAGGTGTGTTGATGAATTGTGATTCATGGCCTTGAAGGGCAATTTATGAAGATTGGTGTATAATCATGATTCTGATGTATATGCTTTATGATTCCAATGAAAGTAATGTGGTATTATTATTGAAAGGTTATTCTCAATTATACACTTATGAATGATGATAATATATGTGAAAGGTTTCATCAATGTACTATTATACCTTGAATTGGTAAGCTTAGGGCATCCTCTTCTTGTGTAAATAAAAGTGATCTTGATTGATGTACCAAGAATTGGTAGGCATAGGGCATCCTCTTATTGTGTAACTAATGTATCTTGACTTAATGAACATTGAATCGGTAGACCTAATGGTGGTAGCCCTTTCATAAATGATTAATGAAGTATTCTAAGGCTATGTCTTGAATCGATAGACCTAATAGTGGTAGCCCTTCATAATAAGTCTATGAACTACTAAAGTAATGATGAACCTTGATTCGATAGACCTAATGGTGGTGACCCATTCTTGAGGATTCAATGAGTTATCCTAATAATGTACCTTGAATCGGTAGACCTAATGGTGGTGGCCCTTTCATGTGTAAATGTACTTTGGGTCAGTAGACCTAATGGTGGTAGCCCTCTCAAGTACAATAATGTTAATGAGAATGAACTACTCTATGGGAATGTAAGCTTAGCACCAAGTGGATATGGTAAGATGAAAGCTCTCCCCACGTTAGGTCGGGTTTCAATGAACATCTTTCTTATCCCATAACTATGTGCCCACATATGTCTTAGCTAGTGAATCTACCTAAGCTAAAATGTTACAGGTTCTACCTTAGGCAAGTAGACCAACCCTTTACGGTGTGGGATAGACACCAAATTCCATGGTTTGCTCTCATGGTCTATGTCGGTTAATGCTTATTCCCATCATGTGAGATACGTACATGATTACTCAATAAGTTCTATGAAGTGTGGGTGCTAGTATGGGATGTCATTCATGCATTGCACAAGTATAACTTAGGGTTGCCTAAGATGGTGGTTCTATTATGTTGAAATGATATGCATGTCAAATATGTTTGTATCTTATGCCTCTTATACTAAAGTTCATGGTGTTTCTAAAGAAATTGGCATTATGCATGGTTTTAACCAAAATGTCCTTTTTAAGCATGATTTTTGCATGGTCATCATACTTGGTACATTTTTGTGTGCTAACCCATATTTCTTTTATTTTTACTATAAAGTGTAGGTTCCGGCGTTTGAGGCGATTTCTTCTAGTTCAAGCTTGAAGTGTTTATTTCTTAAAGTTTGTGGTATGTCCTCATGGATTCGAGGACAAGTGCTATGTTTTCGTTTCACTTATTTTATCGTATTAGACTTTAAAATTTCCTATTGTAAGGGCTGTGACCCTATTTTGAGACCTCGATTGTATTAGATGGCCATGTGAGACTATGTCTAGACTTCCACTGTTTTAAATATAGTTTTGGATTGTATGGATTAAAAGAGTTTTAAATTCTGTGCCATTTTACTTATGTCTTATGTTATGAATGGTATGAGGCTTGTATGAGACTTTTTGGAGTCTTGTACGCCGGGTGACATCCGGGGTGTAGGCTCGGGTCATGACAAACATGGTATCAGAGCACAAGATGTTGGGATGGTTTTTAAGATTGATGTCTCACAAGTCACGTCTAATAGAGTCTTGTTCATAGTGTGAAGCGCGCCACATTTATGAATAAGAGGCTATAAGATGTTAGAAAACTACACTTCTTTCATTACTCTTTAAGTCGTGCCTTAGAGTTTTAACTCTATGAAGTCCTTTTCCTAACCCTTCTCTTGTGTTTATAGGATATGAATATAGGTCGGGCGAACGCAAGAAGGATGGATGAAGAGAATGTGAATGAGGGAGTTCCTCCCTAAGGTCCTCAAGGTGACTAAGTTCCTTATGGCAATCAAGTTCCTATTGATCCTTCGACTATGTCCAATGAGGAATTTAGGTCGGCTCTTTTAATGATGGCTCAAGCTATAACTACTTAAGCCCAAGCTATGACGGCCCAAGCCAATAGGGGTGTTGAGGCACATGTGAACCCTAATGTAAGCACTATGGCTTCTAGGTTGAGGGACTTTGTGAGGATGAACCCTCCGATGTTTCTTGGTTCCAATATGGGAGAGGATCCCCAAGAGTTTGTGGATGAGGTGTATAAGGTAGTTAATGCTATGGGGGTGACTTCTATAGAGAAAGCAGAGCTAGCGGCTTATCAATTGAAGGATGTTGCCCAAGTTTGGTTTACTCAATGGAAGAGCAATAGATTGGGAAGTGTTTAAGAAAGCATTCCTTGATAGGTTCTTTCCCCGTTATAAACCTTAGGCAAGGTAACATGAATATTCAAGAGTCTTCTTTGAAATTTACCCTATTGTCTAAGTATGCTCCATCTTTGGTGTCAAACCCGTGGGATGAGATGAGTAGATATGTGACGGGTGTGTCTGACCTAGTTGAGGAAGAATGTCGTACGACAATGCTCTATGATGACATGAATATCTCTAGGCTCATGGTGTATGCTCAACAAATTGAGGAGTCCAAACTTAAGAATAAGAATAGAGAGATGAAGAGAGTTAGATACGATGACCAAGGTCAACCAAGGTTCAAAAAAAGGTCCTTCAACCAAGATTTTTCAAGTACTCCTAAGGTTAACCAAGAGAAAGGTAGTGGGTCTTCATTTCCTAAACCTACTTGCACCAATTGTGGAAAGAAGCATTATGGGAAGTGCCTAGCCGGTACTAATGGGTGTTATGGTTGTGGAAAGAGTGATCATCAAGTGAAAGATTGCCCCACTCTTACGGCCAAAGAAAGGGAGGCCAAACAAGCTTCTCCTAGTGTCCCAGACCCTTATGCTACAAAGAATAGTCGTTTCTATACACTTCGGGATAGAGAGGACAAATGAGCTCTTCCGGATAAAGGCACCGGTATATTGATAGTTCCTTATGGTTGTGAATGTTTTATTGAGGTCCCTATGCTATTTTCACGTTATCCTTACTATGGGTTTACTCCCAAGGGGGAGATGGTATGTTTGGATAGTAAGGTTGTTGAGAGTTTCAATATCCTTATCTCTTTCCTTCTATGTATTCAAGCTTGAGACAAAGAGTTCCTTATGGATTGTTTCATGTTTTGGAGTCATGTGTGAATTATGTGTTTCCATGGTCTCCTTATGTTATGCATGTTCTTGATGAATTCATGTTTAATGAGAAAATGAGTTTTTTTATTTATTTATGTTCCTCAAGTTGATGTGCATTTAATATGAGTTATCTATATGCTTCACGAGTTGAATTGTTGAACATGCTTAAATGTGCTTTTGAGAATAATTGCGTAATTACTTCATGATGATATGATGAGCATGCTTTGAGATGGAGAAGGTAATTCCTCCAATGAAATGAGAAATGTTGAAGTTTTCATGCATGATGGGTTTGTAGATGTAGTTCCTACTATGTTGTGTTGCATTAGTATATTAAAATGGAGTTGATGTTTCCTCCTGTGATTTGTGCATTATGTTGATGTGTCATGCATGATGGGCTACTAGTCTTATACTAAAGTTCATGGTGTTTCTAAAGAAATTGGCATAATGCATGGTTTTAACCAAAATGTCCTTTTTAAGCATGATTTTTGCATGGTCATCTTACTTAGTACATTTTTGTGTGCTAACCCATATTTCTTCTATTTTTACTACAAAATGTATGTTCCAGCGTTTGAGACGATTTCTTCTAGTTCAAGCTTGGAGTGTCTATTTCCCAAAACTTGTGGTATGTCCTCATGGATTTGATGACAAGTGCTATGTTTTCGTTTCACTTCTTTTATCGTACTAGACTTTCAGATTTCCTATTGTAAGGGCTGTGACCCTATTTTGAGACCTCGATTGTATTAGATGGCAATGTGAGACTATGTCTAGACTTCCGTTGTTTTAAATAAAGTTTTGGATTGTATGAATTAAAAGAGTTTTAAATTCCGTGTCATTTTACTTATGTCTTATGTTATGAATGCTATGAGGCTTGTATGAGACTTTTCAGAGTCTTGTACGCCATGTCACGTCCGGGGTGTAGGCTCGGGTCATGACATTTGTTTCTTATCTAGCTACCAAACGACCCCTTAATCCCTTCCCCTTGTAACAACTCTATTACAAGACTTCAAGGAAATAACTCTATTACAGACTCAAAATGAGAAACAATACATACGTAAAACACCTACACAAGCTTCTCATAGAAATAGTTATTCCATCTTCTATACTGCTTACGCCGTTAGATTTTGATTGAGACAATTGTTGTGCATATTTTTTTTGGTGGGTATATCTCAATTTGAATTGGTTGGGTAATTTTGTGATTGTAACTAACTTGGGTGTTTAATTCAGCTTTGAATAAATTGTTTGGTTCTCCATTGGCATGCACCTGTGATTTATTTGGGTGTGGGCCACTGCCACGCTGATTTCACCAGAGCGAGGGAGGATAAGTTAGTAGCAGTTATAGGTGGTTTTGTTTGTGGAGCTTCGCCAGAGAAGATGTTGTGTGGTGTCGTTCCGACGTGGGTCTAGTTCATGGAGTGTTTGGTTGGTGGAATAGTGAAGAAAGGAAAAGTGAGATTTATTGGGTGTGGGTAGGTTTTTAAAATTGTAGATAAAGATAAAATAAATAAATATTAGAATAGACTGTTAAGATCATGACACGTGTTCCTTTGTCAATTCAAAGGGCCTGTACAATCCAAAAGTTAGACGATAAGGTTATCAGTGTCCTAAAAATATAACGGAAGATATTTAAATACCAATTATAATAGTTCAAGGGTATATTTATCTTTTTTTTCCATATAAAAAGTGTATCCAACTAAATTGAGCGAATACATACAACAAAATTATTGTATCAATGATACAACGTGAATTTTAGGAGACTTGTTTTTAGAAATATATATTTTACTTATGTATCTGGTATTAGAAAAATAAGTAAGAATCTTACTTAATTTTGTGAAAAACTTTTTCCTTGGTATGGAACACATGACTCTTAATATTATGATGTGTTTATGCCAGTTTTATTAAACAACTATGTATAGGACTATGAACTATTTAGATTTAATTTTCACCGTCTAAAACACATCTTTTATGTAACCTCTTTAGATAAATTCTTGGTTTACATTATGTGAAAAAAGGAGTGATGGCTCTATCCGCCCTTGCCCCTCCTCTTTTCTCTTCTTTTAGAAGTTGTTTGTGATCGGAACTTCTTTCGCTTAATCGTCTGCTATTGAATAACTAGTAACGGTTCGGATCCTCAACCCACAATTACAAGTAACAATTCGTTCCGATCACAAATTCTCAAACAAAATGAATTTGGGAAAAAAGATCATTCGTAGCATCCGTTCCTTTTCCTTGCTTGCCTCTATTGATTAGACCTCTTGATCCTAGTCCTACTCCTTTCCCCTTCAACTAATTACCAGTGTCCCCATTTTTTGTCTCTGCCAGCTCATAACCTCACTCCCGACTATACTATTCACGGCTTATTTATAATCAAGGCTCTAACCACCTAATCGAGGAGTGACTTTCTTTGTCCCACCTTTCCTTACTGACTGTCCTAGTACTTGGATATCTGAGTATAGTTGGAAGTTTACAACATCTTCACCTTATTAGAACAGATGTTGCCTTTGCTGTAAGCAAATTTTCTCAGTTTACAAGTGCTCCAACGACTACACATTGGGTTATGGTCAAATGCGTTCTTCACTACCTTGCTAGCACATTTGCTAATGGTTTGTTTCTTTGTAAAGGGAAGTCACTAAATTTGCATGCCTTCTCTGGCTCATAGTAGGCAGGTAATCGTGAAGATCACTCCTCTACTACAACATAGATTGTGTTTTTAGGCTCCAATCCAATCTCAGGGAGTTCCAAGAAGTCAATAGTTGTTGCTCGCTCGTCCACAAAAGCTGAATATCGGGCAATTGCCTTCAGCTTCAGGTGAAATTTATTGCGTTCGTAATTTACTTTAGGAGTTATCTGTTATTCTCAAGAAACCGCCATTTATCTATTGTGATAATCTTGGTGCTACCTATGTGTTTGCTAAACCATTTTTTTTATTCCAGAATGAAGCACGTTGAGATTGATCATCATGTTGTTCGAAGTCTCTGCCAACAAGGTTTGCTCTGTGTTTCTCATGTTTCATTCCGAGACCAGCCAATCTGCTTACCAAGCCGCTTCCAAAAGCTTCATTCGAAGCACTAAGGTCCAAGATTGGTATATTGGACCGATCTACCATCTTGCGGGGCATATTAGTGATATCTCTTGATTGATCTTTCAGATCTTAGTATTTCATTAGTGGTTTAGTTTCTATTATGATTAGGAGAAGTTCACAATACTTTATTAGTTGATTTTTTTTTTATTTGTTGTTTACTCTCTTGTATAAATACACATACATATTGATAAAATAAAAACTTTTATCCGACAGTAAAGTTTATAGTATAGATATAGATCTTAACGTCTAAAACAACCCCTTATGCAACCTCTTTCTATAAATTCTTGATTTTTGTTATGTAAAAAAAAAAAAAGAAATATCTAAGAGAAAGGAGAAAATAAAATAGGAATTCTTAGAGTATAAATGAAGCAGCAAGATGACAATTTAGAAACCCAAAACCCAACCACAACTGGAATAAAAGATCGAACCCCACCAGTGGCGGACCCAAGATCTTTGTTCAGGGGGTTTGAAAAAATAAAAGTATAAACGTGTAAATAAGGCAACAAAACAAAATTTCAAGAAAGTAGTAGTATATAGTTTTAGTGGCGGACGCTTGAATTTTTTTGGATTTAAAACCACACTTTTAGCATGTTTTTTAAAATAAAAAACTAAAAAAAAAAACGTGAAAAACGAAACTGAAACTAAAAAAAAAAAAAACTGAAACTAAGAAAGAAAAAAATAAAACGCTAATAGAGGGATTTGAACCCTTGACGTAGAGATTAATTTCAAGGAGACCTACCACTAGGCTATCAATTTCTCTTTGTCATTAAAGGGGTTCAAAATATATATATCAACATAAATACATAAAACTTACCTTAAATATACAATGTAATTTTTTTGCCGAGGGGGTTCGGGTGAACCCCTGGAACCCATGTGGGCCCGCCGTTGAACCCCACAACTAATAATCAGTTTTTCTTCTCTTTGGAGGAAGAAACAGATGACGCAATCTCAAAATTCAATAACATATTTAAGTATTTTCCTATAAAGAAAAGGATTATGTATTATTGTCTCAATTTAAGTCTTTTTTCAGTCAATTCCTCTCAAGTAATATGTGTCCAATTTGTTCACTTATCACTTGTCTTTAAGAGAGTGTGCACACTCTCTATGTCACGACAATATTTATGGTGTATTTATTTCATTTTAAATTAATTTAGGTGAGTAATAGAATCCTAGTAAAATTTAGGTGTGTCTTTGAATTTCAGTCATAGTCTAGGGGGTATGTGTGTCTTATGCCCTTAAATTATTTGGAAAAGAAGGCGAAAATATGCAATATCTAGCTGAATCATTGCCGAGTCATGACCGATTGCTAAATCTTGCACATTAATTACAATTTGCCTTTTAAATTATTTTGAAAAAAAAAGAAGGTGAAAATATGTGATATCTAGGTGAATCATTGTTGAGTCATTGACTTATTGCTAAATCTTGTATATTAATTACAGTTTGCTATTAAATTATTTGGAAAAGAAGGTAAAAATATGTGATATCTAGTTGAATCATTGTCGAGTCATTGACCTATTGCTAAATCTTGCATATTAATTGCAATTTTCTTGTAAATTATTTGGAAAACAAGGTAAAATATGTGATATCTAGCTAAATCATTGCTGAGTCATTGACCTTTTGCTAAATCTTCCATATTAATTATCATTTACTTTTATATTATTTGGAAAAGAAGGTGAAAATATGCAATATCTAGTTGAATCATTGTTGAGTCATTGAACTATTGCTAAATCTTGCATATTAATTACAATTTACTTCTAAATTATTTGGAAAAGAAGGAGAAAATATGTGATATCTAGCTGAATCATTGTTAAGTCATTGACCTATTGCTAGATCTTGCATATTAATTACAATTTGCTTTTAAATTATTTGGAAAAGAAGGTGAAAATATGCTATAAATATTTCACCTTATTATAATATAGTTGACCAATATTAAAATACCTTTACAAATCCTACTAATATAATTTGAAAGAGATAAACATAATCCAGATACACAAGTTATAGCTATAAATAAGTAGAAGGAACTCATTATTCATATCAGTCTCTAATGAATTATAAGAAAGAAAACAAAACATCTCTCACAAACAAGTTCCAATTTTATTTTTACTTACGATGATGCCTCATCTACCATCACGCTCATCACACCGTCGACGACATTCCACCACCCTACCACCACCACACAACCACCAATGCCTCAATCCCTTATATTCAATGATACTTTCCCAATTCCACCACATCAGCACCACCAATGCCTTAATCGATAACATTTAGTAGTACCATTCACGATTTCACCACCCCATCACCACCATCACCAATGCCTCAATCATTAATATTCAACGATACCATTTACAATTCCACCACACAGGGACCACCATCACTATCATCCACCATTACTACCATCAATGCCTCAACTGCTAATATTGAGTACTACCATTCCAGGTTCTCTTGACCAACCACCTCAATCGTGGCCAGAGTGGTGCCCACAAAATGTTGCAGTCTTTTTGGTACCAACACTCTAGAGTACACATGATGATGACGACAATGAAGAACCCCCAAAATGAGTCTCATGATATGGAATTGTCATGGCTTCGAGCAATCCAACTTATATAAAATATTTTACTCTATGCTTGACTATCATCGTCCAACCATGGTTTTGCTCTGGGAGACTCACAGGACACACCACCAACCCCTAGCGGAGGAATTTAGCTTCATTGATATAGATAATATTCCGGCCATTGGAGGTTGTGGGGGAATGTCTTTAGTTTGGAAAAGGACTTTCGTTGTTGTCAATGGAGTTGCAACTAATAGTGAGGAGACACATTTCACCATTCAGGTACAATAACGTTATTTTATGCTTTTTATGTTAGTGCAATTTTAATATTATAAGGTTACTTTATTCTATTTATGCTAGTGCATTTATAAATTATAAGTATGCTAGTGCAATTGTAATATTAGATACAAGTTTTATAACAATTTAAAGAATATTGTTATTTTCTGCTATTTATGCTAGATTTTCATGAAATTTTAATGCCCAGGGAAATAAGTACTAAATAATAAGTACTCTGTACTCAGACCAACTCATGTGTTCATTGCACTTGCCATTTTCAACTAGTCGACTTAGGATTTAACCCTAAGTCAGCTAGTTGGAAGTAGTTAGTGCAATTAGCATACGTATTGGCCAAAATACTTATTATTTAGTGGCTTACCTTCCCAAGCATTAACATTTCCGAATCTTTAGCCTAATTGCAGAAAATAACAATATTCATTAAATTATCATAAAATTGGTACCTAATACTATAGTTGCAAATAGCATAAAATAACTTTATAATATTATAATTGCCCCTACATAAATAAAATAAAATAACCTTACTTGCTCTGACATAAATAGCATAAAATAACATAATTGTACCTTAATGGTGCAATATATCTCCTCGCTATTGATTGCAAGTCCATCGACAACAATGAAGTCATTTTTCCAAAATAAAGTCATTCCTCAACAACCTCTAATTGCCGAAACATTAGTTATATCAATTAAGCTAAGTTCATCTGCTAGGTGTTGGTGGTGTGTCATGTGAGTCTCCAGGAGCAAAATAATGATTAGGCGATGAAAGTCAAGCGTAGAGTGAATTTTTTTTACAGAAGTCGGATTTATGAGGACTGCTTTGGGTTATGCTTTTTATTTGCTAATGAAAAAGTTATGTATGTGGATTTTGATATGAAATTCAAGCTAATGAGAATACTTTGCTGCAATGTTAGATTTTTAGCTGAATTACCATCCATTCATATGCCCTGACGTGTGTACGTATGAATACATTTAGGGATGTCAACTTCAAATCATAATTTCAAATTCCGAATTCTCCAAAATGTAGAATTTAAAATTCCAATATTTTTTTCAATAGATCATGTGACGGAAAGTTTTTTTTTTTGTAGTTGTTGACATTAATTTTATTTTCTTTTCTTTATTTTGGTTAAAATTATTTTTCTTTTTAGTATTTTGATAGCAAATGAATCACAACCATCAATTTTTACCAAGACATATGGCAAGCGGGAACGAGAGGGGATCAACTCAGCGCATGAGACATGCATTTCAAAGCATTCATCACGTCGTGTAAAGTAAACATATGTAAAAAATAAATAAATAAAAAAAATTTTAGAGACCTTCCTTCATGTTTGACTCTATTTCAATTTTCACTCACCTCCATTGTGATTTGGAATATTACATTTACCTCCCTTATTTTGCTTTTTCTGTAACAATTCTTTAATTTAATTATTTTTAGTTAAAAAAATTATGAGTGGACTACTTTGCCCATTTTTAAGATGCTACTGATTTCTTTTCTAAATTAATTTCCATCCTCCGCCATTGTTACTATTGTCTTGCAAATCGAAGCATATATGAGTTATTTGTGATTCAAGCTGTCAATATAGGGAATATGCTTGTTGGGCTGACATAACCTAACCTGTGATTTGATAGGACTGGATTAAGATTTTTTGGAGCCTATTTAAGAAAAAAGTTTTTTAGCCCTGCTTGAATAAGTCTGTTGATTTGTGAGGGTTGAGAAATATAGGTAGGGCCGGCCGGTGAGCCAATAAAAATTAAACAAAAATAAAAATAAAATAGGGTATTAAAAATATCAAGAGTCCAAACTCAAAATCTATTTAAAGTTTTAAATATTAAAATTTAAGTACAAATATTGTTTATAGAATATATACTACATGAAATAAAAATTCCCTAGCTATAATTTTTAGGGTTTTACAACGTAGGTCGTAGCATATGGAATGTTGTCTTATTTTTTATGTTTTATTATGATCATTAAAAAACAATTAGGTTAATATTTCTATTTACCTATTTATATTTTTTACTTGAAATCAAACTTAATAAATATTAGAAAGAAAATTTTAGTTGTGCATTTGATTAACAAGTAGTAACACTAACACCATGTAATATTGTCTTATCAATATTTATGATAATATTTTTAAATTATAAGTTGATTTAAAAAATTATAAAAAAATATACTTTTTAAAATAAAAAGTGGGCTGGCCCAACATAGCCCGTAGCCCATGTACTTGTGGGTTGACTTGACTATTTTTTTTCCCACAAAAAAATGGGCTAGCCCGGCCTAACCCGTCAAATTATAAAGAATGTATGAATTAGTTCGAATGAAATGGATCAGCCCATGTTGACAGCTCCAATTGTGATTATAATGTCAGACGAAATAGGTATTGAAGTCATAGAATAGAAGAAATACATTAGGTCCTTTCCAGGATCTATTATCCCCCTCCCCCCCCCCCCCGGCTCCCCCTCCCAAAAGAAAGTCAATTTTTTGTATTTTCGTGCACCCTTTGTGTTGATGTGGCGCCTTCAACCAGGTAAGTTAGTTGCGTTTGTACAACATGCGTCCGCCTATAAGTATTTTTTAAAATATTTTTTTAATACTTTCAATTTTTAATATATTTTAACTTTTTTTTTTTTAAAAAAAATGTTCTATTTTCTTTATCTTATATATAAATTACTCCAATACACGTAATTTCTTTTAAATAATTTGCCTGGTATTTAAAAAAAAAAATTGCTTCATTTATTTTTATCTTCTTTTTTTTTAAAAATAAAATAAATTATATGTGGCCACTAGGCCCATTCTATTTTATTTATATAAAAAAACAAAAACATATAAAGGTAAATTAAAGTCTGTAAAGCTGGTCCAAAAGTGACCGGACCATAAATCAATTAAAAGATAGAGCAGACAACCTAAGAAAATGAGCTTTCACTGTTTTTTTAATCTTCATTCACTGTTTTTTTTTCTTTCTTATTTTTTTTTCTATTGATTTTGTTTGTTCTTTTTAGGGAAAAGGGTCTGATATACCTCAATTTTGTCATTTAGAGTTGATATACCCCTCGTTATATAAGTGACTCATATATACCCCTATTGTTATACAAATGGCTCACATATACCCTTTTTCTCTAATGGAAGTGAAAAAATTAATTTTAGTTTAATTTTTTAAAAAATATAATCTCATATGGGTATATTTAATCCTCCTCAAACATATATTATTATTTTTAACTTTTTTTTTTGTTTCAATGGCTAATTTAGATTTATTATTTTGATGGTCAAATTTATTTAAGTTTTGCTAATATTCTTGTAAAATTTATTATAGATGACCCAATTTTTTTCTTCAAATACAAAAACTAAATTACAATATATTCAAAAAAATAATTTTAAATTATAATATAGCCACAAAAAATAGTTTTAAATTTTTTTCTTTACACTAAGAAATGAAAGAAAAAATAAAATGAGAATAAGAAACTCAAATAATGATAATCAAGAAGTCAAAAACTAATTTATGTTTGAAAAAAATGAAAATATACTTTGAAATTTGCTAGAAAAATCATATATACCCCTAAATACTTTTTTAAAAAAAATCAAAAGTGAAAAATATAAATTTAAAACTAATTATTTCACTTCCGTTAAATGAAAGGTATATGTGAGCTCATTTTATAACGGTAAGGGTATATGTGAGCCGTTTGTATAACGGTAAGGATATATATGAGTCACTTTTATAACGAGGGGCATATCAACTCCAAATGGCAAAGTTGAGGGGTATATCAGACTCTTTTCCCTAAAAATAATTTCAGAAAGAGTCTTTTTCACTACCCTATTAACTACATATACATACAATGTATGTTATTTATTAAATTAATAAATTTATATTATCTTGAGCTCGTAGTTATAAATTTTTTGCAGAAATTGAAGAGTTGTCTTTTCATTATTCAATACGGATTATTATATTTGTCAATTTCCTCCATATATCATCTCACACTTTTGCATTACTCTTCTTTTACTCAACATACTTCCTTATTCATGTTTAGGTAAATATATTCTACTGATTTTTTCTTCTCTTCCTCTTATTACAATTTTACATTTTTCATTCCAATTTATTGATACTATTTTTCCATAATTTTGTCTTTCCTTTTTTGGCAGAGTGACCTGAGAAACCCTTGTACTTGGTTCCGTTTGTCACCTGGACCCTTCTACTCACGATTTTGCCAATAGAACACTTAAAATTATTAAAACACAGTATTTTAAACCTTATGATCATGTGTGTCTCCCAATCGCGCTGATGTGGATAACACGTCACTATCCACATCAGAAATATATTGCCATATCATTTTTTTTATTACAAATAATATTTTTTTAAAAGAAATCTCAAACTAATCTCCAAAATCCTTTCTTTCTTGACTTCTTTCCCTTTTTTCTTCTCTTCCCATATTTTTTTTTATCTATTTTGCTATTAATCATTCATTTTTTCTTTCCTAGTTAATTTTTTACGTTTGAACATGAATTAGAGATAAGCAAAGCTATGTTATGTTTTTTATTATAAATTTTGTTATTTTAATGGTGGTGAGAAATTAAGTAACTAAAATGGAGGATGAGAGAGAAGAGAAGGAGACCAAAAATGGGTCATTATAGAAAACTCTCCAAAATGCTCTCAATAAAATTGTCTTACATTTAGAAAGAATCAAACATATATTTTTCAAAAACCTATCTAAAATCCGCATCTATTTCACAATTTAAAACCTCTTTTCCCCCCCTCTCTTTTACCCAAATCTAAATAAATATCTTTTTCCAATCATTATAGAACTCTCAAATGATAGGTACATATGAGAAGAGAAAGAGGAAGAATTGTGTGTAAGAGTATTGGAAGAGATTGAAGAAGATGTGTGTGGTGATAGTAGGAGTTAGGGTGAAATTATGAGGAGGAAGAAGAAGAAACGTACATCATATTGGGGAATGGGGTTTTTAAAATTGTTTTTTAATTGTTATATTTTTCTTTTAATACTTTTTTTTTAAAATTTAAATAATTATCTTCACTTGATTTTAAACACATGTAACTACTCTCTTGATCTGATTCAGCAAAAAAAAAAAACATTACATAAGCTTAGTCAACGGTCAAAGGGGTTTAAAATAATGTGTTTAAATAACTTTGAGTGTTCAGTTGGCAAAGTCGTGAGTAGAAGGGTCCAGGTGACAAATGGAGCCAAGTACAAAGGTCTTCCGGTCATTCCGCCTCCTTTTTTTAATAGAAGTTGTTGTCTGCAATTCATATTATAATGCAAAAAGGAAACTTCACTTTATAGTGTTTTCAAAAATATAGATATAATTGGTGTTCTGCATTTGAAGTTTTCTTTATATATACATTGTTGAATGTTGATGTATAGATTGAAAGTTTCTCAATGAATTGCAGGGATTATTGCGAGGTATGATTGATTAAACTCATTAGAAATACATATTCTTATTATGTTTATAGTTTGAAATTTGAGGATATCTATTTTGATTTCTTATCTTAAACATGTTTTCCAATTTATATTGCAATCAAATGTTTTTTTTTTTTTAAATTTATACATAAATTTATAACTATAGACATATATTATGTCAGCATATAATATGGGATATACGTGCAACGCACGTGTCCAAATACTAGTAGATGTATGTGTGTGTGTGTGTGTATATATATATATATATATGTATGTATGTATATTCATTTATTTCTTTGTAAAATATTTATTTTAATTTCTTCTTACTTTAAACTTTTTACTTTTTTTTTTCTCTTTCATTAGTTTCTTATCTTTTCGCTTTTAATTATTTCCAAAAAATTATGTGTATTTTTTGCACATCCCTTTAGAAAAATACGTATGAAATATAACACATTAAAGAAATTCATCATTAATTCCTTCAATTTAAAACGAATAAAGCTCAAATATATTTGAGAATATTAGTCATTATTATAGATAGTAACTCATTGATGAAACTCAAATTCAATGTGCTACCACACTAACTCAAATTCTATTATTCTATCATTACGATTATATATATTAAGAAAACAGAGAAGACAGTTTAGAGGTATTTTTTTGCATTTTTTTAAAAATATGGGAGTACAATTAGTGTAATAAAAGATGTTACAAGAAATGTTTGGAAGCTGTTTCACAAAAGAATCATTGTTCGAGTCTTTGACGTGTTGCTAGATCTTGCATATTAATTACAATTTGCTTTTAAAGTAGGGATAAGGATAAATATCTCCTAGACTATGACCGAAATTTCAGAGATACACCTAAACTTATCTAGGGTCCTATTACCCCCCCCCCCTCGCCAACTCATTTTTTCATATTTTTGTGCAGCTTTTGTGTTGACATGACACATTCAACCACCCAAGTTGGATGTGTTTGTACATACACGTCTGCCATGCGTATAAATATTTTTTTTATATCTTTTTAAACAAAATTTTCTTAATTTTTTCTTTTAAAAATCTTATTTTCTTTATCATTTATTTAAGGGAAAAGGGTCTGAAACATACTCCAACTTTGGTCGAAATTGCTGTTACGATACCAAACCTTATGGAGGACCTACCCCCTACACTATTTAATAGTGTATTTTAAAGGTATATATGTGCCCACGTGGACACATATATTTGTGATGCAATGATGCAATATTTGTGATGTCCACGTGGACACATATATACCTTTAAAGTACATTATTAAATAGTGCATGGGGTAAAATGTCCTTTCCAAAGTTCGATATTGTAACAACAATTTCGGTCAAAGTTCAGATATATTTCAGACCTTTTTTCCCTTTATTTAAATTAAGTTAATACACATTTTTTTTTTATTTTTTGCCTTGTCCCTAAACTTTTTTTCTTTTTATCTTTATTCAATGTTTTTTTCTCTTTATTTTTCTATTGATTTTATTTACTCTTTTTATTTTCTTTGTCTTTCCTTTTGACTTGATTTCAAATTTAATACCAAATGTCTTGTATTTCAAATAAGTTAAATTTGAACGGATATCAAAATAAGTGAAGAAAATCAAATAAAACATAAAATAATTTAAAACATTAAAATTAAATGAGGCTTTTTAATTATTTTTTTAAAAAAATATGCATAATTTTTTAAAAATAATTAAAAGTGAAAAGATAAGAAATTAATGAAAGAAAAAAATTAAAGTTTAAAGTGAGAAATAAATTAAAATAAATATTTTATAAAGAAAGAAATGAAAATAATTAAATATATATAAGTTTTAATATCCATAATTATGTGTACTAACTAATTATAAAGTTACCAATTAAAAAAGGACATGTGTCCAATTTGTTCACTCATCACTTGCCTTCAAGAGAGTATGCACATTCTCTATGCCACGTTAGCATTTATGGTGTTTTTGTTCCATTTTAAAATTAATTTAGGGGTAATATGATCCTAGTTAAGTTTAGGCGTGTCTCTGAAATTTCAATCATAGTCTAGGGGGTATTTTGTCTTATTCCTTTAAATTATTTGGAAAAGAAGGTGAAAATATGCAATATCTAGTTGAATCATTGCAGAGTTATAGACCTATCGCTAAATCTTGCATATTAATTACAATTTTCTTTTAAATTATTTGGAAAAAATAAGATGAAAATATGTGATATCTAGCTGAATCATTGTCAAGTCATTGACCTATTGCTAAATCTTGCATATTAATTACAACTTGCTTTTGAATTATTTGGAAAAGAAGGTGAAAATATGTGATATCTAGTTGAATCAATGCCAAATCATTGACTTATTGCAAAATCTTGCATATTAATTGTAATTTGCTTTTAAATTATTTGGAAAAGAAGGTAAAAATATGTATGTTATGCCGTAATTTTACTATCTTTAGAAAAAATCACTTTTTGAAATGTTCTAAGTATAAAACTAATTGAGAAAAATACTTAGAAAAGAGTCGCCACTTAATTTTTTAAAGAAATTAAGAAAACTTAATTTAAAAAGACTCTAACAGATTAAGTCTTTAAAAATTTAGAGAAAATGGGTAAGAGGTTTTTATTTACGCTTCAAGAAGGTTTTTAAGGCATTTGAAGCGCCTACTAACATGTGGTTATCCTACGACTTAGATTAAATATTTGACTATTTTTTGGAAAAATGATTTAACATAATAAATAATAATTTACAATATTTGATTAACTCTGAGAAAATAATTAAATAAATGACACATTTTATTTTAGTTTAGAGAAAGAGACCTAAAATGAAATATTTGAATTAAAACATATGATTAGGATTTTAACAAAAAAAACTAGTTTAATTAGAATATATTTAATTATTTTAGAAATAATAATTTTCACCAATTCAGTCAATTAAAGCATGAAAACTATTTTAAATTAATTTAAGAATAAGTACAAAGTTTTGACTAAAGATTATCAATAAAAGTATAAGAGTTGATCTAAAATGAAATTTTTATGAAAATAAACTAACATAAATAATATATTTCATCTTCTGGGGAATTTAATTAAATTAACTAACAATTTTAAAGTTAGAGTTAATAAAAAACAAAACAATAAATAATCACAATCAAATAATTTAAGAGTAAGGGAGAGAAAAGAGATGAGTTTGGGCCTTTTGGGGCCTAAACTACTGCTGATTTGGGCCTCTTTGGGCCTAAACTCTGTTGTTTTTTAGCCTTAAGCTCAATTTCCGTTTTTGTATACACTTGTTGTATATCAGTGTATATCGGATGTATACAACCAAATTTTCAGGTTTCAAGACTTGTGTACTTGCTTTCCTCTCACTTCAAGATCCAGTTGATGAGGTTGACTCGGAGAATTTTTGGGTTTGACCCAACAAAAGAAATGAAAGGGGAGGTGTAACACTCCAGAAAATTTTTGAGCTAAGACTCGAACCGTTCTTCATAGTGAGTGAGATTTTACCAAGGAATTAAAAATTTCTTACGTGTTAAGGTCACTATATGTAGCACCTTGAGTTCCAAGAAGAAGAGAAAAACATCCAAGTCATTCCTAGTTTTTCTTAAGTTTTGGGTCAGCTTCAAACAATCATAACTCATAGTATATGATGAGTTAGGTTAGCTACAAGATAGAAAATTAAAGCCCTTCGAGTCCTCTTTTCAACGCCAGCGAGTTTTCTCAATTCCTAGCTCCTAGTAAAAAGTTATGATGGATTTACTAACGTCGCGCAAACCTGAGCCAACACGGACCTCACTGCCTGGTGAAAGATCTTTCCGACTCACAACTCGTTTTAATTATTTCTTTAGGGGTATTTTAGTCCTAACAACCCTTAGGAGGTCATCTAAATTGGCCTAAACGAGTAGAAAATCAGTTTTCTTAAATCAAACCCTCTCATCCACTCCAAATATTCTACGCTCAAGAAATTCAAGAAACACTAAGGCTAGGGTTCTTCTTCAAAGGTTTTCCTTCAAGTTGCTTCAAGAGGATAATTCTTTTAGGAATGTAAGCTTCCATAGTGTTGGGTTTGTTCACCCATACACCAATCATGTTAATTTCAGCTTTAACTTCGTTCTAAAAGTTGAAGCTTTGATGTTCTTGTTATGTATTAATGGATTTGTTTCTGTTCTTGAATTGGGATGAGATTGAGGAGTTCTTGAGGTTAATGTGTCAATTTATAGAGGGGTTAGAGTTAGATTCTAGTGTACGTGTGATAGGTATCTAAATCTAAAGAGAGATTGAGAAAAAGAATTGAACTTAGGCGAATTAGGGTTAGAAAACGAAGAAGAAATTTCGCCGAACGAAATTTGAAGGTGGTCGCGCGTCGCGCACCTAGTACCCAGATTCAAAATTTCAGCTTCACATCGTGGAGCTGACACGAGGTGTTCTGCCTCAAAAGACGTTTTTGAAACCAAATTTTAAAAGCCTCTCCGCGTCACAGACCCACTCTCAAATATTGGTTTTCAGTCTTTTCTCATGTTTAGTTATCTAAAATCATTCCTAAACATCATGAGACCTTTCCTATCACAAATCACAACCTTGAATTCATAAATCACATTCAAGGTAGAGTTGTGAGTCAAGTCTTGAGAGTTCTTTCGAATATTTTTTAGAAAATCCCTTTTTGTCTTTTTGAGGAGTCTTCTACAAATTCTAATAACTTGTTTCAAGACTCGAGCAAGTGAATATGAGAGTGAGAATAATGTATTTATGAGTCTACCTTGTCATCATGAGATCTTTCTTTTCATGAACTATAACTCTTGAATTCATAATTCACATTCAAGAGAGAGTTAAGAGTAAAGTTCAAGAAAGCCTTTGAGTTCAATTGTGAATCATTTGAGATCAACTATCGATTTGAACTAAGTTTTGAGGAAGTAAGTCAGAGAATAAGAAGAGTCGTATGCATGAGTTCCATATAGTTATGTAGACCATCGAGTCGAGTTGTTTCATGCCCATAATTTTGCATGAACTTCGTAAGTTGAGCATCTTTCAGAGAAGTGGTATCTTCAAGTTCTAAGCCTTTAAGTGTTGAGTTCCTAATCCCTTTTGAGAAGCATCTTTGAGTACTTGAGTTGAATATTTCATGCCCATAATTCTGCATGAACACTATAAGTCGAAAAATCTTGAGATGTACTGTATCATTGAAGTTCTTGAGTTCCAAGTATTTGAGTTCTATCTATGGTTATTGAAAACCTTGCATTAAGTCGTTCATGTCCATAATTTGGCATGAACCATATTTTAAGAAGTATTTTACAAACGTTTTAACTTTGTTTTAAGACTTAAGTTTTGAGTTTAGTAAAGAGTAAAGTTGAAGTTATTTTCTTCAAAAAGTATATGGGGACTAAGTATTCCCAAAGAGATTTAAAATATTTTCACATTTAAATAAGAACGGAAACTGAGATTTCCATAGAGCCTTTGGGCTAGTTTTCAGAAAAGAGTAATCACTTTCTAAATGAAGCAAGAGGGGAAACTTTGATTTCCAAGATAGCCTTTGAGCTAAGTTTTTGAGCACTAATCTCATATCACAGAAGAAGTATGTTTTTAAACATAAAGAGCTAATATAATGTAATATTTTTGGAAGTAGTATTGAGCACCGATGGAGAAGAGTTCATACAACTATCAGCCCCCTTAAATCATGTAGCCATCAAGGGTAGAAAATGATCATACTTTTTAGATGAATCCTTTTCGCATAGACTAGTAGATTCACTTAGTAATTCAGGTCCTATACCTTTGGCCGGGTATAGGATGCATTGGCAGCGTGCGAAAGATCATTGTATCATCACAATAGCTCTTATGTGATGGTTGTCGGTTAGAGAAACTCCCATAGCAGTATTTGCATAGTTCCTCAAGGGGTTCTGCTTAGTATGAATGGGGGTATGAGACTTCATTCATGCATTGCACAAGTAGACTTTGAGAGGGAGCATGGTATGTCTTTTATGATATTATGATTATGAGTTAACATCATATTTTAAACAATTTTCCTTTTTTTTAACATTGCATTTATTTTAAACTGCTTTATATTGAAATGAGTTCATTTATGTTGAGTTGAGTTGAGCCAGGTAAGTTCTTCAGTTTCTTTCAAATTCTTTCAAGCTTATGTTATGCTTTAGAATTCCCCTTACATGCTCGTACATTCCACGTACTGAGCCATTTGGCCTGCATCTTTTCATGATGCAGACACAGGTATTCAGGATCATCAACATGAGATTTGTTGATACATCCTAGAGTTCGAGTTAGCTATGGTAAGCCTCCTTATTTTTCAGAGGATTTCATTTACTTTTCAGTTTAGTCAGGATGTCGTGGGTCTTGTCTCAACTTCCATCTTTATTAGTTAGAGGCTTCATAGATAGTCAGTATAGTTGAGAAGTATGTATTATTCATTTATTTTATTAAATGTTTTAAAGCCTTAAATGCCTATTTTATTGCGAGTTGAATATATTATTTTTATTCTAAGTTGTTCATTTGAGTTAAAGTTTTGAAAAGTTGAGTTTATTGAATTTTATTCAATTTTAAGCTTTTCCATACTTAAGTGAGTCTTTCGCTTGTAGTCAGCCAGGATGAGGGTTCGCTTGGGGACCAGCAATGGTTCTTGAGTGCCGGCCACGTCCAGGGTGTAGACTCGGGTCGTGACAGGAGGTGAAGGAGTCAATTGGACTCAGCCCATATCACATGCAAAGAAAAGGAAAAGAATTAACATTCACTCTTAGATGTCTCTAGAAAAACTATATAAAGTCTAACTCAATTAATCCATGAAATGCACTTATTGTAATGGACCTGGTAATCAACGAGAATATTTCATTTTTTTTCAATTGACTTCCACACAAAGATATAAACATGTTATTTCAAATGTAAAAATCATACCAACATTAAAAATGGAAACTTAAGCTTCCAAACAACCCATATATAAGGAACAAATTAAATGCATAGATAAAGGGGCATAAAATGACTATTAATAAGTATGTAGTTAGACAATATGCACATCTAAAGTGTGGATCTTCATAAATGCAAGCAATGGCTGCGTGCGAGTATTAAAGTTTAATGCGAGGAAAACTTTTGAACTAAAAGGAAGCAATACACATGTAAAACTATATAGTCAGAAAAAAAAAAAATAAAGCTATTTATGAGGTTAAGGAAATGAGAAATTACAATATTCAAATGGAGGCAACATCACTAATTGAAATATGATCAGCTTTCAAGTTAAATGGACAAACATTATATCGAAATTGGATCACAATGAACAAAATCTCAGTGCAAATCCAATGTTGATGTAATATACACCAATAGCAAAGCTATTCTTCTAAAGCTCAGCCAAACAAAGAGATTGAAAGGAAAGGAAAAATCCAAACTTTATAACATTTATTTCTAGAATTTCAAATAAACATGCTTATCGGAGGGACTCAAACAGTGACCAGAACCGGACATATTGGACTACAAGTAAACTCAAAATATTTAGAAAATTCATGACGTATTAATGGACCAAACAAACTGGTAACAACACTACACACATATGCCTTTGAGATGCGCATTTTGTGCTTTAATTGCCTAAGTAGACAAACATGAACAACAACATCTTTTATCTATGATTGTGAAAATAAGAATAGTATAGCTAAAACAATACGAGGCATAAGCAAAAAATTAATAAGACGGAGGAGCTGAAATATCATGGCAAAACAAATAAGACAACATCATTAGACAAGCGAGATAAATAGTCTATTAAACATAAATTGAGGTTAGAAAAGAATTTTACCTTTTTCGGAGTAGCGAACTAAGACGACGAGCTTGACCATGAAGAACTCCCACCACTATGAGCTGATTTCGATGATCTCCGGAAAGTAAAACAACTCTTTCTTTTGATGAAATTCCCTATGTTTTAGGGCAGCAAATTAGTGTTCGAAAATCCTTTATTTTATCCAAAAATCCTCCCTAAGACGTTAATGGAAGGAGAGTATATATATAGGAAGAGAATTGAATCCATTAGGGGGGAAACATGAAGATTTTTGAATGAATTTGAAATTCAAAATTTTGTACCAAGATCCTCAAATCCTTGCTCAAAATCAGGGAAAAGGTTGATTCTTGCGCATGGGAGAGTACTGTTGGCGCAGTTGCTGATGTGATGCGACGGGTTTGCATTTTTACGTTGATTTCTAGTCGGATTTGGTGGGATTTCGGTAGACGCACTGGAAGTGTTTCGTGTTTGGGTTTTGCGATGAAGAAGAAACGCGTGAAGGGGTGGGGTCGGGTTCTTTGTTGTTGTTTGGAACACTGTACGCATTGTATTGTTGTTGATTGTGAGAATTATGGGCTGGGTCTTTTGGAATTGAGAATGGGCTGATGTTTTGGATGAGGAGTTGGTATTGTATGTGCGTTGTAATGTACTGTTGGGCTAGAAAAATTGAATTGGAAATGTTGGGCCAAGATTTTGGTCGAATTGGATAAAAATGAGTTTTGAAAAATAATTCAAGAACGTGGTCTATTTGACTTAAGAAAATAACCACGTGAATTACAAATTCGATCAAATTGAGACTATTTGTTGAAATCGGCCAAAATTAAAATAAAATGAATTAATATAATTAATTAACAAGATTCTTAATCTTAACGAAAATGAAATAATTAATTTAATTGTAAACTAATTAACTCAAAAATATAAACTATAAATTAGCTAAATTAATTAACCAAGTTTTTAAGTAAAACCAAAATCTTTTTGAGACTATTTTTAAATATTAATAAAATATACTAAATATATACGAAATTATATAGACCTTACAAAAATGACAAAATTACTTAAAATGACTTTGGAAAATATTTTGAAATTTATAAAGTCAATTATTTCAAATCGTTTGGAATTTAAGAAGCTCGATGATTAATTTATATTATGGAGGGTCAAAATTGGGTGTCAACAGCTGTCCCTCATTTCGATACGCTTGACTTTAACTCACGATTCTGAAAAAATTCAAAAGCTATCCCGATACCAAATTATGAAGGGACCAGAATGCTCGAAAATAAGATTTATGAGAGAATGTCGGAGTACAGCCGAGTTTTCAACACTGATCCCGCCTACATATCCCTCAACTTAGGGAATCAGGCTGCTTGTAGTTCGACTCGATCGGTTGAAAAGAAAATCTATTATGCAAGATAACCTTTGGTTCTGGAGGAGTGACAAGTAAGTCGAGTACGAAAAGAAGGCTTGCAACCTCGTAGCCATGAATGTGGTGCACTTCACACCCATAATTAAGAACTTACACTGACATAATTTTCATAGCTCTTGGTGCATTGTCACTTGGATTGGAAAGTTGCCTCCGGTGGAAACCAAAATTTCCCGAATGTGAAACTGAAATCGATAAACCTAAAGAAAAACCCACATGCCTTCTAGTAGGGTGTAGTTTGATTGTGGTGAAAGTCGCTCCTCAGCTCGCGTCCTAAGAGTTTGGTATTCCTCTTTGGACTATTCCCCAGTTTGCTGCTAAGAAAAAGTTTCACGTTGTGCTGTATCCTTTTTTATGTCGTCCGCACTTGTGGTTTGTTTGAGAATTCATCCTCTCGGATGCTCTCGACAAAGACTGAGATAAAACTCATTAGTATAAAAAATGTAATTCAAATGGGGAGATAGTGTCTTTTACCGTGTCGACACTTAATTGCTCTTCTTGAACATTGGATGTCAACTTCCTCCAGTTCGACGTAAATCAAATAAAGCTAGTATTTTATATTTTCAATATAATATTCAATGTACTTTTTCTTTGATGTCGAAGTAATAAAATAGGCTGATGTAATATGTTGATAGTCCTTTTCACATCGTTGTTGATGGTTCTCTTGATATTGTTCTTGGAAATAAAAATGATGCAGCTGATGTTGATTTTCTTATGATGCATGACTTTTCCCGCGATTCATGAGGATAATGCTTCCTTGAAAAATACAAATGATGCTTCTTTGAAAACCGTAGCTGATGGTGTCCTTTCTGCGATGCATGGATTTTTTCTTTCTTTGTTGTGATGCATGATTCTTCCCGCTATGCATGACTCTTCCCGCGATGCATGAATCATTTTCCCGCGATGCATGACTTTCTCGTGATGCATGAATCTTTTCCTCGAGATGCACTAATCTTCTCGCGATGCATGACTTTCTTTCTCGCGATGCATGAATCTTTTTTCTTCGATGTATGAATTTTTTCTTGTGATGCATGATTCTCCCCGCGATGCATGAATCCTTTTCCCGTGATGCATGACTTTCTTTCTCGCGATGATGAATCTTCTCGCGATGCATGACTTCTTTCTCTTGCAATGCATGACTTCTTTTTCTTGCGATGATCGACTTTTTCTGTTGCAATGCATGATTCCCTTCTCTTTCTATGCATGATTTCCTTCTCTTGTGATGTATGATTTTTTCTCTTGCAATGCATGATTTTTCTCTTGCAATGCATGATTTCTTTCTCTTGATGCCATCCTCAGCACTGAACGAAGATAATGGTTCACCGAGCAATATAGGTGATCTTCTAGGTATCTTCTTGGTGGCGGTATCGTCTTAATTGAAAATACAATAAAATGATCCTCAGAGTAGTGGTATTGTCTCATTTGACAATACGATATGAATGACTCTCTTGGTAGTGGTATCATCTCAATCTACAATACAATATAAATGACCCTTAGAGTAGTGGTATCATCTCGATCGACAATACAATATAAATGGCCATTAGAGTAGTAATATTATCATATCTGATAATATGATGCGGATAAACGTCCTCCAGGTATTTATAGTTGCTGGAATATAATAATATTTCTCTCTTCGTGGTTTTCGTTTGTTCCATCTCCGAACATAGTTTCAATCTTATTATGATCTTCGCTTTGTTGAGAATTTGAATGAAATAATGCTACTCATATTCCCAATTCTTTGGTATAAGAAGCATAAAACTTTTCGTGCATCCACAGAAAAATTGTTAGTTTAAAGTGAACTGATCTGTGTCAATTCCTTCGGTTATCTGCTCATTGCTTTGCTTTCTCCAGTTGATTTCTCTGATCTCCTGGTTCTTGATAGATAGGAAAAAATATTTTTATGCAAAAATAATTGAAACATGAAAGAAAAGTTTAAAGAAAAAATAGATTTTCGAAAAGTAATATTTGGAAAGGTCACTGCAGTGTCATATCACATCAAGCTTAATGAACGTCTTTGAAGTTGATGCCTTGAGGTATTTCTGATTACTTGCTGGGAAGTATTCAAAGTTGTTCTAAATTTTCGATGAACCTTATTGAAATTTTTGAGGTTATCCTTAAAAATTTATGTCCCGGTTAATTGTCTTGGTGTATCTTTAATTGTTGATGAACAAATCATGAAATTTTTGAGATCTTCTCAAAAATTCTTTCCCAGTTGCAATTATCGATGCATTTTCAGTCTTGACTTGTTGGAGAAATCCTCTTCTTGAGAATTTTTGAGTCCCTCTCAAAAATTTTGTCCCAGTTTCTATTATAAAGAAAAATAGAAATCTTACGGGAGATATGACTGAGACATTGTGGCGCCTACATATTCTTCTTAGGTAGAAATCAGGTCAAACATAGTTCCTTGAGGATTAACAGAATAAGGAAAAATTAAACAAGGAACCGGCCGAGGCCGACATAGGCCGTCTACGTATCTCATTCTTGAGAATTCAGGTCGAGCGTAGTTCAAGTACAAGGAAATATATTAAAAGGGATAAACGGGTGACTGAGGCCATCATAGGCCGCCTACGTATCTCATTCTTGAGAATTCAGGTCAGACGTAGTTCATTACAAAAGACAAACTCTAAACATAAACGATTGAAACCAAATAAAGGCGGTTACAAGGAAAAGATAGAAAATGATTCTTCCAATATGGTATCTTTTGACAACATTTAAGTAGATTGATGACTTCTGAGATCCAATGTTCATACTCAACCATGTAATGTCATCAAACAAATGTATCGATGTGGTCTTTAAGCAAACTGATGAGTTCTCTCTCCTATGCTTTTGTCAGATATGCACCGATTTTGATTTCTTTGATACATTCATCATTTTCCTGATTCACTATTTCGATCTCTTCTGAATTCGGCTCATCGTGACTCTTGAACTGTCTGAATTCCTCAACCAGGTGTTTGGGTACCATGATCTTCTTATTGTTGTCCTCAAATTCGTTCGCATCTACCCTATTTTGTTCATTCAGCTTGTGACATGACATGATATTGACAGATTTGAAAATATTTTCACTGAAATCATATACAGATACTGTTAGATAGCAAATATAAATCAAGTAAAGCAAATTTTCTCAATTAAGGAGTTTTTCATTTGAAATAAGAAACAATAAATCATTTTGCCTTTTTTGAAATATTAGGAGGGAGATTAAAACATATTGAGGCAAAAATATAGTAAAGGATGGGTCTCGAGCCTCATTCAGAACACCACCAATTTTAGACATAACATAGAAAATTATCTATTTCTACCAAGACGAAAGAAGAATCAAGAGCGGAGTGCATGTCCAGTTAGGCATTTTCTCATTTGTCTCATTGTCTAGTATGACTAGCGTCTCAATAATCTCTTCAAGCACAATATCACCTTCTTTGAACAAATTTTTGATTCATTCCCCTAGACCATTTTGCATTGGGAAAGACTGACATGAGTGAGGCAATGATTTTGGAAAAGCTTGATCGATCTTCTGCTTATTCTGACCCTCCTTTGACACTAAAGCAAAGCTTGACGAGGTGCTATGATCCCAAATTTGGATTTCTCTCTTTTGGTTGGAGAGGCTATAACTTTCTTAAGCTTTTCAAGGTTGGCTAAGATTATAACTTTCTCCACATTCAAATCTTCTTCGACTACAATCATATTAATAGTCGCCCCTCCATGATTCGGCATAGGGTTACTATTGACATTAGGAGTGGTTTTCTGAAGAGTGACAACTTTTTGATCTATCAAGTCTTGAATTTTAAGCTTCAAGTCGATACAATACTTAGTACTATATCCAGCACTTCCTGAATGGTAAGCACAGTGAAGATCAGGTCTATAAAGCTTGGAGTTAACATTGATGTTTTTTAGATCTATTGACTGTATCAGGCCAGCTGATTTCAATCTCTCAAAAAGTTGTGTTCGGCTCTCAATCAAAGGAGTAAAGACTCGAGAAGGTATATTCTCAAGATTTAGGCAAGGAGGATCATAATTATTTCCTGAATGTGAAGGTACTTGACGGTAGTTTGGAGGATTTTGATGAGTTGGTGCTGGAGTTTGGAAATTTGGATATTGTGGAGCTTGGTAGCTAGGAGGGGTGTTTTGGTAGTGCGGGAGTGGAGTTTGGTAACTTGATTGGTTATTTCAACAATTAACTGATGGAGCTTGGTAATATGGATGGATATTTTGGTAATGTGGAGGTGGAGTTTGGTAAATAAGAGGTGGTATTTGGTAACTTGCTGATGGAGTTTGGTAATTAGGAGGTAGAATTTGATAACTTGGTGGTGGAGTTTGATAACCTGATTGGGTATAACAAGCTGGATATGAATTTTGTGGAGCTCGAGGATAACCTTTGTAAGGTGAGGATTTTTGGAAGTGTCCTTTTCCATCAAATGCGTAGGAAATAAAAGACACATCATCTCTTTTCTTTTTCAACAATCCTAGAGATTCGATTGGGGCGGCAATGCGAGAAATCTTTCCAGTTTTAATCCCATCTTGGATAGCCTCACCTACCTTGATTATTTTCGCAAATTTTTCTCTAATGAGCGACATTATCCTGTCATAATGCTCTGGCTCTTGAATGCTTATGAACACTTTAACGATCTCCTTCTCAGACATAGGAGGTCGAACCCGGGCGGCCTCTTTCCTCCACTTATACGCATATTCACGATAGCTTTCAGCAGATTTCTGCTTAATTCTCTCTAAAGAATAGCGATTAGGAACGATCTCCACATTGTAGGCGAACCGTTCAACGAAATCCTTAGCTAGTGCATTCCAGCTAGACCATTGTTTTATCTAGGTAAACCATTCCAACGCTTCTCCACTTAAACTTCAGCTAAAGAGCCGCATTAACAAGGCTTTATTCCTGTCAACTCCTACGAGTTGATCACAATAAGCTCTCAGATGAGCCAACGAATTTTTGGTTCCTCCAAAAGTGTCGAACTTCGGCACTTTAAACCTTTCCGGGAGGTCCAGATTCGGATAGATGAATAGATCCTCATAACTCAAGCCAGCAACTTCAAGAATGCAGTACAACTCTTTCATGGCTTTCCTAATCTCTTCTTTCATATTCAACTTGGTTGTCTCTTCCTTTGACCTCCACTCTGTATCCTTTTCCTCATAGTGATCAAGCTCGGAATAGTTGGCATAGGTTCATTTGAAATTGAGATTTGGAAAGCAGTCTTTTGAGACAAGAATGGAGCAATAGAGGGATTCTAGGTATTTTGAGGGGCTTGGTAATTTTGGGGGTTGGTATGCTGATTTTGGTGATGGGGGAAGGTTTGCAGATTGTTAACATTTTGATTTTGAGGGGGAGGACAAGCTTGCAGGTTGGCATTTTGATGAGGAGGAAAGGTTTGAGAGTTGGTACCTTGAGGAGGAGGTGGCGCTTGGTAAGAGACGAAGACATGATGGGGATTTGGGGCGGTTAGGTCGATGATTGGGGGATTTGGGGAGGTTAGGTCGATGATTGGGGGATTTTGAGCGCAGTTAGAGGGTGGGTTCTGAACCTGTTCTGCACTTGGAGGAGGAAAGTGGAGTGGAGGTCTTCTATCTCCTTGAGGGTTGAAAGTGAAAATTGAATTAGGCAAATCTTGCCTTCTTTGCATTTTGACCCTAATTTCGGCAATTTGTTGCATTAACTGTATAATTAATTCATTTTGATCAGTGGTGGTGGGCTGAGCCACGACAATATCAGTCAGGTCAATCTTGTCATTGTTAACACTCATAGTAGCCTTTCCTTCTTGCGAACTTTGATCGGGGAAGGAATCTTTGGGGGTCTTAGATCTTGTGAAATAAGGATGACCAGACAGCTTATCAACACAGATCAATTCTAAGTACCTTACAAAGAAAAATAACTCAAAAGATAGATGATAAATAATACAAAATATCACACATATGGCCACAAACACATAAAAGTTGCTCCACTTGAAGATAAATTAGCCCACGTATATAAAAAAGATGACTAAATAGATAAGTATTTGTCTACTTGATTTGGGATTAGTGAATCAGAAATGTCAACTTGAATCAAGGCTAAGTCGATTGTATCTTTCATTGTCGTACTTCTAATTTTTTATTGAGATGTAACTCTAATTTCTTTGCAAGAGTTGGAAAAGAAAAAAAAATTCTCAAAATGGGGACCGAACCTCGAAAGGCTGCCTACGTATCTCATAGAAGAGAATTCAGGTCCTACGTTTTTCAACCTGGTTGAATCTCTTTTCGAGTTGAGATAAATGGTTAACCTTTTTATGGGATAAGAAAGTAGAGATTTGAAAGATTAAGTGCGAATCTTTTAGGGAAACTAAAGACTCGAAGGGTATTTGGACGCACTTTCGATAGTGACTTGATATTTGTGCTTAGGGGTTCTAAAAACAATTTGAAGAGGAATGAGCTAGAATATCTCCAAATAAAGTAACATATTCACACAAATAGCTATAACACATAAACAATTATTGTGCATTCTAAACATATATGTGACCCTTTTATGCCAAGGGTAGGCCTAACAATTCGAAGGATGTATAACGTTATTTGAAACATCTCATTGTCCCAAAACCCAAATTTATACAAACTTTATGAATAAACTGAATGGGGATACATAATAGGGAAAAGGGATACAAATAATCGGTCCCACATAGGACAATCCTAAACTATACCTCCATGGAAGGTTTTTCGCTCTCGAGCTTCTTGTCGTCTCCGAGTGCCAATGCCTTTGGATGGACTAGTAGCTTGTAAAGTTATTTATTCAACTAGAATAAGCTGTAATGTACCTCTTACTAGGGGACAATGATTTTCCAAACAACGTATACATCCTTCAAATTTAAGCACATAAGCATGAACGTCTGTTTAGGCCGTGGGCCGATTTGGACTTAGGGTGGTCTTTCTAATGGACCCAACATGCCTTGAGTGTTGGGTCATCTTAGTTCAATGCGCTAAAAAGGATTTGGTTTCGCTCTACGCTAGTTGACTAAGAGTGGGTTTACTAGACACAAGGTTTTCGAGTGGACAAATCGAGTGAGAAGGCTAAGCGGTCATACAGAAAAAGATCCGGACACTCCATGCATATGCCAACTCTCCTAACTTTTGGAATTTTGAAAGAACTTTGCGGGTGCGTAAAACACACCTCGCCTGTACGTGTGATTGTATGAATTTTCCAGAATTGGAGGAAGTATGAACGAAATGATAGTTTATAAAATAGTAACAAATATACAATATATATAAAGCAGTAACAAATAAACATTTTAGATAAACAATAACAAATAAGCAGTTTATATCACATAAGCATGAAAAATAAAGCATTAGGCATGTAAAATAGTGCAAACAATTAAGCATATGTTAAAACCTTAATAATTAACCTAAGTCTGTTATGATTAGAACCTATTAAATCCCCAGCAGAGTCGTCATTTCTGTTATGCCGTAATTTTACTATCTTTAGAAAAATCACTTTTTGAAATGTTCTAAGTATAAAACTATTTGAGAAAAATACTTAGAAAAGAGTTGCCACTTAATTTTTTTAAAGAAATTAAGAAAACTTAATTTAAAAAGACTCTAACAGATTAAGTCTTTAAAAATTTAGAGAAAATGGATAAGAGGTTCTTATTTACACTTCAAGAAGTTTTTAATGGGAGGTGAAGGAGTCCATTGGACTCATCCCATATCACATGCAAAGAAAAGGAAAAGAATTAACATTCACTCTTAGATGTCACTAGAAAAACTATTTAAAGTCTAACTCAATTAATCCATGAAATGCACTTATTGTAATGGACCTGGTAATCAACGAGAATATTTCATTTTTTTTCAATTGACTTCCACACAAAGATATAAATATGTTATTTCAAATGTAAAAATCATACCAACATTAAAAATAAAAACTTAAGCTTCCAAACAACCCATATATAAGGAACAAATTAAATGCATAAATAAAGGGGCATAAAATGACTATTAATAAGTATGTAGTTAGACAATATGCACATCTAAAGTGTGGATCTTCATAAATGCAAGCAATGGTTGCGTGTGAGTATTAAAGTTTAATGCGAGGAAAACTTTTGAACTAAAAGGAAGCAATACACATGTTAAACTATATAGTCAGAAAAAAAAAAACTAAAGTTATTTATGAGCTTAAGGAAATGAGAAATTACAGTATTCAAATGGGGGCAACATCACTAATTGAAATATGATGAGCTTTCAAGTTAAATGGACAAACATTATATCGAAATTGGATCACAATAAATAAAATCTCAGTGCAAATCTAATGTTGATGTAATATACACCAATAGTAAAGCTATTCTTCTAAAGCTCAGCCAAACAAAGAGATTGAAAGGAAAGGAAAAATCCAAACTTTATAACATTTATTTCTAGTATTTCAAATCAACATGCTTATCGAAGGGACTCAAACAGTGACTGGAGCCGGACATATTGGACTACAAGTAAACTCAAAACATTTAGCGAATTCATGACATATTAATGGACCAAACAAACTGGTAACAACATTACACACATATTGTAACACCCCAGAAAATTTTTGAACTAAGACTCAAATCGTTCTTCGTAGTGAGTGAGATCTTTGCAAGGAATTTAAAATTTCTTGAGTATTAAGGTCACTAGATGTAGTACCTTGAGTTCCAAGAAGAACCAAGAGAGTTCATTCAAGTCATTCCTAAGTTTTTCTTAAAGTTTTGGGTCAACTTCAAACGACCATAACTCCTAGTACAGGATGAGTTAGGTAAGCTACAAGATAGAAAATTAAAGCCCTTCGAGTTGTCTTTCCAATGCCACTGATTTTTCTAAATTCTGAGATCTAAGTAAAACGTTATGACTGATTTACTAATGACACCCAAATCTGGCAGCAGCTCTGCAATGGCTCCACGTTACGGAGCCAATATGGACCTCATTGCCTGGTGAAAAATAATTCCGACTCTCAGCTCGTTTTATTTATTTCTTTAAGGGTATTTTAGACCTAAAAAACCTTAGGAGGTCATCTAAATTTCCCCAAATGAGTATAAAATCAGTTTTCATGAATTAAACCCTCTCATCCACTCCAAAGATTCTACGCTCAAGAAATTCAAGAAACGCTAAGACTATGGTTCATCTCTCAAGATTTTTCTTTCAAGTTGCCTCAAGAAGATGGTTCCTTCAGATATGTAAGCTTTCATAGTGTTGGGTTTGTTCACCCACACGCCAATCATGTAAATTTCAACATTAAATTCGTTGTAGAAAGTTGAAAATCTGATGTTATTGATATATGTTCTTGAATTTGCTTTCATTCTTGAATTGGGCTGAGATTTAGGAGTTCTTGAGATTATTGTTTCGATTTATAGAGTAGTTTTGAGTAATATCCTTGTGTACATGTGATGTTTATCTGGATCTAAAGAAAAGTTGAGCAAAAGAATCGAATTTAGGCGATTTGGGGTTAGAAAACGAAGAAGAGAAAAGTCAGGCAAATCTGGCACTTGGCTCCGCGTCGCGGACCTGCCTCCCTATTTTATAAAGCTGTCTTCACGTCGCGGAGAGATTGCGGACCTCTCTGCCTCAAAAGTTATTTCGTGACCAATTATATTAATGCGTCTCCGCATCGCGGACTAGCTTCCAAGCAGTGAAATTTTGATCTTTTCTCATGTTTAGCTATCTAAAATCAATCCTAAACATCATGAGATCTTTCCAATCACAACCTTGAATCCATAATTCAAATTCAAGGTAGAGTTAAAAGTTAAGATTTTGAGAATTCTTTCGAACATTCTAAGAAAGTCCTTTAAGTCCTTTTGAGGAATCTTCTACAATTTCTAATAACTTATTTCAAGACTCGAGCAAGTGAGTATGAGGATTAGGAGAATGTATTCATGAGTCTACTTTATCATTACAAGATCCTTCATATCATGAACCATAACTCTTGAATTCATAATTCACATTCAAGAAAGAGTTAAGAGTAGAGTTCAAGAAAGTGTTTCAGTTCAATTATGAACCCTTTAAGATCAACTATTGATTTGATCTTAGTTTTGACGAAGTAAGTAAGAGAATGAAAAGAGTCATATACGCGAGTTCCATAGTGATATTTTCACCCTTGAGTCAAGTCATTCATGCCCACAACTTCCACATAACTCCATCAGTTTAGTATTTTTGAAAGGAATAGTATCTTCAAGTTCTAAGTCTTGAGTATCGAGTTCCTAACCGTTTCGAGATTATAATACTAATCATGGGACTATTACCTATTACGCATGATGTCCATGAGTTGAGTTGTTCGTGCCCATTAATTCCGCATGAACATTATAAGTCAAACAATATTGAGATGAGAAGTATCTTTAAGTCCTTGAGTTGAGTAGTTCATGCTCATAATTCCGCATGTGAATTTCTTGAGTTCCAAGTATTGAGATCTATCTATAGTTATTGAAAACCTTGCATTGAGTCGTTCATGTCCATAATTTGGCATGAACCATATTTTAAGAAGTCTTTTACAAACGTTTTAATTTTGTTTTAAGACTTAAGTTTTGAGTTTAGTAAAGAGTAAAGTTGAAGTTATTTTCTTCAAAAAGTATATGGGGACTAAGTATTCCCAAAGAGATTTAAAATATTTTCACATTTAAATAAGAACGGAAACTGAGATTTCCATAGAGCCTTCGGGCTAGTTACTATAGTCATGTACCTAGTAAGTTAGTAATGAGGAGTTTTCCCTTATGGGTAGACTAAGAAGTGATGAGTTGTGCAGATTCCATCATAAGAGGTAGAGTGGGTTGTAGCTAGAAAGGAGTTGTGATGAAGTGTCATTGTGTAGGTAATGACCAGGTGTAAGTGTTGAATAGAAGAGCAGGAGTATTCATGAGGTGACAGATCTAAGCTAGACTTATGATTTTAAGGGAGAACCTATAATATTCAAAGTGTAATAGAACTAATTAGGCATTGATATATAGTGAATGAGTGAATAGTACTTATGTTGCGAAGTCGAAGGTGATAGTAATTGTAAGTATAAAGACTAAGAGGTGACGATTAACTATTTGTCATAAGGTCCTAGTGGACGAGTGCTTCTGAATTTGTATCTAGTAATTGTAAGTTAGTATAGTAAGCGAGCAATCATATTAATTTTCGGGTTTAGTCATAAACATTAAGCTTGAATTTGAGATGAGTGTTATGATAAAAGGAATGGCAACATGAGGGCGATAATGTTAGTCTTAAGATTTGATCTAGAAGACTTGAAGAAATCGAGGTGATTAGCTGCAATAGATATGAGTGGTACAAGTGAGAGACCCTAACGTTTAGATAAGGGCAGTGAAGTGTGGCTAAGTCACAAGAGTAACAAGAGGATTCAGAGGTGTGTCGAGATGGTGTGTTACCAGATGAGGTTTCAATTAAGTTATGATTTTCCAGGTGTGCCTAGATAGCATAATTGAGTTGTTAATATGGAATAGGTCCATAGATTTCAAGTGTTAGCTTTAAACCTAAGGGGGAGATGATAAGATGAGAAATCAGGTCAAGTGTTGAGAATTTCATAAGGAGCTGGTTAGTAGGAGTCCATGGAGTTGTTAAAGTAATAAGATTGAATGTGGTGGTAAAGAGTAATAGTTTGAGATGAGATTCCCTATAGAGAAGTATAGAATCCGAACTTAAGGATTTGGGTTAAGCTTGAATATAGTAAGAGTAGACCATTAGACTCAGACGTTAGTAAGAGTAATCCATTCTATACCCATTCCAGTCGTCATTCGAGAACAAATGATCCCAAGGGGGAGATATTGTAACACCCTAGAAAATTTTTGAACTAAAACTCGAACCATTCTTCGTAGTGAGTGAGATAGTTGCAAAGAATTTAATATTTCTTGAGTATTAAGGTCACGAGATGTAGCACCTTTAGTTCCAAGAAAAACCAAGAGAGTTCATTCAAATGATTCCTAATTTTTTCTTAAAGTTTTGGGTCGACTTCAAACGACCATAACTCCTAGTAAAGGATGAGTTAGGTGAGCTACAAGATAGAAAATTAAAGCCCTTCGATTCCTCTTTTCAACGCCACCAAGTTTGCTAAATTCCGAGCTATGAGTAATGTTATGACTGATTTACTAACGACGCCCAAATCTGGCAGCAGCTCCGCGATGGCTCCGCTTTACGGAGCCAATACGTACCTCACTGCCTGGTGAAAAATAATTCCGACTCCCAGCTCGTTTTAGTTATTTCTTTAAGGGTATTTTAGTCCTAAAAACCCTTAGGAGGTCATCTAAATTTCCCCAAACGAGCAGAAAATCAGTTTTCATAAATTAAACCCTCTCTTCCACTCCAAAGATTCTACGCTCAAGAAATTCAAGAAACGCTAAGGCTAGGGTTCATCTCATATATCCTTATTATATAGTATTTAATAGTAATATTTAACAATACAAGTACAGTAGTATATAAGAAGCTAAGATTGTTTTAGTGTCATTATCACCACTGCAGAATGCCAAACTTTTCCATGTAATAATGCATGTTACACTAATTCTCTTTTTTCTTACTGGCACCGTAACTTAACTAGGGACTGAGTGAGTTTTAATTACATAAAAATCATTAAGCAATGATTAAAATAAAGAGTAACCGAGGGATAGGGTCGGTTTCATTGATGAACTCTGTCCGTCGATATAATTGTATAAATATTTATGGCTTATTTTGGATCACAATTCTCAAAAGTTTTTGTTTCAATATTCTTGAACTTTGTTTCCAAATAACTACATAACTTAACATATAAATTAAGACGGAGAGAATAATGAACACAATCCAAATATACTATGTCCAATTTTGTGCATTTGAAATTTGCATACTCGAGATCTTCATTCAAATTTCAAAACACTACAATAATATAACTTAAGTAAGAGCATAGATCACTATAATAATATAAAGATTATTCTTTTCATTTGATAAATAGCTCAATTTAAAGAGAGAAGTACGTACGTTGTTAGCTCCAAATATAATATGTATATCGAGAGAGATATGATGATGTAGGGAATGTACAAATTATGAGTGAACTCTTTTGGATTTAATGAGTTAGCATGCAAACGTTATTGACTATTGTGATAAAATTAAAGTGATATACACGAGAGTCAAATTACTAAGTAATATTGCGCATGCAATGCATGTCTTTTGAAAATGAGTAAAAGTAATTTGCTTAAAGATCTTATGAGAAAGTTGAAAATCTCAAAAGTAATTTCTCTACGAGAGTAGTTGGGTTCATTTGCAGAGGCGGAGCTAGGTGGGGTTTGTGGGTTCGGACGAATCCACTAGTTTTTTCGTAGATTCTATATTTGTATTAGAAAATTAAATTTTTTTTTATGTATATTAACTGGGAACCCCCAAACAAATTGATTTAATACTCCCAAACTCCTAACCTTGGCTCCACCTCTGTTCATTTGAATTGTATGACGCATGAAATAGACTCGAACATAGTGAATTTAATTGTATCTATATATAAAGTTTCTCTATTGATAAAGTTTCGTATAAGTTTATACAAAGATCAACTTCAAACAAACATGTCCTAGAATATGAAGAGTTTCGTGGTTTCATTACCTATCAAATTAAAGATTTTCAAGCCTAGCTTCCAAGGGTATGAAATGAAACTGATCGTCATTTGGACTTTTCTAAGAGAAGATATGATCATTTTACACTACAATCTCCTCAATCCTCGATTTTGTGTTTTACAGGAAGAACGATGATGAACTGCTTCAAATTTGTATTCCAAAATTGCTTCTCAGATTTATCAGCGGTTTTGAATTCTCCATAAAACGATGATGAATAAATGCGATTTTGAATTTCAACAATGATTAACAATAACCATAATTTTGAATTTTTGATCGATATGTGATTCTGTACTTTTTTAGGAAGAATGATGATGAACTGACTATTGGAGAGTTTTGTATGTAAATGAAAGATTTAGGGAGTAATTTTAGTTCTTTTACCAAAGTTAAAAAGATTTCTTCCACAATTTATTCAAATTAGTTGGTTCGTATTTGTATTTTTAATCTGAAACATGCAAAATATACACTAAAATAATGCACATCAAATCAAAGTATATATAGCTTTTTTTTTTTTTTTTGGTAAATAGTGAATGTTTTGTTGTTTATGAAATTTCCCCTTTCCTTAATCCAAACTAGATATACTACTATAATAAAGCTAAAAAGACAAAAGGCTATGTTTTTTTTCCTTGTGTTATCTCATAAATTATAGAAGGCACAATGGCTTTGATTATTTGTTGTTTGATGATCATTTTCAACCACTTAAGGCATGAAACACATTTTCCTTCAAGATGCCCTCTATTCTTTTCATAGGAATTTGGCGTGGAGTGTGAACTGTTTTCCAGCCGCCAATTATTTGCAAAATAAAGTACAAGAACATAATCAAACAAACAAATAAAATATTAATCATGGTGAATAATGACCTAAATTTTTGGGACTTGTCTTGTGGTATATAGTAGGGCCTATACATATATAGTAGTAACACAAATATACATAACATTTTCTCCTATTATAAGTTTCTTCCTTTTGTTTTTCATAGGGGGTGGGGGGGCTAGGGTTGCTTTAGCAAATTAAACAAGTGGGTATTGTTGGGGCGGTTTGTGGAACTGCGGAAGTTTTGGTGGCCTTCCCCACACACTAACGAAACTTATATACACCCTCGAATGTCACATGACATAGCAAGTAGTCTCAAACTCTTGTAAAAGTATGAGATTCTTAATAAAAATCAAGAGAAGTGTTGAAAACACTTCTAAAATTGACAAGAATTTAGGAGAGTATTTTTACTCATGTTGCGAGATTAGGAGTGTATTTAACTTTAGTTAGTCAAGTTAAGGTGTGCTTTTAAGGCTGTCAGTAGTTTAGAGATGAAAATGATAATTTGTCTCAAGCTTAAGGTGTTTTCAATATTTCTCCATATATTAAACTTACTATATCAACATAAAAAAATAGCATAAACCCCACCTCTCCCCATACCAAAATAAAACAAAGATATCCACAACGTTGATTCCCAAACATATAGGATTAACATGTAAAGCAAAATTTTACTTTGTTTGGGTGAATTAATCAAGTTTATCGTCATTAAATGTTGAGCCACATATCTAATTACTCAATCGCACATAGTATATTATCATTTGGCAAAATCTATGTATATGCTAGAGTATAGAGGGTAATTTTGATTGTACTTGTAGATATTCCGTAGGTGAACCTGCGGAAGGATCATTGTTGAAACCTGCTGTAGACATTAAAATTTGTGGGACTCTACAAGACGTGTTCAATTCGAATTGGGACTCTAAAAGGTGTGTTCAGTTTCAATTAGAATTCTTGGAGGCTACTCAATCCTAAACCCTAGTTGATGTCTATATAAAGGATACTAAATTCCCATAAAAGACATCTCAAAATATCCCATAAACTCTTGGGTATTTTTAAAGATCAAGATCTTGAATATTCCGCAAAAGTCATGGAATATTCATATAGAGGTCAAGTCTAAATCATCCTAGTTCGAGAAATACGCCACTAACGACCCTCGAATCAAAGATAAATCTGAGAGTAGAATCAAGGTAGTAACAGAATTGTACCCACACTATTATCAATAAAATATTCATGTTTCTTCAGATTTTATTTGTGTGGTTTATTTACTTTTCATATATTAAAATTTATTGCAAACACCTGCAAAGTAGAACGACCTGCACACACGTTTTAAACACTTGGGAGCGATGCGCGCTCGTCGTGCGCCTCCCTCCTGTGAATTGTGATAGTAGCCTTATACAATCGATAGATTGGGATTCTAACATTGTCCCTTAAAATAAAACAAAGAGAAAACATAATATTTTAATATAGAAGTCGGATTTGCACTCATTCATCTAACCACTATAACAAAAACGATTTTTAGCGTCAATATAATAGATATACATATTAATAAAGAGTAATAAAATATTTATCGATATTAATTAATTAATTAATTGTTATTGAATCTATTGTCACTATAAACTTTTAAAACATTTTCAAGGGTGTTAATTACTTCAATTAAAATACAGATCCACCGATGGTTAAACTATTATAGTTAAGTAATTGATGTTAAAAAAAAAAAAAAATGGTATAGTGAGGTGGGGTGGCACCAAACTTCAAAATGACTTAACAAGGTTCTAGAGAATTAAGGACCGTGGGAAAATATTTTTAGTAGGCTATCTTGATAATGAGAACAACAAACTCTATTACACTTTTGTCTCTTTCTTGTTCTTATTCCTTTAAATAATGGAATAACCATTTTAGGACAATTGTCATTTTCCTGAGGCTTGAAGAAAATTTAAACTTCCTTTAAGGTTATATTTTTTTCAACTTGTCCACTATTGGCTTGACACAAAATTAAGAAGCAGTAAATGATAGAGTAATTTTATCACATCATCCTTATTAGATATAAGTTATCTAAATATTGAAAAATAAATAGTATTTAATAGCAAGGATAAAATAGATACGATACAACATGATAAATTACTCATTAGTTTTATAAATTGGACAGTATTGTTGGACATTTCAAAATAATATAATGGACAAACTCAAATGGACGGAGAGAGTACTACTTCTCTGCATTTTTTTATTTTTTTTTGTGATATGGATAAACAAGGAAGAACATTACTAAGAGGAAGAAATTTTTGCAATATTGGACTGCCTAGGTGGACTGTCATGTCAGTTCTAATGGCAAAGATATCGTTTAAGGATATTTATTGTCCAAAACATAGATGACAAGGGTAGTTTTGATCCAAAAAAAAAGAAAATATATAAGCTATTTCAAATAACTTAAGGGTATTTTTAATCTTTTTCCACTTTGTAATTATGCTATTGGTTATTGCTTGCATTGGAAGTGGGACGAAGACAGACTATGAATATGATCATCTCAGCCGAAAAGTAATGTTTCCTGGGTCTCTTTGGAAAGCCACATGATAATTGAAATTGGTGTAATTATTAGGGTAGTAATTATCAGTCTAGTAATTACACTGATCTGTTTGGTTGTCATAGTGTAATTACACTGTAATTATACATGTCCTGTTTGGATGCCACAGTGTAATTACACATGTTCTGTTTGGATGCACAATTTCAATCATAAAATTATATTAAATTTTAAAAATAAAAATTAATTATTTAAAATTTATAATAGACAAATAAGAAATTTTATAAACGACATTAAATTAAATATTAAGAGATATATTCTTTTTTGAAAATATATTAATTATTAAGCATATATTCCTTAACTAATATTATGAAAAAATAATTGATTTATATTTTTTCAAATTAATATATTTCAATTGAAAAAACTAAAAGTATGAAGTTTCTATGAACATCGTAAAATGCATGTTTGATAAAAAGATTAATATATAAATAAAATGTCATAAATTATTAAATGTTTGACAAAAAAGATAATATATCAAGTCTAATTAAAAAATGACGTGCAATGTGAATTCAATATTACTAAAACAAATGAAACTAAAAATATAACATAAGTTATAAATTCAAAACAAAAAATTTAACATAATACTCTTATAGCAAATTTCAACATAGCATACATAAATATGATTTTTAAATTTTTTTTTTTTTTTTTTTTTTTTGTAAATCTATAACCTTACTTAACAATAAATTCTATTTTAATTTAAAAATTAGAATACTAATAAAATTATGCTAATGAGAAAATAAGCATGGCATAAAGAAATAGATAATACGAAAAAATTGCATAGAATCACAGTAAGGTTGAGAATAAGAAGAAAATGAAATATAATAATATAAAATAAAAAAAAACTTTTAGAATAATAAAAAAAAAAAAAAAGAACTTAAAATAATAAAAGTAAAAAAAAATCAAAACAGAAATTAAAAAAATAAAAAGTAATCAGCTGATAATTACACCATGTAATTACCAGCAATTCACAGCCTCTGCCTGTGAATTGTAGAGTGTAATTACCCCATGCCAATTACACCAATTACCTGCTGACCAAGTAATTACCTGTCCAACCAAACAGGACAGACACTGTAATTACACCCAATTACACCAAATCCAATTACCAAGGTGTCCTTCCAAATAGGCCCTATCTTTTTCTGAATTCAATTCATCAATTCACTCTCTCTTGGGTATGAGGAATAAAAGAAGATAATCATGGGGTATATTTTTTAATAATTCTTAATTTGTATTTGATTATAAAGTTTGAGATAATTTATATTTTAAAATTAATAAATAATTAGTATTGGGATAAATTATTTTTGTCATTAAGTGAAATAATAATCTTAAAAAAACTTATTCAGAGATAAAATAGTTAAAATGACAAAAAGAAATATGCCTTCAAACATTCTTATACATCAATTTTCACATCTTGTGCACTTGGGAACAATATGTAATGCAACTTCTTGCTAACCTGCGATGAATGTAGAATTGTTAGTTAGAGTTAGGGGTGTGCACTATTTGGATTAAACCAAAAAATTAAACCAAATCAAATCAAATTCTAATTTAGATTTATTTTTTGGTTTTTTGGTTTGGTTTTGGATTAATAATTTATTTTGTTTGGTTTAAATCACTCTTGGCAATTAATAAAATTCCCTTAATAGACAAAAAAAAACTTATAAAATGCTACTATTACCTCGAAGTTACTAACATAATCCAAAACATTATTAGATATTGAAATAGCAAAGATATATGTTTGGTCATGCAATATAAAATCATGATTTGAAATTATAATATGAAATTATGAAATAAAGTTAAAGTTTTGTTTGGACATGCAACTTGGACTTTTTACATTGTATCTTTCTCATAAACATAAAAACCTTATAAGTTGTAAAACTACGAAAATAGTCTCAATTCTTTATACAATCTTACCAAATGAGTAAAAATTTATAAAATCACATAATAAACTATCACAAAGCTATTCTTAAAAAATGCAACATCTATGGATGAAATTTTCAATTCAATAAAAAAAATTGAAAAAATATTTTTTTATTAATTCAATACAATCTTACCACAATAGTTAGTCTTGTCTACTCAATGTAATGATGAAAAATTATTAACGTTCATTTGAACGAAGTAGTAATAAACTTGATAAAAAATAATGAATTTGGTGAATATAAATGGTAAACAAAAATTGATTTGAAGTAATAATAAATTTTATGTTGGTGGAAATAATTTTTATATGAAATATAAAGGGTTTACAAGGTAATGGTATGAATTATAAATTTTATTTACATATCAAGCAAATGGCTAGTAGATACAAATGTGATTTTTTTTTTTTTTTTTTTTAGAAAATATAAACTTGTGGGTTGAATTTTTGGAGTCCGCGCCCAAAAGAGCAAGAAAATTGGCCAAAAATTTCAAAAGGGCAACAAAATTGAGTTGAAAATCAAAAAGGTGTTAGGGTTTTGCCCTAATTTTCTTACCGTATTTGAAGTTTAATTTTCCCTAAAAGAAAAGACAAAACATTACCATAAATATTTTTACTTTTCATGAAAGGAAAATATATTTTTCTTCCTTATTATGTTTATTCTTTCCTTAGAGAAAAAGTTTAGAAATCTATAAATTGAACATCCATATTCTCATAACATAACACAAGAACATCCATAATGTAGTCAATAAAGAGTTTCTGTTTATTGGGAGATTTTCCCTCAACAATTTTAATATTTTCTTTTATTAGTTTTCATATGTAGGCCGATTGGCCATACCATATTAATAATATTATGTTTTAGTATAACTTTATTTGTCATCTGATTAATCTATTATGTGATTTGCAATTGTAAGCTTCCGCATGACGCCCTAATCACTTTCGAACCCAACAAGTCGTATCAGAGCACATGGTTCAATGATCCAATGGTTCTACAAGATTGAAGAAATTAAAGGATCAAGTGGTTTCAAATCAATTTGCAGCAAATTTGATGATAATGAAGATTTTTGTCAAGCTACATGTGGAGAAAATTTTCAAATATATTTTCAACAATCCTGCTGCTCTATCCTTGAAACAAAATCAACTTTCAACCCCAGCAAACTTTTAATGCTCGGGCTCCACTTTTAACTCATGCATCTTATTTTTAACGCATGAGCTCCACTTTTAACTCATGCATCTTACTTTTAACGCATGAGCTCCACTTTCAACTCATGCATATTACTATTAATGCATGAGCTCTATTTTCAACCCTGTTCATAACTTTAACATAAGGCTCCAATTTTTTAACCCATATTAATTTTTAAATCATGGTAAGCAGCAGTGATACATGAAAATTTTGTGAAGAACAATACTATCAAGCATATGAAGAAGGCGGATCAAGTTTCACTACTAAAAAAACAGCCAAAAAGCGACCGACGTAAAAGCGACAGACGGCGTCGCTCCATAAAGCGACACCAAATGCCACACCATCCGTCCCTTTTTTTTAAAAAAAATTATTTTTTAAAAAGCGACGGACGGCATCTCTCAGTCAGTCGCTTTTTTTCGCGGATTTTTACGCCATCTATATATATAATTAATAATTAATTATTTTATATAGGTAGCAATGCAGTCCGTCGCTTTTCATTAAAAATAATTATTTATAAATTAAAAAAAAGTCATGCCGTCCGTTGCTTTTTATTAATTTTAATTGTTTAATTATTTTTTAAAGAAGCGACGAACATCATCTTTATGTCCGTCGCTTCTTGGTCAAAATATATGGTCAAATATTTTAAGGAAGCGATGGACACTGTCTCTTAGTCCGTCGCTTTTTGGTCAACCATTTTTTAAAAAAAAAAGCGACAGACAAAGAGACGTTGTCCGTCTCTTTCTTTAAAATATCAGCATATAGCAAACACGATTTTCCCCATTTTTCTTCTCTTCTCTCTAAAATCGCCGCCGTTGACCCCGATGCCGCCGACGCTACTGCTGCTGCCCTCCCTCTCCATTGTCTCTTTCTCCTTTAATTTAAGATTAGGGTTTCATCAAATTAGTTTTTAATTTTTTCAATTTGTGGTATATTGTTTGATTTTATTAATTAGTTATTGAATTTGTGTTTTATTGAATGATTGATTATGTTTGTTAGCAAATGAATTAGGGTCTTTTTATTTAAGTACTATTTCGAATTTGAAAATCTTTAATTTGATTGTGAATTGGGATTTTTGTAAATTTGTTGATTGTTAGTTAGTAAATTGTTAACTTGAATTTAGTATTGATGAAGTTTGAATATTATGAATATATAGGATGAATGTTTGAATGTCATGAATGAATATATGAGGGTTTATTTTTTTTGAATTAGAACTTGAATATATATATATATATATATATATATATATATATATATATATATATATATATATATATATATATATATATATATATATATATATATATATATATATATAATTAATTAATTGTTGGATTAGAAGTTTATATATGACTAATTTTATAGATAAGAGATATGAACTTGAATTAATTAGAATTAACTTGAACTTGAACTTGAACTTGGAACTAATTAGCTTGAATATATAACTAAGTTTAGAAATTAGATATGAACTTGAATTGAAAACTTGAACTTATTAAAACTTGAATATATATATATATATATATATATATAACTAATTCTTGGATTTGAAGTTTATATTTAACTAATTTTAGAATTTTGATATGAACTTGAACTTGAATATAACCAATTCATGGATTAGAAGTTTATATATAATTAAGTTTAGAAATTAGATATGAATTAATTTGAATTTAGAACTTAAACTAATTGAACTTAGAACTTGAAGTTTATATATAACTAATAACTTTTATATGAACTTGAATTTAATTAGCACTTGAACTTGAATATAACTAATTCTTGATGACCTTAATTAATTAGAACTTAATAATTAAACTTAATTAGAACTTGAACTTAATTTCAAGTTAATAAATTAGAACTTTAAACTTAAGTAATTTGAACTTTGAATTAAGTACTTAAAATCTTATTGACCTTAATATATTTGAACTTAATTAAGACTTTGAACTTAATTTATAATAACTTGAATTTAATTAGAATTAATTAAAATTTATGAATTAATTAAGATTGCACTTTGTAGATCTTGAAATGTAGCATTTATGAACTAATTATATATATATATATATATATATATATATATATATATATATATATAAGTAATAATAAATATAATTATTAAGTAATTATTATAAATATATATTAACAATTAATTAATGTAGTAAAATTATTATTAAATTAAATTTATAATATAATTGAATATCTATATTTTTGTAGATGGATCATATTTTGTGCATGTATAATATGCATTATGAAACTGGTGCTGGTTTGAAACCTGAGTTTATTGACGGTGTTAGAGATTTTATTGAACATACAATGACACTTAACATTTTCAAGAATAATGGATTGGTTAGGTGTCCTAGTAGTGAATGTAGGTGCTTAAATTTTTTTGAACCACATACAGTCATGGGTCATTTGTACCGTAATGGATTTAAGCCTAGATATTTTGTATGGATTGATCACGGAGAAAGAGATGGATTGAATGGTATGTTTTATATTCGATGCTTGTGGATGAATATAATAAGCTTGCACCACATGGCCAAATTAGGATTGAACATGATAGGGTTCATGAAATGATCAATGATGCTTTCGGGGTTCAAGGTGGGATGGAACCCAAACAATATTTTGATGCAGCTCCTAATGAAGAAGCAAGACGCTTCTATGATTAATTTGAAGAATCTAGTCATCCACTATGTGAAGGGAGTCCTCATTCTGCCTTGTCAATTGCGGTTAGATTAATGAATATTAAATCAGATTGAAATGTTCCTAATGCGGTTATGAACTCAATGGTTGATCTTTTGGGTGAACTAGTTAATCTGGAGTTTAACATACCTAAGAACTTATATCAGGCAAAGCGTTTGGTTTCCAAGTTAGGATTGACATATGATATTCATTGTTGTGTTAATGGATGCATGTTGTTTTACAAGACTAATACTGAATGAGAAAATTGTAAGTTTTGTGGACATGCTCGTTGTAAGAAGACTCTGGTTGGAAAGATAATCCCAGGTAAGGCGATGAATTATCTACCTCTTATTCCTAGTTAAAGAGGTTGTATGCATTAATGAGGTTTCCCCACATATGAGATGGCATGTAATCAAAATCGTAAATAATTCACCTGATTGTTACCAGATTTCCCTGCACTAGGTTGGGAAAATCCAAATACTACGAAAAAAATTTTTGGCCCCAAATTTCCCCTGTTGGCTTTTTTATAACGAAGGGAACATGTCGTTACAATAGATATCAATTTATCCATCACTCGTCCTCGAGTGACAAAACTTAGGAAAATAGGCTAAGGAAAGAATGAAGTAGTACCTGAATAGACGAACAATTGGGGATACTTGTCTCGCATGTCCCTCTCGGTTTCTCAAGTAGCTTCCTTAACTGGACGATGCTTCTATTGAACTTTCACGGACTTTATCTCCTTGGTCCTCAACTTGCACACATCACGATCAAGAATTGCAATCGGTTCCTCCTCGTATTGGATGTCTTTGTCTAACACAATTTAGTCCCACATAATGATATAATCCCCGTCACCATGATACCTCTTCAACATGGACACATGAAATACTGAATGAACTCCCGATAAATTAGGAGGTAAAGCCAATCTATATGCCACCGGTCCCACACATTCAAGAATCTCAATGCACCAATATACCTAGGACTTAGCTTACCTTTATTGCCAAATCTCATCACCCCTTTCATGGGTGATACCTGAAGAAGAACATTTTCACCAGTTTGAAAAGTCATATCACTTACCTTATGATCCACATACTTTTTTTGTCAACTCTAGGATGCTAAAAATTTAGTTTGAATACTCCTCACCTTATCTTGGGCATCCTTCACTAAATCAACCCCCAATGGCTTCACATCTCCAGTCTCAAACCATCCTATGGGTGATCTATCTACAACAAAGGTAAGAACTTATACCAATGCCTCCAAAATCAATCACACATGCCTTCAACATGTCTTCCAATACTTGAATAGTCCTTTCTGACTGTCCATCCGTCTGTGGATGAAAGGTTGTACTAAAAGTGAGTTGTGTGTCCAATTCATCATGTAATTTCCTCCAAAACTTAGATGTGAATTAGGTACCACGGTCTGAGATGATAGAAAGGGGCACCCCATGCAACTTCATTATCTCTTTCACATAAACTTTAGACAATTGTTTAGCATTATAAATCGTTCTTACCGAAATAAAATGGACTGACTTGGTCAATCTATCAACCACTACCCAAATAGAATCAAACTTTTCCAAAGTCTTGGGACGACTAACCACAAATTCCATGGCTATTCTTTCCCACTTCCATTCCGAGATTAGCATTATTCGAAGCAAACCTATAGGCCTTTGATGTTCATACTTCACTTGTTGACAATTTAGACACTTTGCCACAAACTTCGCTATATCCTTCTTCATGCCCGGCCACTAAAAAATTCGCTTCAAATCTCGATACATCTTGGTTACACCCAGATGAATAGAACATTGCGAACCATGAGACTCTGACAACAATTTTTCAATCAAGTCATCTACTCCAAGAACACATATTCTCCTTTTACAATTGAGCATACCATCCACATCAAGGGTGGCCTTTTGTGCTTTACCATTCGCAGTCTTCTTCCTAAGCTCCTCCAAATTCTCATCCTCAAATTGTTTGGCCTTGATCTCCTTAATGAATGTGACCCTTACTTCAATACTAGCTAACACCCCACCTCTTTCTAAGATGCCCAACTGCATGAACTTAGACTCTAGGATCTGAATTTCCTTAGCAAAAGGTCACTTGGATGCACTCAAGCAAGCTACACAATCCATACTCACCGTCTTTCGACTCAAAGCGTCTGCCACTACATTAGCATTACCCGAATGTTATTGAATGGCGACATCATAATCTTTAAGTAACTTCATCCAACTTCACTGTCTCAAATTCAGATCCTTTTGAGTGAACACATGCTGCAAACTACGATGATCACTAAATACCTCACATTTAACACCATAGAGGTAATGTCGCCAGATCTTAAGAGCAAATATTACTGCTGCCAACTCCAAATCATGCGTTGGATAATTCCTCTCATGTACCTTCAATTCACGCTATGCATAATCTATAACATTCTTTTCCTGCATCAACATAGCACCCAAATCAGAATGTGAAGCATCATAATAAACAACAAAATCCTTACATTCAACCGGTAGTGCTAGAATAGGTGCGGTGGTTAAAAGAGTCTTGAGCTTTTGGAAGCTCTCCTCACATTTTTCAGTTCATTCAAATGGTATCTCCTTTTTGGTCAAATTAGTCAAACACGTGGCGATAGAAGCAAAGTTCTTCACAAATCGACGATAGTAGCTAGCGAGCCCCACAAAACTCCTAACTTCCTTCACAGAGCTAGGCCGAACACAATTCTTAACCGCCTCAATCTTTTGAGGATCTACCATTACCCCTTCTTTCGAAACTACATGCCTTAAAAATACAATCGATTTCAACCAAAATTCACACTTAGAAAATTTAGCATACAACATTTGTTTTCCAAGAATGCCCAAAACAATACGAAGATGGTTGGCATGCTCTTCCTCACTTTTCGAATAGACCAAAATATCATCAATAAAGACTATGACGAAAGAATCAAGAAATGAATTGAACATCCCATTCATTAAACTCATAAAAGTTGTAGGCGCATTAGTCAAACCAAAAGACATAACCAAAAACTCATAGTGCCTATAGCGAGTCCTAAACGCCGTCTTGGGCACATCATCAGGCCTAATTTTCAACTGATGGTAGCCAAACCTTATATCAATCTTAGAGAAAACTGATGCACCTCGCAATTAGTCAGAAAGATCATTTATTCGAGGCAAAGGGTACTTGTTTCGAATAGTGACCCTATTCAATTGCCGATAATCTATACACATTCTCATACTACCATCATTTTTCTTAATAAACAAAACTGGAGCACCCCATGGGGAAGCACTAGGACGAATACATCATTTATTAAGAAGCTCTTGGATTTGAGCCTTAAGCTCTCTTAATTCTGCCGGAGCCATACGATATGAAGGAACAAAAATGGGGCATGTACCAAGCTCTAAGTCAATGCAGAAATCTATATCTCTATCCGGAGGCATACCAGGCAAGTCACTAGGAAACACTTTTTCAAATTTCGACACAACAGGAATAGACTCAATGAATGGAGCTTCAATCCCAACATCCCTAATTTGAGCCAAATAAGCCAAACCACCCTGCTCTACTAATTTACTAGCCCGAATGGAGGATAGAATCTTAGTGTGCTTAGGCTTGTACACCCCTTCCTACTCTAACTTTTCCCTTCTTGGAATTTCTAGAGTTACAGACTTAGTATTATAATTAAGCGCGGCATAATAGGGGGACAACCAAGTCATGCCTAAGATTATATCAAAGTCAGTCATATCCAAAATCACCAAATCAGCTCAAGTCTGAAAACCTATAAACAAAATAGGACAAGCACGATAAACATGGGTAACTATGACTGACTCTCCAACTAGGGTAGAAACATGGATAGGGGCATCAAGTATATCACAAAATCATATCAAACTTTGAGGCAAATCGCACGGATACATAAGAAAAAGTAGAACCCGAATCAAACAACACATTAGCCATCCAATCACGGACAAGAATAGTACTTGTGATCATCGTGTCAGATGCCTCTGCCTCATTCTTGCCCAAAAAGGCATAACACTGAGCCCTATCATCTTGACAAACCACTTCCCTGCCTGGTTGCACAGTACCTCTACCTACATTACCATTTCCTCTACCTCCACGGCCTCGCTGATTACTTCCTCGCCCACCTTGTGGACGTCCTTTACCATTATTACCATTCCTCACGGGTACCACTACTCTAGACTACTGCTCGTGGAATTTAACACACGTGGGTGGGGACAATCTCTCCTCATGTACCCAAATTCACCACAGTTGTAACAAGTACAATAAAAAGATGGTCTGCAGCCCATTGAAGGCGCGACTCCCTTGCTATCCTGAAAATTATGAGATGGAGTTTCCAAGTAACTACCTGCAGAGGCAGGCATAGCGGACTGAATTGGCTTGGCTGCAAGCGTTGGCCTTCCGGACCCTTTGGAATAAGAACCTTGAAAGTTACCCGAGTTCTTGGCCCTTTTTGCCCATGCCTTAGCTTAACCGTCTCGCCTTACCCCCTCCACTTTCTTAACATAGTCTGTTACCTTATTAAAGCTCCTCCCTACAGAAGTCATATGAACAAATAATACTTGCAACTCAGAGTTTAGTCCCTTAATAAATAACCGGATTCTCTCTTCCTCAGTAGTCACTAATTGAGTAGCATATCTAGACAAAACATGGAACTTGGCCTCATAAGCAACCAGAGTCATACTACCCTGCTCCAAAACCATGAATTCATCCTTCTTGCGATCCCTCAAAGTCTTAGGCACATACTTCTCTAGAAACAGAGCATGAAATTGGATCCAAGTAAGTGAAGGTAAAGTTGAAGATCTACATTCCATGTAAGCTCTCAACTACTGTTTAGTCTCACCTTGAAGTTGAAAGGACACAAACTCAACCCCATGATGGAAAATTCCCAACTTATGAAGGCTCTCATAGCAATCTAAGATGAACTTATAAGCATCCTCATTCTCAGAACCAAGAAACACATGAGGCTTTAGCTTCAGAAACTTAGTCAACATTTCATGCTCATTACCAGTCATAACAGAACCCAACAAATGACGAAAGAAAGTATCATTACCTCCTGTTCCACCCACCTTGGGCGCAATGCTAGCGATAGGAGGATTAGTAGGAGCTTGAGTTGCTTGAACAGAATGAAGCACTCCAGGACCAACCAATCCTTTCAAGAATGACATAATCTGTCAAGCACTAGGTCTTTGGGGGGAACATCGGTAGTCTCAGCTTGCATCTCTTCATCTTGTCCTACATCCTCAGCATTCTCAACATCAACATTCTCCTCTTCAATCTCTTCATGATGCGCATGAGGGTTCTCATTCATAGTAGCATTCTCAACAGGAGCTCCATTTCTAGCAGGCGCTACTCTTCCGCGACCTCTACCCCAAGCTTTTCATCTACCCCTACCTCGATCGCGACCTCTCGCTGCAGATTTCTTAGCTGGAGCATTAACGGGAGCTACATGCCTAACACCGTTGAATCTTGTATTAACCATCTGCGAACAGAAGAGTGAAGGAGGCTAGATACATATTTGACTCGCCAGATACCAATTGGAATCAAGTCATAGCACGAAAGGAGACAAGAGAAAATAAAGAGATTTCCTAAAGTCCTATAGCCTCTCGAAGAAAAGTAAAGGCGCCCCTGTACCGTTCCGCGAGACTCTACTAGACTAGTTTTGGTACATCAAGATCAACGAACCTAGGCTCTGATACCAACTTTGTCACGACCCAGACCGTCATGATTGACACCCACACTAACTCTCCGGTGGGAGAACCACTACTACAACTCAAACCAAGCAACTAAATAAAAACTAAGGCATTTAAGTTACGGAAGCAAGTTAAATACTAAGGAAATAAATAGAGTTCCCATAACCTCAAACAAAAGTCTAACCATAATAAACTAACAATGCGGAATTAATGTCTAGAACCTGAAAGTCAATGTACCAAACATCTAACAAAGAACCAAGTCTAAACAAGAAGGGACATAACCCCAATCTAATGAGCTAATCAACTAACTAGAACATAGTCTAAGTCCGGAAATGGTAGATATAGATGAAAGAGAACCCATGGAAGCCCGGAAGAATTGGCTCACCCTTGAATTCGAATGATCACTGATCTCCTAAGAGAGGTTAGATTAATGAATATTAAATCAGATTGGAATGTTCCTAATGCGGCTAAGAACTCAATGGTTGATCTTTTGGGTAAACTAGTTAATCTGGAGTTTAACATACCTAAGAACTTCTATCAGGCAAAGCGTTTGGTTTCCAAGTTAGGATTGACATATGATAGAATTCATTGTTGTGTTAATGGCTGCATGTTGTTTTACAAGACTAATACTGAATTAGAAAATTGTAAGTTTTGTGGACATGCTCGTTATAAGAGGACTCGGCTGGAAAGATGATCCCAATTAAGGCGATGTATTGTCTACCTCTTATTCCTAGGTTAAAGAGGCTGTATGCAGCAATGAGGTTTGCCCCATATATGAGATGGCATCGTGAATATATTAGGCCGCCGGGTGTCTTGTCTCATCCATCTGATGGTGAAGTATGAAAGCATTTTGATAATGTATATCCTGATTTTACTAGTGAACCAAGAGATGTTAGATTGGGGTTGTGTGCAGATGGCTTCACACCATTCTCTAATACTGCTTCGCCTTATTCATGTTGGCCAGTATTTTTTACTCCATATAATCTTCCTCCTGAAATGTCACGACCCAGACCGTCGTGATTGACATCCACACTAACTCTCCGGTGAAAGAACCTCTACGACAACTCAAACCAAGCAACTAACCAAAACTAAGGCATTTAAGTTACGGAAGCAAGTTAAATACTAAGGAAATAAATAGAGTTCCCATAAGCTCTAACAAAAGTCTAACAATAATAAATTAATAATGCGGAAGTAATGCCTAGAACCTGAAAGTCAATGTACCAAAACATCTAACAATGAAACAAGTCTAAATAAGAAGGGGCGCAACCCCAATCTAATGAACTAATCAACTAACTAGAACATAGTCTAAGTTAGGAAATTGTGGACATAGACGAAAGAGAACCCATGGAAGCCCGAAAGAAGTGGCTCACCCTTGAATTCGAACGATCACTGATCTCCTAAGCGAGGTCTATCAGTAGCCGCTTGAAGATGCCCTGTACTAAACAAAAATAAGAGCAAGTGCAGAATCAGTACACAACCACAGTGTACCGGTAGGATCACGCGGCTATCCCACTAAGTGCAACATACATAAGTCAATACTACAATATAATCACACACACATATCGAACATATACAATATCATCAACATATACGAACAATGAACAACTTCACGTTTTCTCAAGATACACAATTATGACAAGTCACTGGTCCTCTCATGGAAGCCAAACCCAAACAGTTAGCATACTGGAACGTAGTACCCGATTCAATGATTATGCCGAAACATGGCAACCGATCTCATAATTATGTCGGAATGTGGCAACCGATCCAAGTTAGTTATGCCGGAACATGGCAACCGATCCATTCAACACACCATAATCACAATCACAAGTATATCATCAAGATCATACAATTAAGTCATGATTTTATGGTAACCATCATTCATCTATCTCATTCACAACAAGTGTGATCAATAGTACAACATTCATATACATACATGTATCATAATGAAGCAAGAACAAACATACATCACACAATCATAGAATCACAACTATCACCTACCTTGAAATAAGCTTAAAACCCCAAGAAATTTGATCCTTCCCTTTTCGGATTCGTTCTGCTTGTTCTTAGTCTACAAACAATCAATATAATATGGGAATCAATAAACAAAACAATCAATATAATATGGGAATCAATAAACAATCACTAATTACCCGAATTACTAGCAATTCTATGAATCCTAGATCAAACCCATGATCCCAATTATACAAATTAGGGTTGTTTCCACTATAGAATCTATAACAAAACTCTCCTCCAATAATATTCACCCGTTCTTACCTTTAGCCTTAAGAATGGTGGAAAATGAGTAGGAGTCGCCTGGAGTTCGTTCTTTAGCTCTAAAAGTCAAAAAGTTCATAATAAGGTCGTTTAGGGATTTATTAACGACCTTAAGTCATATCGAGCCTGCCACAGTGGCCCTCACCCCGCTATAGCGACCCCACCAGAGCGACCAAAATCCCCGCCAAGGCGGGTTGCACGAAATAGAGAGCTATTTACATAATTCTAAAATCCCTATTTCACAACACACCTCTAACCCACGACGCTCAGAAAATACCCTTCACGCTAAGATCGATTTCAAGAGTTCTACTTGCCCGAATTCAATTTCGTAAAATTGTATCGATTCCGTAACGAGTTATCTAGCCACTCATGTAATCAAAATCATAAATAATTCACCCGATTGTCACTAGATTTCCCTGCACCTTAATGACTCCGCTTTCGTCCAAATCTGGACTAGGTTAGGAAAATTCAAATACTACGAAAAAGTTTTTTGGCCCCAAATTTTCCCCCGTTGACTTTTTTATAACGAAGAGAATAAGTCGTTACATGAAATGTGCATGACCAGTCCCTACATCTTTCTAAGTTGTGTTATTCCAGGTCCCCGTAATCCAAAAAGTTTGATTGATGTTTATCTACAACCATTGATAGATGAGCTTAAACAATTGTGGTTTGAAGGTGTTTTGACTTATGATATATCAACTAAGTAGAATTTTGTTATATGTGCTTCTTTAATGTGGACTATTAATGATTTTCCTACATATGGGATGTTTTCTGGTTAGATGACAATTGGAAAGCTAGCATATCTGTATTGCATGAAAAATAGTAAGGCATTCACTTTAAAGCATGGCAGAAAAAATACATGGTTTGATTGTCATCGCCAGTTCTTGCCAATGGACCATGAGTTTAGAAAGATAAAAAATGCATTTAGAAAAAATAAGATTGAAAGTGACCCCCACCTCCATTACTCATAGGGCATCAAATTTGGGAATGATTTTCTCAATTACCTAAAGTTACAAAAGCTTCACCTTCTAGACTTCCTGGATATGGTGTTGAACATAATTGGACCAAACAAAGCATATTTTGGAAATTGCCATATTGGAAGGACAATCTGCTATGACATAATCTTGATGTGATGCATATTGAAAAAAATTATTTTGACTATTTATTTAACACAGTGATGGATGTTAAGGGTAAGACAAAAGACAATCCAAAAGCTAGAATGGACATAAAGAAATATTGTAGGAGAAAAGAGTTATGGATGAAGGAATTACAAAATGGTAAAATAGTTAAGCCCAAAGCCAGCTTTTCATTCACATTGGATGAGAAACGTGAAATTTGTGAGTGGGTTAAAAATTTGAGGATGCCAGTTATGCTTCGAATTTAGGAAAGCGGACAGATATGAATGAAGGAAAATTGATAGGTATGAAAAGTCATAATTGTCATGTGTTCATGGAAACTTTAATTCCTATCGCTTTTACCATCTACCCGAAAGGATATGGAAACCAATCACAGAGATAAGTCTTTTTTTTAAAGATTTGTGTTCTGAAAAGTTGTTGGAGAGTAGTTTAGATAGGATGGAGGAAAATATTCTTGTTATTACTACTAAGTTGGAGAAGATATTTCCATGTTGTTTATTTGATGTGATGGAGCATCTTCCAATTCACCTTGTACAAGAGGCCTGCCTCGGAGGTCCTGTTCAAACAAGATGGATGTATCCATTTGAGAAGTATCCATTTGAAATATTCATGAAGTTATATATATTCACCAAGTATTTTATTAACATATATATACATGTAGGAAAATTGACAGTTCCAAGCAAACAATTAAGCAAAGGGGAAAGATCGAAGGATCAGTTGTTCAAGGTCATATTGGGAGAGAAACTAGTGATTTTTATTCTTATTACTTTGGTGATGATGTGTCATGTAGGAGAAACAGGCCATATTGCAATGATGAAGGCGATAGTGATCCTTTATTTCCATCGATATCAATTTTTAATCAAAATAGTCGAGGATCTAAAAAGCGTGGAAAGCAAGGCTTCAGTAATATGGAAATAGAATCAGTTGTGACACATATTTTGCTTAATTGTCCAGAGATTCAACCATATCTCAAGTAAGTGTTAAAATATGTTATCAAATAGCATAAATAAGTGTTCATTAACTAACGAAATACTTGAATGTAAAATGATTAGCTTGTTCGTAAACACATGGGGTAATGAAGCCATCTATACAAAATTTTCAAATGGCTAACAAACTATGTAAGTGTGAAATCACTAAGTGTTTAGTAATATATTCATGTTATACTAAATTATATTACTTGAAATAACAATCATGTAGGTTTACGATGAATACTCAAGTGTCCAACATTTGCAAATAGTGAAAGAAGTAGCACTTGGACCTGAATCTCAAGTACTAATAATGAATAAGTATTGTGTCAATGATTTTAACTTTTAAGTTTCAAACTGAAGAAATTTCTAGGAACAAGAAAACAAATAATAGCGGTGTCTACATACAAGGTGATGTTGATAGTACTGACCAAATTATTGAATATTATGGTGTCATTCATGAGATTATTGAAGTGAGGTATTCAGGTTGGCCTAACAAGAAGATTGTATTGTTTCGGTGTGAGTGATTTGACCCATCACATAGAGGCACAATGGTGGACCATCAACATAATATAATTGAAGTTAAACACACCAGGAAATACAGAAGTTATGATCCTTTTATTATTGCACAAAATACTAAACAAGTGTATTACGCTCCATATCCATTGAGTAGAGACAAAGCTGATTGATGGGTTGTTATAAATGTTGGCACCCAATTTTGGCCCTCCACAATATAAATTAGTCATCGAGCTTCTTAAATTCAAACGATTTAAAATAATTAGTTTTATAAAATTTAAAAAAAAAAAATACAATATAGTTTGCAAGTTATTTTAAATAGTTGTATCATTTTAATAATTTTTAAATAATATATGTGTTTTATATAATTAGTATATTTTAAGAATATTCGAAAATCATCACAAAAAGGTTTTTGCTTTAATTAAGTATTAGTTTGAGTAGTCTAAGTTATGTTTATATTTTTGAGTAAATTTGTCTACAAGTAAATTAATTGTTTTATTTCGTTAAGATTAAAAATCTCATTAATTAATTTATATTAATTCATTTCATTTAAATTTTAGCTGAATTCACCAATTAAATTCTATTTGGCTATAATTGAAATCCATTTGGCTATTATTTAATAACAATTTTTAGTCAATTGTTTAACCCATCATTTAAGAACAATTTTGGCCCAATTCCAATTTCCAACACCAAATAATTCCCAGCCCATTCCAACAACAACTCAACAACAATTCCAATTTCCAGCAACACCCACAACCAACGCGACCCAAATCGCGTACAAACCGACCCTGCTCCTGCGCATCTTCTTCTTCCAGCAAGAACAGCACGCGACCCATATACATGTCCTTCTTCTTTTTTCCCGTTCCAGTACGCCTGGAAGTCCAGTAGCAAATCGCGACTGACCAAACCCCTGTTACTTGTCCAACTACCCTGCAGAACCCATAACCTAGTGGCCTAGACGATCACTTCTCCATTCCCTTTTCCCCTTTTTCAGAAGAAAACTTCATGTAACACCCCTAAATGCTAACAAGAGTCGTATATCGATTTACCGTCGTTAAACTACTTCAATATGTTTTATTTTCATTTTGGGAACTTGAAATTTTTAGGATAATTGCTAGCTTGTTTAGCATAGATTGGATCGTAATTTATGGGATTGTATGGAGGTATTTATGTAATAATCTAATTAAAATTATGTATACTTTTAAAAGGAGGTGAAGGATATATAGATATAGGTGTTTATGTATGCATTTTGGGCAACCCACAACACTATTTGGGCAGCTTGAAGGACATCTGTCCAAGTGATAAATATCACTTAGTGTGGCTATATATTTTAACACTTCTCTAGTGAATTTCGTGGCTGTTGAAGACTTGGAACCTTAGAACCTTTATTAACCTTTTGTTCATCAAAATCACAAGAGAAAAACTTGGTTCTTTTGGCTATAATTCGATACACCCCTTTTTGGGAAGTGCTGAAATCTGTTTCTGAGCTGGGTAGTGGTTGGTAATTTGTGTATATCTTGTTCTCTAGAGCTTAGTTTACTGTGAATAAATATGTTTTTGAAAGCTAATTCATATATATATAACTCTTATCTTTTTATGAAACTCTAATTTAGCTGTTATGGATTCGAAATATGGGACGCAACACAGGACAAGTTCTGTCCACATTTCTCTGCTTTTGTAGCTGAGAAGTGTGTATTACGTTGAGAATATCTCGTTCTCTAAAACTCCATTTTGGGAGAATAAATATGATTTGGAAAGATAATTCATATATCTACAACTCTTATGTTTATGTGAAAGTCTAATTTAGTTGTTATGGATTTGAAATATGGAACGCAACACAGGACAAGTTTGTCCAGATTTCGGAATTGGAAATCTTGTATGAACCACTGTTAGTGCATCGATGATATCTTTTTGTACAAAATGTATTTTTCAGTGATTCTTGTTGCGTTGAAATCTTAGAAGATGTATCTACATCTTTCATGAGATTATAAAGTCTAGTTTTTCCGTTTCCATTTTTAAATTTAAGTTGCAACATGGGGTACTAGACTGGCTAGAATCACTGTTTTGGGAACCTAGTTGTAGCTGTGCAGGCTAAGCTTACTTGTGATGATAATCTTGTTTTATTTTGACATTTTTGAGATATTAGGAATTAAAGAAGTTATTTAATTATCTTTTTAAGGTTGTATATACTTGTGAACAAGTTGAGGACCTTGATACGTTGATTGGTCTACGGTTTGAGCTCGCACAGTTTTGTTGGACTGTCGCTACACTAAAGTATTGAGGTTTGTGTATAAACTTGTACTTCCACTCTTTTAACTACTGTATATTTGAAAGTTGATCTCGATACCTTGGTTACCTCTTGTCACTTTGCATTGTCGTGTTGGTATGACGTTTGTGTAACTCGCCCACTTGTACGGATTGTTTGATCACTTGGCACTCTTGTTGGGACCTTGTCCTTCTTGTGGCTGTGACTTTGTCACTCTTGGTATGCCTCTTGATTCGGATCATTTGCCATCTTGAATCTAGATTTGTAGTCCGTCTTAAGAATGGAAGTTGTCCATTTTAAGTACGAACTAGAAAGCCATTTTTAATATGGTTCTTGGTTCTCTTGATTATTGGGCTGTGACCCTTCTTGATACAGGGCGTTGGCCCTTCTTGATACTTGCTTGTGCCGGGTGTGACGACACGAGGTATATATGGGGCGATCCTTGTTATTGAATCTCCTGAAAAATTATGCTATGAGAGTTATTGACATTTGTATCTTTGAATATCGAACTTGATACTCGTTATATATTGTTACTTGATTTATATATTATGTTTCAAGTATCTGCTCATTGACTTGAAAAAGGTAGTTTGGTAAATTTTGAGGACTCCGAACCTATAGTTTTTACACTACTAAGCTATATGCTTAGCGATAGTTGTTTCTATCGTAGGGGCTGATCGAGAGGAGGCATGAAGATGGCCATGGGAGATGGAAATTTTGAGAACTTTTAAGAAGATCACATTTGCATATAGGCATCTATATTTTGTATAAATTTTGGTATACGATTTATGTGATGTATATTTGCATGAAATTTTGCGGGCTATCCGTATCATGTCCATGGATTGTAATCTAAGTATGGCTACATGTTTGGTTTATTTGGGGTGTGTAAGCCTAAGTTTTGTAATATGTTGCATTTCCTACTTGTTTGGAATGATCGTATGAAGCATGAACCCAACTAGTTTGGGTACTCGGAAGTTGATAATATTTTTTTATTGTCATTATTTACTTGCACGAGGACAATATATGCATAAAAATATCTCATGATTTATTTGCATATGGTAATTGGAAAGGGTCGTTACACTTCATCCCTTCCACTGTTGTCTTGAAAAGGAGCAAAGAAATTCGACTTTCAAATTCGAAATCCACCCATTTTCCCCCTCAAAAATCAACCCTATTCTTCATCTATTTAAGATCGTTTTATCTGTGTGTCAAAAGGGGCAGAAAAAGAGATTAAAAAAAAGAGGAGAGGGGAGAATTTTGATAAAGAAATAAGAGGGTTGGATAGCTAAAATAACATTTGAGGTTTAAGATTTTGTAGAGGAAAACGTCCTTTCTTCTGTTATTTCCGAATAGTTCACCGGAGCTCATCTCGGTTGGTAGTGTGAGTTAGTCGCCTTCAGGATCGTCGTCCCAGTTCCTGCCCCAAAAAGGTAATATCCCTTTCCCTTTGTTGAGTTCTTCTTCATCTTGTGATATTGTTGTTTCAAATTTTCAATTTTTGTGATCATGTTGTCGCTGTTTATTTTCTGATTTCCTAAATGAAGATACAAAGTTATGGTTTTAACATTTGAATAAGGCTAAGTGTTACTCTTCTCGCTGATGAAATAGTTGTTGGTATTATCTACTGTTTGTTGACATAGCAATTCGTCTTCTCCATTTTTTCAAATTTCGTGTTTTGTCCTATTGTTCAGCATGTCATAGTTTGAAACTTTGGTTTAGATGTTAGCCACTAATTCGTTGGGTTTGATATAGCTTAATCTTGCTCTAAGATCTGTTAAATCTCTGTGTTGCTCTATCCCTTTTATTCTTCCCAAAGCTTGTTGACGCATGCATTTAACCATGCTTATGTGTATGGCTAAACCCATAGTTAGTTGGGTGGAAATATAATTTGTCTAAGTTCAAAGTAGCTGGTTTGTGATTAATTCCCTCCTTTGGTTTGTATAAGTTTAATTTTCACATGGGTCATTGGAACTCTTCCTCTTTTATGCTTGAATTATTTTAGATAATGTGGTAACCATTTCAAAATACTTTTGGTTACTGCCTTCACTTATTAATATTGTATGTATATTTAAGTTTATTGTTTCCACATATATTAATTGGGTTCAGAGGCTTAAAGTTGAAGTGCCCCCTCACTTTGCTAATTTATCTTTTTTCTTTGTTTTGCTGCAAATGTCATCCCGAGTCCATTGGACTCTCATCCCATTGCATTTCTGATTTTGGGGCCATGGTGGCCTAATTATTTCCTCGAGTCTGCCTCGAAATGGATTAAAATTGGAAGCTGAAACAAGTCTCAAAAAATTCAAAAATAGATTGTATACACTAAGTATACATTGATATACAGGTTGAGTGCAACATATGCGGGGCCAAAGATTGTTACAACTGCTGGAAGTTTGAGGGGGCTGTGTACCCTCAGTATACAGTCCGATATACAAGAAAGTGGGTCAAAATATGACTTGTATACAAAATATACATTTGTTGTATACACAGTGAACAGAAGCGAAAATGGGATGGAAAAAGGCCCAAATAATGCAATTGGCCATTATTAGATTTAGGACAGGTTGGACCAAAGCCCAAAAAATCTGATTTTTGCTTCTCTTTTATTATCCTCCTTATTTCCTTATTTGTGATTTGTTTAACTCTAACCCTTATATTAGGTTTGGTTTAATTTAATTAAATTTCCCAAAAGATGAACTATATTCTTTATGCTAGTTTATTTTAATAAAAACAATTATCAACTCTTATACTTTTATTGAATATATTTAGTAAAAACTTTTTATTTATTCTTCAATTAAATAAAAATAGTTTTTACGCTTTAATTAATCAAATTGGTTCAAATTATTATTAAAATGATTCAAAAATAAATTTTAATTTATCTAGTTCTGTTAAAATTCTATTTACTTATAATTTAATTCAAACATTTCAATTTAGGTCCCTTATTTTAAAACAAAATAAAATGTGTCCTTTATTTAATTATTTTTTCAAAGCTAAATCAAATATTGTAAATTATTAGTTTTTTAAGTCAAATCATTTTCCTAAAAAATATCCAAAATATATATTTTAACCAAGTCGTACGATAACGCGTGTTAGCGGACGCTTCAAATGCCTTAAAAATCTTCTTGAAGCGTAAATAAGAACCTCTTACCCATTTTCTCTAAATTTTTAAAGACTTAATCTGTTAGAGTTTTTTTCAAATTAAGTTTTCTTAATTTCTTTAAAAAAATTAAGTGGCGACTCTTTCTAAGTATTTTTCTCAAATTGTTTTATACTTGGAACATTTCAAAAAGTGATTTTTCTAAAGATAGTAAAATTACGGCATAACAATAAAAACTAAGCCCGTGGGAAGAATTGAAATTGACAATGTCTTAGATGTGGCGTATCAAAATGATGCTGCAATTGTTCATCAACAAGTTGATGTTGAATTGGAAACCACACTACAACATCCTCAACACATAATAGAAGAAATATCTGGTGATGAGATAATGAATGTTGAGGAAGAAATATCCGAGAATGATGAAAATGAACCATTTGAAACAACTGAAGAGGAAGAATGGGAGAATGATGGAATTGAAACAAGTGAGGAGGAATAGTAGTAGTAGGGGTGTACATGACCGGATTGGTTCGTGTTTTCCAAATATCAAATCAAACCATTTGTGTCGGATTTTTAAATTTATATACCAAACAAACCAATAAAATTCAGGTTTTTCAACCTCGGAATTTTTCGGGTTTTTTGGATTTTCGGGTTTTTTCAGTAAAGTATTCATACAAACATATAATTTACTTGTACTTCAAATATTTCTTTAATCCTACCAAAATACGACTATCTAAGGTGTTTCTTAAGAAAATAACACAAAATATGATATGAGTAATGACACTAAAATATCCAACAAAAATAATAATAATAATGAAATCGCGTAAAACAAATATTGCAAATTAACAAGTCATAATGAAAATGATCATAATTTAAAAGTATTAAATCATGCTAAAATAAGTTTAATAAGTATTAGTTACATGACCAAATATTAAAGGAAATTAAAATTAGATTATGTATTTGAATTGTCTAAATCAATGTAAAACCAAAGAATAAATATTCAATATTATTGTCATTCTTAGTGTTGGATTGATTTTTTTTTTTGCATTAGTATTAATTTGATTTTGATTTAAGCTTTATTATAATTACCAACATCTGTGGACTATAATTTTTATTGAACCATTCAGAACTCTAAGTTTCAAACTTGAAATAATATATTAAAAGATAAAAATTATGAAAAAGTGTAAGAAATATTTAAATTATATCAAAGTAAATATTTTTATGTATAAAATAAAATTTTACAATTATATATATATATAATGTCGGTTGGTTTGGTCTCAGGTTATTTTTTTTTAGTTAAAACCAAGCCAACCCAGATATAGTCGGATTTTTTTTTTTTTAATACCAAATCAAGTCAAACCAACCACTAGTCGGGTTTTTTTTCTCAGTTTGACTCGATTTGCGGTTTGATTCGATTTTCGGTTCGATTTTGCACACCCCTAAGTAGTAGAATGAAAGCTAGTATATATGTAAGTTAATTTATTTTACTAATTTTATTTAATTTATTATTTTTATATATTATACATGTAAATTTGCATACATATGTCATCAGGCAATGACAGTGATAGACATCGCGAGCATCTTGGAGTTAGCCAGACTAATAAGGCTAAAATAAAGAAGTCAGCTAGGAGACCAATAGATCCAGAGGATATTCTAGGATCTATTTCTTCTGCGCCAGAGTGCATCACTCATGATACTCATTTATTTGTTGTTCCGTTTGATACGGCGGATCCTCGGGCATATTATCCTAACTATCATCAACCAGTCGGTGTTTCCTCTACTTCACAGGCACTGCCTCCACGGCGCTATGAGGACCCACCTTTACAGGCTATTCATCGACCATGACTCTTATCGGTAGGTAGGATATCGGATGGTACTCTATCTCCCACAGGTACATCTCCTTAGTTATCTGTCATGAGGATTGGAGATTCTAGTAGCGAGTAGTCAGATGCTATGGCCGGTACTCCTCCATTGACTCAGCGTTTTGTGCATCCTGGTGTATCACCTTCATCTATAGCTGCACCTAGTGCTACAACAGATGATGAGATGCCTGCTCTAGCTCCTAGCCAAAGGACAGACTTGGTAGAGTCATGATTGAGCCAGATGGATCATCGTAAGTTTGTTATGTTATGTATTTGTTAGTTCATTTTATTTATTTCTTATACTTTAATATATTATTCATGAACTAACATATTTATTATGTGTTTTGCAAGTGGCATCCTGCAAAGGATGCTACCCGGGCTTTGAAAGACTGTGTAAGAAGACTTCATACACAGGCTTATCACTCTTGGAGCGAGATTTCAAACAGTATACGTCAGGCGATGTTTAATGAATTAAAGGTATATATTTTTTAGTTAAGTTTGATAATTTTAGTATACTTTACTTTTTTTTTTACTATCAATCTAATTAATACTATTCAATTTTTTTCAGACTATGTGTATTTGAGAGTCGAGGTACAATTTGGTTATTGCGACCACATTTGAGAAGAGGGCATTCGCGAGACTGTCTAGCTGGCTAAAGAAAGTTCGGGATACTGATTAATGTCCGAGTTGGATGTTGCCTCATGTTTTTGATGAATTGCGTCAGTATTGGAACACAGATAAGTTTAAGACAATGTCCAAAAAGGCTAGAGGCAGTCTTAAGGGTGGATCGTTGCACACCAGAGGTGCAAAGACCGTTGGAACAATTAGAAGAGAAATGGTAAGTTCTAATTCAAACTTTTAAATAAATAATTAGTTGATTCATATATATCGTTATAAATTTCAGTTTTTATTTATAGGAAAAAGAATTGGGGCGCACTCCCATTGGACCGGAGGTTTTCAAGAAGACTCATGTGAAGAAGAAAGAAAATGAGTCGGATCTGGATGTGTGGGTGGAGAAAAGAGCCGAACGAACTTTTGTAAGTTATTTAATATGAATAATATATATTAATAGTGAATATATTTATGATATGTATATATAATGATGTCAGTTTTAATATTTAATATGCAAAATGAGTTTCATCAGTACGTCGCTGAGAATCTAGATAGTTCATCCAAATGACACATGAACTGTCCACCCAAATTTGGACAGAAAAGGTGGTAGGGGGACACACAAGGGTAGAGTCTATGGTCTAGGCTCTCGAAACGATGTAAGACGACTCCAGTCAGGCTTACAAGGTATTAGATCGTCATGTCAAACCGAGGCACTTGACGGTGTTCAGATTGCTACTATGTCGGCTCAAATAGCACAACTTACATCGGCACTAGCAGAGTCGGAGCGGAGAAGAGTAGCTGAACAACAAAGCATGATTGCGACCGTTCAGCAAATCAAAGAATAAGTGTTGAACCTCGCTTGTCGACCTACTACTTCGACTCCCAAGGACACCGACGATGACAGTGAGAAGGAGAACGATGATTTTGTAGATGCCACTCCCTAGTTTAGGTCTCTTTTGAAACACTTTATAAGTTTTTGTATTATGATTTAGATATTTTTGAAGATTGATTTAAGTTTGATGTTTTTTATGTTGTGTGTGATATTTACATTATATTGTTTGATTGGACTAGTTGAATATGAATTGAATTGAATTGATTTATATTTGCAGGTGGGCAGCAGAAACTGCCAATTTCTGCTGTTAAAAAATTGCAGCAAAAAGCGACGGATAGGGTGGTTTTATTTGTCGCTTTTTGCATTATTTTTTTCAAATAAACCCAGAAAAGCGACAAACAAGGTCTTTTAGTTTGTCACTTGTCTGGATATTTTAAAAATTAATTTCCAAAAAAGCGACGGACACTGTCCTTTAGTCCGTCCCTTTTCTGGGATTTTCAAAATATAAATTTCCAGAAAAGTGATGGACTGCGTCGCTTTTTTGCAAATAAAAAATAAATGAAAATATAAAAAAAGTGACGGAGTCCGTCGCTTTTGTTAGAAAAAGTTACTGAAAAAATAATCAAAAAGCGACGCAGTAGCGACACAATCAGTCGCTTTTTAGCGACATTGTCCATCGTTTTTTAGCGACACTATCCGTCGCTTTTTGAAAAGCGTCGAGCCAAAAAGCGACGGACATGACTTCGTCGCTTTTCCGTTGATTTTGACCAAAAAAGTGATGCAGTCCGACGCTTTTGGCCGCGTTTTTTGGCAGTTTTTTAGTAATGTTTTGTCAAGAAAATCCAACCAAAAGGGGAGATTTGTTACGGTTTTGCCCTGATTTTCTTATCGTATTTGAAGTTTATTTTTTTCTAAAGGAAAAAACAAAACATTACCATGAATATTTTTACTTTTCATGAAAGGAAAATATATTTTTCTTCCTTATTAGGTCTTTTTAACGAAAAGTTTGGAGATCTATAAATTAAAGATCCCTATTCTCATAACAAAACACAAGAACATCCACAACGTAGTCAATAAAGAGTTTTGTTTATTGGGAGATTTTCCCTCAACAGTTTTAATATTTTCTTTTATTAGTTTTTCATATGTAGGCCGATTGGACATGCCATATTAATAATATTATGTTTTAGTATAACTTTATTTATCATCTGATTTATCTACCATATGATTTCCAATTGTAAGCTTGCGCATGACGTTCTAATCACTTTCAAATCCAACAAAAGACAACATTTCAACGCCCAAATTAATTCCGTGTAAATTTATTTAGAAGGAGAAAGGCGCAAGGCCCCTACACCTTACAATCAATTTTTTTTTGTTTTGGTCAAAATTTGTGACAGAAAAGGGGCAAGGAGCATGGCTCATGCGCCCTACAAGGCTTGACATGGCCTGCGCCACCCTTTTTAAATTTATGGGTTTTTTTTTCAATTTTTTTTTGTTTTGTGATTTTTAAAAATAGCAAATGTTTCATTCTTTTAGGTAAGATTTTATTAATTCAAGTTTGAAAGTGATTAGTGGTGAAATTTGAAGTCATTTTATTGAAAATTTAGATTAGTTAATTATGAACTAGAAGCAACTGAAAATCGTAGAAATTTTATCTTTATAGCTAACGATGTACTATATATTTTTATATAATGTAGATACATTTTATACGTTATTATATAAAAATGTATAGCACATCGTTAGCTATAAAGATAAAAAAAATTCTAGATTTTCAGTTGCTTCTAGTTCATAATTAACTAATCTAAATCTTCAATGAAGTGACTTCAAATTTCACCACCAATTGCTTTTGAACTTAAATTAATAAAATCTTACCTAAAAATCGGAATGAAACGTTAGCTAATAAAAACTATAAAAATCACAAAACAAAAAAATTTGAAAAAAAAAAAAAAAGGAAAAACTACATAAAAGGGTCATCAAACCTAAAATATTTATAAGCTCATACCCAAACCCAAAATAATTCTTCATATACCCATTCTCCCCTAAATATTTACAGCCCATCCTCCCTTAGCTCATTCCTTTATATATAAACTACACCAAATACTCATTCGGCAAGAATTAATTACGTGCAGATTGACTATTACTCTTTTAGTTAGCTTTTATTTTCTTTTTTTTATTTTTTTTTCTCTCTTTCTTTCACCCAAGATTCTTGATTTGTGTATTCTATTTTGGCAAACTAATTTAATTATTTTATTCTTTAGCTTTCTTTTTTATAATCATTTTTAAAATTTATTTTATTTTTCAAACATAAAAATAAAATATAGAAAAAATAAGCTAATTATTTTTAGATTAACAAATAAATTAGATTAAACTACATGAAGAAGTAACTAACAAAAATTCCAAAAAAAAAAAACACGAATAATTAAACTACATCTAGGAGTAATTAAGAAAAACACTTTATTTTTTATATGAATCGTTTTTGTCCTTTTCTCATTTATCATTTTATTCCTGTGTCTCTTTTGATAATATTTTATCATTTGTTTTCTTCTTCTTTTTTCGTTTTTCTCTTAATTCCTTTTTTTCCTTTTCTTTTTTGTTAGTTTATATTCTTCTTCCTTTTTAAACTTATCCTCTTTCTATATTATTGCTATATGAATATAAGAAACATTCATTAATGATACAATGTCACTATATGATATGTTATGATGATATCACGGAGAAATGAGTTATTTGTAGATGAATGGTTGTAGGAAATCTCAATGAAACTATAGCAGTATATAAATATATGAAACAATCCTTAATGATTTCATATCAGTATATGATATGTTGTGATGCTATCAATGAGAAATGAGTTGGGTGTACATGAATGGTTGTATAAAACCTTAATGATACCATATCAATATATGAAAACAATCCTTAATGATACCACAATAGTGTATGAATCTATGAAAACAATCTTTAATGATACCACATCAGTATATGAATCTATGAAAACATTCTTTAACGATACCATGTCAGTATATGATACGTTGCGATGAAATCATTGAGAAATGAGTCGGTTGTACATGAATGGTTATAGGAAACCTTAATGATACTATATCAGTATATGAATATATTATTATGGTATTATTAAGAAATGAGTGGTTTTGTAAATAAACGAATGAATGAAACCTTAGTGTTATCGCAACAATATATTCATATATTGTAATGGTATCATAAATGATATGAGGAGTGTTACCAATACATAAAATAGTCCTTAATGATACCATATCAATATATAAGTTGGTTATTAATAACAAACCTTAATGATACTCACTCAGTGTTTATATACTATTTTAGTATCACTTAATAAGTTAGTTATGAACAACAAAGTTTAATGAGACCCACACGTTATTTATATACTATTTTAGTATCACTTAATAAATTAGAAAAAGTTTATTGATACACATACAATATTTATATACTATTTTAGTATCACTTAATAAATTAATTATGAACAAAAAGCTTAATGATACTCATACAATATTTATATACTATTTTAGTATCACTTACTAAGTTAATTATTAATAACAAACCTTCATGATACTCATTCGGTGGAGATATACTATTTTAGTATTACTTAATAAATTAGTTATGAACAAAAAGCTTAATGATACTCATACAGTATTTATATACTATTTTAGTATCACTTACTAAGTTAGTTATTAACAACAAACCTTAATGATACACATTCAGTAGAGATATAGTATTTTAGACACTTAATAAGTTAGTTATGAACAATAAACCTAATGATACTCATACAATATTTTTTGTTATAAAATATTTTTGAAGCATGGTTTTATGAGTAATTTATGAAGAAGAAACCTTCATGATACCTATAAAGTGTGTAGATAATGTTTTAGTATCACATACTAACGAGTAGTGTATGCAGAAGAAAACCTTAATGATACCAATACACTATGTAGATACTCTATTGGTATGACTTAGTAATGAGTAATTTATGAAGAAGGAAACCTTAATGATACCATTAGATTATATACATTTCTCTTAGTATAATTTAACTAACGAGTAGGGTGTGAAGTAGGAATGTTAATGATACTAATATAGTATATAGATACTCTTTTAGTAATTGCTCGTTTTCCAAATTATTTCTGAATGATACTAGATTAGTATGTCATATACTACTATAGTACCATTTAATAATTGCTCATTTTCTCCAGATTATTTCTGAATGATACAACAACAGTATGCCATATACTATTATGTCATCATTGAGTAATTGCTCATTTTTTTCTTGATTATTTCTGAATGATACCATATTAGTATGACATATACTACTATGGTATCATTTAGTAATTGTTCATTTTTTGTTGAGTATTTCTGAATGATATGAGAACACTATGTCATATACTACTATGGTATCATTTAGTAATTGCTCATTTCCTCCAGATTACTTTTGAATGATACTAGAATAATATGCAATTTACTATTATGACATCATTCAGTAATTGCTCATTTTTTCTTGATTATTTCTGAATGATATCAAAACAGTATGTCATATACTACTATGCTATCATTTAGTAATTGCTCATTTTCTCAAGATTATTTCTGAATGATACCAAAACAGTATGACATATACTATTACGACATCATTCAGTAATTGCTTATTTTTTTCTAAATGATACTAGAACAGTATGTCATATACTATTATCATATCATTTAGTAATTGCTCATTTTCTCCAGATTATTTCTGAATGATACCAAAACAGCATGACATATACTATTATCGTATCATTCAGTATTTCTGCAATTTTCTTTAATTGTTTCATCAATTTACAAAAAATAGCATGTCATATACAAGATTATGTATATGCATTATACTTGCTTTGCAAGATCTCGGAGTTATATATTGAAAACCTTCATGAACTGAATGTCGTTTTACAGTTTGAGCTCAAGTGATTTTGTTTTGGTAGATTTGATAAACTGGTTGTTTCGAGATGTCTACGATTATCTCTGTGAAAGTCATTTTCTTAGTAATATTATTAGTAAGAGATCAATTTCATTACATGTATTTTTTTTCATAAATCAACAGTTCTGTATTTTTTGTGAGATATTTCTAGAGAATTGATCATTATTTCCATTGTTTTGCAATTGTAGGCAATGATCAACAGATAAGAAACAATATCGCGATTCTTCTTCTTCAAGTTGAGGTAAACTTTGACGGTCATATCACTAGATACTTTCAATTGCAGAAATCCTTCCGCAATTGGATAGCTTATGTCAATACTTTCATTAATTTTGAGATGATCTGTTGTTTGTTTTACAAAATCTTTGAATTTTGTAGTATTTTCTATGAGTAGTACATCAACTTTATTTTGCAAATTCGAATTTCATTATGTTGTAAAAGAATGGATATTTGCTCTATCCTCGAAATTGAGTGTTCATTTGAACTGGAAGAAGGAAAATCGTCGATGAAGAAAGAAGGAGAAATGAGGGAAGAATGAGAATCGTGGATAAAGATGGAAGGAGAATTGGGGTAGAACAGAGAATTGATCAAAACTGGATTTTCTGATTTGTTGAAGTGAGAGAAATTGTTGTTTTGAAAGTTTATTGTTAGGACGTTTTAGTTTGCTATAGCCAATTGTTTGAAGGGCTATAAAATGTAATTATTTAGGGGGCTATGAAAGTAATGGGCTATAAGCTTGTAATTATTTTCATTCTAAGGGCTATTTGCTTGGTATCCCAAAAATAAAAACCATAAATTTAAAAAGGGAGGTGCAGGCCATGTCAAGCCTTGTAAGGCGCATGGGCCTTGCGCCTTGCCCCTTTTTTGTCACATACTTTGACCAAAACAAAAAAAAAAATTGATTGTAAGGCGCAGGGGCCTTGCGCCTTGCTCCTTCTAAATAAATTTACACGGCGTTAATTTGGACGTTGTAATGTTGCCCTTTTGGTTCTCAACTCAATTTTGTTGCCTTTTTGAAACTTTTGGCCAATTTTCTTGCCCTTTTGGCTCCGGACTGTGAATTTTTGTATTTAAAAAATCTTAAATCATGATTTTCGGAGAATTTGGAATTTCATCTCATGATATGAAATCATAAGATGAAATCAGCGCGAAATCACATGTCTAAACGTTGATTGAGTTCATATAATGATATGAAATCGCATGGTCAAACGCCTATGAAGTCTAATAAAACGGGGTACAAAACACTTCATGACAAACACATTAGAAAAATTTACTTGAACACCAATATCATTCATTAAAACATTTATATAGGGTACTATAATATTCACAAATGATTCATAAATTATATAGAATGACGATTAATAAATGGTCTTAGTCCATGGTGTTGGAGTAGCCGGCGATGTATGAGATGGTGTATAGTCAATTACTATTGAATCATCAACCTCCATTTTGAAAAGCTTGGTTCCACTTGCATAAGCTTGATTTGATTCAATCTCTCTTTTTCCAATTCTTGCTGCTAAATCATTTAACAAAAAATAAAATAAAATTATTAACACTATTATAATACTTCCAAGATGAAATAATTGTGACATATGAAAGAAGTGTATTACCTTCTGCTACTAAAACAATAGACCATAACAAGAAAACTATCTTCAAAAGAAGAAAATTATTTGTTGCAACAACCTTCATCATGAGAATTATTGTTTTGAATTTTTTTTTAAAAAAAATTAGAGATATGATATTATTTTTGCACTTTGTGAAACCTTTAAATAATGAAAAAATGTTCACAAATTCCTTGATATAATTATGGTCAAAAACCATTAATACTATAACATGAAAAATGTGACTTCTTTAATAATGAGGAAATGTTAATAATTACTCCCTCTACTCCATATTAAGTGAATCTTGGGATTTGGCATATCATTAAGAAAAATAGTTTAGGATATATAAATTGAACATCACTTTCCAATTTTTCCCTTTTAGTTATTCTCAAATTATTCTTGAAAATAGAAATAGTTCAAATTAAAAACATAAATATGAGCAATCTAAAATTATTACGTTTTAGTTATTCTCAAATTATTCTTGAAAATAGAAATAAATCAAATTAAAATTATAAATATGAGCAGTTAACTCTCTTAAACTTATCAACTAGAAAATGTGATTGAAGGGCTAATATGGAAAAACAATTTTAACAATCTTGAACTTTAAACTTTGTTCTATTCAATAAAAATACAAATTGCGTTTTACAGTACTTATCACTCATCGAAATAGACATGCATTCACATACTTAGAGCTGTCAGTATGGGTTGGGCCACCCCATCCGGGCTAACCCATACAGGCTTTGAAATTTGACGGGTCAGGTCGGGCTTGCCCATTTTTTGTGTGGGCCAGAAAATGGTTGGCCCAGCCCACAAGTACGCGGGTTACAGGCTTTGCCGGGCCATCCATCTTTTCTTAAAAGTATATTTTTTTTATAATTTTTTAAATTAAATTATAATTTAACAATATTATCATAAATACCAACAAGACAATGTTACATGGTGTTAGTGTTACTACTTTCTAATCAAATACACAAATAAAATTATCTTTATAATATTTATTAAGTTTGATTTCAAAGTAAAAGCATAAATAGCTAAATATAAATATTAACCTAATTGTTTTCCAATGATCATAAAAAAACACAAAAATTATGACAATATTCCTTGGGCTATGACCTATGTAGTGAATTCCTAGAAATTTTAGGAAATTTTTATTTTATGTATTTCATATTGTATAAACATAATTTGTATTTAAATTGTAATATTTCAAACTTTAAACAGATTTTGAGTTTAGACTCTTGTTATTTTAAAAGGGAAAATTGTACATAATGACAAACTATTAATTTAAAATAAATAAAATAGCTACAGTTTCATTTATTTCCATTGAGGAGCAAATCTCTCGGTCAGTTTGCTATTAATGGGCCCACAAATTTGTATAAGTAAAAAAATGAAACAAACTGACGTTATTTCCCTTTATACAGTTTCTTCATCTCGTTTATATCTCCACTTTCCTTCAAGTTCTCCTAATTTTTCTTCCCAAAATTAGTTTTAAAATTCAAATCTTCACCACCACGTTCTCAATCGCAGTTTCAGAAATTTCAGGTACCGCCAAAACTTATCTCAATCGATTCATTTAAATTTTTGTTTTTTTTTTTTTGTTTTCCAAGCTATTTTTCATATCAATTCATCATCTATACAGAGTTTCATTCACGCAATGGATGCCCAGTCTTCATCTACCAGATTAACAAGAGGTATACACTTGCATGTCGAAAATATTGTAGAACAACCATCGTTTTTGTTGGGTCTAACTCAGGATTTTGGAGAGATTGCAGGTTCAATGTCAAAATCCAACACAATGCAAGAAATAAGATCCAAATTGAAAAATGACCTAATTAGATTGGGCGAAATTACTGCAAAATCCTAGCAATCCATTGTTGATGGAGGTAAGAAAGTTCAGTCTGATGTTGGGTCAAGTTAAAAAAGAAAAGACAAAACAACTAATTATACAGGTGAAAACGCAAAAAGAAAGGAAGTTGTTTCTGGTTCATTGGAGCATGATGAGGTATTTGTATAATCTTTATTTTGTATATGTTGCAATTGTATATTATTCTTATATTTTCTCTGTTGATTTATGTCTTGTACCTGTTTGTTTATACAGTTGTGTATAGTCACCATGTTTAATATCCAAACTAAATGTATAAAATAGAACTATTTCACTATACATACAAGGTAAACAATTATACCTTGAAATTGATTGTATAATGTATAAATTAATAGTTATTGTATTAGTAGCGTCACAACAATTTCTCTGTATAAACATTTATACATTTGATACAATTTTGTGCATTGTTTTTGTATAATTTTTTGCATTTGTATAAGGATACTTTTTGTATAATGTTCATTTAGACATATACAATTGCATAGAATCATAAATATACAATCGACAAACCTAAAATAATAGACATATACATATACCTATTATATACAGAATCATACATCCAAACTAAGGATGAACCTTCACTATATAAATATAATTCAAAAAAATAGCCAACGATTTCATATACTTATTCAACTCACAACAACACTAATAGGTATATGTATATAAACTATAGCGAATTCTATTTTTCATTTATATACATATTCTCAATATACACTTATATAAAATATTATATACACAAATTAAAGCTTTATACAAATATACAATTGATAAAACTGTATACAAATATACAGATTCATATATCCAAACCAAAGACGCACCTGCACTGTATAAATATACAAATTCGAAACAATAGTCAACAATTTCTTATATGAATTATACATATCTGACTGAATCATACCAAAACACCTATACATATAAACTCTTAACAAATCATAATACAATTTCATCTTCATTAATAGATTCGACAACAAATATACAAATCCGAACAAAAATATGACTGTGAACAAAGCGAATCTGCGATCCAAAATTCAAAATAATCAACAATATCATCCAGAAAATTTGATGATCACAATTTTGAAATCATAACTGTTAAAATCTATTAGAACAAAATATACAACTCGAAATCTACATTCAATTTTTCAATTGATGAAAGTTTTAAAGCAAATTTGATTTTCAATACAAGCTGAATACCAATTTTGACCAGAAAAAAATAAAATCAAAGTATTTTTCAATAGGAAATACATTTTACCTCCTCTTGATCGTCAACAGCTTGATCAATTTTCTGAACTGAGCTTCAATGGAGTTCGTAGTGATGAAGAAAACGTAGAAGGAAAGAAATTCTACTGACACATAATGTGTGTGATTCAAGCGATTTTTTTCCTTTTATAGCAACCAAATTACCACCTTTTTTAATTTTTTTTAAAAAAATCAAATTGTATATAAAAAGGGAATAGGTAACCGAGATATACAGAAAAACAGCTCCATAGCAAACACAAATTTTGCTATGGAGTGCAATTATATAAAGTATAGTCATGGAGAACAAATATGGATTTTATATTTGCTATACATAAAATTTTCTCTTTTAAAACTCTATTTTATTTTTATTTTTTAATTAATTTTTATTTGATCCACGGGTGGGCCCTATCCATATTTCTCAAGCTTCACAAATCGGCAGGCTTATTCAGGCCGGCCCTATCCATATTTCTCAAGCCCCACAAATCTCAAAGAAAGTCTTAAAAATTCTAAAAAATCATAAATAGACAATATCACGAAAAATCTCAAAGAAAGTCTTTGAGATTTAAATATTTTGCTTGTGATTTAAATCTTTTGCTTGACCGATAAGATTTCTAAAAATAATATTGAATATGGAAGAGAGATAATCGGGAGTTCGACTTTAAGAAGAAAGTGTTTAAAGAAGGAAAGACGGAAGTAATTTGAAGTGAGAATTTGGTTGGAAAACGTGAGAGGGTAATATGGAGATAATCTAGTTAATTTTGGCCAGTTGTGGGACTTATTAGAGAAAAATAAAGAATTACATTTGGATACATTTAATTTGTTATATAACTAAAATATTGACATTTTTAATAATTATTTTAAATGATATATATTTTTATCAATTATATTAGGAATTTTGATTAGTTAGCTAATTTTTCTTAAATTTAATGAACAGTCTGTTTTACTCTTGCTATTAAACATTATTCATTTTTCAATGTTTAGATGACTTATATTTAGTAAAGATAATTTGATAAAATTACCCCTATCATTTTTAATGTATCTTAATTCATATATCAAGTCAATAATAAACAATTATTAAGAATTTAGAAAATATTAATTATGCGAATTTTTAAAATTACAAATTAAAATATCCTCCCCTCGTGCACCCCTTCCTATCTTAGCTCTCACTTTCTTTCAATCTCCACCAAATCAAGAAAAGCATATACTACTTTATAAGAAAAGGAAATATCCCAAACAAAAATATTCTAATAAATAATACAATAGAAGAAAATATCCAAATCCCTAACTTATATATTTCTCGTATCTCATTAGTAGTATTTTTTTCTTCTTCTTTGTGTATACTGTGTTGTAAACCCAACTCCCAATTCTCTGTTTTCTGCTAATTTCATTCATTTCCATTCGGATTTTTCAAAAAAACAAAATCTGGGTTGTTTTGTTCTTGATTTAGCTTTAGTTTGATATATTTCCAGTAATTTATTGGGATTTTTCTTTAGCTAGATTTGTGAGCTGAACAACACTTGGAAATTTGAAGTTTGTTATTGGATCAATATGATTGAAGATTAGAGACCATTGTTGTCAATTTCAATGGCTGCACCGAGGAATATAGTTGTGGATACAAGTCGGTTGGTTACAAGGGATGAAGAAGAGAAGAAGAGTATGGATATGTCGTGTGCAGCTGAATTGGATTCGCCAACAGCTAAGAGGTTTAAGGAAGGGAGGTTTCCATTGTCAAGTTGGGAATTTGCAGCAGCTTTTGGGGTTATTTTGGTGTTCTCAACAGGATTGTTTTGCTTATACTTGTCAATGCCAGCTGCTGAGTATGGTAAATTGAAGCTGCCTCGTACCATCTCCGATCTCCGGATTCTCAAGTAGGCTCACTTTTGACATTGCTTTTTTTGTATTTGTATTCCCTTACTTTTGGCATTTTTGTGATCTTTAGGTAATGTATTGGAAATTATGAGTAGAAGTTGATAAAATAGTTTTTTTTTTTTGTGTAACTATACTGCATTTCTGGGATGGATAAGCTCCTGTTTTGACTTAGATATTACTATATATTTGTATCTAGGGAAAATTCTTTTCTTACTTCAGGTAGTTTTGTTATACATATGTCTTGTCTCAAGTTGGTGGTTCTTTTAGTCAACTTTGTAGCTTCTTCAAGGACAAGGAATTGTATTGTCATTAGTGGCGGAGCCAGCGTTTTCAATAAAGGAGGTTCAAAATATGAAAAATGAACACATGAAAAAGCAAAGGGGTTTCAATATCTACTATGCATAAAAATAATTTTAACCATGTATAAATAGTATAATTATTCCACTTTGTGGGATTTTACTGGGATAATGTTGTATTAATACTGTAATTGTCCACTAAAGGGGGTTCAGATGTACCTCCTTGGCCCTACTTGGCTCCGCCCCTGAATTTGTCATTTGGTGGTTATGGCAGGGGTTCAGTTAGTAATTGGATATTCCAACTCTTAGTTACTTCTCAGTAAAGCACTAACTGTTTGCAGTGGCTCAAGTGGCCAACCTCCTACAGTTGCATGATGAGTCTATGCATTTTAGGCCTCAAATGCTCCTGGGGTTTGTTGATTATAACTTTTTGTATTAGGAAGTTGTTCTTGTGAATGTCACAATTTTTTTACTTGTTTCTTGTAACGCTTAACCAAAATTCATGCCCTCCTTCAGTGGCGTGACGAGTCTATGCATTTTTAGGCCTCAAATGTTCTTGAGGTTTGTTGATTTTTACTTTATGTATTAGGAAGTAGTTCTTGCGGATGTGACAAATTTTTCTACTTGTTTCTTGTAACCCCTTAACCAATATTTGTGCCCTCCTAGATGGATTGTGACTCTTTTTTTTTTTTTTTTTTTTATGACAAGGAAAACCCGTAGCTGCTACCCTTTTGGTGCGCACAGGGTAAAACCCCCGCTCCTATGCAATAGCTCGCAAACCACATAGGAGAGGTAACCAGCACTAGGCAAGCCCGGTGTGACGATCTCGACCCAAAAGGCAAAGCCCTTGCTTTCGCTGGCAAGGGGTTTCAAACTTGAGACCTCCAACATGGAAGTCCCAAGCCCAAACCACTAGGCCACCCCAAAGGGTGATGGATTGTGACTTTCTCATTCACATTAGATTCCCCTCCCTTAATATTTGTGAAGGGTTGTGGTTTTATCATTGATTCAAATTCTTGTGAGCATGGATGTGCATTGCCCCTCAATAAGTGATGATAATAATCTTAAAAGAAGAAAGTATGAGGAGGCAACATATTTTCCCCCTTTTTCCAGTTGAAGATGTTTAGGTAGCACATTATTCATTTGCTATGTTTTGTGTTTTGTCATTTTGTTCAAATGAGAAAAGCCCATATCTTTTATTTTCGAAAGCTTGGACTTATCAGAAATATTTGGAGACAAATAGATCATCTTTAATTTTCTTATGGAAATATCTGACGTGAGAAATATGCGAAAGTAACATAAAGAAAATTAAATAGACTGGATACACATTGACCCCAAAACATTTGGCTTGGGGACACCGACAGTAGCAATTACAAAATTTTCCAGGTACCGTGCCAAGTATAGTAAGTAGGCATAACCTGCAGGATTTTGGTTTGGTGGTAAGAGCGCAATGCGTGATATGTGGGTTGGGTACACATCGTGGGTTCAAATTCTTCCCGAGACAAAAACCTAATATTTAAGTGGAAAGGATAGAGGGATGGCCCATCATCCACTGAGTTTCGAACCTTGCGCTACTGGCTGTCAGGGATTTCTTGTTTGTCAAAAGGAAAGAATAGTACAGTATGGACGCATCTAATATTAGCAGTCTTTCTCACTGTGGTCCCCACTTGATTGTATTGTTGCTCTATGATTGAAAATTTTCATGTAATTTCTGCTAATGATGTTTTACTTTTATTAATTTGGGTTTGACATTGTATCTCTTGCTTTATGAGGTGTGTCCTTTTCTCAGCTGGTTCTGTTTTGTTTCAATGTTAATATTAGGTTTTTTTTTTCCAGGGATAATCTCGGAATGTATGCGGAAGTATACCCCACAAAATTTATTCTTGGTTACTGCTCAACATACATATTTATGCAGACATTTATGATTCCTGGTACAATTTTCATGTCTTTACTTGCTGGAGCACTTTTTGGCGTTTTCAGAGGGCTTCTCTTGGTTGTCTTTAATGCAACAGCTGGTGCATCATCCTGCTATTTTCTGTCTAAATTGATCGGCAGGCCTATAGTTAACTGGATGTGGCCTGAAAAGTTGAGATTTTTCCAGGCAGAGGTCTGTAATCTTCTTAAAGCGATTGCTAGTGATGTGCTGCCTCTTCATCTACTATATTCATTGTAGCTTTCTTTCTGGTGCACACTGCACACTTATGTGAAATGTTTTGGTTTTAGATATCCAAACGTCGGGATAAGTTGCTCAACTACATGCTGTTTTTGAGAATAACTCCAACATTACCAAATCTTTTCATCAATTTGGCATCTCCTATTGTGGATATACCATTCCATATTTTCTTTTTGGCCACCGTGATTGGTCTCATCCCAGCTGCTTATATTACAGTGAAGGTAAGGCTTTCTTCTGTTAATAGTAGTGGTTTCTTTCTTCCTTTTGTTTTAATTTTCCCTTCCCCGCTTTCTCTTCATCTTTCTTGTCTGTATTTTCTGCTCCTTGAAGTCTGTTTTAGACTGTTGTATCCCTGAATTGATTATTGATACATCTGGTAAAGAAGTTCTAGAATAACCTGCATGGTTCATCTTCAACAATGCAAGTGTTATTTGTATAGTATAAATAAACCATGATTAATCTGTTGATTGGCAGGAGAGTTGGCTGTCACAGATAAGTTGCAACTTTGTTTGGGAGGTTTTATCAAGAGCGTTCTTTGTTTAACTCCCAGTAAAAGAAAAAGGAAAATAAAGTGGACTAATGAACTGAGAAATATTGGACTGAATAGTATGTTGAAATACTCTGTAGTTGAATAATTTGGTGATTGATCTGCCTTATGAGCATGTACCTAAACCTTCTGAGGGATTATTTTTTGTGTCTCTCAAGTCACACCCACACCGAAGATCCCAACAATTTGCAGCCAACTTAGCTTTGGGCAGGACTTGAGGCTGAGCTGGCACATTTTGGTTGATATCTCAAATGTGTCAATACTGCTTGTGCTATCCAACCGATCATTCTTTTGTATCATTCTGACCTCATAAGTGCTACTGTCATTCTTCAAATTGCTAGGCTGGCCTAACCCTTGGGGAACTGAAGTCCGTCAAAGATCTATATGATTTCAAGACCTTGTCTGTGCTTTTCCTCATTGGCGCTCTCATAATTTTGCCAACTATCTTGAAGAGGAAGCGGATATATGAATAGAGATTTCTTGAAGGACCAACAGATTGTACCTTGTAAAGGGACTTGAAGATTTCTTTATTATGACTTCACCGCAAATTGGAGTGGCAGCCGGCAGGACTCAGGTAACAGCCTTTCATTTTCCAGTACCTGAATCACAGCGGAGAAGGCATTTTCAGGTGACAGACAGATTTGCCTGCGGCAATCACAAGTACTGCTAAGTGTTCCATACTGGGTTCTTTGCCCTTATCTTATATTAATTGGACTACTCCCTGTAATCGGTTGAAACCAAAGGTGATAGGCTATAGCATTTAATGTAATGCGAAAAGCAACTCACAGCAAAAAGATTCTGACTGTAACACGATAATATTGTCATTCCAATTCCCTTCATATATGAATGCAATGTCGCTAGCTATTCTAATGAATTGTTTTTCATCAAATTCATCTACAAAATTTGGTAAAAAACACGAAGCTGGGAAATATAGTGAATGGTCAAGGAACTCATTGTACTCCTTTTGTGCTCTAAAAAACTAGTGAAAGAATTTACTCAAGTGCTCATTTTATGGCTGTTTTCGTCTATTTTCTGCAGAAAACATGCAAAACATGTTACACAGTTGCTAGGCTGGTATAGTTGTTTGCACATATAAAATGTGTGTGGATCATCATTGCATAGAGCCTAGAGGTTCATGAAAAGGAATTCTAACTTCTCCAAATTGAATGACAGATCCTCTAATTGAAAAGAGGAACAACCACTATAATTTCCCTTAATAAAAAAGTGTAATAATTTAGTTAAAGTTGGTAAAATACGATATCTGTATAACTATGTCCTTTAGCCAACTATGTAGGCTTCTGAATCGCAAGAATTTTTTTTAAAAAATTACATTGACAAATTGGATTTAACATTGATGATGCTATACAAATGGAAAACAATCTCCTATTGACCATTGTCACTGTCACTGGCTCCAAGAGCATCTGCCAAATTGAAGGTCAGATTGCCTCTCATTGTTCTGGCAGCCAGTCCTGTATTTCCCTTCTTCATCATAGTTGCAAATTCCCCATAATCTATGCGTCCATCCTGCCAAACGAAAAAGATTATTAACTCGGAGATCCTGATCACGGCCTTTCAGAGAAACCCAAAATACATTTTCACGTGTTTGGTTGATGAAAAGAAAAAAGAATTATGTTCACACGTGAGGAGTACGTTGAGACAAAACCAAGTAGTTTAGAGTTGTGGGGACTTACATTGTCTATATCAATCTCTTTGATAATATCCTCCAATTTAACATCACCTAAGCCAAACTCTTGGCAAGCTTGTTGAAGCTCATCAATGGTGATATAACCACTACCATCCTTGTCAAAGTAGGAAAATGCAGCAAGCAGATTCTCCTCCCTCTCCATCTTGTTCAAATGCAATGTTGCAGCGATGAATTCACCATAGTCAATAGTGCCGTTGTTGTCAAAGTCAGCCTACAGAAAACATTATGGTCATGTCATTTTGCTACTTGTGTGAATGGACTATTAAGTCTATAACCCCTACACTTATCTACTCAACAAATCCTACTATCAGGTGTCCAAAGAGGGTATAATCCAACTGAAATTTTTTCACGAATAGTGTATTGGATACTTAAATAAAGAGATGGAATAAAAAAACAAGTACCGCGCTCATCAAGGCCTTGATTTCAGACTCTGTTAAGTCAGATCCTACTCTTTTCAAACCATGTTTTAGTTCCTCATATGTGATTGTTCCACTGTTGTCTGTATCAATCATTTTGAATAATTGCCTTAGGCCACCTATTTCTTCCTCCGAAAGCCTTTCTGCTATGACCTGTTTATATAGTAATTCAAGTACAAAATCAATGCAACATGCAAAGTCTGAACTAGGTAAAAACTTTGTAGTGCGGAGCAAGTGACTCAGAAAAGATAAGTGTCAAGTTTTAGCTCATAGGTGGTTCGTTTTGAAGTGACTTCATCTATATGTTTAACACATGCGTGTACTACTCACTGTGTAGTCAAATTTCAGGGTGGGTTAGATTAGTTAATCCAGCCTTAAGACGCGTTTGATCACCGCTCCACTGGAAATTCCCTTTTTAAATCTTGTTTGGTCCAAGAATCAGCTTTTCTCAATTAAATTCTTGCTGAACTGTACAGTAATAGGCAAATATACTTCGACAGCACCAAGTTTTTTTTTCTTGGTAATGGAACTTGATAGCACCAAGTTATTTTTTGAAATGGAACTTGATACTTGATAGCACCAAGTTAATAAGAATGTCTTTGCATATATTTCAGGTCTCATGACCTCTTCAACAATATCTAGATACACATTAAGTTGTCCAAAAGTTTTCATGATTCTCTTTTGTTTTTAAAGTTATACTAGCTCATTATGAAAACATACATTTTTCAATCATCTTGATATACACCAAGTTCAGATTCCCAAATGGCAAAGCACTTGGGAAACAACAAATGATAAAACTGCTTTTAGGTACTCAGTGAACGGCATCGTGCAACAATATCAAATCATAAAATAAAGTAAGCATGTTGATCCTTCTACAAGTGAAATTATCTTGACAACATTCTAAACATGTTTGAACATAAGAGGCCAAGTTGAAACTGCATCATATCTTCATAACGGCTAGTGCAGAAATACTTATCATATACCAAACATCAAAACAAAGATACAGCTAAAAAGCTAATTAAAAGAAAAGCAGGTAAGCTCGTAAAAGAGTACTCACTCGTAAAGCCATCTTTTTAAGTTTGTTCATATCATAGAACTGCTTTAGGCGCGACAAAACTGCAGAACCCAAGGGTCTGTCTGGAGCAACATTATCATCCACAATCCAAGGATGACCTGAAAAAATGAATAAATTAACTACCAAGTCGAAGATGAAACAATTAATTTTGCAACTAACTTCAAAAGCTTAACACACATAGAACTTGATGAGCGGTTAATCGTGCTCTAGGATCCCTGGTGAGCATCTTCTTTACCAAATCTTTTGCACTATCAGAAATCTGAGGCCAAGGTTCTGATTCAAAGTCTATCTTTCCTTTCAATATCTGTTTGAAAATACCATTGTCTGTCTCTGTGAGTCAAAAATTGAGAAAAGAAAACTAAGCATGAGAGAGAGCAGTAGACTTAGTCTTTGATCTTCCTGTTAAAAAAAAAAAGATGCTACAAGATTATCAGAAGTAAAATTTTTACCAGCCCAGAAAGGAGGAACCCCACATAACAAGATATAAAGGATGACTCCAGCACTCCAGACGTCTATTTCAGGCCCATAGTATTTGTGCAACACTTCAGGAGCAACATAATATGGACTTCCAACAACATCTGAGAAATACTGCCCTGAAAGGCAAAATAGGAAGGAGGAAGATAGTTGGTTACATTATTAAGCACACTCAAATTGTCCAATACTTCATCACAATCGCAGCAGATCATCAAAAAATGTGATCATAGAGCAATCAGGAATTACCATGCTTAAGATGCGACTATGCTTACACAAAGTGCATAATGGAAATTTATATTTTGTTCAATGTTATGTCTGTACGAAAACTTTTATGTCCCTTCCTTTAACTCACTAAAGGAGTCTTTTTTACCAGATTGTTTTTACTTCCATGCTTTGTTTTACACAAGATTTTTTCCTTAATTCGCCTAAGATCACCGTTGAGAGATGAAACAATTGCATTTAACAAGAAGTCAAGAAGAAGAATCTGTCTCTAAAGTGGAAGTAAAAAAGGACATATTAACAAAAGGCATAATACATAAATATACCCTTTAACTTGACTTCAGCTGACATTTATGCCCTTCAACTTTGGGTGTGCACAAGTGGACACTTAATTTGTATAAAATTCAACAAGTACACACATGTGTCCTACGTGGAATAATACATGTAGGGATGCCACGTAGGACACATGTGTCTATTTGTCCAATTTATGAAAGTTAAAGTGCCTATTTGTGCACACCTAAAGTTGGAGGGCATAGATGTCAGCTGAAGCAACGTTAAAAGGCATGTTTATGTAGTATGCGTTAACAAAAAGAAAAGAGGGCTCTTGAATTGCTGGGAAGGCAAGCATACTATGATGAAACTAAAGTATGAAGAGTTGCAGGGAGTAGTTCTTCACTTGGAGTTCCATTACATCATACAAAAGACCAAAGGTAGAGTTCAACCTTTTTAGGAGACCAACAAAGCAGTAAAAGTTTCTACAACTGCCAAAGCGAATTTAACAAGACAGATAACAAAGAAGCTCATTAATGAAATCTTAAGGTAAACCAAAACAAATGTAAACTTTAAAGGAGAAAAAACAAGAATAACATATTAAATAGGATAGAAAAGCTAGCAAATAACTTTTCATTGATGTTGACCACATTTTCTTCAATGGAAACATACAAAAAGGAAACTAATTAATGCAGAAAAGAATGTATCTTCTAAAGAAACTAAGACCGAAAAAGCTAAAGCAATAATAAATATAGAAAAGGATGGTTTTCAAGAATGCCATCAACAAGAAGCAATCAAAATCATTAAATTTTAACCAAATGATGAAATTACACCAACCCAATGAGCAAATTCAAAGAGAATGATTGAAGAAAGCAAACCTGGCTTATAGAAAATAGAGAGACCAAAATCAGTAGCCTTAAGCTTAGCGTCTTCATCAGAGCTATCAAAAAGGAAATTCTCAGGTTTTAGATCTCTATGCATAACCCCAAGAGAATGACAAGCCTCCACAACTTTGACAATAGTTTTCATCAATTGTGCAGCTTTCTTCTCAGTAAAATGCCCCTTTTGAACAATTCTATCAAAAAGTTCACCCCCTTTACAAACCTCCATAACAATATGTACAAAAAGATTATCCTCATAAGTCCCTTTAATCCTAACAACATAAGGGTGTTCAGACAAATGATGCATTATCTGAATCTCTCTCCACACATCCTCATAATCTTCCTTACAAAAAAGCTTCCTTTTTGGGATTGTTTTGCAGGCATATTCAAGACCTGTTGCATTCTCTGTGCATAAATAAGTTGTACCAAATTGACCTTGCCCTAGTTTCTTCCCAAGAGTATAGTGCTCACCTATTCTTGGGGTTTGGTAAGGGAGAACATTCAGACATGATTTTGCTGATGATGAAACTGTTGGGGGTTTGCTATTTTCAGATTTAGGGATCTCCATTTTTGCTATTCTTGAAATCAAGATTCTTTTTTTTTCTTCTTTTTCTTGATAATGTTTTCTTCTTTTGTCTAATCTTTAAAAAAAAATTATAGTTTTTGGGACGAAAATGGATGTTGTTTGTTGATTTTGAGGAAAATTTATGAATTTGTGTTTGTTGTTAATGTTGATTTTTGTTTCATGGTTATCTGGCGGGGAATATGGTGTCTCAAGTTGACTTGGACTTGCGTTTGGGGAAACTGAAGGGAGTCACGTTGCATTATTTAAGTGAAAATGTCCAACTCATCCTTAGCTTTCCACTTTGGATCAATGTATATTAAAGAAAGCAAAAGATCTGGTCAAAAGACATATCAATGTCATTGTTTATCTATGTCATTTCTACATGAAAAAAAGTTCATTTATGTCATTATTTATTAATTAAAATATAGCATAGATAAGTTAAATTTTTAATCGATGATATAAATGAGTCTTTTCTCAAAATTCGATGACATATTTGAGTTTTATTTCTTTTAAATATATGACTTGATTAATGACGTGGTTGAATCATAATTGACCACATATAAAAAAATGATTCTGCTAAGTCAAAATTATTTTTCATTAACAAATAATGGTGTGGATGAATCTTTTGTCAAAGGGAAATAATATAGATGAATCAATTTTTTAACGAATGACATAGATGAACTTTTTCTCAAAGTTGGATGACATATTTGAACTTTTTTCTTTAAAGAAATAATATGTGTTCCTTTTAACTTTATCATCAATTGATTTCTATGTTCTGTATAAATAAACATTTAAAATTGTATAAAATTAAATAAGTAAATACATCACGTCGGATGTATGTATATATTTGTTTAACTTTATATAAATTTAAGTATATGTTTGTGCGCACCAAATATTAGAGAACATAAATATGAGTGTAGATGAAGTTAATTAAATAAGACATTTATGTATTATGTTAATATTAAATGATGCATTTTGAGTCCTTTAAATATTTTAAAGTGGGGCATTTTTTAGTCTTTGTTAACGCTTTTTTTTTTTGGAAAACTTTGGGATAACTCATAAGCAGCTGTATACTTTTGGTAGTGTATACCACGATAACGTATACTTGACATAATTAAGTGGAAAGATATTCTCTGAATTTTTCTTCTTTTTATTCTTTTTTATTCTAGAGAAAAATTTAGTTAGGAGCAATTTTACATATAGCAAACATAAAAATTATATTTGTATGTTATAACTATAGTTTGTATAATTGCGCTTCATAGTAGAATCATATTTGCTATGAAGCATCAGATTGTATAACTCGTTGGCAGAAGCTTCAGATTTGTATAATTTCGCTGGTAGGCCATTTGTATAAATCGCTGGCAGCCTCTCGTTTGTATAAATCGCTGCAGCCTCTCAATTCAACTTTATGTGCTTGTATATCAGCATAAAATTTGAATTTGTATACAATTAAATCGAAATAAAACATTTGTATATCAAATCTCTCTCTCTCTCTCTCTCTCGTTTTATATAACACAAATTATACATTGTAATTTGTATAATCTGTGTTTGTATAAAGCGAGAAAAAGAGAAAGGCAAAAGAGAACTAGGCAGAGGAAGATCTGTATTTGTATAATTATAAGTGTATATGACGAAAATATTGTATTCATATTTGTATATATAGTTTTCTCTCGCTTTATACAAACATAGATGCATTTTATACATTTGTGTTTGTATAAAAGCGAGAGAGGCGAGGGAGAGACTGGAGTGGCGAGTGAGAAACCTAGGGAGAGAGACGAATGCCAACTGTTTTCTACGGGTTACAATTAAATCAGTGGTTCTAACATTTAATTTGAATTAACAGTTTGCTATTTTATAAAATTTTTCTTTTTAGTTATCATGACTTCCTTTTTTAGAATCAAATAATAAGAACTTTGACTAAAATTTAACGATATATTTTTTCATCATATTAATACTTAAAAAATTGCAATTTATAGTACTTTTCATATAGTTTTTGAATATCAATTTAGTTTAAAATATCGAATTAACGTAATTCAATTTAATTTTTAAAATTAGACAAATTTTGAGCGAAACATGACAACTAAAAGGGGACGGGCGGAGTATTAAATTAACAAAAAGCATACAACTGATATTAGTAATTTCTAAAGTTAAAATGGAACATATCACTATTCAGATTTTATATTGATCATTCTGTTAAATTTCAAAATGTTAAACTTGAAAGTTCATATAAATTAAAGATTATCATCAGATTTAAAAAATAATTAATGTCCCCTTAAAACTAATATTTTGCTAATGGAAAATCCAGGCATGAAATGAATTTTTCTCCCCATATGTATAAGAAAAAATATTTCTGGTAGCATATAGTTGTAAAACAAAAAATATGTGACAAACCTATTTTTCCTTTGCTACAAATATACTTGGTCACATTCTCTTCACTGGAATTATTTACTATTTATACATAGTTGAAATCTTTGATCATTCTTTAATTTTTGAATAAATCTATTTGAAGAGTAAGTGACAAGTAAAAGTAGAGGTGTATAAAATCAAACCGAAAATTGAATCATACCGCAAATCGAGTTAAACCGAAAAAAAAAAATCGACTAATGGTTTGGTTTGACTTGATTTGGTATTGAGAAAAAAAAAACCCAACTATACTTGGGTTGGTTTGGTTGTAACTAAAAAGGTCAATCCGAGACCAAACCAACCCGACATTATATATATAATTTTTAAAATTTATTTTATACATAAAAGTATCTACTTTGATGTAATTTCTAAATAATCCTTATACATTTTCATAATTTTTATCTTTTAACATATTTTTTCAAGTTTTTTTAGACTTAGAATTTTGAATGGTCCAATAAAAGTTATAGTCCATAGATATTAGTAACTCTAATAAAACTCAATTCAAAATCAAATGAATACTAATGCTTTAAAAATAAATTAAGAGGAACTTTTGCATATAGTCACTCAAAAATAGCCTAATTACACTCCATAACTATAGTTTGCTAATTACGATTCGTAGCAACATGTTATAGGGAGGAGGTGTCGAGTGAGACTGGGAAAGGGAGGAGAGAGACGAGCAAGAGAGGGCATAGAGTGGGAGAGAGGTGAATTGTATATGTATATCGGTTAGATAATTGTATATTATACATATGTATTTGTGTATTCTGGCCAGAGAGATTGGGAAAGGGAGGAGAGAGGTGGGCGAGATTGGGAGAGGGAGGAGAGAGGCGAGCGAGAGAAGACAATAGTTTGTATAATTCACATCTCGTTTGTATAATTCGCAGGTACGTTTGTATAATTCATGTATTTTTGTATAATTGAGTAATATAAAGTCTGAATTATACAAATATAATAAAACTCAAAATAATGAATTGATACAAACATAAACGTATGAACTTTAAACACTTATACAAAATATATTATACAAATTACATTATATAATTATATTATACAAAATCCAAAAACTACACGTTTATACAAACTTTAAAAAGTTATATGCAAAAAGATTGAATGTATATGATGAAAAGATGAAAAACCAAAGGAAATCACCATCATATACAAATACAAACAATTGTATACAAATACAAAACAAACAAAGAATTGTTAGCTGCGAATTATACATATACAAACGTGACCAATTATACAAACTCGAAGTCAGCCACATAATTAATGCATAGTGTTAGTCACGAGTAGTAATTATAGCAAACTATAGCTATGATGAGTAATTAAGTAGTATAAGTTTGCTTAACCGTGTAATTTTCCCATAAATTAATTCCACATTAAGAATGACAATATGTTTAATACTTTGTTCTTAGTTTTACATTTGTTTAGACATTTAAGATACATAATATAATTTTAATTTTTCCTTAATGTTTAATCATGTAATTTATACTTATTAGACTTATTTTAGCATGATTTAATACTTTTAAATAATGATCATTTTCATTATGACTTATCAATTTGAAATATTTGTTTTATACGATTTCATTATTATTTTTTATTGAATATTTCAGTGTCATCACTCATCTTATATTTTGTGTTATTTTCTTTAAAAACACCTTAGATAGTTGTATTTTGATTGGACTAAAGAAATATTTGGAGCACAAGTTAATTATATGTTTGTATGAATATTTTATTAGAAAAATTCAAAAACCCGAAAAAAATTCGAGGTTTATTAATTTGGTTTGATTTAAAAATTTAAAAATTCGACACAAATGTTTTGATTTGGAATTTGAAAAACCCGAACCAACCCGAAAAAACTTGAGGTTGAAAAACCCAAAAAAGCCCGAGTTTTATTAGTTTGGTTTGGTTTATAAATTTGACACAAATAATTTGATTTGATAGTTGAAAAACCCGAACCAACCCGATCTTATACACCCCTAAGTAAAAGTGGACAGTATTAAATCAACCAAAAGTATAGAGCTGATATTAGTAATTTCTAAAGTTAAAATGGAACATATCACTATTCAGATTTCATATTGATCATTCTGTTAAATTTCAAAATGTTGAACTTGAATGTTCATATAAATTAAAGATTATACTCAGATTTAAAAAATAATTAATGTCCCCTTAAAACTAATATTTTGCTAATGGAAAATCCAGGCGTGAAATGCATTTTTCCCCTTATGTATAACAAAAGTATTTCTGGTAGGATATAGTTGTAAAACAAAAAATATATGACAACCCTATTTTTCCTTTGCTATTAATATACTTGGTCACATTCTCTTCACTGGAATTATTTACTATTTATACATAGTTGATATCTTTGATCATTTTGTTAAATTTCAATTGTTGTTATCTTGTACTTGGATTAAAATGGATCACAATAATAGTGAAACAAAGGACACTTTAGTACAATTATTGTCCCCCCAAAGGTTAGTATTTTGATATTCAATACAAACTTTGAACCTATACTAATTGGCATTTCATTGAATTTAAATTATATTACTAATCGTCTGTTAGTGTATAGAACTTAAAACTCTTCGGAATATGTCAGGTTGAGGGGAAAAGTTGCAGTTATAACGGGCGGTGCGAGAGGAATAGGAGCAGCAACAGCAAGAGTTTTTGCTGAAAATGGAGCTCATGTTGTGATTGCAGATATACTGAATGAAGTAGGTACAAGTTTAGCTGAATCTATTGGAGGTCGTTACGTGCGATGCGATGTTTCGAAAGAAGAAGAAGTTGAATCAGCTGTGAAAGTTGCAGTAGAATGGAAAGGAAGATTAGACATCATGTTCAACAATGCTGGAATTGCAGGCTTTGGAGGAAGCATTACAAACATCAAAATGGATCAGATGATGACACTCCTTGCTATAAATCTTCATGGAGTTGTTCATGGTATCAAACATGCTGCACGGACAATGATAGCAGGCAAGTAACTTTTGAACGAGTCAATAACCTGTCTACTTTTTAACTCGTCCCATTCAGCTCAATTGACACATAACTCTGTGCAAGTCAAAATTAGACAAACGAATTGAAACTGAGAGAGTGAATGTAAATGGTGCAGGTAAGCGTGGAGGCACAATCATATGTTCATCAAGTTCAGCTGCTATAATGGGAGGATTGGCATCTCATTCCTACACAATGTCTAAAGAGGCAATCTTAGGACTTGCAAGAAGCACAGCTTGTGAGTTAGGGGTTCACGGGATTCGAGTTAACTGTATTTCACCTCATGGTGTTCCTTCTGAGATGCTTGTGAGTGAGTTTCAAAAGTTTCTTGGTAATACAGAACTGAGACCTAATGAAGTGAGTTCAATTGTAGGGGAAAGAGGAAGTCTTCTACGTGGGAGAGGTGGAAGATTAGAAGATGTAGCACAAGCTGTGTTGTTTCTAGCTAGTGATGAATCTGGTTTTGTAACTGGACATAATCTAGTTATTGATGGGGGTTACACTTCAGCTTTTAGTCAAATGAGTTTTATATACAATGATTGAAGAAAAGAATAGAGGTAGTTAGTCATACATTTCTCTACGTACTTTCTCTAAGTAGAATATGTGCGTCTATTTGTTTTAAGTGTCTAATATCCAAAATTAGAGGGCATAGATGTCAGAAGGTCAAGTTTAAAAGACACGTCTATGTATCATGTTTTGTATCACATGTTAAACACATTTTACTTTCATTTATTTAAGCACGAGTCACATCACCAAGTTTGCAGTGGCGGAACAAGCTTCCCTTTACTTATGCATAATACAATGCTACTTAACTTAGTTCTCAACACACTGTTAAAACATAGCTCACGAGCCTATACGTACACATATCAAGGTAGATTGGTTTGGCGATGGAGTCACGAGAGTTGGTTTTCACATACACTCCGGTCCATGTAAATGGAGTGTTTTGCTTGGGACAATTTGCAAGACCCCAGGTTTTTCTGCCAAAGAAAAAAATGACTACTTAGTTAAGCTATAAAGCCATACTATATGCTGCTGAATTGTGCTATGATAAGAAGATGAATGTCCTCCAAGCCACCAATGGCTAAATTTCGAACAAGTTCATAATCATAGTCAGGAAAAAAGAAAATCTGGATATGCATACCGTCTCCGAAACCAGTTATAAGGTTTCTCAAACTGAATAAACGAATGGAAGATGCTTAAAAATCCTTCTCAACTCTCATTACAACTACATGTAATAATCATCATGAAGGAACTGAATAACCTCATGTTATCAAAATGATGCCTTCGATAGGAAATATATATATAAGGGTATAGGCTTTATTTTTATTTTTTTTTATAAGATGTAAAAAGATACAGAGAAGAGGGGGTCTAGGGCCTATCACAAGTTCATGAACTCATCACTTCTTATTCATTCCAAAACAAATCATTGAATCATGTGGTGTTCAGGTCAGGGGTGGAACTACGAGGGTGCAAGGGGGTTCAACTGAATCAATAAAACTTACTTGCAAGCTCAGAAACCTGCTCAGGAGTCAGCTTGGCAGCGAACCCACTAACCGCATGCTTGTAACTGTAAATCAAAGCCTCCTTTGCAGCATCCTCACTTTTGTACACAAAGATCAGTCAGTAAATCTTTCAATCTTATGTATACCGAATAATAGAAATGCACCTGTACTATAAAAAAAAAAAAAAGGGATCTGGAAACTCAACAACTAATCATCTGATCAGAGTCCTTCAAACCAAGCATGCATAATTATGATTTACTTTTATCTGGTACTCACTTATAAAGTTTTGGTAAAGTTGAGCATTGAGTTTAATCTTTACAGGAAAAAATATGCGTATCTAGTTACAGGAATTTTGATGGTACTAATATATTAGTTATCAACGGTCTCGTACTGTTTGAGAACAACATACCCAGTGATATCCTACAAAATGAGGTCTGGGGAGGGTAGAGTATATGCAGACCTTACTATTACCTCGTGGAGGTAGAGAAGCTGTTTCCAAAAGACCCTCAGCTCAAAATGTACAAACTGTGTTCTGTTTTTGTGGGGGTGGGGAACCTCTACAGGAAAGAATACCTCTATCTAGATAGAGGATTTTTTATATTACTATAGTATATTAGTTTTCAGTAGGTATCATACTGTACAGGGCTACAGGCTACAGTCTAACTTATCAAAAGTCCACATTAGAAGGTCATTATATTAGGGGTCATTTGGTTGGAAACAAGTTATCTCGGGATTAATTATTCCGAGACAAGTCATCACTAAAGTATAAATGGTGGATAAATAATCTAGGACTTTCCTAATACCTCCAACCAAACGCATGATAAAATAGTCTTGCATTTATACCTCGAATTATTATACCTTATACCTCACACCAATATATAGATGTGATTTGACCGTAGAATTCCAAAACTTAAAAGATATCAAGAATTGAAGCATCAGAACAACAAAAATGCAATATTTAACACAATTAACAAGAGTAAGTGTGTATCCACTTTCTTTTCTACCACTTACAACACGCCAAAATTAACAAGAATGGGGAATGTGTCTATTATACCCAAAAAGGTTTATTTATGCAAATGAAATTACAAGAAGAAAATATCAATCGATACAGATAATTAGTTCAAATATGAAAGTAGCAAGAATCAAAATCTAGACAAGCAAGAAAATGACAGAAAACAAAAACCTGCCAAGAACAGAAGCTAAGGTCTTGATGTGAAACTCCTCAAGTTGATGATCTTGAGGATTTTCAGTATGAACAATATACACTTTTGCTTCTGTGGATGGTGGTTCAGAATCTGTCATTGCTGCAACAAAAAAGAAAACCAAGAAAATGATTTGGATTTTCTGCATCACTTTGATTTTCTTGATAATACGTAATTAACAAGGTTATAATTAATCTTAGCAAAGTGAGGCACTTGAAACTTTTTTATTTAACAGAAAAGAAAAACAATGGCCCTGTCTCTGTCTCTATTCCTGCATGCTACAGCTGGAGGACTTTGCCACGCGTTGGTTGCATGCCTGCTTTACCAATTCGGTTTTGGCATTTTGGCAAATGTGAAATAAGAAATGGTCAGTTTTTTTGTTTAATCATCCCATTAATTCATATTTGCTTACTCAACCATTCAACAATCCTATTCATTGACTCAACTAATTTCAGATTAAAAATAAAAATTGGAGGAATTCATGGGCAATTTTCTAAAGTTGGCAATACTTTTCACTTGAGAAATATCTTTAAGTCTTGTATATTTTGAATACCTAAAGTAAGATTGAATTATGTCATTTTGATACTTTTCGTTGAGTTGACAACTTGGGTGTGATGTTCACCTCAAATTGGAATTCATTTGTCATGCTATAGTTGTATCTTCCCAGATTGTGCTTTCTGTGCGATGGACAAAAAACAGCCTTCACCTTTTTTGCTCAAAAGGATACTTGAAACAAAAATAAACGCATATCAAAAAGGCTATAGTTTTACAAATATTTATTGAAGAAACTTGGGGGTGGGGGTGGGGGTCTAGTTAAAAGAAAAGAGCTGCTATCTCTGTAAATCAATCAATCATGAAGAATATAACTGAGCTAGTTCCTGTGAGAAGGCCTTCTTAATGACATCCCTCTTCAGCTTCAAGGCTGCAGTCACAAGCCCAGATTCTGGTGTCCATGCTTCCGATAGCAACTTGATCTTTGCTGGGATCTCAAACTTCTCCAAACGAACACCCTTCGCTGCCTGTACAAGACACAAGTTCAATGAATTAGAGGAACCATAATATTTCACAAAGTAACCACCACACTGCAGTCTAGACAACAAAGGATTCAACTCCGGAAATATGGAGTCGAAATGCTCAAACATGCCAAAACCAGTTAATCCAACAAATGTGAAGGTTGGCAGACAAATGGTTAAATAGGAAAATACATCTTTGCTTATGATAATTGAAAACAGAAAGAAGCTCGATAACTTTGCATGTATGAGAAAACTACCTTCACTAAGGAAGCATACACCTCCTTGATAGTTTCTTCCTTCTGACATAACTCTTGAAAATCGCCAAAGTTAATTCCATGCTTCCTAGCCCAGTCTTCCACAGCAGCTTGAGCGGCCACCACTATAGCTACACAATAACTATGGAAAGGATCGGCATGCAACATTATATTGTCAACATAGGGACTGACAATAAGAGCAGCCTCAACCTGCACATGACATATCAACTCCCACATGTGCAAATGAAAAAAGAAAAGCGGGGGAGTTGCGGTACTGAAACCAGGACAAATTCATCTAACAATGTGCATATAATTCATATGCTAGAATAAAGATACCATATAAAATACTAGATCGCACCTTCCCCAAGGAAACATATTCCCCGTGTTGAAGTTTAACAATGTCCTTTTTACGGTCAATTATCTCAAGGCAACCATCTGCATGAAATTGCCCTACGTCACCTGTGTAGAACCAGCTCATTCCTCTGTCGTCAACCTTAGTACAGCAAAAAAATTGTAATTTATCGACCAGTCACATTTGTAACATAAATACTCATCGGAGCAAACAATTTTAGAGCAATAAGTACCTTGTACACTTCTTTCGTCTTCTCCTCATTTTTAAAATATCCAACGGTAACATTTGGTCCACCAATAACAATTTCACCTCGAGGCATTGGGGAATCACTTGTTAGATATCCACCCTCAGCCCAATCTATCAACTACAGATGAAAGTACTACATTAATTAAGAGTATTATCTGGTGAAAGCTAAAAAAAATTGATTCAGAAGCAATTATAGAGCTGTTACAGTTTCTCATGACTTGAACAGCAAAAAAAGTTTGGAAAGCAAGATGATTATAATGTAATAGGGGGGGGGGGGGGTGGAAGAACAGATATTTGGGGTGTGTTCGGTATGGAGGAAAATATTTTCCAATTTTCTCATGTTCGGTTGGTCAAAGTTTTGGAGAACACCTTCTCTAGGAAAGTACCTTAAAAATGAGGAAAATGACTTCCCAAGTGGAAGCAGGAAAATAAGCTCCACCAGTGGGATTCCACATTGATTGTGACACACCTCATTTTCACCCCCACCCATGTAGCCCCCATCCCCAAAACTACCCACCCCTCATAGTATTTGTCTAGATTATAGACAAATGCTTTTAGGATAATTATCTTTTTGTTACATACCGAACACAAGAGAATAAGTAAGAAACCACTTATTTTCCCGGAGAACATTTTTCAAGAAAACATTTTCCTTCGTACCAAACACACCCTTGAAGTACAGACATTGTGATAGATGTTATGATGGATCATGATCAAGTACTCTATCAACTTACAATAGAACCATCTCAAACTTAAACCATATAAAGATGGGCACAGGAACAAGAGCATTACATAAAAGATGAAAAGAAAACAACAGGATTTAACAAATAAATGTGAGAAATGAACGTAACAAGATTACTACAATGCTCTCTGAAAGTTTGAAATGCATAATTCTTGACCTGAAAATGGGGTAAATTTTACCTAGTTGCATAATTATCTACTACTCTGTCAACTCACAATGGAACCATCTGAAACTTAAACCATATAAGGATAGGCACAGGAACAAGAGCATTACATAAAAGATAAAATGCAAACCACAGGATTTAACAAATAAATGTGAGAGATGTAAGTAATAAGATTACTACAATGCTTTCTTAAAGTTTGAAATGCATAATTCTTGACCTGAAAATGGGGTAATTCTCATAATTGGTTAGACAAATGAAGTAATAACTATAGCAGTATACATGAATATAGAGGAATGTTAAGCTTTGACTCTGCTTATTCTTCTTTACCTTGATGTACGAGCAAGGAAGTGGAGGACCAACACGTCCAACAGAAGTATCATCATAATCACTAAATGTTCCACCAGCACAGGTCTCAGTAAGACCATAACCTTGGCCTATTGGAGCACTAAGGAAAATAAACCAAGTAAGATGAGAAGTCTGCAGAAATAAAAAAGATGCTAGCAAGAAGAGAAAACAATGTAAAGCTGCATATTATTTGCCACTGTTATTGTTGACAATAATTTAGGTAAGTATCAATTTAACCCACACCAGAACATGTCTATTTTGATGGAAGTGGATTCCTTTATTAAAGCATCACGCTTTTTGTTAATTACCATTGAATTTCATCATTCAAGTAATTCATGATGCTAGTTATTAATTAGAACAAAGGGTGAACACAAGAAAATAAATGGCCACTCTAAAAGTCTAAAGGTTAGGTTTTCTCAGGATTCTCTTCCTACAATCCAGCAAACAGGGTAAGGCAGATATATATTTTCAAGTCATCAGCTTCTAGATTTACATCATTAGAACAGCAGATAGACAAACATGAACAATCATTACGTTGAAGTTTTTATAAATTGGACATTATTTCAGAAACAATGGCAAAGAGAACTTAAGGGGTAGAACAAACCCCTGAGGAACATCAACAGTGTTCTTTGGACACTTTATATTAGGACAGTTAGTGGCAACTACAACCTAAGGAGAGGAATAAAACTCTCATCGGCAAGACAGCAACAAGAGTTCCTATTTCCACCACAATAACTACCCACCTCTTTAGTAGTTGTTTATAGAAGTTGGTAAAAAAGTGCAAAGTGGTGAGATTTCATGTATGCATTAGATTGTTGAAAGTAATACTATGTGCAGCCAGATCAACCTGGAGACTATAAGAAGCAGGTGGTATTGAAGTTGAGAAGGTTACTCTTGCTGCAAACTTATCTCCAGAAGTGGGTAACGCATTATACATTGTGTATATCAACAAAACACTTTAGATCATCAACTCAATGGCTTATGGATCATGCTAAGAGGTCAATTCGAACTTTATATATTAGTTTCATGTGATATTAAACTAGTGAATCCCTTAAGATCATCATCTTCTGGGTTGAGAGGTCAAAATTACCACAATCAGAAATGGGGGAATAATTTCAGAGTTACTCACCCAAGGCATATGTTGATAAATCTCTGAGTATCACCTGAGAGAGGAGCTCCTCCTGACAGGATAAAACGGATACGGCCGCCAAGAATTGCTTGAACCTTCTTAAACACTAAAAGGTTCCAGAAATGTCTTTCTAAGCCCCAAGCTCCAAGCCAATTACCATTAATTGCAGACAGTCTACGAGAATATGCCAAATCAAACAGTTTTTTGGATAATCCGCCTGCAGCATCTACCTGAGTTTTACCAATGTTAGTTTTACGTACCAACAACATGTAATATGTATGCAGAAGCAACCAAATGAACTAAGAAAATATATATTTTGATTCCTCAGTTATACCTTTTTACGCACGCCATCTCGAACCCGATCAAGAATGGCAGGGACAGCTGCCATCACAGTTGGGCTTAACGCAGAGGCATCTCCTTTTGTTCCTTTCTTTATCTTATTTGAAGTATCAGTAAGGGTCAGAGGAGAACCATATCCTATAGAACCACCAATCCCAGGTACTATGGTCTGCAGAAAATATCAGATTTTTAATTTAATAGAAAGAAAGTAAAGACATGAATAAATCATACACCCAACAAATTTGGTCAAAATTGGTGCATTACCTCTGCTGCAAGCTCGAGAATATGAGCAAGCGGCAGGTATGCTAAGTAAACATCCTTGCTTCCAAGACCGGGTACAATTGTCAGAACAGCAGAAGCTGTAGCTAGAACATTCCTGTGTGTCATCATCACACCCTGTGCACCAGATAAAATGTTAGTGATTTTGTAATGACTGTAATTTTTTCTTCCTAGAGATTTCTTGACTCATCCAAGTGCATGAGGAAGAAAAAGATGGAATAAAGTTAGGAAAATTAGATTTTCCTACTACACAGTGGCAAACGTTTTAAGCATTTCCTAGACCTTTACCATGAAGATCTTGAATTAAAACAAGAGTAAGAAAATCCCGAGTCACTATTATATTCAATTATCATGTTTTTTATGCGTTTTTCTCTCTTTTATACTATTATCTTAGTTCTTTCATCTACTTTTATGGGTATACTGGCAATCACCTGTTCCTCCAATGGCTAAGGCTCAAACGTAATTTTCCAACCAAGAAAGAATAAGACTATTTTCACCAATTTGAAGCAGAAGATTGAGAGTGTCGCAACTAACCTTGGGCAGACCAGTACTTCCGCTGGTATACATGATCACTGCAATATCAGCTGCGAGAGGTAAATCTGGGTCAACAGGGTTTCCTCGGCCAAGAGTTTCCACCTCAGAAAAGGTCTTCAATACCCAGTTGCTCCCTGCAGCAACGATGGCACTTGATGGAATCTCATTGTCTATGCATATCACACGTTTGACTGTATCAAGTTGTCCACTAATGTCTACAAGTTTCTTTAGTTCCTTTTGCCCACAAATGACAGTAGTAACCTCTGTCTGGAGAAGAGAGCTAGTTGACAACAAGCTATGTAGCAACACTTGAAAAGAACAGAAATGAACATTTGAAAGAGTACAAGAAAACACAGAAATATCTAATGAGCAATACATAGGTATCAGATTAAGGTTCCCATAGCTTGTTTTCCAGCACAGCAATAATATCTGAAAGAAAGGAATTTAAAATAGAAGTATGATGGAGGCAAATTGTCAATTTTCAAGTTCTCGAAATTTAGGTCTCGAATGGATGAGTTGCTGCAGTACTATATTGGTACTGGCTAACATTTTTTTAAATAAAGTTTACCCTTTAATGATTTACAAGAAAAAACCTTGCATGGATAAGTCAGAGTTAAGCTGTAAAAGTAGAATGCTGTGCTTTTCTAATTTCAGCCAGAAGCATGCTATTGGTTCACTGAAGAGATTATGACACCCTCAAATAGATCCAAAAAGAACAAATCTAATGTGGAGGCTCTGCCAGAGATTATCAGTTTCACCCAGAAACAAACAATTTCATCGGCGTGGGTACTTCATTTATCAATTTACCTGTTTTACAATACTTCATTTATCAATTTACCTTTTTACAATACCACTGTCTAGAGTATTTTAATATCTTCTATGTTTTAAGGCTTTCCTTGTGTGACTGTCTCCTATAGAACTTCAACGAAGTTATATAAGTAAAAGCAGATTCTGACCTACATGGGGGGTATGGAAGAAAACATATTTCATTTCAAACAGCTTCACACGCTTAAGTGGACAGTACCAGTCGAAAATGAAGATCTAATAATCCACAGAAACTAAAGATAGTAGAGAAGGCAAGTCAGACCAGTGCTTGACAACAGATATCAGTTAAAAGAACGAGTTAACATGACATCAAGGTCATATCTGATAACTGACTTCGAGGTTTTAGTGAATATGATTATCATTCTACCATACCTGATCTTTTATCCTAAAGTTGTACATTGATAATCTTGAAATTGCATGTCACTTCACGAAACGAGATCTTCAATTTCTATCATAACTAGGAAAAGTATTTTTAGCATAAATCCTTGCAGACCATGTTTCTCCATTTAAATTCACCTCAGGCCAACATTATAAAAGTATTCTTTGTTCTTTATTAATTGAGACAGTTCCAATTACTACATCTGATCCAGGATTGGGCACATAATGGTGGTGTCACTAGTACAAGTCTCCAAGTATGATCTCTTTCTTATGCATTAAACACTATTCTTGAACCTGTTTTGTGTGCATGAACTGATTCGTGAGTGAGAGAAAAAGAGAGAAACAGGAAGAAAGATAGAGCAAGAGAGATAATTGACCTGATTTAGTGAGTAACACAAGGCCTCTTCACCAAGTGATGCATAAATAGTAACCACTGTCACATTGCGTCTGAAGCAACTCTGGTGTAAGCAAAGTGACTCAATGTTATTTCATTGACATGGAAAAAAAAAAAAACTTGATTTGGATATTACTAGAATCCTAGTCGTCTATAAACTAGTAAAAAAGAATATTGTCTCTTGGAGTATTTCTCGAATCTACAAATGGTCATCAGTGCAATCAAAGACTGCAAAAGAAACCTCTTTGTTCAGTTAGAACAAAACAGATATGTACCTGTAATGCCATTAACCATTCTTCACATGTATCAGCAAAAATGGCCAGACGTTCTTCTCTTTGGTGCCCAAGTAGTGCCAAACCAGAGGAGAAATTGCACACAATCTCAAATGCCTGACCATAACTCAACCACTCATAATCACCCAAGTGTAGTTTCTCGAATGACCTTCCATCTGCAGATACTTCCATCTCTCTGGAAAGCAGTTTCCGAGTTCCTAGTAACTTCTTGTGATAGTGCTTTTTGCATGAATACTCAAAAAGCTCTGCCAGGGTTGTGATTCCATCCCATGCTGTTTCTACTGGTGCATTGAACCGACTGTTTCTGATAGCATAGCCAGGTTCACCACCAACATCAGCAGGCAAGCCTCGCTTTTTTCGACTTCTTCTATTCTGAAGGAGAATAGTTACTACCAGAGGAACAAGAACACCAGCAACATAAGGCCCCATATACTTTACCCTGAAAAAAGCAAAAAATACACTGTCTCAGACTGGTTGCAGATATTGGTTAATGTTTTCGAGAGTGATTAAACCAAGAACATCAAAAATTAGATTAAAATGATTACCAAAATATGCAACATAACTTCTAAAATAATTAGCCCCTAAAATTGGAAGTGAATTATATGTATCATCTAAGGAGAGAGGGAAGACAACAAAAAGGTTCTCAACGGTAATTATACTACAGACATGAATTCCTTCCCCCTGAAACAAGGAAGAACAAGAAAGACCAAGAACATCTGCAATTCAACAATGTCAGATATTTTGTCATATTTTGAGTTCTTCCTCTGTTTCCATTCTTTCCGTTACCACATTATTTCGGTGTGTTACTGCTTCCTTTCCCTTGATGCTCTGTATTGCTCCCTTTGCTAATTGACATGTTTTCCCCATTGTCGTATTCCCTTTTTTCGTAAATACTTTAATTTGCTGCACTTGAGCAGGGGGTCTTTCAGAAACAACAACCTCTGTACCTCTCTAAGGTCTGCATGCACTCTACCCTCCTCAAACTCCACTTGTGGAATTACTCTGAGTATGTAGTTGTTGTTGTCTTCCTTTTCCATTCTTATATTCTAAAGGGAAATCATCAAAAGATATGCATTTGGTAGCAAGCAAGAACAAATTAAGAAAAATTAAAAAGGAAACTTTCTTAGACTTCTTTTTTTATAAGTATGGTGTCTGGGTCAACTTGTGTGCACCTCAACGGGATACCTGTCGCTTCCCACCAGCAACAACAACAATTCGACGGGATACCCATCACGTCCCACCAGAAACAACAACAATTCGACGGAATACATGTCACCTCCCACCAGCAACAACAAGAAGTACCAAGTAATTCTATCTAACAAATACTCCGCAAAAACATAACCATCATATCAACAGGTGTGCTCAAATTGAGACAAAAACTACCTAATGGTTGAGTGATGTGGTAATTAGCTAATCCTAATTTGTTTTTCTTTTTTTCCACTTTTTTTATTACTTCAAAAAAAATGGCATAGTACAATCTAAAAAAAAAAAAAAAGCTACAGTTCCTAAATTGTATCGAGTCTAATTTTACAAGAAAAATAATACTCTAATAATCATGACAACTTAACAATCTAGCAAGCTCAAACAATCTATCAGATAGTTCAAACCGCTTCAATAAAAATTGAATAAAATGAATGTGAAGAAAATGAAAATCAAATCTATAGCCTTCCAATTAGCAACACATTAAACATTAGTTGATGTTAATTCAATTTACTAGTGAATACATCCATGTGTGGAGCGGCGAAGAAGAAGAGGAAGCAGCATACCTTGAAGAAGAAGGGGAGAAATTGAGAAAGGAGAAGCGTTCGTATTGGGGGGTTTATTAAGGTTTGGGCGGAGGGATCGAGAGAGAGTTGGAGTTTCAGCCTAACAGTTCAGTTACTGTTAAAAAGCTGAAAACGCTTGTTTTCTTGTGTCAACTATTTCTGATTTCGATCAAACACGTACGCTACCGCTTGATTTGGGTGATGGAGATTGTACACTCTGATTCCATTCATCCAGGGACCACCCTCTTTCTAAACTCCCTTACAACTCAACTACTATATACTCACATTAGGCCCAATTTTATATTTATTATTAAATTTATATTTTTATAACGTCTCAGGTTTGTTTGTTGTTAATTAAAATGATTTTGAGCATATTTTCATAGATTATTTTTTCTAGAAAAATTACACCGTCACGATTCAGCTGATGTGATCGTGAGTAGCTCCCACACTAACCTTCTAATGAGAGAAAATCATCAAATCCAAGACTTAGACAATTTAAGATCATTAAAAGATAAAATAATATTTAAATTCAGCTAAGTTTTTTTATAAATAAAAGCCAATATTTTAGTTTGATACGTAAATAAATCAACATCTAAGTAAATCCCTAGGAACAAAAAGTCATTGTACAAGAACTTCTAAAGTATATCAAGTCTAATAGAATTCTCCAGAACTAAATAAAAAACAGAGGGTCTCATTGTCTGGAAGATAGACAACAAGATAAGGACTACTGTGAAGATCCACAGGTAGCCTGGAAATGGAGCACTCACCCTTGGATCAAAAGTGTGCTGGCACACGCTGGAACTAGGGTCTCGAAGGAGCCTCCGGAATGTGTTTGGCACTCAACAAAAGAAGAGTACATAATAGTATCAGTACAAACCACTTTGTACATGTAGATATCATAGGTCGACTTAAGTTAGAAACATGGAACACATAAGTTAAACAACAACTTGACCAAACATTCAACACATAGCAACAATCCATCAATCGACAAGTATAAGTATAATCACAATAAAATAGCCCATAACAGATAACATGTCGCACAACCAACAAGTATCTCAATGTTTCAAAAGAACTCAAATACACTCACACATTAACACTAAGGTGTACACACACGCTAAAGGTCTTATTTATGCCTAATATCAATGACCTGCAGGACCAGTTTTGTTCATATACCGAATCGACGTGGTACTCAACCCTCCAAATATATGTAACCACTGGTTCGAAAGTTCACCTCTGTTTCGACCACTTATAAAGTTGTAAGGCCATTGTTATCCTTACCACTCTCACACACATATGACTCAGTATATCATAATTATAAGTATACTTGCAACATAGAGATTCAATGATTTCATCAAGCAATAACTCATGCAATCTTAAGCATCATAATCACGTCATTAATTATTGTCATGTTTGAAGACCATTTAACAAGCATTCACTTGAGAGCATGCATGGATAGTCTAAACTCCAATTAAATCATAATCTACTTTGAATGAAGAGCCTGGATGCAACCTATTCCACAAAAGTCCTGTCTTTTCTCAAAGCTTCAAATCATTCACGGTGTAAAATAAATAAAAATACAATATTCAATCACTTATTCTATAATTTTGGCCTTAGGGACTAAATCCTTCTAGTTTTTCCTCATAGCTTAAACCATCAAGTTAGAATTTTTCACTCATCAATTTCCCCATATTTTATGTTAAAGGGAAGAAATATTATGCTAGAAAGTACAATTTAACAACCTAAAATTATTGTTATACCCATTTAGGCGTACCCATGAGTAATTCTTATCGATCACGAACCTAGAGTCTGAATCCAAGAATTCTCCATTTTAATGATCACATGAGTTAAACGATTAAATGATATTAGAAGCAAATAATGAATTTAACTTGACGATAGAAAAAATCTAGTAAGTGGAAAATCGCATCTCTCAAGTCTAAGGAAGAATATTTGGATGTTAGGGAGAAACTAGGGTAAAAAATCATGAACAAGGGCTTGAGTGACTTTCAAAGGCTGCTATGATGGCCACTTGATCGCTACAACTGTCCCTTTATGGAAAGTAGTTGTTAAAGCAATCCCTCGGCTTGGCTGAGGGAGGCTATGGCGGTGGGGGTCCCTCTATGGAAACCACAAGAAGTAACTTGGAGGAGAGTTTCCAAGACTCTTTATCATACACATAGGATTTTAAGACGACACAAATATATCATATCACAAAAATCATAGAAATTGAAGTTTTACAAAAAAAAAAAAATCTCATTCTGAAAGTTTTTATGGATCACTAAGATCCTTACTAACATAATCTAAACACAAATTTATTAAATGCTACACCACAAATCATAGATAATATTTGAACCCGCAATATCATATTTTTATTAGAAACTGACCTACTTTGAAATTTACCAAGTCTCATCCAAGGAAAAATTTTATAAAGGTGCTTTCTTAACAACCAAGGTTATAACAATGGAATGAATCGTTACATCAGATATCAATTAAATAATTATTCATCCCTGAACGATACTAAAACATATGAGAAATAAACTAAGGTGGTGAATAACATCGGATACTTGGTACGCATGTCTGCTTCGGTCTCCCAAGTGGTCTCCTCAATCGTATGATTCCTCCACTAAAACTTTACAAACGTAATCTTCTTAGTCCTCAGTTTACGAACAACTTTATCAAGAATGACAAATAGTTTCCTCTTCGTAAGAGAGATTCTCATGTTAATCCCAATGGATGATGTAATTACCATCGCTGTGGAACTTTTTCAATACATACACATGGAACGCGGGTGAACTCCTGTCAAACTCAGAGGCAATGCTAATCTATATACTACCGACCCCACACACTAAGGATTTTCAAACAATCCAAACTTATCCTTCTTTTCAAATTGCATAACCTCTTTCACAGGTGACACCTTAAGCAACATATGCTCACCCTCCATAAAATCTCACTCTCTATAGAGTGTATGCCTCTTACCTTTTGACCTGCGTATTTTTTTTGCCTGGGCCGCTACCATCTTTTCTTAATAAACTTTACACCAACAAATCATTTAAAAGATTTGTACCCTATAGTCTCACATCTATAACATCAAACCATCCAATGAGAAATCTACATTTTCTCCCATACAAAACCTCAAATGGCGCCATATTTCCTCCTATACAAGATCTCAAATGACGGCATGTCAATGCTTGAATGATAACTATTGTTATATGAAAATTCAAAAAAAAAGTATAAATTGATCCAAATAACCCCTAAAATCTGTGACACAAGTGTGGCATGTCTTTTAATATCTGAATCGTCCACTTGAAGTAACCATCAGTTTGAGGGTAAAATGTTGTGATAAGATTCAATTTAGTTCTCAACTTCTCATGTAGTTTTACCCAAAGGTTAAAGGTAAATTACGTACCTCTATCACAAAAAATCGAAATGGGAACCACATGCAGCCTAACCATCTCTTTATGATATATCTTAGCTAAGTTCTATATGTTATAAGTTACCTGTACCGGAATGAAATGGGCAGACTTAGTGAACTTATCCATAATAACTCATATCCAATCATACTTCACTAATGTCTTTGAGAAATCCAACAACAACATCTATATCTATCATCTCTCACTTTTAATCAGAAAAGAAAATGGCATCTAGCGAAGTGTACCTTCAGTCTTTTGATATTCGTACTTAACCTAACCTACTGATAGCTTTGACACTTAGCCATAAAATCAACTATGTCTCGCTTCATTTGACCCCACAAATAATGTAACACCCCTAAAATAATAAACAAGAGTCGCATGTCGATTTACCATTGCTTATTACTACAATATGTTTTACTCTCTTGTTGGGAACTTGAAATTTTGTGATAATTGCTAGCTTGTTTAGCATAAATTATATCGTAAATTATGGGATTTTTATTGGGGTATTTACATAATAGTATAATTAGAATTTTGTAGAATTGTAAAAGGATGTGAAGGATATATAAATATAGGTGTATATGTATGCATTTTGGGCAGCACACAACACTATTTTGGGCAGCACCTTCATTGGACAAGTGTACAAGTGATAAACATCACTTGTTTGACTATATATTTTCACTCCTCTTTGAGATAATTTCAGTTCCTTGAAGACTTAGAACCTTAGAACCCTAGATTACCATTTGTTCTTCAAAATCACAAGAGAAAAACTTGGTCTTTTGGCTGGAATTCGAGACACACATTGTTTTTGGTAAGTAGTCGAAATCTATTTTTGTAGCTGAGTAGTATGTATTACGTTTAGAATATCTCGTTCTCTAGAACTCCGTTTTGGGTGAATAAATATGATTTGGAAAGATAATTCATATACCTACAACTCTTATGTTTATGTAAAACTCTAATTTAGCTGTTATGGATTTGAAATATGGGACTTAACACAGGACAAGTTCTGTCCAGATTTCGGATTTAGAAATCCTGTATGAATCACTGTTAGTGTATCGATGATATCTTTTTGTACAAAATGTATTTTTCGGTGATTCTTATTGGGTTGCAACCTTAAGAGATGTACCTACATCTTTCATGAAGGCTATAAAGTCTAGTTTTGCCTTTTTCCTGTTCAAATATAAGTTACAACATGGGGTACTAGACTGGCCAGAATCACTGTTTTGGGAACATAGTTGCATCTGTGCAGACTGACCTTACTTGTGATGATAATCCTGTTTTATTTCTATATTATTGAGATACTAAGAATTAAAGAAGTTATTTAATTGCATTTTTAAGGTGGTATATACTTGTGAACAAGTTGAGGACCTTGATACGTTGGTTGGTGTACGGTTTAAACTCGCGGAGTTGTGTTGGACTGTTCTACGCTAAAGCATTGAGGTTTGTGTATAAACTTGTACTTGCACTCTTTTAACTGCTGGTATATCTGAAAGTTGATCCTGATACCTTGGTTACCTCTTGTCACTTTGCATTGTCGTGTTGGTATGGCGCTTGTGTAACTCGCTCACTTGTACGGATTGTTTGATCACTTGGCACTCTTGTTGGGACCTTGTCCTTCTTGTGGCTGTGACTTTGTCACTATTGGCATGCCTCTTGATTTGGATCATTTCCCATCTTGACTTTGGATTTTTAGTCCATCTTAAGAATGGAAGTTGTCCATTTTAAGTACGAACTAGGAAGCCATTTTTAATATGGTTCTTGGTTCTCTTGACTATTGGGCTGTGACCCTTCTTGATACAGGGTGTTGGCCTTCTTGATACTTACTTGTGCCGGGTGTGACGATATGAGGTATATATTGGGCGATCCTTGTTATTGAATCTCTTGAAAAATGGTGCTATGAGCGTTCTTGTCATTTGTATCTTTGAAAATCGAACTTAATACTCGTTATATATCGTTACTTGATTTATTTATTATGTTTCAAGTATGCTGCTCATTGATTTGAAAAAAAAAATAGCTTGGTGAATTTTGAGGACTCCGAACATATAGTTTTTACACCACTAAGCTATATGCTTAGCGATAGTTGTTTCTATCGTAGGGGCTGATCGAGGGGAGGTATGAAGCTGGCCATTGGAGATGCAAATTTTGAGAACTTTAAAGAAGATCACATTTGCATATAGGCATCTATATTTTGTATAAACTTTGGGACTTATACATGATCTATGTGTTGTATATTTGCATGAATTTTTGAGGGCTAATTGGATCATGTCACCATGGTTTGTAATATAAGTATGGCTACATGTTTTGTTTATTTGGGGTGTGTAAGCCCAAGTTTTATAATATATTACATTTCCTACTTGTTTGAAATGCTCGTATGAAGCATGAACCCATTTAGTTTGGGTACTCGAAAGTTGATAATATTTTTTATTATTATCATTATTTACTTGCATGAGGACAATATATGCATAAAAATATCTCGTGATTTATTTGCGTATAGTAATTGAAAAGGGTCGTTACAAATAATGTTTCCTCAAATCACACACATCAAGATGTACAAAGTACCTCGATCTATGAGCCTCAACAAGAATGATACGTATTAAATCTCCAACATAGGGCACTCAAACTCATCCCTTAATACGCAAAACAACTCAAACTCATCCCTTGATACGCAAAACACCTTCACCATCAAGAATGACCTCGTTGGTCTCACTTTGCACAACTTTGTCACAAATCTTACTCAATGTTACATTTTCAAATTGCCCAATCTTAATTTGATCCAGTAATATAGAGCGTGCTTCTATACTAGCTAGTAATCCACACCTTCAAATATCTCAAGTAGAATTAGACTTTAGCCAAAGCCTGCACTTTCCTAGCCAATAGATGTCTGGTAAATGCGAAGTAAGTCAAGTGTCACGACCCAGGGGTACCCCCTAGACGTAACACGACGTACTTGACCCCGAAGGGGTCGCATACAATCCCTTAGCATGATCATAGATATGCAGAAAATTTAAAACTTTTACAATCGAAGTCCAACTCCTTTTTCATAAAGAAAATCATAAGAGTCTAGACCTTGCCTCATTCACCATCTAAAACATAGGAATACAAAGTTTGGGACTTAGCCCATTACATCAATAAAGTCTCAATATAAGAAGTACAATAGGAACTAAGAAATGGATAATCCGTCCTCAAACTTGGGGACTCACAACAACTTGGAGATAAGCAATCCAAGTCTTCTTCAAGAACGGAAAGTGTATGTCACCTAGCTGGAACCTACACTTATCAAAATGTAGAAGAAATGAGTTAGCACATAAAGTACTAAGTATGGAATCCTTGAAATATGATAAAAAAAAAAAGACATTTTAGTTGAAAAGTACGCATTTGTCAAGTTTGAAAAGCAACATGCATTTTCAATGTACAACACAAGTCATAATCACATTTATACTTTTAACATAGTGAAACCATTACCTTAGCAACCCCTAAAGAACACTTGTGCAATATATGATTGGCATCCCATAATACCAACCCTACCAAGTACTCTTTTGAAGCTACCTTAGTCATACATATCACCTTTAGACCTCATCATAATCAATAGTCATAAGTAAGGAACTAGTCATGTACATTACTTGAACATAAGGAAAGTCATTCATATCAATTATCCATTCAACATACATGCATACATTCATATCTCATCATATCATAAAGGAACCATCCCATAACATCCTACTAAGTTTACTTGTGCAATGTAAAAGTGAAGTCCCATACCCCCAGTCCTACTAAGTAAACTCACCAAGATGTCATAGGTTAGTTCATGTCTCATTCATTATCTTGTCATATAGGAAAGAGTAGACATAACCGACATCGATCATGTGAGCTAGATGGAATCCGGTGTCATGTAACCCCACACCGAAATAAGGTGTCCTACTTGCCTAAGGTAGAACTAACATGTTTAGTCTTTAGGTGGATCCACTAGCTAAAGTCCTATGTTGGCACATAGTTATGAGATAGGGAGATTGCTTCTAGAAACCCGACCTCTTGCATTGGTGGAAGGGTCTTTACCTCACTTTCCATATCCACTCGGTGCTAAGCATTATTTCCCAAATCATACATAATTAGTTTTGAATTCCATTTACATGTGCGAAGGAATACTCTATCCTTCATTCAACACAATTCATTTAAATCGTTCATAGATTCATTAGAGGTGAGGATGGACTTTCAACCTTAGAATCAACTTCACATGTGAGTAAGCCTTTCACATTATTCTTCATAGTGTTTCATGAGAATGACCTTTCAATCAACACAACAACAACATCATCATACTAGACTACTCATACATAATCAAGTGTAAGGTAAGGGAAGAACAACCTTTCAACAATACCATAATTTACACATTAGTCATAGGAGATTCACTTTCTAAGTGAATCAATAGTTCATACACAACTTTCATCAATATGTACAAACCCTAGCAATTTACCCCTTTCAAGGTCATAAATCATGTCTCACAATTACACCTAGAGATACTACAATAGGCATGAATAAAACAAGATTCAATAACTAGATTAGCATAGATACAATTCATAGTAATCAGAGGGTTTGGATCAGAGAGAGTGAATTGGGGGACAAGCTTGGGGAGACTAAGGCTCGACCCATGCCTCCTAACCACGGAGCGTGGTTCCACCCACGACTCGTGGGTGCCCAATCGTGGGTCATGCTGTATTTTACAGCTTTTGGACCTTCCCTTGGGTCCTCCTCAAGGACCCTTGGGGGGGTCCTAGGGGGTCATGCCTTGACGTTTAGGCACTAGAACCGTAGTACTCCGTTAGGAAGGTTATTTTAGGATTCTAACCTTACGTTTTAACTCCATTAGGCTACTAGACTACATGTTAGGCTCTTGCTTAAGTCATTAAAATTTCGGGGTGTTACATCAAGCTACCTATGCTCTTAGCCTTTATACTCAATCCATTCCTAATCTGAATGATAGATAATGGTGACTTCATAATCATTTAATAGTTTCATCCATCTACATTGCCTGATCAAGTTCAACTCATTATACGTGAAGATATATTGTAGGCTACGGTAGTTAGTAAACACTTCACAAAAATCTCAATACAAATAATCCCTCCATATTTTAAGTGCAAAAACTTGACAACCAACTTCAAGTCATTACTAGGATAATTTTTTCATATTTTTTCAATTGTCTAGAAGCATATGTGATAACTTTTTTTTTTTTTTTTTGCATAAAAACAATACCTAAACTAGAACATGAAGCATCATAGTATATAATAAAATCCTTACCCTTTAGTGGCAAAGCAAGAATATGGGTGGTAGTTAACAATGTCTTGAGCTATTAGAAGTTCTCCACAGACCAAAGGAAGGATGCCTCCTTCCGAGTCAAGTCGGTTAAATGAGAAAGAGTAACGGTAAATCTTTTCACAAACCTACAGTAGTAACTAGCCAACCTCATAAAGCTATAAATCTCAGACAATTTGTAATAGACATTGTCCAATTATTAACCGCCTCAATATTTTGCGGGTCTACCATAACTCTTTTTAAAACTACATGGCCAAGAAAGGACACAGAAGGCAACAAAAATTCACACTTAAAAGTATTTTGCATAAAGTTACTTGTCTTTGAGCAAACCCAACACTATCCTCAAATGATACTCAAGCTCCTCTTTACTTTAAGAACAAACCAAGATGTCATCAATAAAGATTATCACAAAGCAATCTAAATTTTTGTTAAGATTTTACCTCCAAAAATCTAGTTTCACTAAATTGTTTGTCATTTTAAGAATCACGTATTGGATTTTGTATTAGAAATAAATTAAAATTTTAGTTAGTATTGAGATTAGTCATCATGATCATTATTTAGTCATTCTAAAGAGTAATTTGAGAATAGTTAAAAAGGGTAAAAATAAAAATTAATATGTAATTAGTGTCTTAATATTTTCTTTTTTAAAGGGTGTGCAATATCCAAACAATTTACTTATTTTGAAATAGAAAAAGTATTTAGTTTTTTGTTTTCTACATTTCTCTTAATTATGTTATTATATTAATTTCTTAAAATTATACATCCTAATTTTTTTCAGACGTGCAGCCCGTAAAGGGATCAACGTTTGGTTCTTCAAAAATTTAATTTAGTTCTTCAATTTTTTGATTTTTCGATAATATATATTGAATACCATGTCATAATATATTTAGTTCGTTTTATTTTTTTCTTGTTTGGTTCTTCAATAAGTATAATATAGGTCGCTGGTGATGTTCCTAAATTACATACATTATTTGCCTCATAGTGTAGTATTTTTGTCGTCTTTTGAGTGTTAATTATTTTAGTGGGGTTATGCTTATGTTGGTGTAATTTTATAATTAGGATAGTTTCGAAATATTTGGAGTTGGAAAAAAGAGAGGATAATTTGAGGGAATATTGACCTAGACCTCATGGTAACAAACAACTTATTGACATAATTAAGATGTGCAAGTACATTGGGAAGGGAGGAGGGCTACTCTGAAGCTGGAATCATGAGCCTCCAGTAGCACCTCCTTTACAATTCTATGGGGGGTTCGAAAATCTTGTTTGAATACTTCTAATTTGGTTTGATCCTAAAAGAAGGCATGTGATTGTATATTCGAAGTACACTTTCGATCTCTTAAGAGAGATCAAATTATCCTTTTGAGAGTTGAGAAAAAAGGGATGTGACTGTCTCAAAATTGAAAAATTCTTCTTTATTTTGTCAATGTCTAGAAGATTACAAGAATATGATTAGCTTTCAAGAGCTTATTAATCATTTGACAACTCTATTTGTTAATTGCTGGTTGGACCTTCAAATCCCTTAAGCAAGTGATATGTTGCGCTTTCTTTGACACTTAATACATCTTCATGATCTGCAAATTAAAAATGTTGCTTTAGTTGGTACATGCACCATTTCCAATATTAATATTAATTTGGTGAAAGCGAAATACCAATATTAACAATACAATACAATACAATATAACAGTAACAACCATCTAAACAAGGTGTGAGTATATATTCCTCTTTTCAATAAATTAAGCATTAAATAAAATGACACAAAATATGAAAATACAAATTTAATTACCTAATAAACGAGCAGCTTGTGCAAGAGTCAATGAAGCTGAAAATCCTCTTATTACATGATGATAAGTATACAATATTGCCTGTTCTGCTGCCTCCTCACTAAACAAATGTTAAAAATGTAAGTTTATACTAAAAATGGCATTAATTAAAATAAGAAGAATTAACAAGAAAATGATATAGATATATATAAAATGAACCTTCCCAATACTGAGGCTAAGATTTTAACATAATCAGAACTATTAGTATAAACTATATAAGTTTTTTTGTCTTTTGGAGAATAAACAATTGGTTGTACAACTTCTGCTACAATAAACAAAAAATTAAGTGAAATTAAAAATAGAAATATGAGTGTTGTTGATGACAAGTATTTGCCTTGAGCCATTTTTTAGCGATTAATTAAAATGGATGAGTAAAAAATGGGAGTTTGATATAATATAATGTTTCATTTAAAGCAACTTTAAACATAAGAAGTTTCATTTTGACTATAATTTGTAGGTCAAATGTAATTACAAAGGAAATTAAAGAAGTATGAGTAACAGATTTTAATTAATATTTTGCAGTTTCATTTTGATCAATTTAATTTGTGCTCTACAGTTACTTCCGGTTGCAATATGATTCTTTTTTCTCTTTTTATATCGGAGAGAGTTTTGAGGCCGTCAATGTGTCTGGTTTAGTAAGGACATTTTCGGAAAAAAAGTTAAAAATTCTTTTTTTCAGTTTTATTTTAATTTAGTTAGTGCATGATTTTTTCGCAATTATGAGACCCGCTTTAGCTTTGATCTTTAGTTTTAAATTCATATACTTTAGTTATAATTATTTTGAATGTCGGTAATATTTGTGTATATTTTGTAACTACTTTGAGTAAAATTCAACGATCGATAAAGAAAAATACTGTAATTATGAACATCTCAATGGATCTGTTCACATTAAATTTGTGTGAAAAAGAATGACATGATTTACTATCACGCAAATATATATAATAATTTATATTTAAAGCAAAAATTTAAAATTATTTAATCGATACCACATGAAATTTATTAATATTAATAATATTTATTAGGTATTTATTTTATAGTTAATGAGATAATTAAATTTCATTTTTAATATCACTTAAAAATAAATTTATAAACAAACATGGAACCCATGCACATCACGACTTTTTGAAAATTTGAAAGCAATATATATATATAAAGAACTGTATTGCTAATTCTTCTACAAACAATAAAAACGGAGAGTGACTATAAGATGAGTAATTGAAGGACTTGGGAAGTAAATAGTCCTAGCACAAATAAAAAAGTCATGGACAAAATTTTGGTATCTTATTTAGTTGTCATGTTTGGAATAATTTATCTCACTATTTATATCATAATGATGGAATAAGTTATAAATTCTGAGATAATTTGTCCAACCAAACGACTCCTAAATGTTTGAAATCAACAAGATTGTGTATACAAATGACATCCAAAAAACTTACCTTGCAAATCTTTAGCCCAAATTATAATTTGATAAACAATAATATACATTCGATATACAAGAATATCCAAAACTTTCATATTTGTTTCTTACAATTTTTTTAAAAACTTAATATACAATATTATGCATCAATATATAATATTATACTAAATTATAAGAGGTATTTGTGCAATCGTATACAATAAATATATAATTATATATACTATTATTCAAACATAATTTTGTCATACTTTGCCAGTTGATTTCTCTCAAACAATAAAATGGAGTTGTTTAAAAATTTGTGGAGAGGCAGATATAGTAATAGCCTATTAGGTGAGACATCATGAATCACAATAGAATTGATTGAATTTTTTTTGAAAACGGCTGACACTTTGCTCTCATAAGATTTTGTTACAATAATAATTGCATATATAATTTGTGATTTTCCAAAGTTGTAGACAATGCTTAAACTTCTTTTTTAGGTCAATTTCGTTAAGCATGGAAAATTTTGGCTAAATTATATAAAGCAACTTTATGGACTACACTTTAGTAATTATCTCTACAGTAACCTCATTATTTTAGTGTAAAAATTCTTCAGAATTAACTAATACTTCTAATTAAACATAAGTTAAAATTAATCTCAATTAATCTTATCTCATATTATTATTCTTATAATCTTATGTATCAAACGACCTTTTACATTTCATATGTGAGGAAAATAATTTACTCGTAAATATTTGAATACTTTCTATAAATTTTATTTTGTTCTCCAACTTTAAACTATTTTTTCAATATTCTCTCATAATTCAAAATTGTATATTCAATTATATTATTGATGCACTTGTTACGACCTTTCAGTTATTGAAATATCTGTCTTCAACTTTTTTTTTTTTTTTTTGGTAGTATCTCCAACTCAGCTGGGTAATACACACTGACTAATTCCCAGCGACAGTAAAAAATTATTTAATTTTCAGATTGCAGAGATTTTGATACCAATTTGAAAAAAAAAAAAATCTCATAAATAATTGACTATGCCCAATGACAGTAATAGTTATTAGATTCTCCTATACCACCTTTTGTTTTATACATTTGGAAAGAAACAAATTTGTAAGCAATCGTATTGAGTATTATTTTAAAAGAACTATTTTAACTATGTAAAATGATTCTCCAAAATTAAGTAATCCTCTTTATAAAAACAGTAAGAACAATTAAATTAAATAGAAACACAGAATTGGCAATTAGCTAAAGTGAGCTACGATTAAAGAGACGTAAACCTATCAAAAGGAAAAAGCAAATAGGAGACAAGTGTCACTATGACTCATCTTCAAAAGGTGACAAGTATATTCACATGCACTTAAGGGTGTGTTTGCTTTGGAGGAACCATGTTTTCAATTTTTCTATATTTGATTGGTCAAAATATTTGAAAAGTATTTTCTCTTAGGAAAACAAGTCTCTTAAAAATAAGGAAAATGATTTTCTAATGAACATAGGGAAAATAAGTTGCATAAGTGACATTCCAAGTTAATTATCTCCTCCCCACTCACCCGATCCCCAACACCCACTCAATGACCATCCTATTCTATCCCGCCTTCAATTGCTAGATAACATAATACTTTGAGATAATATTTTTATTAGGATCAAACGTTTACCAAAAGCTATAGCGGATGATAGCAAAAACGCAACTTCATTTCTTAACTAAGTCTATCAAATAAGTGTCATGTATTCGGTCATGACTCTTGTTAGAAGCGAAATAATCAGGTGACATGCGGAAGCTAACAAAGCAAACCTCAAAAGATAATGAGTAAGAATACAAACGATAAATATACCAAAAGACAAAGATTTAACGTGGTTTGGTCAATCGACCTACATCCACAAGAGAATATGAGCAATTCACTATATAAAGATGAGAGTACAAAATATCTAGAGAAGTAACCTCACACGATTTACTAGAAATAAAAAGAGGTTCACACATAAGTGTTAACATACCACTTGTGTCGCACTATTTCCCCCTACACAAAACTATCAAAACCCTTAGGACTACATTGTGAATACTACTAAGTTAGAAAGAATGAGTCTCTATATATAGAGTCCTAAATTTTTTCCTACAAGAAAGGGACTACCAAAATATGGAGATTACACGTTTTCCTTTTCCTAAAAGTAAAAACACAATTATCATAAGAAATTCAAGGCAAATACCCAACAACTCCGACCTGAGCCACTCAGCCCCTCGTGGGCCTTGCCATAGGCATGACATTTACATTGTCCAACAATTTTCTTTCTTACTTACCAAACACCATAAAATAAAATAAATAACTTATTTATTTTTTTAAAAAAAATAATCTGGAAAATCATATCCCTTTTATACCAAGCACACCCTAGCTCAAACCTTCCTATATTTAAATGAGGACGAGGTTGCTAGCTAGAGTATATACTTACTAGTTAGAAATACAATAGTTTAGTTTATCTTTGATAGAAGTTGTAGCGACTTTTATATCAAGAACAAAATGGAGGGGAAAACTACTTTAGTGGTTTTAATGGTTAATTTGTTCTAGATATAGTATTGTATTCGTATATATCTGGGATATATAGATAAATATCGCTCGCCTCCCTCCCATCTCATATGTCACTTTCTCTATCTCTCTCACTTATATGGTTTGTCAGATACATGTATCTAGTGTGTGATTCGCATGAATCTGGGATACATACACAAATTTTGCCCGCCTTCTTTATGTTCTCACTCGCCTCTCTTCCTATTTCAATGTATCTGGTAGCAAAAAATACGTATCTAGGTGTGTCTGACTTGAAATGTGATATGAAATTATTAATTATTGAGATAAAATGTAATTACTTCAAACTATAGAGAGATGAATAAATATGGTAAGAATATTTGTGTAATTATTTATTTTGTAGTAAATAAAATGTATATAAAAACTTAGTAAGTATTCATTTGATTTTTCAACATTTCAGATGGAAAGAAGCTTGGAGAGTGCATAGCTAGTTGCAGTGACAACTATACTGTGCCATAAAGGCAGCACTTATTTGAAGAAGTATGTAACATAGCTTGATAATAATAATGTTCATGCAATTGAACTAGGTTGAACTCTAAGTGTTCAATGTTTGGTGTAATCTTGTGCTATGTAACATAGCTTAATAATAAATGTTCATGCAAGAACTAGGCTGAACTATAAGTGATCGATGTGTAATCTTATGTTGTATAACTATGTAATATATTTTAATAATAATAAACGTTCATGCAGAAATGTCACGATCCGATCCTACACCCTAGACGTGGCCGGCACTCGAGAACCATTGCTGGTACCCAAGCGAATCCTCATCCTGGCTGACTACAAGCGGAAGACTAACTCAATCATACAAAACTTAAAAACTGAATAAAATTCATGAAACTTGCAAATCTTTAACTCAAATGAATAACTCTAAATAAAAATAGAATATTCAACTAGCCAATAATAGGCAACTCAAGTCTTTAATACATTTAATAAGATAAATGAAACAGACTTCTCAAACTCTACTATCTATCTATGAAGCCTCTAACTAACAAAGATGGAAGTCGGGACAAGACCCATGACATCCTAACAACTGGTATAACTGAAAAGTAAACGAATCCTCCGAAAGCAAGGAGGCTTACCATAGCTAACTCGAACTCCATGTGGTATCAACAAAGCTCCTGTTGATGATCCCGAATACCTGAATCTGCATCATGAAAGGATGCATGCCAAATGGCTTAGTACATGGAATGTACGAGCATGTAAGGAAATTCTAAAACATAACATAAGCTTGAAACTTGATAAAAAAGGAAGCATACTTACCTCTTCTCAAACTTACTTAACTCAAGGAATACTCAAGGATTCTCAAAACTAGTGAAACTAACTCAACTCAGAAGTACTCAAGGATAAGATACTCAACTCGAAAGACTCAACTCATGATACTCAAGGATAAAACAATAGTAAAATATGCAATATATATGAAAACCTGTAAAAATGTAGATAGCAACTCAATGTATTGAAAAATACAATAATACTCAATGTGTATATAAAAATACAATATAACTCTGTGGGAGTTTCTCTAACTGACAACCACCACTATGAGCCTAAGTGATGATACAACGTCTTGCCCACACTACCAGAACTGTTATATACTTTGTCGTCATATAGAATACCTTAATTAAGTGGATCCACTAGTCTATGTTAAAGAGCACTAAGGAGTCATCTAAAAAGTATGATCCTTTCTACCCATGATGGTTACATGGTTTATGGAGACTTGAGTTATTATGAACTCGCGTCCTCATATCGGTGCTCAATACTACTCCCAAAATATACTCAGCTCATATGTTTTAAAAACAAAACTCTTTCTGTGATTTGAGATAATTACTCAAAAACTAGCTCAAAGGCTCTCTTGGAAATCGATGTTTCCTTTCTTGTTCAAATGTGAAAACATTTTAACTCTTGGGAATACTTAGTTCCCGTATAATCTTTGAAGAAATGAACTTTATTCTTACTCTTTACTCAACTCAAAACTTAAGTCTTAAAACAAAGTTAAAATGTTTGTAAAAGACTTTTTAAAATATGGTTCATGCTGAATTATGGATATGAACGACTTAATGCAAGGTTTTCAATAACCATAGATAGAACTCAATACTTGGAACTCAAGAACTTCAATGATACTACTCCTCTCAAAGGTACTCAACTGATGGAGTTCATGCGGAAGTTATAGGTATGAACGACTCGACTCAAGGGTCCAAATATCAATAAGGAAATCATATATACGACTCTTGTCAATCTCATACTTACTTACTCAAAACTTAACTCAAATCGATGGTGGATCTCAAAGGATTCACAATTGAACTCAAAGGCTTCCTTAAACTCTACTCTTAACTCTCTCTCGAATGTGAATTATGAATTCAAGAGTTATGATTCATGATATGAAGGATATCATAATGACAAAATAGACTCATGAATACATTCTCCTCACTCTCATACTCACTTGCTCAAATCTTGAAACAAGTTATTAGAAATTGTAGAAGACTCCTCATAGGACTCAAAGGGACTTTCTCGAAAAAATATTTGAGAGAACTCTCAAGACTTGACTCTCAACTCTACCTTGAATGTGATTTATGAATTCAAGGTTGCGATTTGTGATAGGAAATATCTCGTGATATTTAGGAGTGTTTTTAGATAGTTAAACATTAAAAACGATCAAGAAATCACTGTCCGAAAACAAGTCCGCGATGGGGAGATGCATTTAATTATTTGGTCGCAAAATAAATTTTGAGACAGAACGATCCGTGACCACTCCACGACAAGGAGAAAATTTTGTCAATCCTGAGGAACAGGTCCTCAACGAGGACTTGGTACCCAGATTTGTCCGACTTGTTCCTTCTTTGTTTTCTAATCCCAATTCGCTTGAATTCGATTCTTTTTCTCAATTCCTCTTTAAATTCAGATACCCAACACATGTGCACAAGAATCTAACTCAAAACGACTCTAACAATTGACCTTAAACTCTCAAGAACTCCTCAATCTCATCACAAATTCAAGAACGAAAGTAATTCAAGAATACAACTCAAAAACATCAAAGTCTCAATCTTTTGGGATGAATTTAACATTGAAATTAACATGTTTTCTGTGTGGGTGAACAAACCTCAACACTATGGAAGCTTACATACCTCTTAGGGATTAAAATCATGGCAAAAATCCGCAACAAAACGCAAGACTCTCGACGAACGCTTGGATCCTCTCCTCTTTTCTCTTCTCTTCTCTTCTTGAACTCTCAACTAAAACTCTAAGCGTATATTAGGATTATAAAACTGAACCTAATAGGATTACACCCTTAAAACCTTACTAAAAATGAATTAAATCTGATTGGGTAAGAAAAAGACCAAAATACCCCTTACTATTTTCGAGTAACTTTCCTTATTTGGGTAGCCTGACTTCAAAAGGGCATATCTCACTCATACGAATTCGAAACTTATCAAACTCGGAGGAGTTGGAAAGAGTACTAGAAGAGCTTTAATTTAATTTATTATTTTATGGGTCTCTTTAATAATCCTGTACTAAAAGTTATGATCGTTTGAAGTTGACCCTAAACTTCAGAAAAACTTAGGAATGACTTGAATGAACTCTCCTTTAGTTCTTCTTGAAACTCAAGGTGCTACATCTAGTGACCTAAACACTTAAGAAATTTTTAATTCCTTGGTAAAACCTCACTCACTACGAAGAATGGTTCAAGTCTTGGTTCGAATAATTTTTGGGGTGTTACAAGAAACTAGTCTGAACTTTTAGAGGCCTATGTGATCTTATGTTATACAACTATTTGGGACTTGTACTCTTTTTTTGTAAAACTATTTTTTGTCTTGAGTTGAAGGTCTATCAAAGACAGTCTTTTAACCTAAGCTCTGAATTAAAAGTAAGGTTAGCATACAGTCTTATTTATAATGACCCGATCGGTTAATTTTGAAAAGTTTCAAAAATTTACCATTTTGTCCTCCCGATTTTGACTTTGAGTCTTTTTTGTTTGAGTCTTGATATGCATGAATTTAGTCTTATATATTTGCAATAAATAATGACAAATAGTCAAAATGTTTGGAAAATATTTTCTCTCCCTCAAAAATGACTTCTCTAATGGAAGTAGGCAAAACAAGTTGCATAAGTGAAACTCCAAATTTATTGTCTCCTCCCCACCCGTGCAACTCCCCCAAACCCCACCCCTTGACCATCCCACCTCTTGCCACCCCCGAACCCCTACTCTCCATCCCATTCCACCTCTATAGTGTTTTATAAGATACCATATAATACTCAGGATAACATTTACTTGCTTACATACTAAATACTAGAAAATAAGTAAGAAACTCACTTAGAACATTTTCTAGAAAATCATTTTCCGTGAAAAACATGTATTTCCCTTCATCCCAACACACCACACTTGTTAGCAAGTCCATAGGAGTAATAATGAACATGTAGACATAATTAAACCATTTCTTTTCAAAGTTGCAATATATTTGAGACTTCTAAAAGAGGGTCCAAAAAATGAAACCAATTTTTTTTTTTTTGGTTTTCTATTCGGTGTTTGATATTCATATTGAAGTCTGACTAAATCTGGATTCACGTCGAAAAGTCCCACATTGAGTTTAAAGCACTTCCTAACAAAGGTTACCAAAAGGGGCTCGAACTTGAGACCTCTTGGTTAAGAATAAAGGAGTATTCACCACTCTACCACAACCCTTGTTGTTTAAATGAAACCACTTTGTTTATATAAAATAATGACTATGAAAGTTGAGACGTCTAACTAGAAAATGTGTCCAACATTATTTAATTAGTGTAGCAGAACCCTCCTGGACAATGGGATTTAGTGTAGCAGGACCTTCCTAGGCAATGAAATTTAGTGTAGCAGGACCCTTCTGGACAATGGGAAGTAGTCTAGCAGGACCCTCCTAGACAATGAGATTTAGTGTAACAGGTACCTTTTGGACAATGGGAATTAGTATAGTAGGACCCTCTTTGACAATGAAATTTAGTGTAGCAGGACCCTCATGGACAATGGAAATTAGTATAGCAGGACCCTCATAGAAAATTGAATTTAGTGTAGCAGGACCCTCATGGACAATGAGAATTAGTATAGCAGGACCCTCCTGGACAATGGGATTTAGTGTAGCAGGACCCTCCCAGACAATGGAAATTAGTGTAGCAAGACCCTCCTGAACAATGAGAATTACTATAGCAGGACCCTTCTAGATAATGGAATTTAGTGTAGCAGGACCCTCCTAGACAATGAGAATTAGTATAGCAGGACCCTCCTAAACAATGAAATTTAGTGCAGTAGGACCCTCCTGGACAATGAGAATTAGTATAGCAGGACCCTCCTAGACAATGGGATTAGCGTAGCAGGACCCTCTTGGACAATAGAAATTAGTGTAGCAGGACCCTCTTAGACAATGGGATTTACTGTAGCAGGACTCTTCTGGACAATGAGAATTAGTGTAACAGGACCCTCATGGACAATGAGAATTAGTCTAGCAGGAGTCTCCTGGACAATGGGATTTAGTGTAGCAGGACCCTCCTGGACAATGGGATTTAGTGTAGCAGGACCCTCCTGGACAATGAGAATTAGTGTAGAAGGACCCTCTACACAATGAGAATTAGTATAGCAGAACCCTCCTAGACAATGATATTTAGTATAGCAGGACCATTCTGAATAATGGGACACTAGCCGGACCCTCCTAGATGATGGGACACTAGCAGGATCCTCCTGAATAATGGTACATAGTATAGCAGGGCCCTCCTAGAAAATGGGACACTAGCAGGACCCTCATGAATAATGAAACGTAATATAACAGGGCCCTCCTGGATAATGAGACACTAGCAGGACCCTCCTAGATAATGGGACCACCCGGACCCTCCTGAATAATGGGACGTAGTATAGCAGGGGCCTCCTGGATAATAGGACACTAGCAGGACCCTCTAGGATAATAGGACTAGCAGGACCCTCCTAAATAATGGGACGTAATATAGCAAGGGCCCTCTTGGATAATGGGATACTAGCAGGACCTTCCTGAATAATGGGACGTAATATAGCAAGGGCCCTCTTGGATAATGGGATACTAGCAGGACCCTCCTGAATAATGGGACATTAGCAGGACCCTCCTGGATAATGGTACATTAGCAAGACCCTCCTAAATAATGGAACTAGCAGGACCCTCATAAATAATGAGAGGTAGTATAGCAGGGCCCTCCTAGATATCGGGACACTAGTAGGACCCTCCTGGACAATGGGACTAGCAGGACCATCCTGAATAATGGGACGTAGTATAGGAGGGCCCTCCTAGATAATGAGACACTAGCAGGACCCTCTTGGATAATGGGACTACCAGAACCCTCCTAAATAATGTGACGTAGTATAGCAGGGCCCTCCTGGATAATGGGACACTAGGAGGACCCTCTTGGATAATGGGACACGATGAACATAATTTAATTTAACTAGTTCATCATGAGGAATGGAGTTGGTTTAAACATGCATGAGCCCTCTCAAGAGTATATCACAACAAAGCTCGAGTCATTCGAAGTCTCGATTCAAAGCTAAGCACTATCTTTATTTTTCTCACAAAATTTTCTTTACTATAAACCGGGGAAATATTATGTGTTATACTTTTGTTTGTTTTATTTTCAGGAATCCGCTTGTAGAATAAGGTCAATCCATATTTCAAGCTTAGGATCCTAATTGAAGGAAGTAAAATTTCAAGCTCATTTTCAATTGAAGTAGCAAGAGCTTACCCTAAGAACAAGGTCAATATCTAAGTTCGAGTAGAAGAAACTTACCTAAACGTTTACCTTCAAACTCACTCAAGATGAAAATCAATATCTCACAACTTGAGAAGCATGAAAACCCAAGTCAAGACTCAAGAGAAGTTGCATAGCTAGGATCTTGTACTTTTATTTTCCTTTTGACTATTACCTTTCATTTTTTTATGTAAGGATAGGAGTCGCAACTTGGAGCCTCGATGGAACCTCACTTAATTTCCAACTCATCATTTCATCTCCTTGAACTACACGTGACATGATTTCCTTATAACCCGGGATATGTAGGATGTCCAAAACAAGGACTCGATCACATATTTTTTTCTTTCAAATAAGAGTCTGGTCAAAACTTATCGTATTGTCTGCTTCTTTGTCTGAAAACTCTTCCAGTCAAAGAGGAGCAAACTGTAGACACATAACTTTTGACCGAACATAAGGTTTTACACTATTTTTATTTCTTAAATATTTCTTCTAGGTCTAAATTAAATATTATATTTTTCATCGTATTTTAGAAAGTTTATGTAAAAAGATTTGAAAACTACAAAAAATATATGTTTTCATTTAATTTAAATTTTAATAAATAAGCTAGTATTTCTTAATCATATATATTTTTAGACTAGCTATTTGACTTTTCTTATATTTTATTAATTGAAAATAATTAATTAATATTTTTATTATTATGGCTTTATATATATATTTAATCTAAAAATAATAATAACCTAAACTACCCACACTACCCCCACTTCACCTTTCAACCCCACTACCCCAACTCCACTACCCACCTCACACCACAACACCCCACTATCCTAAACACACCCACCCGTACACAATCAAAATAAACACTACCTTCACCCTTCCTATATACAGACACGTACAACAAGAAAAAAAAAAAAAACCCATTCCCCCCACTTCCAACACTACAACAACACACATATACTATATCTACACACAGAGACCCACAACAAAAGGATCGGAGATACATACAAAAACCAAACACACACACGCAGAACGCATCAAAAAATATAACAAAAAACCATCCAACATACATACGTACAGAAAATGACGAAAAAAAAAAGAAAAATCAGCACACACACAACACAAAAAAACCTTTCAGACACGGATAAGAAAAAGAAAAAAAGCCATCCTTATCATATTTTTTTCCATTCACAAACAAAGGTTGAGTTCGAGGTTTATTTTCGCGGTTTCAAGTTCGTGGTTTCTGAACCCTTTCTTCTCGTGAAATAATTTTCACAAGAGGTAACACTTAATTTTATTTTATTTTGTATTAGTTTTATGTCATGATTGTGCAAGAATCAATTTTAATCTATTAAAGTTGTTCAGATTTCGTATGTGTTTAACCCGTTAATATTGTTAATGTTGTATACTGAAATATATCCGAACATGCTATATGACATGTGAGTGTTTCTTACATGCTTAAGAGTCCATTCCTCGCTCTTTTTCCTTAATTAACTATCAAAGTTTTTATGTTCGTGTTTTACTAATTTGAATGAATTCTTTGTTTGATCGTGTTTTACTATAATCGTTCAATCGAAATTTATCCATCTTTAGTTATTTCTAAATAATATTATCAATATCTGGTTATTTAAAATAATTATGATAATAGTATTTCATCTTAGACATGCATACAATAGTTAGTATACCTGTTGAAAAGTATTGAGTTATTTTTTATGATATAATATGTGTGTTGTCTTGATCTTTTGGGTGCTAACAAAAATAATAATAAGACAATTTCAACAGGTATACTAACTATTGTATGCATGTCTAAGATGAAATACTATTATCATAATTATTTTAAATAACCAGATATTGATAATATTATTTAGAAATAACTAAAGATGGATAAATTTCGATTGAACGATTATAGTTCGGCACCACTTGATTCACGCTTAAAATGAAATTGACAAACGAATTTTGGTAGGCAAATGAATATAGACATGTTTAAAAAATGATTTCACTTAAGAATGTGGTTACACATATTTTTTGAGACACTAAAAGAAATTCAAGGATGTGGTGACGAACCTTGGTCAAATTATTTTTAATTGTCGACTTTCAATAAGTTTAAACTAAGACTTATAGAGCGAATTATTAGGTGCGATGCAAAGAAGACAATTATGCCTCTAAATGTCAAAATCAAGAATGCGGTTACGCATCTAGGTAGAGACCAAATAAAAGTTCAACAATAAAAATGCGAGCAATACATGGCCTGAAAATAATTTTTCCAAAAATATATTAAGACAAGTACAAGTCAATAATAGTGACCGTGCTAGAACCATGGGACTCGAAGGATGCCTAATACCTTTCCCTCGGTCAACATAATTTCTTACCCGAATTTCTAGTTCGCAAACCATATAAAGAGTCATTTCCTTTTGATTAGGGATTTAAAAAAATGTGACTTGGAACACCATAACTCAATTTTAAATGGTGACTCTGAAAAGTAAATTAATCCCTAATCAATAACGTCACTTAAATTGGAAAAATCCTATCCGCCGTGCGAAAAAGGGGTGTGACTTTTTCCTACAAGAAAAGATCACTAACCAAATATGGAGATTACATGTTTTTCTTTTCGTAAAAGGAAATCCCAATCATGGTAAGAAACTCAGGAAAAATACCCAACAACTCCGACCGGCCCGGGCCACTCAACCCCTCGTGGGCATTGCCATAGGCAGGATATTTGCATTATCCAACAATTTTCTTTCTTACTTACCAAACACCATAAAATAAATAAGAAACTCATTTATTTTCCAAAAAAAAACTTTTTCTAGAAAATGGTTTCCCTTCGTACCAAACACACCCTAGCACAAACCTTCCTATATTTAAATGAGCACGAGGTTGCTAGGTAGAGTATACTATTTAGAAATATAATAGTCTAGTTATATCTTTGATAGAACTCCTAGCTACTTTTATATCACAAACAAAATGGAGGGTAAAAAAGAAGTGAAAGTGTTAGTGGTTTTAATGGTTAGTATTATTTTAGTATGTGGATGCATGGGAGATGATGAAGTTAGGGAATATGGTGTTTGTGTCCTTGGGTGCATGAAAGAAAGAACCGTGGCTTGTATTTTCGACCCTGAGGTGTGTATTCCAGTTTGTGCTGCAAAATGCGCCGTCCATCTTCCACAAAACTATCATCCTACAACAGCTCCTCAAAATTATGCTTGTAACATTGCATGCACTTTCACCCAATGCAAAAACTACATGATGCTAAACGGTCTCTTTCTCTCTCTCTTTCTCTCTCTATATATACACAGTGACGAAGTTAGAATTTTCACTAAAAATGCTTTTGTTCAACATCTACTATATATAAATAAAACGGTCACTTATAGAAATCCTACACTAGATACATATTAATTTGTAATATTACGAATTTTATCAGACTCTGGTGTGTCCAAATACGTCTAGATACATGTGTCTCGAGATACATTACATCAAAATTAGTTGTAATTTGTTCCAGATATAGTACTGTATTCGCATATATCTGGGATATATAGACAAATATTGCTCGCCTCCCTCCCATCTCGCATGTTAACTCTCCCTATCTCGCTCGCTTATATGGTTTCCCAGATACATGTATCTAGTGTGATTCGCATGTATCTGGGATACATAGACAAATTTTGCTCGCCTTCTTCATGTTCTCGCTCGCCTCTCTTCCTATTTCAATGTATCTGGTAGCAAAAAACATGTATATAGGTGTATCTGACTTGAAATTATTAATTATTGAGATAAAATGTAGTAATTATTTCAAACTATAGAGAAAATTAATAAATATGGTAAGAATGTTCGTGTAATTATTTAGTTTGTCCTAAATAAAATGTATGTAAAAACTTACTAAGCATTCATTTGATTTTTGAACATTTCAGATGGAAAGAAGCTTGGAGGGTGCATAGCTAGTTGCAGGGACAACTACTGTGCCAAAAAGACAGCACCTATTTGAAGAAGTATGTAACATAGCTTGATAATAATAAATGTTCATGCAATTGAACTATGTAATATTGTGTTATGTAACATAGCTTAATAATAATAATAATTATAAATGTTCATGCAAGAACTAGGCTGAACGATCTAATAAGTGATCGTGTAATCTTATGTTGTGTAACTATGTAATATATTTTAATAATAATAAACGTTCATGCAGAAACTAGTCTGAACTTTTAGTGGCCAATGTGATCTTATGTTGTATAACTATTTAGGACTTGTACTCTCATTAAGTTTTTTTTTAAAAAAAAAGGGTTTTTTGTCTTGAGTAGAAGGTCTATCAGAGACAATTTCTTTACCTAAGCTCTGAAATAAAGTAAGGTTCTATCTGTAATGACCCGATTGGTCATTTTTGGAGAGTTTCAGGAATTTACCGTTTTGTTCTCCCGATTTCTACCCCGAATCTTTTTTGTTGGAGTTTTGATCTGCACGGATTTAGCCTCGTCTATTTGTAATAAATAATGACAAATGGTCAAAATATTTGGAAAATATTTTCTCTTCCTAAAAAATGACTTCACTAATGGAATTAGGAAAAACAAGTTGCATAAGTGAAACTCCAAATTTATTGTCTCCTCCCACCCACACACTCCCCCAAACCCCATCCCTTGACCATCCCACCTCTTGCCACCCCCGAACCCCCGCTCCCCACCCCATCACACCTCCATAGTGTTTTTCTAGATACCATATAATAATACTCTTGAGATAATATTTTCTTTCTTGCTTACTTATCAAACACTAGAAAATAAGTAAGAAACGGTCCCTTATTTTCTGAAAAAATATTTTCTAAGAAATCATTTTCTGTAAAAAAAAAAAAATTCCTTCATGAACATGTAGACATTTCTAAACCATTTTTTTCAAAGTTGCAATATACTATGCTTGAGGCTTTTAAAAGAGGGTCCAAAAAATTAAACCAACTTTATCTATCTAAAATGATGATATGAAAGTTGAGGCGTCTAACTAGAAAATGTGTCCAACATTAGTTTATTTAGATTTGTGCATAACTAGCCTCATCTATCTTTTCATATTTTCAATAAATAAATGAGAAAAATGGGACTTGAAACCAAGTTTATTTATGTAAAAAAGTTTGTCAAGGGTATATAGTAAAGCAGAAAGAGGTGAAAAGAAGGCGTCAAAAAATACTTAGCTTTATATAGTAGTCACTATCCCTAAATTAAACAGAGATGTCCAAAATATAACACAATAAAGTAGTCTGAATAATTATTTTTAATTTGTCTTACCTTTATGAACATACGTACATGGCTTTTTGTATGTCCCATTTGCTAATTTTTTTTAAATATCCACCACTAAACTACCCTCACTACTTGAAAACAAACCAAATATTTTATCACTAATTACTAAAAAAAAAAAATCTGTTCTTTATTAAAAGTTTATCTTTTTGAAGTTTTTCATACATGAATTACATAATTACTTATAATACTTAAAATTAATTAATTAAGATGTATTTGTTGATGGCCAATAGGTCAACGGAGGCGAAATGGTATAAAACTACCCTTCGTTGATCTATTGACCACAATTAATTAATTAAGATGTATTTTTTCATGGCCAGTAAGTCATTTATACAATAGATTTATACTCTTTGCTCATTTTTAGTTGTCATAGTTTTCTTTTTGAGAGGTAAAGGATATGAATTTTGATTAACATTTTAAGATGTATTTTTTCATTTTAATATGAAAAAAGTTGCAATTTATAGTACTTTCTGTATATTTTTTGAATATCTAAAATTTTATTTTAAAATATCAAATGAATGTAATCTAATTTAGCTTCGAAAATGAGTCAAACTAACTCTCGAAAAGTGCAACATGACAAACTAAAAAGGACGGAAGGAGTAGTTATTAATTTGCAAACGATCATGGACAAACCGAGGTTTGTTCAATTTATTTTAAAAAATCTCTCTACTTTTGATTCTAATTAATTAAATTATAAGATAAATGGTAAATAAATTAGTAAGTTTAATTTTTGAAATCGTGCATATTAATCAGACAAGTTGATGAAAAATCATAGCTCTATTTCAAGATATTTTTTTGTTAGATAGAATAGTTTTGTTTTATTTTATTTTTTATTTTATGGTATTGTTAATATATATTTATCCATATATTATTCTTTAAAATATTAAGATTAATGACATATATTCAAAGGCATTTTGCGAAATAATGACATATGTTAGTCATTTTTCCTTTAGTTTTTTTTTATAAAAAAATAAGGAAACTAAATACTCAAACTTTTAAGAGATATTTGCATTTTATAGTTAGAATTTAGAAAAAGCCTAAAAATGGAGATAAAAGAATTTTTTTTGTTTTATTGGCGAAAGAGAGGTGTCACGTTATTTTTCTTTTGCCTAACTTTAATATATATAGATATATAGCTTGGTAATAATAAACTTCCATGCATGACACAATGAGTTGTACGGTATGATCTTATATATGTTGTTTATTTAACTATATAACATAGTTCATTATAATATTTAATATATACTAATATACTAATAATAAACGTTCATGCAGGAAAACTGTGAGTTGCCTGTGTAATATTATGTTGTTATGTAAATGTTATATAGCTTAATAATAAACATTGCTTTGAGTGGCCAATGTGATCTTATATTGTGCAATTATACGATATTGCTTAATAATAATAAATTTTGATCAGGCAGAAATTAGGTTGAACGGTCGTGCTTGACACTAAACGATTGTGCCACTTATCAAGTGAATCATTAATCTCGTCAAACATACTATCAATATGATGCAGTGGATGAGACTATTCAATTTCTAATCAGAAGTCTCAAGTTCGAACCCTAAGCATGGAAAAATCCTTAGTAGAGAACGCTACCCCTAAATGGGGCCCTACCTAACGTGAATCCAAATTAGTCGAACTCCAATGCAGATACCAGACACGAACAAGAAAGGTATAAGAAATCTTGAAAGAGTTGAAAAGAAGACGTCAAAAAACATTTAACTCAACATGCAAGATTTTTGGACATGTATGTATGTATAGTTCGTGGATCGAGGGTGAATATTTCCAGATGTAATTTTCTATTGTTTACTCAGAATAGTCAAATTGAAAAATATATGATGGTTAGTAAATGCATGACTAGCTCAAAACGATATTAACAATTTAACAAGTATTTTTAAATGGATCGTAATTAATTCAATTATTTATTTATATATATATATATATTTGCAAATGATCAAAAAATCGAGGTTTGTTCAATTTATTGAGAAGATTAATCTCTCATTTTGACTCTAATGATTAAATTAGAAGATAAATGATAAAGAAACTAGTAAAGAAAAAATGAAAATTGTATATATTAATCAGACAAGTTAATGAGAAATCATAATTCTATTTCAATATTTCTTTTGTTAGATACAATAGTTCGCTTTTGTAATTTTTTTTCCCCATATTATATGGTGTTGCTATCTTTATCTATATATTATATTTCAAAAATATTAAGATTAATAATAAATAGAGTATTCAAAGACAATTTTGAAAGCAATCGCAAATTTTCATAATCAAATCAAAAGGAAATAAATGGATATTTACTAATTAAATTCATTAGAACTATAAATTAGTTCAACTAAAATTTTCAACTCATATTCTAAACGAAGGTTGTACGGATTAATAAATTTGTAAGAACAAACAAAAAAGAATAACGTAAAAGAATAAAAAAGTGAAGAAAACAAAAACAAAAGTTTGAAGCAGGGAGAGGATGGAAAAATCTAAAATGTGAAAAGCAAAATTAAATTAACCTTCAACAAAGTTAAAATTTGGGTCTCATTAGAAGAGAGACTTGTTTTTCAAAGTTTTATGGTGTATAATAACACTTAGCTTATTTTTCTTGATTTAATATTTTGTTGATTAATATTTATCTGATTTTCTCGAATATTTGATCCTAAGAGTTGTGTTGATTTATATATTTTTAAGAAAAATAACTTTGCATACGTAGCAAATAATAGAATAACAAGAAAATTACTTTTACTAATTATTTTTTTTGTTTTCACTCTATATTTTTCAAATTAGAAATGTAACTCAAGAACTCGCATGATCAGAAAATGAAGGTAGCGGGACTAAGGATGTTGAGATAGATGTGTAGGCATAGTTGGAGAGATAAGAATAAGAACGAAGATGAGGGAGGCGATACTGAGATGATTCTAGCATGTGAAGAGGAGATGCACATAGATGCCCAGTGAGGTTGATTATGGTGAGTATGAGGACAGGTAGGTAGGTTGAAGAAGTATTGGAGAGAGGTGATTAGACAAGATATTACTTGCTATTTACTAAGGATAGGACCTTAGATAAGAGGGTATGGTATGGAGGTCAAGAATTAGGATAAGAGGTTAGTAGGTAGTTGAGTGTTGTTTAGTTCTCTTATTTCTATTGTTATTATTACTTTCCTATTATCTTTGTCTTCAATTTTATTATTACTTGTCGTTTCCTTGTTGGTCCTTGTATTGTTTGACGTTGCTATTTTTTATATATATATATATATATATATATATAGTCATGATATGTTTTACTTAAATAGAGGGTCAATCAGAATTAGTCTATCTACATTTATAAGGTAAAAGTAAGATTATGTACACACCATCCTCCCTCTATCTCACTTGTCAAATTATAGTAAGTATATTATTGTTGTAACTATACATAATTGATCTATCATCTAGATCAAATACTTAAGTTAAAATAAGTTAAGTTTTTCAAATAAAATGATGAGTCTTTTTTTATGTTTTCTTCCCTGTTTCTTTTCAAACAATCATGAGTTGTTAATCTTGTTGCAAAACTTCACGTTTTGGTCAATGGTGGACTTACCAATTGAGTTAGAGGAGGAAAAATAATAATATGCTTTAATTTTAGTAGCTAAACTAATAAAGAACTTTGGCAAGTGACAACTTAAATATATTTTTCAAAAACTCTCAATTATGTGAAATTAAATAAATTCACTTAATTTATTTTTATGTTAATAAAATCCCTCAATTTATTAAATTTTCTCTTACAAAATCACTTTTAACTTTCCAATCTCCATAAACATAATTTGTCATGCTTTTAAAATAAATTACTTAAATAGTAATGGGTCATTTTTTTTTTTTTTTTTTTGTTATTTTAAACCCATGCCAAATCATATTTTTGGTAATGGGAAGGCTAAAGTAAATTCATAAGATGAGTGATTTTATTAATACAAAAATAAGTTAATTAAGCTTACTAAATAATTTCACATGATTAAGTGATATTTTGAGAAATTTACCCCATATAAAATCGTGTAATAAATGGGAAGTGCACAACTTCAAACCAACCTGTGCATGTTTGTAGTTGATTCTGATGCGGTTAAACTTTAAAAACATCGTAAATTTCGACTATCCTTTAAATATAAAGTATTTGTGCACTTCACCCTTGGCATTATGTAAGACTTGTCTCCCAAATTTGAAGACTATTTGTCCATCTTTAACAATGAAAGGTTCTTTGCAAGAATCACCAGAAAGTATTTCAAAGATAAAGTTGATATTCTGCAAATAGGTAGAGAACGTCGTCATGATTTGAAATCTCACAGCCCAGTATAGAAAAATTATTGGGGATATTAGCAATTTGTTGTACAATTCAGCTACTGATTCCAAAATTGAGATAGCTATCACCTAATCATCCTATTTTAGCTAAGCACAAATGAACAAGATCGATCGTCCAGTAAATTACATCAGCTAGCAATGCCAATGTCCCAAGCTGTGGAATTAATCCTCCGTTCCATAATAAGCTTGCTAAGATTTCCAGACAAGTGCTTCAACAAAAATTATTTCGATTTCTTTTGATCAGAAACTCTTGCTCCAGCAATCTTGACAACAGGATGATCCTTTGGTTGGACAAGCTTCAAAGCTGGATGAACCCTCAGGTCACCCATTAGCAACTTTTGGTTAACATCCAACTCACTTAAGTCGACGTCAATGTAGGGAGGGATGAGATCCGCTGGGCATATGAACTTTACCGTTCTCTTGATGATATTCAAATATGACCCTACCAAATTGGTTAACAGATGATTATTATAAAGAAAAACAAAAGTGCAAGCAAATAGGAAATAGATATCGCCTCAAGTGTTAAATGTGTTTCCTTTCATCATTTTAATTATCATTCAGCAAGGATTGTCTCTTTTTGAAATTGACCATCAATTCTTATTATGAAGCTCACTATCTTATGAATTCTTGTATTAGTTATGCTTGCATTAGTTATACATAGATTATTTCTTATGCATTGTTTGGTTTGGTGTACTAGAAATAGCATGCATTGTACAAAAATATCCTCCACATTCTGGTGAAAAAGATGTAAAAGGGATTTTGAGGGGTAATTGTGTCTTTAAAATGCTAATGCATGCATTAAATTCCTTTCCATTACTAATACATAGAAATCCATGGTATTAGTAATACACTCATCAATACACAATAGAGAGTATAACTAATACAAACATTAGTTACATATAACATGAAAAAGTGTACCAAACAAGGTACTTCTAATACACAAAGCTAATGCATGCATTAATTTTGCTAATACACTCTACCAAACGACCCCTAACAGGTTAAGATTTTAGAACACTTTAACCCAAACTCTTCCTCTTTAGAATTCATTGAATTTCTTCTCAACCCTCATGGAATTTACCGTTGATGGACCCAAGGAGGTGGAATGTCTAGGATGGTGGGACCTAATTATGTTACTAGAAGATGACGGAAAATGGTTGGTGGGAGTTAATCCCAGCCTGCATTTGGTGGACTTTGTGGAAAGAAAAAAATGCAAGATGCTTTGTGGATAAGGGAAACAACATCTAGAAGATTAGAATAAATTGCCTTAGCCTTTTGTATTTTTGGTGTAAACAAGATATGATGGAGGATATAGAACTTTTTGTTGATTTCATAGGGAAACTTGTAATCTCCCATAGGGTAGTTTTTGACATGCTCTGAGGAGATTGTAAGTGACCTATGCTCATCATTTGTTTGATGATGAGCTTATTGTGAATGCACAGTTACCTTTATCTCAAAAAAGATTATAGCATATGGTTGCAATGGCCTTTTCCAGAGAAGAGATGAAGAGGTGACTGAACCATAAATGATAGTGCTGAAGATCAACCTTGGCTTTACTATAGCTTTTCACCAAAATAATCATCGCAGAATGTTTAGAAATGGGATGCTCTAAACTTCTACCAATTCTATCCGGAAGGAAGATTTCAAAAGAGTTTCACCACTCTAATTACCTTAGTGGTCGTTTCATAGGGTGCATAAGAATAGTTCTGAATAGGGTGTATTAGTAATGTTGACGTTAGTTATTTTGTAATTATTTCTGATGCATTGTTTGGTTTGGTGTATTAAAATAAAATGCATTGCATAATTTCTATTTCACCACTCTAATTACCGTAATGGTCGTTTCGTAGAGTGTATAAGAACAGTGTTGAATAGAGTGTATTAGTAATGTTGCCATTAGTTATGCTGCGATTATTTCTAACACATTGTTTGGTTTGGTGTATTAAAAATAACATGTCTTGCATAATTTCTGCTTCACCACTCTAATTAACTTAGTGGTCGTTCGTAGGGTGTATAAGAATAGTGTTGAATAGGGTATATTAGTAATGTTGGCATTAGTTATGCTAAGATTATTTTTGATGCATTGTTTAGTCTGGTGTATTAAAAATAACATGCATTGCATAATTTCTAAAAAAAATTATTTGTTTACAAAAATTCCCTCCACAAATATGGTGAAAGGGAACTGGAAAAGGTTTTGAGGGGTAATTGTGTCTAAACATGTTAATGCATGCATTAAAATCCCTTTCATTGATAATACCAAGGTTTGTCATGTTTTTTTCCGAGGAACAATACCAAGTTTTGCCATATTTTTCTTGAGGAGCAATACCAAAGTTTGCCATGTTTTTTTGTAGTAACAATACCAAGGTTTGTCATGTATTAGTTATACATAGATAGCATAATACCAAATAGAGTGTATAACTAATGCTTGTGTTAGTTATATGGTTGTAAAAGTGTACCAAACAAGGTACTTCAGATACACAGGTCTGAAGTTGGACTTGCCCAACTCTAATTGAAAATATTTATGGCCAACTACAACTTAAAAGTTTAGATGAAAGATCATTTTCTATCCTAAATTTCTTTTAGTGGATAGGTGCCTATTCTTTAAAATTTGAAGTAATACACAATGCTAAGGCATGCATTATTTTTTCCAATGCATCCTACCAAACGACCCCTTAGTGCTCAAAGAAAGGGATAACTGAATTAAGAGATCCCAAGTTGATCTGTTTGGTAGAAAGTGACTATAAAGGATTTCAAAATCACTCACTGAAAGACTAAAGAAGGTAATAGTTAAATTGATTCTAAAGAATAAACAAATGAATACCTAGATCATCAATTATGGCAAGGAGGACCTGGAGATGTAAGATAACTTGACAGTTGACATAGTAAAGGCCTAAGATTGTGCTAACTACAACTTCCTCATGAATACTAAAATGACAGGATCTGATCAAAGATGGTTTCAACAGATAATACATTCAATCTATAGGGTAACTGTCAGTGCTGGTTAATGGCACAGCAGTAGGGTTTTCTTGCCTCCGCTCACCAAGACTTGGACAAATAGCAAGAAATCACCAGCAAGTTTCACCTAATTTGGGATTTGAACCCTACTCTTCCATAGCTCATTCCAATTTCAACAGCTAGACTACACCCTTGGGTACTCTACCTTGAGAAACTTCTAGGTCCATCACAACCATAAAATATTTGCATTGAATGAATTCAAGAAAACCAGACGTTGTGCTTCTGGATAAAGAACTGATGCAAGTGTAACATATGATAAGCTAGTCTCAATACATCCCCGTGGAAACCAGCATAGAAAATAAATATAAAGATTTCACAAAGATAACCATCTTCTAGCAAGTTACAAAGAGGAAAAGGCAGATGTATCTAGTACTCACCTTTCTTCAAACCGGGGGACACATCCTCTCCTCTAAATACAAGAGGAACATCAACCTTTAATAAAGCACTTGATGGGGCTCTTATAAAGGTAACATTAAGAGGCGCATCTGAACCAGCTTCTAGATGAACCTGAACATTGAAATAGATAAATCAGCACATCACCATGCTAAAATCCATCTAAAGCTCTGTTTGGCTCCAACAGCTTCATAATTATACAAAAGGTCTTTCTTTTGAACCAAGTTAAGCAGTTAAAGCTCTTTCTTTTGAACCGAGTTAAGCAGTTAAAGGTCTTTCTTTTGAACTGAGTTAAGCAGTTAAAGGTCTTTCTTTTGAACCGAGTTAAGCAGTTAAAGGTCTTTCTTCTGAGCCGAGTTAAGAAGTTCCCTGAGTTTCAACCCCTTATACCACATACCTCAGTAGGCTGTTCGATATATCTCACCGTGGTGACAACTTTTTTTCATCATTCTGGTTTAGAATGTCACAACTCACAAGACTTGTGAAAAGAACAGTCCATTAAACATCATTAAACTCTAAATGTGAATATTATTCTTCCACATAGGAAGTTTTGCAAGCTATTTCATAAGAACTTTGTTGCCTTCACAGTTGTGGCTGCTTACTTTATGGACATCACAACCAGTATTTCCCAACAGCACTATGAGAACTAATATCAACTCCTACTTCTAAGCATTTAATCCACCAAATCTTTTAGAACCTAGCTTTGTTCAAGCATATATCAACTCAAGAATTTCAACCTTTTTCCCTATGAGTGTGTGAAACTGTGTTCAAATCCTAGTGTGTGGCCTGGCGGTAATTGAAGTGAGTGAAAATCCAGTGAAACTAGGTTCAAATCCCATCAGCAACAAAAAAACCACAATGTGATTCTTCTCATCTGCCTAAACCTTGGTCATCAAGAGTTACTAGGTAACTGTGCTAGTGACAGGTAGCCGTTACTCGATGTAACTCATGAAATGTCAATTTGTGCAGTCTGACTCAGTTTCTATCATTATCAGAAAGAAATGTGTGAATCCATAACCAGTACCCTAAAACTAGTGTAGTATAACAGTGCAGTATCAAAGCTAACCTTGTCCAGATCAGGAGTACTATTGACGAGTCCAAAGGTTAGCTGACTGATAAGCTGTCACTTGCTGCTTACTCAGAAGCAAGCAAAGTAAAAGGCAAGAAGCTAAAATTAATTTAGATGAATCCTTTCCCAGAGTTGGAAAAACACGTTCTTCCCGAACCAAATCTATTTTCCACTCAATTCACCTACTAACAAAGTGAGCCAATACCTTAAAATGTCCCAAACCATAAGCTTGTCCGACAATATGGAAGCATTAATATCCACACCTATACTTAAGAATCTAAAAGAGATAAGCTTTTAAGAAACTGCTTACTCTTATAAGTAGGGGTAGCAATTGGGCGGGTTTGGTTTGATTTTGTCATCCCTACTTATAAGCATATATGAATTGAAAGCCAGTATCTATCTTCAGATCAATTCAATGTAACCAAATCTAATAAACAGAGGCAAATACCTTTCTGGGCAGAACTCGAACCTTCTCAATAACGTCTTGAGATTCCAAGTCAGGATGAACCTCAAGATCAAACAACCTGGACAAGAACTGAGACCGACCAAGATGGTTAACAAGCTTCCTTATCTGATTAGCCTGAACAGATATGAGCCTTTTGTTACCACCATGCTGTCCATCCTCTTGTTCAAACACTATACTGGGTACCCTCCCAGCTTTCCTCTCTTTGGCGGCGATGTTCTTGCCGGAAGTGACACGAACAACGGCATGAATAGTTTCTGCGTATTTGGGGTTGGGCTTTGGGAAATCATCATCTACCTCTGGAACAACGGCGGCGGCAGCGGTGGCATAGTTGCTCAACAAACGGAAATGGTGGAGAGATTTGGTCAGCACAATGCGTCGGATCAACATTTTTGTACTCCAATGTGATTGTGTGTGCGCGAGTGGAGCTGAGGGGCTTAACGAGGGTTTTGAGTTCGACTCGTATCAATGATTTTTAAAATTGAATTAATTTTTAAGGTTTTTGAAATAAATTTTGATGACTTTTATATTAAAAAATTTATAAACATATTGAATAATTAAGTATTTTATAAAATTAACTAAAAACATATTGAATTGTATCAAATAAATAATATATGTATAAAATATAAAAATATTAAGTTTTAAAAAAAAAAATTTGCTTTAGACCTGGGTTGATGAAAACAATTACCAGCCGTCGTATAATAAGTGCAAATTATAATTAATTTTGAATTTTTTTTAGAATTCGCGGGTACATTGTGCCTTCACCTAATACATAGCAAACTATAAAGCAGGTTCATATTGATTTAGATTTGAAATAATCGAGGTTATGTATCTAGGGGCAGATCTACTAAGACTCAAGGGGTGTTAAGTTACACGGCTTCGTCAGAAAAATTTGTTATATATAATTCAAAGACAGCTAAAAAAACACAAATATTCTTTTATTATATAAGAGAGAGTTCACGCTGAAGCTGTCGCTCCTCCGTCGACATGCCTGCTTCAGCATGTTACGGAAAAAAATTTAGAAAATTGTTTCTTTTGTTCTACTTTAATTTAAATAGTGTATAATATTTTCGAAATTATGAGATCCGTTCTAGCTATGACTTTTAGTTTAAATTCATATTCTTTAGTCATAGCTTTATTATTTTGAATGTCGGTCATATTTGTTTATATCTTGTAACTACTTTGAGTAAAAAATCAACGATCGATGACGAAAAATATTTTGATTGTGGACATCTTATGGACCTCTTCACATTAAATTTGTGCAGACAAAAAATAATTAATAACTTAAAATATCTAAAAATCATATTAAAATTTAATTAAATTTCTAAATTCTATCTACATCACACAAATTAAAATAAAAAAAAATAATAGATATGGTATAGTACAAAGTGACAGTAATGTGTTGCAGTTCAGATAGTTAAGTCAATTACATTTTCGCGTGAAGACTTGGGATCGAATCCTTACACCCTCATTTTTTTAATAAAAGTAGTATATGTATCCGCGCGATCCACATGTAATTGATATATGTAATCATAAAATAGATTTGTAGCACAATTTCAAAATTCAATCTATTATAAAATGATATTATAAAATTTATATAAGAGAATATTAGTACATTTAGCATCCTAGCAAATTATAATAGTTAATAGTAAATAAATATATAAGCTTAGTTTATTAGCTACTTGTATGCATTTATTACAATAATATTTTAAATTATATATTGTTCTTTATTTAGTGTTTACCTAGAATTCAAATAGTGATTTTGAAGTACTTATGTTTCATTTTCAAAATGGTATATTAAATTTTAGTTGTAAATATTGATATTAATTACCTTCCTATGAAATTAAATATCTTTTATGCAAAATATTTTCAAAATCTCCAAGAATTGAAGGAAAATCAGTGAAGCCGAACCACAACGATGTGTTAAAACCTTAAATAAAAAAAATTGTTGGTTTTAACATGAAGAACATATATAGTTTTCTATACTAAGTATTGTAGATAAAGTGCACTCGACTTTGATTGATCTGTGGATCAAAGCATATCAAATTTTTATAGTTAGCATTAATCAATAAAGGAAATAAGACCAACCATAAACTTCAGCCAAACATTCTCTCTTATTTATAATATTCAAGCAACTACATTTTCTAGTAGATATATGAACAAATTTCACACAACTTAATAAATACTAATCAAGTACATGTTCTCCTCATGAAATATTATATTGCAATTGAATTTAACAATATTTGTGTCATATTCCTGGAACTTCTTTAACGTGTACATATTTTATATTTGTATCTAATTATATGGCATAGATAGATTATGTGTACCTGATCCGTTAAAATACTTTTGCATGCCTTTCTTAAGTAAAAGATAACAACAATTATAAAAATTTAGAAGAGATCCCTCCCACTAATTAAACCACATGAACAATACTAAAAAGAATTTTAAAAATAAACAAATTAATTTATTTTTGTCCTTGTAGTTACTATAAAGAAGTAAAAAAAAACGTGAATCAATTCGTCGCATTTATTTTTAATATTTCAAGTAAAAATATCTTTTTCCCTCTAATATTTGCCCGATACACATTCAAATTTCTAATTTATTGACAAAAATAACTTAAAACACGATGTCCAACATGCAAGAAAAATAACTTGAAATCCTAAAAAATGTAATGTCATACGGTAGCCTCTAAATTTTGGTCTAATTTACCTTTTAACTTAAAATTTAAATGCATTAATTTAATAATTAAAATTTAATTTTTAATTTAATTTATATATATATATATATATATATATATATACTTAATATAAAAAATTATTAACTCCCCACAAAGAGAGTGCTAAACGTGCGATGACCACACGTTTTTAGGAGTCATTATTCATCTTTTAACTTAAATTCATCCTGATATACATTGCAGTGGGATTACTCTTTGAAATTTAGATGCTTTACTTTTAAAATAAAAACCTTAAATAAAGGATTTCTTAACTTCATTTTTTTCTTCCTAGTGTTTAGGAACCACCAACATGTAAATTTAATTTTTATTTTTTTTATTAATTGTATATTTTATTTTAATCTTTGAACATATAGATAATAATTGCTATAATTTGAAAATTGTATGAATTTGAATATATTATAAAATACCGTAAAAAGTTAAATAATTATTTCAAAAAAAAATTAATTTTAAAGAGAAATGCAACTTTTTTGCAATGCTAACACGTGAATATGTTTGTACGTGTACAATATATGTTTTTTTTTCTCAATTTATGTGACAACAATGAAATTTGAAGAATCACTCAATTGTTTTATATATTTTTTCAATATTGAAGTTTTTATTATTGTGACTTATGATATCTTTTACGTCATTTTTAAATAATGTAGGTTACTTTTTTGCCTTAATTTATAAGACATAGATAAAATTTGAAGAATCAATCAAATTTTGTATATGTTTTTTAAAAATATTTTAAGGTATTAATTATTGTAATTTATAGTACTTTTTACGTATTTTTTTTTATATAATGAGAACGCATTATTTTTTTCTCCTAATTTACATAGCGTTAATAGAATTTGGAGCGATAAATTAACTTTTAATGTTATTTCTAAAAATTTTAAGTTATTAATTGTTATAATATATAAAAAAAAAAATACATAATTCTCAAATATGTAACCGAAGCTTTAAAAAAAAAAAAAAAATAACCAACAAAAAAAAGACAAAATAAATTTAAAACAAAGAGATTACTACTAAACAGTAATGAAAAATATTACTGTAACTCTAATACATACAAATGTTAAATGGAATAACTATACCAATTCTCTAAACCAACAAACTGTATTATATAATTTATTAATATATATAACTCTCTTCTCAATTTAGAATTCAAAAATGTAATTTATTCTCTTATTAAGCATTGCATTTAGAGGAAATAAAAAGAAACTTTTGATTTTTGAAACCTCAAAAGATATAACACAAGATCTGTTTGTTGAAGAGTAAATACTAAAAATCGGACATCATCTCGTTTTTGCAAGGCTCAAAAACTTTCATAAAAGCTTTAAATTGTGGAACTCTTCACATGTACATCTGTCTTTCCATTCACATATGTCTCCCTTAGTTCTTCACAATTGCCTAAGTGTCAATTATCATCATTTTGTTGTAATATGCATTTTGATTTAATTTTCAAATATCTAAAATTTATTTCACCAACTAAGAATACACTTTATTGTCATTAAATATTTTTTTTAAGCATGTAATATGACCCAAATTTTGCTCTAATGCACTATTTATTCCCGCAAAAGCCTCTAATGCACTTTGATGTCAAAATTAAAGGATTTCAATCGAATTTTGATAAGCAAAGAAAAATGTAAAAATATTTGACAACTTACCGAAATAAAATAGGAGTTGTTTACATAATGGAGAGTAAAGTCTTTTCAACAATTGCAAGCAGATGAGTTTAAACTTTGTTGGAGTTTTAAAGTAGCCATTTTTTCTTGCAGTAGTTGGTTAATTAGGGGGTTTATATAACTTTTAAAATTAATGCATCCGAGTGTTATTTAATGAATTGGTCTGCTTAAAATTTAAAATGAATGGTGTAGTAGTTAAACAACTCCTAAAAATGGGTGACTCCGACATAGATCTTCCCAACGCCAAAACATCGCGCTATCAATTTAAAGAAATTTGGGAACGTTATGATACTTTTCCTGGTGATGCTGAGGTGAATGCACTCAAGGAGGAAGAGTATCAGTTAATCATGGATCTAGCTAGCTCATCGACCAATACAACACACTTTATAAGTAGGAGTTCCTCAAGATTGAACTATGGACCGTAAAAGTCAAGAATCTCACTCTGTTTATGAAACTTTTCAAATACATCCAGCTGATTGAGTATTTTCTTGCCTTGAATGAACTCTAGTTATTGTTTCTTTCATAGCAAGCTAGCATGCGTTGAGAATTACAACATAAAAGAGAATGATTTTATTGCACTCTTGTTTTTAGCTTCTTTTAATCACAACCTTCTGAAAGACATTGCATTTGTAGTATAGTTTTAATGTGATCATCAACTTTTGATTATATTTATATATTATGATTCTCATTTTGGAGTAAATGGCCAAAAGGATCCCTCATTTGTACCTCAAGCTTAAACTACAAGGATACCTAAACATATAATTTACTTGTACTTCAAATATTTCTTTAATCCTACCAAAATACAACTATCTAAGGTGTTTCTTAAGAAAATAACACAAAATATGATATGAGTAATGACACTAAAATATCCAACAAAAAAATAATAATAATGAAATCGCTTAAAACAAATATTGCAAATTAACAAGTCATAATGAAAATGATCATAATTTAAAAGTACTAAATTATGCTAAAATAAGTTTAACAAGTATTAGTTACATGACTAAATATTAAAGGAAATTAAAATTAGATTATGTATTTGAATTGTCTAAACCAATGTAAAACCAAAGAACAAATATTCAATATTATTGTCATTCTTAGTGTTGAATTGATTTTCTTTTTGCATTAGTATTAATTTGATTTTGATTTAAGCTTTATTATAATTATCAACATCTGTGGACTATAATTTTTATTGAACTATTCAGAATTCTAAGTTTCAAACTTGAAGTAATATATTAAAAGATAAAAACTATGAAAAAGTATAAGAAATATTTAAAAATTATATCAAAGTAAATATTTTTATGTATAAAATAAAATTTTAAAATTATATATATACTGTCGGGTTGGTTTGGTCTTGGGTTGTTTTTTTTTTTAGTTAAAACCAAACCAACCCAAATATAGTCGGGTGTTTTTTTTCAATACCAAACCAAGTCAAACCAACCACTAGTTGGATTTTTTTTCTCGGTTTGACTCGGTTTGCGGTTTGATTCGGTGTTCGGTTTTCGGTTCGATTTTGTACACCCCTACTCACATGTTATTCAAAATGCAAGTATGGACATGAATGTTCAAAAATTTTGAGATAATTATATTTTTTTCAATGATGCCCACAAGGGTGTCGAGTTGGTTGAGCAAGATGATCCCAAATTCATAGGTACAAATTCCCTACATGTTTGCTTGGTCAAGCTTGTCGTATGAGACTTGCTTAGTGTAACCTCTTCAGTGTGATTTGCGGGTTATTACATTTAAGTGAGAGTTGTCCTATACACCCTTGAACCCTAAAGGATAGTGACTACGAGCTTCCTTGTCAACAACAAAAAAACATATATATTTCAATGAAATTACAATTAGATCTATTCCCTCTTATATAAGATGATTTGATCCATCCTACATCTTTTTGCCGATCATAAAATTGTCGGTCAAGCTTTTGAAATAGTTTAGGGATGTTTTTTTTTTTATTTATATAGTATAAGGATGTAGTTTAAGTTTGAGATATAAATGAGGGATGCTTTTAGCCATTTACTCCTCATTTTGCATCGATGCCAACAGTTTACTGAAATCAAATTATGAATGGAGTCACAAAAATAACTTTTTCCAAGTTTAATTGTTGCAAAATATGAGTTAGATTTAATTAGGCGCGGATGCTTTATATAAACAACTTTGGGCTATTAATGAAAGCAAATTGAGATGTAATGAACTTCTAAACCTTGATAAGTAATTTTTGGAGTTTTCTGTAATTAATTGATAGTTCTGTAATGCCCATTAATTAAAACATATATAATCGGACATATGTACAATATAATGTAAATCTAGTGAATTGCAAGGCACAAAACAGTGTGAAGAAAATGATAGAAAAGCAGAGTGTAAATTTCAAATTTTGCATATATGACTGGCAAAATTTTCATTTACAATAATGCTGATATAAAGCACACAAAATATCTACAAGATCAAACTAAAGCCATCTTAGTTTCCAAGCAAATATGTCAAAATTGCCAAAACACCAATCACAATTATGATATTGAGAAAATAGTTCGTCGGGAGAGGCTTATCTGGGGTTCCTCCCAAGCCTTCGTATTCTGCTCGAATCTTTTGTTTCATAGCATCCGACAGCTCTCTCTGCAATTCAAATAGGCAAGACTCGTTGAATTTATTTCTCTCCTTTCATTAAACTAACAATTTTACGTTTGAGTGCAAAATTTTGGTCTTGGATTTTATTAAATGAAACAGCACAACTAAATATGATAAGTTGTATTTAACCCTGCAGCAATCAGAAGAGTGAAATTTAAACATGTATATATCCCCACATGAATTAAAATGCAAGTGTGGAACTTTAACTAATTAACGGAAGGAGAAAATAATAAAATTAACCTTTCCAGTTGAGTATTTTGCTGCCACAAACTTCTCTGGCTGACCTTGTGTAGGATTATTGTCTATTGAGAAACCCTGTCCAAGAAATTTGCTAAAATTAGTCAAAGAGTTGCAAAATCATTGCTGTATTATACAGTTGGAGACAAATTATTTGTTTTTTGTAAGGGAGTAAGATAGTAGAGCCTTGGCCCCTATCACCATAGAGGGAAAAACAGACTATTTGAGGGAGGTGGAGTGAAGAAAACAGTATTTATCATGCAATTGATTAACAACAAGCTAAAGCTCACAGGGCATATCGGAATTTTGTGGATTGGGTGACTGTACACAGAAAAAAAATGAGTTTTACATGGAAATGGAAGTATTCTTGAGTGATAATGAAAATTTTAGTACAGAATCAAAAGTTGCCTTACTTTACAGTCAAATGAATGAATATTCTGGAAGACATATTAGAGTTGCTATGACTATCTCAACTATCTCGGAAATATTATCTGATGAGTATAAACACATGAAAATCGAACTAGAGTACAAGTGCAAGCGCTGAAGGTACTCATACAAGTCCAGACAGAAAATGAGTTGATTTCAGTTACATACAATCAGGTAATTGTAACTTAAGATTTGTTAAGTTTCAGGGCATTCATAGGTTTCTCCAACCAAGTTCATATTTTGAGAAGAAATTAAAACTCTTGGGTGTCAAGCATGCTATGATCAAGCTGCATTTTTACTCAACTTTATGAATTTACTAAAATATATCTGAGAGTTACTTCGCCGTATTTCAGAGCTCAAAACCTAGATTTAATGTTTCAAATGGTTTGTCAATGACACCCCTACACATACATGTGGTAAAATTATTGAAGGTGTAGAATATTAGCAGAAGGCTAGCAGCTAGATGCTGCACAACCATCAAAACGATCCCTCTGAAAACCAGTGCCTAGGCACTAAGGAAGAAATGTGTGGTAGTCGAAAATCTGTCTAAGAAAGTTTTAGACAAAGTTAGGTGCTCCAACTTTAGCATCTGGTGCTGTTTTCGGCATTTCAAAATTTCTAAGTTGCTGTTCCATTACTTATATAAGCAGAAATCAAGCAGGGCCTGTGAGAACTTTTTTGTTGGCAAGGAAATGAAGTGCAAAGAAAGGAATTCTTGAACAGAAGTCTGCTTTGACAAAGTTTTTCTTCTTTTTCTCTTTCTTCTTGGTGGTTTAGGTATAATTACTGAAATCTACTTGTTTTTTGAGTTTTAATATGATGGAAACTTGCGATTGAACTTGGAAAAAGTAGGTCTGACTAGGATTGAATACCACAAGTCCAAAACGCTTATATATAAATTGAATTGTGAAGGAGCATACCAAGTCTGCCTTATGCAATCACAAACAAGGCGTGTTACAATGGATTCCCTTCATCAGTATTAGGAGATATCTGATCTTAAGACTTTACACTAAGAGCAAATCCCATAGTATTTACATCTTTCCTTGGCTTAATCCTTGATAAGTTTTAGTCAAAGCTAGATTGGCTGAACAAATCAAAGAAGTTCCAATCTTGGTATTTAACAAGTGATTGGTGCAAATTCTTTGTGGGACGGTAATTATATTCATTCTATATAACTAGTCAGGACGCTATACTTACATGTTGTGCTGGAGAGAAAAAATAGACAGGTAGAAGGAGCTCATAACGACACTGGGACATCTATATTTAGATTTCACACAAATAGTAATCAATTAAAAAATGGTGACAAGTGTTCATCCAGCTACTTCATAAAAGATTTAGATGAGTGTGCAACAAGACTCCATTAGAAACTCACTTACAGCTCATATAGAAATAGAGATGCAAGAAGTAAAATCTATTAACAGAAGAAAAATATTTCTGCTGACAAACCTCAGGAGGATCAAATTTAGCACCAAGGTTGCTCAGTTTGGCATGGGCTTCCGCGTAATCTTTGAAAAATACATCTTGATTTACAGCATACTTCTCTGCATATTCCTGCAAGCATGTAAGTTGTTAGAGAAGCAAAATTAGTTTGTACTGACAAAACTCGTGAAGTTGTACTCTCTTTTCCACCTTAAATGAAGAATCTTCAAAAAGAACCGCATCTGTAGGCAAAACTAGCAGATCTTCATCTCTTTGTTCTTTAATGTCCTAACATCAATTCAAATTTACAATAATAAGCAACAATTCATCTAGTTTCATCAGACCTCAGTGCCTATGAGTCTTAGCAATTATCATCATACAGCACCTTAAAGTAGGAATTGTCAAATTTCAACCACTGCACAGTCCATGATTGTCCTCCAGGGCTTCCTGGTCCATCTTTCTGTAATGCAGACAAATCAGCTTAAAAAAGTCAGATTTGTAAATATGCAAGAAACATAAGTAGATCATTGCACAGAGGCTTGCAGCAGATATCTGGTTTTTATCAAGATTTGTAAAGAAACAAAAGCACCATGGTACAGACCATAGAGGAAAATCAAGACATGAGAAACTAATATTAATTGACTGAACAATAGAGATGTAAATTGCAAAAGACTAACCTTATGTATTAGAAATTATAGGAAATTAGGTTCCAATCACACAGCCCCTCAGTAGATCCTATTTCCATACGAAGGGCTAAGTGAGAATATTATTCAAATTAATTTGAGGAGAAAGTGTTCTGATAACAAAGTCCAAACATTTCATTTAATTTTAAGAGGAAGGGTGTAGAATAATGATTCATAGACAACTAACAGCATAATTATGTCTATCTGTGACACATAAATACAAAGATGTTTTTGTTTTGTTTTGAGAATGGTATGACACAAAGAAGCATTTTGAGTTCTGCAGCATGCTTTTTAATGGACATGATCCTCAATTGTCAGTCTTCTTTCTAGATTAACATTATAGCTGGAAAAAACTAAGTCGGAATAGGAACTTGCAAAATCGCCTCAAAAGTACAACAATTAACAATTAATGATAATATCAAGTAGCGTGGAAATGGATACCGTGTATCTCGTTTCTGGCTTGCCCCAACCACTACGCTCTGGTCTGGATCTCCCCAAAGTGTGTGCCCCAGAAAGTGCGACAATTTCCTAGAAAACAAATATTCACTAGTGAGAAGCATACCTCAGGCAAGGAAGTTGAGATCATTGATGAGATGAATTAGAGAAAAACTGTGACAAATTTTACCTTATCGTTTAGTCCCATTCTGTAGAAGACATCTCGCAAATGAGAAGAAGGGGAAGGGGGACCAGCATCTAATCAATAAGATTAAGTTAGTTATATATATTAAAGAAAATGGAGGATAATTCTGCAATAGGAGACTGTTATACAAAATGCAGAGGGTTAAACTCTTCAAATATGAAGGATTAGAAAAAGGAAGTCATGGTAGACCATCTAAGACATACAACATACTGCAAATGGGTTATACAGGGAAATGCTTCTATCACAAGCTGAATAATCAGACCAAAGCAATTTGGAACATCGTATAGGCCTTTATTTCGGTATAAAAAGAAGATGGTTAGGTAAATGGTTATATAAGATGCTAAAGAAAAACAGCATGATAACAAATAAAGCTGCCTGTTTGACACGAGAAATAGAAGAGGATCGATACCAAGTGGAATTTAGTCTTTAAGTCAAAAATGTCTAAATGCTTACATTTAACAATTGTAAATGAAAAGTATAACTTTTGCAGAGTATATAGTAAGATAGACTGGTTACTAGGGGACTTTCAGTGGGTGCAGCAGTATGGCCAAGTGGAAGCTGAATTCCTCCATCCCTCAATATCAGACCACTCCCCTATACTTGATAAGTATTGTCAGCAGCACAACCTTCATCCTAGACCTTTTAGATTCTTTCCTAATGTCATAGAACATCCTTATTTTAGCAGCATTTTGCAACAAGTGTGGACTAGGATGGAATCTGATCAGTCAATGGAGAATGTGTGGTACAAATTGAAGAAGCTCAAGCTACAACTCAAAAACATAAATGGGTTTATGGCAACATACCAATAGAAGTTGTGCCTAGCAAGAGAAAAGTTGGGTATAGTACAGGGTCAAATCCAAAGCCACATGTTATGTCAAGACTTGTTTAACCAGGAAAAGGAGCTGCTGCTAGAAATTGCAAAATGGAGCAACATAGAGGGACAAGCTATTAGACACAAAGCAAGAGCTACTTGGGTGGAGAGTGGAGATAGAAACACTAAGTATTTCCATGCTCAATGGAAGATGAGAAGTAGTCACAATGCAATAACTTCCATTTTCTACACTGAAGATAATGTCAAATTAACTGATCCAAAGGCTATTGAGACTGAACTTATATCTGTGTTCTCAGGATTGATGGGGGAATGTGCTACTGAGATTCCTTGCTTGGACTACATGGTTATTAGAGATGGGATCTACTTAACAGTGCAACAACAAAAAGAATTGATACAAGAGGTAACACATGAGGAGATCACTGATGCTATCAAGGCTATGCCGAAAGAGAAAGCTCCAGGGGTAGATGGATTTCCTATTGAGTTCTTCACAAAGAATTTGGAGTTGCTGGACGATGAGATAGTACAAGCTGTGCAGCAGTTCTTCAGCACTGGTATACACTACTCTGCTATAAATACTACTGCAATAACTCTAATTCCCAAAGTTCCATCCCCTACAAAAGTGAAGGACTATAGACCTGTAGCATGTTGTACTACCTTGTACAAAATCATTTCAAAGGTGTTAACCAGGAGACTCAAACAGGTGATTGGTGGACTAGTGGGGTGCTCCCAATCTGCATTTGTTGAAGGGAGAAGCATTATTTTTTTTGAGAAAAGGGTAACTTTATATTCACACCAAAAAATTCATCATCCAAAAAATGATGAATTGGAAACTTACATCCCACATCCGATGGGTATTCTTTACAAGTTTCCTATAAAATCTACTAAATCTACTGTTAGAATATAAATAAGTATTTCCTACTTAGAATAGGAATAGGAATAGGAATAAGAATAGGAATCCTAGTTGGAAAAGGATTCTAATGTAGTGTCTATAAGTAGGGTCTCAATGTAACAATTTACATACAATTCAATAATATATTTCTCACATGGTATCAGAGCATTGGTGAGAAAAAAAAAAAAAAAAAAGGTCAGAATCCGGTGACTGTCATGGCTGGTTTGCATTGTTGTCTTGTTTTTCAAGTGTAGTGTGACAACCCACACCACCACGAGGTGCGTAACACTCAGGAGAGCAAACCCCAGTGAGCTCCTCCGAGTTTCACCCAGTCACGCGCCATCACGCGCCGCCAGGAGTCTAGGGTCGCGTCACCACGCGCCCCACGCGCCGGCGCGTGAGACACTTTCCGGCCAGTTTTTTCGACCAATTTTTTTTCCATTGAGGTCGCCTCTCCATTCCGAGGCAGACTATATATTTATTTTCTTATTCCGACCAGTTTCGGGCAGTCAGACCTACTTTCCGACGACTGCACCCTTTTTTTCCAGATTCTGACCAGCCTAATTTTTATTTATTTTATTTTTTTTAACATCTCTATAAAATCATAAAAGGTCATTAGGTATTTATATTATTGTCTACAAGAATATAGGAATTTAAAGTGCTATGATCACTTGAGCCATTAATGGGCAGCTCAAACTATTTAGCTTGGGCTTCATCGGTAGAGTTATGGTGCAAGGGTCAAGGCGTTCATGATCACTTAACCAACAATAATTGTGTGGTAGATGAAAAGGCAAAGGCAAGTGAGACAGATAATAATGTCAAAGCACAATGGTAGAAAGTAGATGCTCAATTATGTAGTCTCTATGGCGTTCTATTGATTCCAAATTGATGCCCTTGTTTCGCCCATTCGGGCGTGTTATACAGTTTGGGAAAAGGCTCGTGCTTTATACACTAATGACATATCCCGATTCTATGATGTGATATCTCGATTGACCAACTTAAAGAAACAAGAATCCGATATGCCTACTTACTTGGGGATGTGCAGCGATCATAGAGGAATTCGACACGTTGATGCCAGTTACTACGAATGTGGAAAAACAACAAGAACACAGACAAACATTGTTTCTAGTTCTTACTCTTGCTGGACTTCCTCCTGATCATGATTCTGTGCGTGATCAGATTTTAGCTAGCCATACAGTTCCTACAATAGATGAATTATTCTCGTCTCCTTCGTCTTGCGGCACCTCGATCCGCAAAGTAGTTTCATCACCTACTGTTGACTCCTCTATTCTCGCATCTCAAACCTTTGAAAAGCGAACATATCAATCTATGGAGAATCGACGAGGGGGAGGGCGTTTTGGAAAACCTCGATCCAAGTGTAGTCATTGTCATAAGCCTGGACACACTCGTGACATATGTTATATTTTGCATGGTCCACCACCCAGTTATGATCCTATTGTTCTGAAGGAATATAATGAGTTCGCCGAAATCGCGCAAGTAAATGCAGACATCTCCACGATAGCATATGGTGCTCAACCTAATCAACCATCCAATAATGCTCATATTGCTCGAACAGAATATGATGAGTTCCTTCCGATGTCGTGCAAATAAGCAAACGTCTCCACAAGTAGTTTCGGTTGCACAACCCGGCGATATGCATTACGGGTAATTCATTTGCTTGTGTGTCGCAATCTAGTACTCTTGGAACATGGGTCATGGACTCTGGGGCTTCTGATCATATCTCTGGTAATAAATCACTTTTATCCGATATTGTTTATTCACAATCTCTTCCAGCTATTACTTTAGCCAATGGGATCCAAACAAAACCAAAAGGGGTTGGAAAAGCCAAACCCACATCTTCTCACAACTAGACTCGTTCTTTATGTCCACTGGTTCTCCTTTTAATCTAGCATCTCATTAGTCGTTTGTGAAAGCCCTACATTGTAGCATAACTTTTTCGATGATTTTTTCTTATGCGGGACGCGATGCAGGACGGATGATTGGAGCAGGACATGAATCACAAGGCCTTTACTATCTTACCTCTTGAATTCCTTAACGAGATGCTCGTTCTGATTCTCGGATATAATTCACAAACGTTTGGGACATCCGAGTCTATCAAGTGCAAAAGATGGTGCCAATTTTGTCTAATTTATCAACATTAGAATGTTAGTCGTGTCAACTTGGGAAACACACTCAAGCTCAGTTTTATCCTAGTACTGAGGGTCGTTCAGAGTCTATTTTTTCATTAGTTCATTCTGATATTTGGGGTCCTAGTAGAGTCAGTTCCACCTTAGGATTTCGTTATTTTGTTAGTTTCATTGATGATTATTCAAGATGTACTTGGGTTTTCTTAATGAAAGATCGTTCTGAGTTATTTTCTATTTTCAAAAGTTTCTTTGCTGAAATACAAAATCAATTTGGTGTTTCTATTCGTACTTTTCGTAGTGATAATGCATTAGAATACTTATCCTCCCAATTTCAGGAGTTTATGACTCCCAAAGGCATTATTCACCAGACTACTTGTCCATACACCCCTCAACAAAATGGTGTAGCTGAAAGAAAAAATCGGCATCTTATTGAGACCGCTCGTACTCTTCTCCTTGAATCTAATGTTCATTGCGTTTTTGGGAGATGCGATTCGGCGTCTTGTTATTTGATAAATAGAATGCCCTCTTCTTCTATTCAAAATCAGGTTCCACATTCCATACTGTTTCCTCAGTCACATCTTTATCCTATCCCCCCTCGTGTCTTTGGGAGCACATGCTTTGTTCATAACTTAGCCCGGGAAAAGATAAATTAGCTCCGTGCCCTCAAATGTGTCTTTCTTGGTTACTCGAGTCCAAAAAGTATCGTTGTTATTCACATGATCTTCATCGATATCTTATGTCTGATGTTACATTTTTGAGTCGGCCTTATTATACATCCTCTGATCATCCTGATGTATCTATGGTCTTACCCATACCTCAAGTTTTACCTGTGCCAACCTTTGAGGAATCTATGGTTACTTCTACATCTCCAGTTGTAGTGCCACCATTACTAACTTATCATCGTCGTCCACGTCGGCCCAGTTCGGATGATTCATGTCATGCGCGGACCACTGCTCTCTGCGGACTTGCCTCCTCCTAGCCAACCGCTTGCACTTCAAAAAGGTATATACGATCCACTCGAAATACTAACCCACATTATACCTTCTTAAGTTATCATCGTCTATCATCACCCCATTATGCCTTTGTGTCGTCTTTGTCCTCTATTTCCATTCCTAAGACTACAGGTGAAGCACTTTCTCATTCTGGATGGAGGCAGGCTATGGTTGATGAGATGTCCGCTACATAAGAGTGGTACTTGGGAACTTGTCTCCTTCCTGAGTAAATCTCGTTGGTTGTCGTTGGGTTTATGCGATCAAAATTGGTCGACGGTCGGAGTTGATCGACTTAAGGCTCGCCTTGTTGCCAAAGGTATACTCGGATATTTGGGCTAGATTATAGTGACACTTTCGCTCCGTGGCTAAAATAGCTACATTCGTCTTTTTCTATCTATGGCTGCCGTTCGTCATTGGCCTCTTCATCAGTTGGACATTAAGAATGCTTTTTTGCATGGTGATCTTGCGGAAGAAGTCTATATGGAGCAACCACCTGGTTTTGTTGCTCAGGGGGAGTCTAGTAGCCTTGTATGTCGATTGCGTAGGTCACTCTATGGTCTGAAACAATCTCCTCGAGCTTGGTTTGGGAAGTTCGACCTGATTATTCAGGAGTTTGGCATGACTCGTAGTGGAGCTGATCACTCTGTGTTTTATCGGCATTCTGCACCAAGTCGATGTATCTATTTGGTTGTTTACGTTGATGATATTGTTATCACCGGTAATGATCAAGATGGCATCACCGATTTGAAGCAACATCTCTTTAAGCACTTCCAGACTAAAGACCTTGGCAGATTGAAGTATTTTCTAGGTATTGAGGTTGCTCAGTCTAGATCAGGTATTGTTATTTCTCAACGCAAGTATGCCTTAGACATTCTTGAGGAGACAGGAATGATGGGATGTAAACCTATTGACACTCCTATGGATCCGAATGTTAAACTCCTTCCAGGACAGGGGGAGCCGCTTAGTAATCCCGAAAGGTATAGACGGCTTGTTGGAAAGTTGAATTATCTCACAGTGACTAGACCTGACATATCTTTTCCTGTGAGTGTTGTAAGTCAGTTTATGACTTCCGCATGATAGTCATTGGGAAGCGATTGTTCAGATTCTCGCGATATATAAAGTCACTCGAAAGGACTACTCTTTGAGGATCAAGGCCATGAGAATATCATTGGATATACAGATGCTGATTGGGCAGGATCACCTTCTGACAGACGTTCGACATCCGGATATTGTGTTTTAGTAGGAGGTAATTTGGTGTCGTGGAAGAGTAAGAAACAGAATGTGGTTGCTCGATCTAGTGCAGAATCAGAATATCGAGCAATGGCGAAAGACTGTGAACTAGTTTGGATCAAGCGATTCTTTGGGAGAACTAAAATTTGGCAAAATTGATCAGATGGAACTTGTGTGTGATAACCAAGTGGCTCTTCATATCGCATCAAATCCAGTGTTTCATGAAAGGACTAAGCACATTGAGATTGACTGTCACTTTGTCAGAGAAAAGATACTCTCGGGAGATATTGTTACGAAATTTGTGAAGTCAAATGATCAGCTTGCAGATATGTTCACCAAGTCTCTCACATGTCCTAGTATTAATTACATCTGTAACAAGCTAGGTACATATGATTTATATGCACCAGCTTGAGGGGGAGTGTTAGAATATAAATAAGTATTTCCTACTTAGAATAGGAATAGGAATAGGAATAAGAATAGGAATCCTAGTTGGAAAAGGATTCTAATGTAGTGTCTATAAGTAGGGTCTCAATGTAACAATTTACATACAATTCAATAATATATTTCTCACATCTACCATCTCCCCTATCAGATTTTGTTTACACCAAAAATACAAAAGGCTTATACAGTTCATTCTAATCTTCTGTAGATTAGTCTTTTGTCCATCAAAACACCTTGAATTCTTTTCCTTCCAAAGAGTCCACCATATGCATGCTGGGACAGTTCTCCACCAGTGCTCTTTTCATCCTCTGTTACTAATACCTTTCCAATTGTTTAGGAGAAGCATTATTGATAATATAATGTTTAGTCATGAGATTTTTAAGTGCTATTCTAGGAAATAGATTTCCCCAAGGTGTGTTCTTAAGGTGGACCTAAGGAAGGCTTATGATACTGTGGAATGGGGCTTTCTTACGAAGTTGTTAACAGACATAGGGTTTCCTGCCAAATTTGTAATTGGATCATGACATATGTGTCTACAGTGTCCTATTCCTTGATGATTAATGGAGGACTGACTCACCCTTTGAATGCAAAAAGAGGCATTAGACAAGGGGAACCCATGTCCCCTTATCTTTTTGTCTTGGCTATGTAGTATTTGGGAAGAGAACTGAATCAATTAGCTAGGAATGGGAACTTCAACTCTCACCCAAGGTGCAGGAAGTTGGGCAGTGTGCATATTTGTTTTGCAGATGATCTATTGATGTATTACAGGGCTGATATTATCTCTGTTAGGTTGCTAAATGAAGCATTCGTGAAGTTTTCCAAGGCTTCTGGATTACAGCCCAATGTAGACAAAAGCTTTCTATATATTGCAGGGGTTGCCACTCGCACAAAAGAAGAGATTCTTGAGGAGCTGTGATATGTTGAAGGTGTCCTCCCATTCAGATATTTAGGAGTGCCTTTAGCATCTTAGAAGCTCAGTCTCAACCATTACTTGCCACTTGTTGAAAAAATTACTGCAAAAATCACTTGCTGGTCTGCTAAATTACTAACCTATGCTGGAAGAGTACAAGTGATCAAGTCAGTCTTGTTTGGGGTGCAAGCTTATTGGTCCCAAATATTTTTGATTCCTAAGAAGGTGATGAAGAGTATTGAACAGATTTGTCGAACTTTCTTGTGGACTGGTAATGTGAAGTTGTGAACATATAAAAAACACATTGGTTTCTTGGGAAAACATTTGCAAACTTGTTGCTGGTGGCCTGAATATCATCAACTTATGTATGTGGAATAGAGCTGCAATATTGAAACAATTATGGAATATAGCAAGAAACAAAGAATGCTTATGGATCCAGTGGGTGCACAACTATTTTATAAGAAGGAAAGACATTGAAACAATCCAAAATACCTAAGAATGCTTCTTGGGTCGTGAGGAAGATATTGGTAGCAAGGGAATGAATACTGCTGGGACAAACAGTACAAGGAGACTTGAATTCAGCTTTTGATGCATACCAGTCAGGTGATAAATTCTCCATACATAAGATGTACACAAGACTGATGCCTCAATTCCCTAGAGCTGACTGGAAGGCAATTGCAATACACCCCAGAATTCATCCAAGACACAGGTTCTTTGTATGGCTAGCTGTCCAGACGAGATGGCAACTGTTGATAGGCTGATCAAATTTGGGATCCAAGTCCCTCCTGATTGTGCTTACTGTGGATTGACATTAGAAACATTCGGACATTTGTTATTTGAATGCTAGGCAACAAAGGAATTATGGAATAGATTATGTATACCGCTGGGGTTCTCAAGAGCTATTCAGGACTGGGAGACAGAAGTGATATAGGAATGCTTGATGGCAAAGAAGAAGGCTGGACTAGCTGAAATTGCAAAGTGTTTTTGGTAAGCTAGTGTATGTCATATGGAGAGAAAGGAACAAGATCAGATCATGAACACTGATGAAGTGCTGAAGGAAATCGTACTGCATATGCATATCAAGAGTCAGACCAGGGCGAAATGGCAGACTGCACTTCAACAATTTAATGTTTACCCTTAGTTTCTGTTTAGATACATAAAGTATTGAATCACTGATCTATTTTTTTATAATGAATTGAATCACTGATCTATATAGGATGTATTGTATAGAAGGCTATAGATTAGTAGGTTTTGTTTGTATTGATGAGTGAGTAGTTAGTCCAATACTACTCTGTTTGTAAAGATACACTTTTGGTTATGAATGAAAATATGTAGTTCACCCCCCAAAAAAGTATAATTTCTTTTCAATGGACAGAATAATATCCCAATGTTACAGACTACGTTATTCCCTATGAGAAGAGTACCAGTTTTAGATGGACAACTAGATGTGTTATTGTTAAGAGATGAACCTCAGGTCTAACCCAACCCAAAAGCTAACTCATGAGGTGAGGGTTGCCCAAGACGATATAAGGAGACCCCCACACTAATGTGGGACTCTAACCATCTCTGCTCCCCTTCTGTTCGAGCATGTGGAGCGTAGACAATATAACATGGATTCCAACACCAGGTAAACCAAGAATAAGAACGGGTTTGGCTTTGAAACAATGTAAAGAAATAAACCTTTTTTTTTAAAAAAAAGTTAACATTATATAGACAACAATACACCAATGGTGTATTTCAGTATAGTAATTACATCAGGAGTATACAGTAAGCAAAACCAAAAGATCTCTCATTTATACCCCTCCTAAACTATCTAAAAAGTGAGTAACAGCCTCCACCTATTTGGGGAGGACATGATTACATCAAAAATAAAGGGTTATAAGACGGTTCAACTTCAAACTCTGGAAAGGGATGCTCTTGTTTTCGAAGCATCTCTGGTTCCTTTCCTTCCAAATTGTCCACCAGATGCAAGCAGGGACAATCTTCCATCTCTCCTTGTGACCTGATGTATTCCCTTCTCTATTCCAGCATGCTAGAAAATCTGAGGTGTGTCTTGGCATGGACCAGCTGATTCCCCTCAAATTCAAAAAGACCTGCCACAATTTCCCTGTCACTCTGCAATGGAGGAAGAGATGGTTTGTTGTCTCTGTTTCTATTTCACAAAAAAAAACACCTGGAGCATAACTGTCTTCCCCTTTTCATTAGATTGTCTTGAGTTAGTACTGCTTCCCTAGCTACCAACCAGGTGAAACAAGCCACCTTGTGAGGAACATTAATTTTCCATATCATTTTCCAAGGCCATGGTAACAACATTTCAGCTGGCCTGTCAAAATGTCTATAAGCTAATTTTATTGTGAACTTCCCATTGTTGGCCCTCAACGATTGTAAACTATGCTCCTTTATGTCAAGGTTATTTGCCTGCTCCAAAGACTTGTAAAAATCTGCTAATTTGTCTATTTCCCGGTCATTCAACCTTCTCCTAAAAGATAGGTTCCATCCTTGGTTGTCTTTGACTTCTGCTACTGTTGCTTCCTTCTGTTGGTTCAGATTATAAATCTCAGGATGCAACTGTTTCAGAGAGTGTTGTCCAACCCACACATCATTCCAGAAGCCTTAGGCCTAGCTCAATCCTAAAAGCTAGCTCATGTGGTGAGGACTACCAAAAACAATATAAGGAGACAGATAACCCCTTTCCACATCCTCAAATTTGTCCCATGGTAATATGCTAATCCAAAATAACAAGTATTGGATGACATAAAAATTCCTAGTAGTGCAGGATTGGAGGTAGTGCAGCCATATAGTATGATGATTAATGGCATTGTAAATTTAAGTTACATTTATAACTATATGATAAATATTCTGTCTTATGAAGTGAATGAGTTGACTTCTATATGGTGTTTAGAAGGTTCTGAAGATCACGAGTCAAGCCCAATGATGCAGGTTTATCACGCATATTGATGTACTTTTTAAAGAATACAATTGGACTTGAATTGAAAAAATGTTGGCTATATAGCTTTGCAATTAGGACCACTTAATTTTGTCTTAAACAAATTTAGCAGGGTTTGGCATTTCCACTGGCATCAGCGAGATAATGTGGTCTATCCCGAGGCATCAGCAAACACCTAGGTATAGCTCCTTCCATCAATCCTCTTCATTCACCTAGGTGATCTCTCCTTTTTTTTTTCCATTAAACAACAAATGTGTAATCTTCTTTCAATCTCCAGGATTGGATGAACTTCAGACAAAAGAAAAAGTTCTATGCGGTCCCTTACCTAACTTCACACCTAGTGCAAACCGATTGAACTTCACTAACCACCAGGTTTCAAAGAGGATAAGGTAAAGATAGCTTTAGAGGAAATTGTTGTCTCTGCAGGAGTCCATTAAATACTAAACACTGGGATAAAGTTCCTGACTAAAAACACTGGGATAAAATTCATTAAAGGTGATCCTGATCAGTACTTTCCATGCATGATAAGCTAAGCTGCAGGAAAAAAAATCATGATGTACCAAAAAAATATATAGATGACAGCTATGAATCGCTCACCAGGAAGCCTTCCTTCTTCTGGGCATTCCTCAGGACCAGAAACATCTACTCTCGCATATTTCATGGGAATTTTTGGGCCTCCAGCCTCCTATAGGTTTGAAAAAGCAGAAAAACTAAGTGTGTGAATTAACTTTCAGGCAAACACAAAAGCCAAAAGTAGTAACGACCTCAATGGCAGTGGCACTGGCCAACTGAAATAAATCTGCATATGTCACACCAGCATACTTGTCTTTGATTGGCTGGAGAAGTTTCAGCGCATTAACAAGTCCTGAATTGCAAGCTTGTCAGCCAAAAATAGATAGTAAGCAAGCAAAAAGTGTAATAAGAAATTGAATATTTACCAGCATTTGCTCCATGTTTTAGTTCAACTTCAAATCTTAAGCTCCCATTAGCTCCACCTCTTTGAGGCCAGTCCTCGATATTCTTGTTATAAGTTCCAGCATCATGCCAGCCCAAGCGAACCTAAAATAGGTAAGAGGGAAGAACATATAGGTTCAAATTTCAATCCTCGCCTCATATAGTAAAGAAGTGATTTAGAGCATGAAAGAAAAAAATTACCAAAATAGGATGACAGAAGGTGGTCTTCAACAGCTCCTTAATGTCCTCTCTTGCACTTTTCAACTGATCGGGATCAGAAGCAGCGCATTTCGGCGAAGCCAATGTACTGAATCTTCCACTAGACGTTGTTCCAATCAACGATCGTTTCTACAAGAAAACAAATTGAGTTCAAAACGAGAATATAGTAAAAACAAAAATAACTAAAGGAGAAGAGCAATGAACCTGGTAGCGGAAGATGTGGGGAAGGAGAGGAGATGATCGAATGCATTTAAGAGAAGAAGAAGAGGAGGAGAATGAAATGGCAAGTCTGGCCGTCGTGGAGGCAGAGGTGGCGGCGATGGTGGCGGAGGGGAGGAGATGAGAGGTGGCGCCGGTGAGGGAAGCCATTGGGTGAGACTTCTCTTATGTTTTGGATGGTGAATGCGAGTGTCAGAAGAGAGATAATGTTGGCCAGCAAATTAGCTCCATCAGCTCTCCTTTAAATGGCTAATGGTCCCACTTACAAAAAGTTGAAAGGAACAATTTATTATGGAAATCTTATATTACAGTAAAACCTCAATAAAGTAATATTCGATAAAGTAATAATCTCGCTAAATAAATATTTTTCTTCAGTCTCAACTTGGGCCAGTTATATTAAAGTAATATTTTTGCTAAATGCATTAGATAATAATTAAAAATAAAGTACTAAAGGCCCAAAAAAAATATAAAATAATAATTACTAGAATACATCAAGAATTTATATATACGCCTTTCAAATGATGAAAAGACATTATACTTGAATTATGATTTTTAAACATCTAGCTTTTTTCTTTTATAGTTAACATAAAATCTCTTCATATCTATATATATGAATACAATTAGAAACATTAAATTTCACTAAATTCGTTTAGCTTTCTTAGATTTAAATAATAAATATGCAAAGACTACACTTAGTTTCCTAGATTTAAACTTTTGAAATTATTAATTCAAATATTTTTTTTTCTTTCTTATGGCACATATTGCAAAATACTCTCTAAAATAATAAATATTTATTTATCGATAAATAAATATTTTATGCATTTATCGATAAACTAGTAATCTCGATAAATGAATATTTTTTTCCGATCCCAAGCATATGCATTCATCGAGGTTTTACTGTATACTAGTCCTGCATCTCACGTGGAAATTTAATATCACAAAATTTATAAAATAATATTTAAAAATTATCGGTCATTAAAATTAAAATACTATATTATCTTACATACAAAATTACGTAATAATGAACATTAATAATGTAAAGGAAAATGATAATTATAACATTTTATCATTCATCCTTCAATCAAATATTTTTAATTTCATAATTTATCCATTTGCTTTTAGAAAGTGTTACTATTTGATATTTTTGGATAATCAAATGAACATTAACCTGAGATATTAAATTTTTTAATAAATAAATAATCATTGGTGAAGGGATAAACAAATTTTAAAAGGCTGAAAAAAGTGAACAAATATTATAATTCTAACGTGTAGAAAGTTCTGCCCTACCTTTTGTACATATATCATTTTAAAGTTCCCCATATAAATGTATTATAAGTAATTATTAAAATGAAAAGATAAAGGGAGAATGTATCATATTGGACAACAATTCAACTTATGATATAAAACTTGAAAGGGAAAAATATTACACAAAATCATTTAGTTTGTTTGGGTTTTTTTTAAAATCAACATACCAGATTGATGTTATGTTGCTGAAGGTACGATATGAAATTCCTTCAAAGATCTAATTAAAAAATCATTTGAATTGATTTAGTGACTTTTTAGGTGAAATATCACTAATTGAGTGATTTTCTAGGAGAACAATCCTTAGTTGAGTGATTTTTGAATTACAAAACAAAGTTGTGTGACTTTTTAAGAAAACTATGCATAGTTGAGTAATTTTTTAAGAAAACTATGCATAGTTGAATAACTTTTTAAGAGAACTATTCATAGTTCAGTAACCTTATCCCTATTTTCACTTAATCATCAACCTCAATTCAAAATGAAATATGAAACTCACATAGGGTTGGGGTTGTTTTTTCTCATATATGTTAGTGAATGTGTTCCATTACATTTGATTATGGGCAAGAGAAATGACACAAATTTGCCACCATAGAAAGATCATGTATTTACATTTTACAAGATTTGGAATAATAGGAATGGTATATCTCTTGAGGTATAGAAATTTTCGTGAGTTCCTCAGAATAATATTCAAGTGTAACTTGTATATCTTGAGGTTGGAGAATTTTACATTACTATGTCCATTATTTTCCAGCGTAATAAATATTGTGAAAACAAAAGTTCTAAGTACATATTGCCAGAATTTTTTTATGGGACTTTACATGTCTGATGAAGTTGCGTATATATTCTTTATATTCAGGAAAATAGAATTTTTTTGCTAACATTACATCTGCTGCTATTAGGATCTAGATTTAAGTGTTTAGAAAATATTCTTCTTTTCTCTTTCTTTGCTCTATTTTTATACGATATAATAATAATTTGGTTGGAGGTATTAATCAATCTTGAGATTATTTATCCCACCATTTATACCTCAGTGACAACTTAAGTCATCCCATATACATGATGAAATAGCTTTTATATATATATAAGATAACTTATCCCAAAATAACTTATTTCGAGATAATTAATCCCAAAATAACTTATTTTGAGATAATTAATCTCAAGATAACTTATTTCCAACCGTTACGATCCTTAAGGTTTCTTTGGATAAACTCAATTTATGAAATATGTTTATGTTGGATTTTTGGAGTTTGTCTTTAAGGTATCATTGTAACCGTAGAAAATCACTTCTGATAAAATTGTTTGGACAGACAATTCACAGTTTCAAATAGCTACTAACAATTACATTTTATATTACTTTCTTTTTACAACATTAATTAGTTAGACACATTTTTATTTTAATTATGCTTGCGTGAAGCACGAGTAAATTTATTAGTCTTTTTGACAAGAAAATTACACTATCAGTTCATTTTTAAAAATATTTATTTATCGTAATATATATATTCACATATTATTAATAATTAAATAAAAATAACAAAAAAGTATTATATGGTAATTTTGACTCTAAATTAATTATAGTAGTTTATTTAGGATTCTTATTTGGTTGCAAAAAAAAGGATTTTTCACCGCTTTCTCTTGTCCTCATTATTTTCACCTCGTTCTCCATCAACATCATTGAAACAATTTGGCGCTTTGTTTGCTTTAGAATGTGTTTTCTCTTTTTAGTTCATTCAATCAACAACACAAAAATTAATTGAAAACAAACTTTGATCTATCATATGTAGTCCAGTTTATTTAAATAATATTCAAGGTCGATAATATCAAAAATATTTGAACGTTATTTCAAACTAAAAAAAACCTTAAATTTGTAAATCATGTTTTAAAAATAAAAATAAAAAGAGAATCTGAAAAATCCTTAATCTATAAATGTGAAAATATTATAGAGTAATTAAATTAAGAGAAATAAGCATTTCTATAAATGAATTGATAGGGGTAATTTTCTTGTCCACCAAAAGTGGATAGATCTCTTTTTATAAATGAAAATGAATTAACCTGTGTGAGTTTTTAAGATAGGTGACGTAAATTTTTTTATTATAAATAATATATGTGGCAAATTATAATAAATTACGTGGCATTTTTAAATTGCAAAATATCATTAAGGTTTGAGTTGTTTGTTTCAGGTATATTGAAAAAAAAAAGATTATACTAATATAATTTTAGATAAAAAATGAACTAAGGATATTTATAAACCATTTTCAATACTAAGAGATATTTTTGATCATTTTTCCAAATTAAATCAGACATGACCTCTCAGATTTTGCTTGAAAAATACCATTTCCTTAATATAAATTGGGAAAATTGATCTCCTTAAATTTTTCCCCTCCTCATTTCTTCCATGAGTTTTCCTGATATCCAAATTGTCAAGCACAACATTCAAAACCAAGAAAAATGACTTCAGGTGAGCTATGAAAATCTTCAAAATGTTAACTTTTTCTTCATTTTATAATTGGTTTCCTCTATTCTGTTCTAGAATTGGTATTTACCATCTGGGTATTTGTAAATTCAAATTCTTGGGTTTTGGGTTATGGAATGGGTTGTATATGATTGAGAAGGAGTTGTATTGTAAGAAAGTTCAAATTTTTGGTTGGATTTTACTGGGATTTCATTAATTTCTGGGAGAAGTAAAAAAAAAAATTGAATCTTTGTTTTAATATATGTTTTTTCTAGTGTTTGTTGCTTATTTTTATGTTCTTTTCAGCTTGTGTTGCATCATATAGTGTATTGTTTTGTGTTCAATGGAACTGATATAGAGCACGGTAGACATGGTTCAGATCCCCAATAACACTAGGTGATTAGTAGGTACCCAGTGGATTAGTTGAGGTGCGAAGGGCTCCGGATACTATTTTTAAAGAAAGAAAAGGAAAAAAAAATGGAGAATTGGGTTCTGTTGATATCCAAATTTTTCGTAAATAAAAGAGCAGACTCGTGTATATTTTTGCTAGTCTGCAGTTTGATGAATCTTTCTGTTCTCTAGTCATTGCTAATTTGAGAAGCTGAAATTACTGATACAAGATTGATTTTATGTGACTACCCAATCTTGCAATAATTTTCATTTACTGTTGGTTTGTTTACTTGATTTTAGTATCTTTTTAATTCATTGAGTAATGGAAGTATTTATTTCCAAATCATGAATATATATATTTATATAGTTTTTTTGTCAATTTGTGTGTTTTTGTCTCAGTTTACTTGTTTAATGAGTAAATCTGAGTAGTCTCGTCATCTGGGCATTGGTCAACTTTCGGAAAGTTGTTCCTTGAGTTAATTACAGAACTAGAAATTGTCCCTTTATAGTGTTGTCATGTTCTTCTTGTTCTGTAATTTTCGTTATTTGTCATTGATAATGGCTCATATCTTGCAGATTACACAGTGGAACTTGCTGTGGAACTCGAAACTGCTGCACGGTTGAGAGCTTCTCAGTTCATTTTTCCTCAAAGGCCATGGCTTGGTATTTTCCTAGAACTTTGTCTTTGCTTACTTCAATTACCTTGCTCCTAGCAATTTGCTAGCTGCATAAAAGATTCATCATTTCTTGGGATTCTTTTTATTGACATTTGGTTTTGATGATGAATTTGTGTAGAACAGACTAATGTCAACTCACCTGCCTATTTGCTTTCAGATTTGTATGGGATTAATGTTAGACCTGTCGCTCCTTTTGGAAGTGCTAGTAGCAAGCAGTTTGTTGATCCTGCATTGATACACAGAGTGCTACCTGATGAACTGCTTTTTGAGGTATGCCTTTGTGGATTTCAATTAATTTCCTCTGTAATTTTCTTATCGACATGTAAATATGTGGCAAGTGCTGGAAATGCTTTGTTACGCTAGGAAGCTGAAGCATATTGATAAGACTTACAACAGAGCTGATTTTGCTAAACTAATTAATAGGTATCCGAAGTATGAACAATGTTTTTCTGTAAATCAAAAGAAAAAATTAACCAGAAAGTAAGGTATTTGTGGCTGTTTTGGGTTACATGTACATTTATGGTGAGGCGATATCTAGCTTTCCCTTTTGAACAACTTTTATTTCATGCCCATGCAAAAAGTTAGTGGATTCTACGTGGAGACAAGCGTTGCTATTTTAACATCTGCCTTGAGCCATTTTCCGCTTCAATTCTTCTGAGGAGCATCCTTGGTAGCAAAGTTGGATGTCATCTCTGTCTTCTTCGGAGACGAGAATGTTGGACTCTATGATCTCATTATAGTAATCAAATCGAGCTTTGCAGGCAAGCATAAATGTGACTGTTCCCTTTGATTCTTTCTCTGGATGGTTAGCTGGTTTTCACTGATAATTTATTGGATTAGTCTTTAACCCAGTCCCACCCCCTCTCTCTCCAAAGTTCTTGTTGTTTCCTTCCAAGGGGTGAATGGAGGTTGCATATCTAGAGAACTGAAGGCAATCAAATATAAAGTCTTGATGTCTTCTTGAGAAAAATTATGCTGTTTCTAGATTGAAATTTAGCTTTTGCAGCCTTCCCTTCTAATCTTCATAGCTAAGGCGAGGAAACCGGAAACTTACTATGATTTCATGATTAATCTTGTGCAGATCTTGTCAAAAACAACCCCATACACCTTGGGTAGGGCAGCTTGTGTTTGTCGAAAGTGGAGGTATACAATTCGGAACCCTGTATTTTGGCGCAATGCATGCCTAAAGGCTTGGCAGGTACTAGGGACACTGGTTCTGGTTGTTTTATTGCGACTAGTGAGCTTAGTAAGTAACATTAACCATTGTGCCTCATTTTTGAAGGTTTCTGGATTGGTAGAAAACTATAAGGTCCTTCAGTTGAAGTATGATGGCTCATGGAGAAAAATGTGGCTTTTAAGACCAAGGATTCGTACAGATGGTAAGATATAGTTTTTGATGAAGATGGTAAAATATTGTTGCACAATTACTTCAAAATATACTATAGTTACACCTGTTTCTATGACAAGAAGTTCCTTATTATTTACCCAAAAAAAAAAAAAGTTCCTTATTAATTGTAAAGTTCTTTAGGTAAGTTATTATATTGGGAGGGAGAGAAGGCAGAAGCATGAGGGCATGTATAGGGATTGTTGGCTACTTCCTCTCGTTCGACATTGCAATGTTATGGATTTTAATTCTTGATTTTGATGACAAATGAAATGGACACTTTTGTCAAGACACTAGTGTGCCAATACTTCTAACTTCCATTTGTTGCTTTTTGAATAGATAGGCGACCACGTATTGTAAAATTCTTGGATTTTCGTTATTACAATGCCAGATTTTGATTAGCCTCAAATCAATTCTGTTTATTTGGTCATTGGTCGCTGGATTAATACGAGTCTTTTCTGTATTCAGGAAGAACCTCTAAGTTCTCAAGTTTTATGCCCTAATTGGTGCATCTGGAAAAAACAGTATTTGTTGATATTCACTTTGACATAGCTTTTCTATTAGAGAATAATGGCAAGAGTTGATAGTTGTTGAACAAGCGAAAACAAGAGTTAAAAGTTGCTGATTTTCACCATTGTGGAAATTTTGGTTGCTCCTAGTAGTATCATTAGAATTTTACTATTGAGCATTCAATATTTTGAAAGCTGGCGATATAAAGTTTTTCACCAAGTGTCTTAAAGCTGGGTATAGTGTATTTGGTAGGGATGTATGATAGTATTTTCCAAAAGAAATTTCTCTATGGATACCAAGGTATTTGTCTTGGATTTACTCATGCCATCTGAGCAGGAGAACTGATTTTTTCTCTATCTGGATGTTTTTGCCGTAGCCTGTAAAAAAATTGGGTTATTTGTATCTATAAGTCTAAGTTGAAATATTTGAAGATAGTAAGAAGACTTAATTTAATTTTTTCTGCAGGTATTTATGTCAGTCGAAACACATATATTCGTGCAGGAGTAGCTGAGTGGAAGATCACTAATCCAGTTCATCTTGTATGTGCATTCTTATTCTCCACATAGTTAAAATTGTGACACTGTTCTTGGATTGCATGTTTAGAGATGAGCTGTGCTGGCAAATGCTGCATAGTGCTTGTAGAAGAAGGCAAATTATGCAATATGCTAATTCATCTTTTGCCTTGTAAATTTCATGACGGAAGATAGTTCAGAAAAAATGACAAATTAGACAAATGTGACTTCCTCTTTTCCTTAGGATAAGAGGTAACTTGTTCAACAGTGCTAGAGCTTTGTAAATTATAGTTTCCTTATTTATCGTGAAGGTTTATGATCGGTTGGACCATTGTTATACCCCCATCCCCAAAAGAAATAGAGAGAAAAAGGAAAGGTCCTTTAGTATGGTTTGAATATGTACATGCGAGATGTTATCTTTGAGGGGATCAATTTCTAATCATTGGTTGTTGTAAATTATTGAAGATGTTCTAATCAAGAAAAATATTTTACACCAACTGCAAAGAAGGGGAAATCGGACTCATTAAAATTACCTTCTGGGGAGGTCCATTTGATAACCAAAACTGCTCAGCATTCATTCTCGATTCTACGAGAATTTTTATGAAAGCCTTTCATTTGCTTCTCTTCGATGGAAGTTTGATTTTCCTAGAATGTATCCTAATTTTTGGCCTAATTCTTCTTCTGATGATCGATTCAACCTCTGATAGAAAAGATATACCTTGGTTATATTTCATCTCTTCAACAAGTTTAGTAATGAGCATAACGGTCCTATTGTTCAGATGGAAAGGAGAACCTATGCATCTTTTAATGACACAGATCATTTTCCTGTGCAACTACCCTTTTCTTTCTTTAGATCACATTTTTGAGGGGGCTGGGAGAGGGGGGGGGGGTAAAAGAGTGCTACTTATGGGGTTGAACTTTCCACCTACTTGGTGGAAGGTTTTGTGCACTCACCAAGTGAAGCTTCACATATACAAAGGAAGGTGAGGGTATATATGTGGATGGTAAGGGTGCTCTACAAATATATCATGCTTACTAAAACCATTTCTGCTACCAGCATTGCTAACATCCTTAACAAACTTTGCTACTCAGAACGCCATCAAATGAGAGACCCTTGCTTTATTTCCCACCTTCTTATTATTATCTTGTGCCACTACCCTCTTTATCCAACCAAATGTCACGACCCGCATTTAGGGATTCATGACCGGCACCAGGCAGCTGACTAACTACCCCTATCAAGCAAACCACTAAACTAACAACTGGTTAACTTCTCAAACATATGAAAATACTGTAGAACTGGAAATTAAAGTCAAACATACTGCATAGCACTGAAATGTCTCAGTATAAGTCTCAACTGTATAATGTAAAACAAACCATACTACAAACTGGCCAAGTCAAACTAGTCATGAGCCATCTAGAAAAAACACAACTGCTACATAGGTCCATGGGGCATACCTCAAAATAAAGGAAAGACTAGGAAAGCAGATTGAAGCTCTTACCGAAAGATGAGTGGAAGATGTTGATGAGGATGCAAGATTTAGCTGATGATACGGAGCTTAGAGGTTCCTGTCGCTGCACCCCAAAAATTAAGCAGGCCCCAGCGAATTGTAGCCACAATACTCAGCAAGTATCTGTGATGGCCTACTGAGCGGTGGAACGAGATTTAAATAAAACATGAGATGCACAAGTAGCAGATACATTTCAAACAGAAAGTTGATACTGAAAACTGAAAGCTGTAAAGCATAGGATGCAGCTAAACACTGCAAATAGACTTGCTCTTCCTGGGACTCCAGAAAACAGAGCAAGTTGTGGGGTACTGCAAGAAGACCTGCTCTGCTTGAGAGAGGATGTTTCCCTCATCTGAGAGAACTGATATAAGTTGTGGGCTATTTTTGTAAACAGACTTTGGATTCTAATCAGTATTACCTCTTTGAGTTGTTCAGTTTCCTCCCATTGCTTCTTTTCTTCACTTTGCATCCTATAGCATTTAGTATCAATGGCATTTTATAACATTGTCATCTTCTCTTTGATTGTAGGTGTGTTACTTTCGCTATATGAGATTTTATCCTTCAGGCAGATTCCTTTATAAGGTAGTAATCATATGTTGTTCAGCTCGTGTGACATACTAGATCTTTACACATTGTTCTTGCTATACCTGGTTTATAAATAACTTCTGTAGATTTCTTTTAACTAGAATTCATCACAAAAAGTCAAAGATGTCGCAAAGTACCTGAACTTCCGTGCCTCAAAAGCTGATTGTGTTTTTAAGGGGAATTACACACTATCAGAGGATAAAGTAAGCCCAATTCTAATCTTCCCGTACAAGTCAATTTGTTTCTGGCAGCAATTTGGTTATATACGGTCAAATCAAAATAATGGTTCATTCCTCCTTGCTTAAGTTGATAATGCTTTTGGCGTTTAGTTGATATATGTGATGCTAATTTCGAACAGACAGCTCACTGCCTTCTCATTTGCAGGTTGAAGCTGCTCTTTTGTACCCTGGAACGCGTCCAACTGTGTTGAGGTTCCGCTTAAGGTACTTGATCATGGAGATTCTATTTGTATTTTGAGTTCTTATGCTCAGCTCTTGTTAATAGAACTATGGTTGAAGGTTTGGGTACTTTTCCCCTGGCCCTACAGGTCACCATATTAGTTTCTTAAACTTCCATCCAAGCCAAACTAGCTTCTAAGACAAAGATCAATAAAAATCACCATCTGTTAGAGTGCAAACTCAAGCTATATATAAATGCTGTATAAAGTTGAGGATCTTGGCGGGATGTTCAGTACCGATTGTTATAGGTTTTGTTCGGGAAGTCAATAAGCTAATTCCTGTAGATGTATATTTTCCAGGTTGCCCACCTATAAACTCATCCGAAGGCAGCAGGCTATCTTTTCCGGATCCTATTAACTATTGTGAAAAGTTTAGTCGTGCACTTTAAATAAATGTGTATGACAGTTGCACCTTATTGTTTAGTGCAAGCAATGCTGGCAGTTTTTGGTCCTTGGGATAAATCATCTTGCAGGTTTATAAATGTAGTGTGCAGAATTTGTGGTAGCTAGTTGCTGGAATTTCTCCTGTAGATGAAATGAGCAATTAATACTTGTGTGAGTTTGGTTGAGTAGTCTTAATAGGTCCCAAATCTTCTATTGTATTAAACAAAATTCAAACTTAGTAAACATTCTGTTATTTTTCACTTGCAGATGACATTTGCTTTTCATTTCTATCAGTTATAATATAATAATTTATTGTCAATCCAATCACTATATTACATGTAAAATTTGAATTATTTTTACCTTATAAAATATGTAGAGTTTGAATTATATGATAAACCTGAAGTTTGTGGAGTGGAGTAGAGTGTAAGATATGTAGAATCTTCACAAACCTGTAATGCGGATTACTCTAATTGGTATGATTTCTACATGGTACCATGTTTAATTCATATGACATTTCACTTGTCCATTAGGTTGAGGGGTACAACCCAAGGTGCTAATAACAGAATGGATCTACTTGCTCTTCTTACAAGTGGCGTGAATGATAATGAGGTTAATGGCCCGGATGAAGACATTCTTGGGGTTGTCGAGAGGTGGGAAGAGGATGAAACACATAACCCAGATGTGCCAGCAATTTCACACAAGAGGGGTCTAACACCTTTTGTCTTTGTTTCATTTGAGGAGGTGAGTTTATCATTCACATTTGTGCGAAGGAGTCACTTTTTTCACATCAAGCAAAAAGAAGATCAACTTTCACATCTAACAATTAGTATGGTTAATGAGGCAATTCTAATAGGTTGCGAAATATTTTTATGATTGAACGTGATGTAGTGTCTTCTAATTAACTTAAAAGGAAGTAGTATCTTCTAAATTTGAAGCTAGCTTAATATTCATGTATAATCTTGACACAGCTGATATAGGTCTATATACCAAATAAGTAAAAGAAAAATTGGCTAAAAGTCATTTAGCAATTCTATCAGAAGATACAAGAATATATGGTTTCTTCATTATTCAAACATCCAAATCAACTGCTGCATATATATATATATATATTTTGAGTCATTCAGTGTCCTGTATCTAGTTTGGATATCTCCATCTTGCTTGCGTACAATGTCTCACGATTTTTATCATTATGATTCATTGCTTACAATCTTGATGTTTTTAGCTTTCTATTCGATGCTATGAGCCATGAGCACCAAACCATACTTCATTTTCCATTTGCTAGAATCAGTTTTTAATTGTTTCAGCCTTGATAAACGACCCATATTCTATCGCGTGATTACGCTAGAAGCAACTTCTCAATTGTTCTGTTTAATAAAGATTTCAGATATATCTTCTATCACTTGCACATATGACTGAACACTAACACTTTGCTTCTTATCCTTTTTTTCCTGGATATAGGTGGAAACTTCAGTTCTAAATCTCCCAGTGGAAAAAATGGATTATTATGTTCCTGGTTAAGAACTGGATCAAACAGACAATCCATTGGTTGTAAATATGTAACATTGTTGTTTGTAACTCTTTTATTTTTGGCATCTTAGAATCGGAAAGTTTTCAATTTGTTGTGAACAGGAAACGGTCTCTCTACCTCCACAAGGTAGTGGTAAGGTCTGCGTTCACCCTCCTTATATCTCACTTGTGGGATTTCACTGGGTATGTTGTTGTCGTAAACAGGTTCCTATCGAACACTGAAAGACCAGTATAATACTGGTCTGTGTGTGCATTGTATGGCGGTTTGAATATGTTCCAAGTTGGAATCTGTTTGATAATAAAGGGAGTTTAATAGTCATTGTATTATTTAGTGGCTTAGTGTATATGCATTTTATGGGTGAAATTTTTACTTTCTCATGTATCGCAATGATTCAATTGATTTGAGTTTTAACAACTCCACTTATACATAAGAACACTGTAGAATAATTTTCTTATCAGTCGAAAAAGCAAAATTAGCATAAAGTGTATTGTTCTACGTCATTATATAATGTCATACATTCATAATTTGAATGATAAGCCTCTGAGCAGTAGGGTACAGAGAGATCTACTATGAAAAGGTAGGGTAAAAGATGAAATATAATTATCAAATACAAAATGAGAAGAAACTATTAATGTAATAATGCGATCACACCAAATCAATTGTTACATAAAATGAGTCATTTTTGGTAAAAATTGTAAATTACCATTAACCAACCAATAACATTACACCATAAGGTCATGTATCATCTTATCCACCTTCTAGGAAGAGTATTAAGACGCACAGGTTTCAACTAAAACAAAAAGAAAAACAATGAGGCACTAAGTAACTTGATTATCAACCTTTGATTGTTACTAGCTTTCCTAGATCCTTTAAGTAATTCTAATCTCTGTGTAACTTCTTTCTTAATCTGTACTAACACTATATCAGTATTCACCGATGATCCTCTAAAAATCTTTCAATTCATTGCTTTTCACGTATGATAGATCACTGCTCCCCAAATAGCTGCGATCACGTTCTTTTGAAACTGCTTTCAGTTCTTCCTCTTTATGCCTTCCAACACTTCCTTAACTTCACCTTTAGGTATGGTTAGTTCTACCCACTGTTGGATGCCATCTCTCAATGTCTCTATCCAAGTGCATTCTGCGAAGATGTGTAACTGAGTCTCCAGAGATTGACTTGCACAGAGACAATATGTAGTATCTTCCACTGGAATAGTGAGATGCTTTAATCTTTCTTTTGTAAGTAGTCTCCCTTGTACAGCCAACCATACAGTAAATCGATGTTTTTGCTAAAGTGCAGTCCAGATGAGTTCTGTAATATTTAGTCTGCTTTGCTGCCCCAACATAGCATTATAGCTCCTTGTAATAGAATATTGGTTGTTGTGAGTTAACTGGTATCTCTCTTGCGTGTACCAGCCCTTCATCATCTCGTTCAAAGCATTCATTTTTTTCCAATATCAACTACAGTCTTGCGGTGTTTGATGAGTCCAAATATTTGTATTTGTTTTCATATATACACCATGCACCCATTTTACCCATAATGAATCCTTCTTCTCTGATAGTTGCCATAGTAATTGTCCAACCGAAGCAACATTCCAGTTCCTGCAACTCTTAATATTAAATTCTCCAAATTTCTTTGGACAATAGACCTTGTCCCATGCCACTAGTGCAATCTTCCTCTTCTCCTCGATACTACCCCAGAGGTACTCTCTACACTTCTTATCCACTGCCTGCAATATGCTCTAGGGTAAGATGAAAACAAATCCCCAGAAGCTATCAATGGAAAACAAAACAGCTAATATCACTTGTAATCTCCCAACGTATGACAGTTGCTTTGAATACACATTGTTGATCCTACTAGTAATCTTGTCGACTAGCTATTGGCATCCTAATTTGTTTCATTTTTTAGCTGAGAGAGGCAAGCCAAGGTACTTGATGGGGAAGATACCTTGATTGAAGCCACTAAGAGCTAACAATTGATCCTTGATCAGTTCATCAACACATGCCATAAAGATACTGGATTTCTCCATATTAGCAAACAACCCTGTAACACCACTGAAATGTGCTAATGCTTCCATTACTCTGCGGACAGAAGTATCATTAGCTTTACAGAAATGAGTCTTTTTGTTATTATCTAATGATGAATTTAAACGATACGATATAATAAAACTTAAGTAACAATTAAAACAGACATTGTAACTAACAATACGATACAATACAATAAGTAACATCCATCCAAACAAAGTGTTAGAGCTTGTTTGAATTGACTTATTTTAAGTGTTTTTAAGCTAAATATTTTAAGCACTTTTGGAGTGTGTTAATAAATTTAAAAAAATGCTTATAAGTATTTGATTTTAAAATAAAATGATAAAAATAAGTCAAGCCATAATCTAGAATTGCTCCCTCCGTTAATTTTGAAATTATGGACAAATTATTAAGTAGAGAAAGTAATCTTTTAACTTATGATTTTCATTTATGAATCAAAAGTTAAAAATCAATCCCCTGTCACGGTAACTCCTATGTTTCCCACACATCTCGAGTTCATCTTTATCATTCATTTTTGAGCCCAAATTGACTACAAAAAATTTATGAAGCTTTATAATGCTCCCTCTGTTTCTTTTTATAGTCGTCTTACTATAAATAGATGATCCGTAATACTTGTCATTTCATAAAATCAATGCATAAATTACAATATTCTTCTTATTATACCCTTGATAGTTAATTAGTCTTGAAATAGATATTTGACCAATTTAGAAAAAACTATTAAGTAATTAATGTTCATTATAATTACTTTATACATTGATTAATTACTCTCACCACAAATTTGCTTCTGATACAGCTTGGAGCCCTTCAAATGGTACTTTAAAAATGAATTATGTATAAAAATATAAATAAAACAATGAAAATACGAACCAAAATCATCATATCATCATATATTACTATAAGTGGGAAGAGTTTAACCCCAAAGTTGATTTACCGTTTTGACCCTATAATATTAATTTATTAAAAATTAAATTTGCTGATAATCTCAGACCTAATTTAATTTTCTAGAAACGTAGAGTTGCTGCTCAACCTCATGGATCACTACAATAGAAACGTATAGTTACTACTGAACCTCCTCGATCAGTGCGACAACCTTTTTTCGACGCTCAAGTTCAGCTGATCCAAAACCTTTTTAAGATACTTCACTCATCTATATAAATGTCTCCAACAACATGTTATTGTCCATTAATCTGTTACTTTTTTCTGTGCCTCAATCAAATACATCATTGTCACGTAAATTATTTTTCTCCTATTTAGTTATCAAGAAATGCTCTGTTTTCTCTGTTTATTGTCTATGTATTTATCTAGCCTATTTCGTTTCATTCTCTTTATCGTGAGTCACTCTGTTCTTGATATTGTTATTTTTTTATATCAAATTAAACTGTGAGCACCTGTTCTAAAGCTGGAGTTTTTGTTGTGGAAGCATTGTCTAAATGCACATACTAATTATACTATTTCAAAACTACCCAAAGGATGGGTTAAGAGCATCTGAGTAAAAGACTTCATAATATAGTGGGACATTGTGTCTTGCCTAAATATAAGCATAGATTTTTTGGACCTATGAAATTACATCCTGTACTGCAATTCTAATTCTTTGGTACAAGAATGTCAAAATCACTAGTAGTCCATTCTGCCACTTGATTAGCATCTCTTAATATTTCAGTTCCCAAATCAATTGAACACCACTTCTTCCTTGCTGGTGTAGTGCTTGGATCCTACAATAAACATGTCGCGTCATTAATTTTATGCGTTAAACTATACTGATAGTATAACGATTCTTTATAACTTAAATTAATCCAAACCTGATAAAAATAAAGTAATTGTGATAGCCTTCCAACATTAAGCTCCCAACTTGTTGGATCGACAATCCAACCTTGTCCTTTTTAGTAGGATAACCATATTCACCTCAAACAGGATGTGGCAAAATCTGCAACATCTCCTGAGGTTGAGTTAATTTTGCCAAGTCTGCTTTTTGTAAATATTCCCTACCAAATGGATTTAGTAAGTGGATAGATGATTGATAGAAGTTGCTATAAAACTGAATGATTTAGAAGGTAACGAAATAAGTGGAGCCATCTCTCTAAATCTTAGAGAAAGGTGAAAAGAAAGAACAAAACTTGCTTAGGGTGTCCCAGCGGGAGACAAAGGCACTTGGTGGTTTCTTCCTATTTGTCCAAAGCTTTGGTGGATAGAGCTACCTGGCGCATGTGTGAAATTAGTCGAGGTGCACGTTCGCTGGTGTGTGAAATTAGTCGAGGTGCACGTTCGCTGGTTGGATACGACAATAATAAAAAAGAGAAAGAACAGAACTCATGGAAATTAAGGAACTACTAAAAAGTGGCCACACCAAAACACAACAAACTCACTCAAAAAATGGTAATTGTATGGTCTGAGAGTTGTTGCTTACATGCGTTTAGCTTCGACATTTTATCAAAAATCTTCCAGATAACCCATCTTCAACAGTAAGAGACTGAAGTTACCGCAACACTTCACACTGGTGTAAGAACATGTGATACATTTGTTAAAGAAATAGTATGCTTTGAATATTATTATTTTGTCTCAATTGTTGTAATATATTGGAATACTCAGGTTTTCTTGGTTACTTCTACGCATAGACGTGCAAGTGATGTATAATCTGTTTAAATGCAAAGGTTATTGTGTGAAGAGGTCGTTTATTTCATGAAAACAGTGGTTTGCACTGTAGTTTGTTCTTTTTACCCTGTTTCTTATTTTCTGCTGTAAATCCAAAAGGACTATAAATTTTAACTCATATGTGATGTTGTGCAAAATCAAGAAGTTTGGTTATGGTGTTGAATCTTGAATATTAATCTAAAAAATATATATAGGATTTCTTAATTTATTGAATAAAATACAAGTTTCTGAATAACCCCTTTAATGGCGGGAATAGCTACATTATTGGATCTACTGAAGAAAAATCCAAGCTTTAGTGCAACTTTTGTATTCAATTCTATGTTGAAGACACTTAAATACTTAACCAATCATACTAATTGAAATTTTAGAGCCTAGACGCATGCTAAAAGAAAGAGATGGTTTGAACTTGAATGTCTTGACAACTATCCTGGAGATAAATGATTTTCTTTTGAATTTTTCCTGAAAGTTGCTTTTTAGCTTCCTTGTATGTGTATGTCACAACATTTTCTATTTATCCTCCTTAATCATAATTTTAGTTGACATTCTGTTTAACTTCTTTTTAAAGGTCATAGAGAAGTTTCTGCATTCACTGGAAACTATACTGCAGGTAACAATAAATAATAGAAGCTTCTTTCCAAAGGCCTTAAATACTCACGAGTGTTCATATTAAGGATATCTTAGTTACTATCTGGTTCTTTGATCCAAATTTTGATAGTTTCGATGTGTCATTATTTGTTTAACTTGGTTGTTTTATATCTTGTGGAAATAAAAATATAAATATTTTTTAAGAAGCTTTTAACAAATTATCATTCTTATTTGTTAGATCTGGTTAGATGTGGAACCTTATTGATTGCGAGTAGCAATTCATAATCTTGATAGTTTATTAAAAAGACTCTTGTCTGAAAGAGTTTCATTGTTGATTGTTTAACCAAATATGTTGAACTTCAAAATATTGTTTAGCATATTAGTCATTTGAGGATAAATTATTAGGCAAGTAAACATATTTCCCAAGTAATTGCACAACATTACTAGGATAAACAAAAGAAAGTTATTGCCATAACAAGTGAAAAGATTGTCAGCCAAAGACTTTTCCGTTTTGAAGTCGTTTCGTTTGTAATACTTCCATTTAATTTGTTTTTTTTTTATTAATTTATTTCAATGTGAAATTACATTTACTGTCTCTTCATGCTGTAATACTTTTAACAGATTTCTTGCTTTCGGCACCACCAAAATTGGTAATACTTCTCCACCTTGTATTTACTTGCTTCAATTAACGTGATATTTATACTATCGTTAGTTGAAGTTTCTCGATTTTAAAATTAAAAAAGAAGAATTAGTATATGTTTGGTGAATATCATATTCTTGAACATCTTTTTTGTTTGACCTAAAATATACTTATTAGATGTTAATACATCACATTTACGTCACATATATATAATTATTAGTACATCCTAGCTACTACAGTCATACAGTGACAAGTGTAGAAGAGCTCGAGAAATAATGCCTAAGAAATATGCAACAGAATGGGTGATTAAAGTCTTAGTCATTCGACGGAGCTTAACAAAAGAGTACAAAAATGCAAACGGTGAAGGTATTCGTTGACAACTAATATTCGCCGACAAAGAGGTAACTCTATTTTAATTTTTTATTATATTGATTACTTAATATGTTGACTTCTTTTGAGAGTCTAATGATTATCAGTCTTACACAGGGAACAAAAATACAAACAACTCTTTTCAACAAAGATGTTCATGCGTGGAACAACTCTTTTCAACTTAATCAAAATTACTACATTATAAATGGAAAGGTAAATGGAGCTAAACCAAACTTCTTATCTGTGCATAAGGACCTCGAAGTAGCATTCATGAACAACACAGAGGTCATTGAGGACAAAAGTCAATTTAAGAATGTAAGTAAAAAGATGACGAAATGTTGCATTGAATTTTATTGTACTAAAATTCATATTTAATTTTTAATATATAGTTTAAGAAATATAGTGTATCTATATTTTTAACATAGTCATGCTTTCTTTTCTGTTTTTTTTTTTTTTTAATGATTTTAGTTTTTTATACATATGAAACATTTTGTCTAAAGCAAATCGACTTCTAACAAAATGTGATTCAATCAATATGACAATATTTTTGTCTATATATTTTAATGTGATGTCTTTTATTATGGATGTCATGTCTTTATTTACTTTTCTTTCTTTTCCGTTTGAACTTGTAATTTTTTCGATAAATTTGATGTTACACCACCTAGACATTTTGTAATATTTTTCTTTATATGTGTTGTTTTTATAGTCAATTTCTTTTTTTATTATTAAAACTTACGTTTAGTAATTAAAATATATTAATTATTCTGATATAATAAAAGGTTTAGTTTTCATGAAGCATTGAAAATATCAAACCTCCAACATCTAATATAAGATTTTCTTGCTATATTTTGTGAAGAGTTATATTCTTATGTCAAACTTATATACAAAAGTCCTTATCTTTGAACTAAGCGATGAATTTATGTACGCTCCACTATGATATATAATTTACTTATATAAATTAACTTTTCTAATGTCAATTAGGGGACAAACGTGCAACTCACGATATTGAAAAACTTCAATTTTTTCATATAGTTGCTTCCCTTTCTCTTGTGTAGTGTTGTGTTTGGGTAATATTTAGTTGAAGTACTTGAAATTGAAGTTTGTGAAAGTTGAACTTGTGTTTAGACATAGTTGAAAATTACTCCTCAACTCAATATTTCAATATCCCAAATGTTGCTTAAACATTTACGACTTATTTTAGATCATAAGTTTCAAAAGTCATGGATGTCATGTTTTTATTTACTTTTCTTTCTTTTCCGTTTGAACTTGTAATTTTTTTCTATAAATTTGATATTACACCACCTAGAGATTTTGTAATATTTTTCTTTATACGTATCTTTTTTTATAGCCATTTTTTTTTTATTATTAAAACTTACGTTTAGTAATTAAAATATATTAATTCCTCTGATATAATAAAAGGTTTATTTTCCATGAAGCATTAAAAATATCAAACCTCCAACATCTCATACAAGATTTTCATGCTATATTTTGTGAAGAGTTATATTCTTATGTCAAACTTACATACAAAAGTCTTTATCTTTGAACTTAGCGATGAATTTATGTACGTTCCACTAAGATATGTTTACTTATATAAATTAACTTTTCTGATGTCAATTAGGGGACAAACGTGCAACGCACGATATTGAAAAACTTCAGTTTTTTTTTTTTATATAGTTGCTTCCCTTTCTCTTGTGTAGTTTTGTGTTTGGGTAATATTTAGTTGAAGTACTTGAAATTGAAGTTTGTGACAGTTGAACTTGTGTTTAGACCTAGTTGAAAATTACTCCTCAACTCAATATTTCAATATCCCAAATGTTGCTTAAACATTCACGACTTATTTTAGATCATAAGTTTCAGAAGTCATGTCTTTATGTACTTTTCTTTCTTTTCTGTTTGAACTTGTAAGTTTTTTCTATAAATTTGATGTTACACCACCTAGAGATTTTGTAATATTTTTCTTTATACGTATCTTTTTTTATAGCCAATTTTTATTATTAAAACTTACGTTTAGTAATTAAAATATATTAATTCCTCTGATATAATAGAAGGTTTATTTTTCATGAAGCATTAAAAATATCAAACCTCCAACATCTAATACAACATTTTCATGCTATATTTTGTGAAGAGTTATATTCTTATGTCAAACTTACATACAAAAGTCCTTATTTTTGAACTTAGTGATGAATTTATGTACGCTCCACTATGATATATTTACTTATATAAATTAACTTTTCTAATGTCAATTAGGGGACAAACGTGCAACACACTTTCCAAGGACTAGTTATACTAAAAGTGGGAACATCAAAATGAAAAGTTGAAATACATTTTTACCCTTCAAAACACTATTTCTATTTATTTATTTGTACAAAACCAAATATATATTCTAATAACTATAACTAATTAGATATAGATGGAATCAATTTTAAAAGTATTCAATGTGCATTAAATTATTTAATGATGGAACTAAGTAAGATGTGTGAATGAGAATATAATGACTCGTACTTTACTCAAAATATTTTACGTTTTTTTCGAAGCATGAAGAATTCTAAGAGATGAAATTCAATGCACACCACATTCATTTACAATGAATGTAGGACATTTAAAATTAGTCTAACCTTTAGACTTCTCCAATTGAACTACTATAAAATAGTATAAATACCACTCCTTTTCCTCAAATGGATAAAGGAAGTTGAAAAACTAAATTTCATATGACAGCCAAATTACTCGAATGTAAATGACAACTATCCATCCAATTATTTTACAAGATGGTAAAGTTAGTTTCATCATTTAAACATAATATGTAGTAATAGTTTGGCTAATTCTCATTCTTTATTTAGGGAAGAGATATTCTTTTTCTTACATATTGTAAATTGTAATAGAACTATCTGCCTTGAGTGTTTTGTCGATACCATCATCTAGACAATTTTTTTAGATTTGTGTAATACAATAATTATATCTATTTTCTTTTGCTATTTATTATAATTCATATTTTATTTATATTGTAATTTTCTTTTGGACAACATTTGAAGTTTCATATACAATGAGGAAAAAGGTGAACTTCATTCGAAAAGTTTTATATACGCTGCAAATTTTAATAGGAGTATGTCAAGAACATTTCTTAATCCATACAACTTTACTCTTCGGATAAATTGGTGAACACCCAATTACAATCGTGACTACATTATATTCATTCCCTTGTCTTTGTCGTTATGTTTTGATTCTAAATTCTCATTTTAATAAGATATAGAGCTTTATAATAAGAATATATAAATTATATTGTCTTTGAATTAACAGTTTGACACATAAATTTAATAGGGGTTTTTCAAATTCAATCGCAATTATTACGATATGATAAGTATTTGTAAGAAAGATTTATCATTTTGTTTTCTATAAATGTTATTGTTGGCATTGTATGCATATATGATGGGTTATGTGCAATCAAGATATATTTTAAAATGCATTGTCAACCCTTATGTCATATTGGCGACAATCGTTTTAATCATGATAAAAGTAATTTAAATTATAGGATACAATATACACCAACATATAAAGATTTATATACTAAATAAGTCACCTCATTATTATCACTTTGAGCAATTTTCAATATAATTATGTGTTACATCGTTTAAAATTTTATAGATATTTTTAAAAATATTCTATTCTCAATAATCTAATAAAAAGTTTAAATACATCAAATATTTGTCTTATAAATCCATTTAAACATTTTGAATATGTACCCGGTTAAATTTTACTAATTTCTCTTTTTTTTAATAACTTAAGTAATAACTTAAACGTGTAATATACACTCGAGAACTAGTTTTTTTTAAAAAATCAATATTTGTATTTGGCTCTTCTTCGATATGCGGCTCAGTGTTTATATAAAAAAACAAATAATTTATGGAAGTAGTACTAAAATTCATATTGACAGTCATATCTACAACTATATTAAGATCAAGAATTTATGGTTTAATTTCATTATCAATATCATGTTTTCTTTTTAAGTACTAATGTTTTTATAGATTATGCTTTACATTCTGCTTTTTGTGTAGAAAAAGAACTTTTTTTCTTATGTCCTTTTCAAAAAGCAAAGACTTCTTCTCAGTTAAGTTTTACTTAATTCCCAAAAATCAAAACTTTAAAATGATCCATCAGTAGCAGAGAAAAGGAGGAAGAAGAAGAATGGCAGATAGCAAGGTAGACACTCTATCAAGGTTAGCTCAATGGAGGATCGACAATTTCGCAGCATATACTTACAAAAGATCTGACCCTTTCAAAATTGGTATCTGGAACTGGTATGTCTCTAGTTTTTTCGACTTGATTTGTCTTTATCATCAACTTCAATTGTTTTCTGATTTTTGATGAAGGCATCTGTCAATTGAGAAGAGTCGGTATTTGTCTATTCGGTTGTTTCCTGAACCTTCTCGGCTTTCGAAAGAGCAGCTTCCTCCTCCTCTTGCTCGCTTTATGCTCCGTGTTACTACAACTGGAACCAATCGGAGACCTCATATATCTCCTGGTAAACTTTATTTTCAGCTCTTCTGTGTTTTGATTGTATGTTAAGGTGTTTACCCATTTGAGTATATTCACTATTGCAAGTTGCAGAGGTCGATTTACCTAGCAAAAATAGTTGATGTTTGAAGATATATTTATTATTACGGTGTTGTATTCGGTATTCCCATCCATTTGCACCATTTTGTTTGATCTAATTTGTATTTTGGTATGTTTAAATGATATGGTCTGGTTGTTGTTCTGGCAAAGATCACTAGTTTTGGAGAAATGTATCTTCGTTTGAATTTTTGGACGACATCTGTATGCACTTTACAAAACCTGTGAAAATTGAGGGATGTCATATAGAGTGTGACTAAGGTGATTGGCATGGGAAAGCAGTACAATTAAATATATGTAGGATGAATTCAACTCTCAAATTTTTCTCAAATTCTTAGCTCCTTGATCTATTCACAAAGGTCTAGTTGCAAATCTCTATTTTCCACACTAGTGTAACTAATCTATAACGTCAATTTTCATCATGGTTATTTCCATGTGCTATGGATGATTTGGTAATTGATTTGGACTATGCTGAGCGGCTAGAGATGAATTTACTTGTATAGAGCGAAAATGCACAATCCCGTCCTCCTGGAGGGGTGGAAACCTAAGTTGCTCGGACTCTTCACTTTTGGTGCCGCACCCGTGTCGACACGACATGGGTGTGGGTGTGGGAACCCTGTCCGATTTGGTCAACCGATTTTGGATACTTTGACCAAAATTGATAGGAAAAGTATGGACAGTTTTAAATTTCTGTAATCAATACAAAAGCCAAGGTGAAATTGAAGAAAATTGAATACCTTTTATATAGAAATTTCTATGTCAAGTCTTTTTCCTTTAATCTCCTTCCAAGATTCTCCTCAAATTCTCCACATAATATCTTACTCCCTCCGTCTCATTTTATATGTCACCTTTTTACTTTGCACTTGTATTAAGAAATGATGTAACGTTACCCTTCTACCTTTATTTAATGTTTTCTTCAGTCAACTTTATTAATAAATGGCAAGATTAATTAACTATTCTATTAAGGGTATAATAGGTAAAAAAATGGTAATTTATGCATAAGTTTTATAAAATGACAAGTATTGTGGTCCAGCTATTTATAGAAAGGGATGACATATAAAATGGGATGGAGGGAGTATAATTAAGGTTTTATAATTCTATTTTAGATATTTAATTATTTGTAGGCGAATTCCTACACCTGTATCTATACATGGGTCCGACCTTTGGATCGGACACTCGCACCCGCACCCGCACCTGAGTCCAAGCAACTTAGGTGGAAACTTAGACATTTCTACTTAATAATTTATCAGGTCAGCTGCTTTGCTCATATATGAAAAGGAAACATGATGTACATGTATGCCCGGTTCTGAAACTTGTGATTTCTTTGAAAAGGAATTCTTGGATGCTTCTCCTACTCACATTATGTTTTTCATTCTAATGTATCCGGTAACCTATAATTTGGACTCTCAATTACTATGGCATGTGTAATATTAGGGGATGGGTCAAGGGTATTATATTGTTTGCTGCATCCATCTGTGATGTGGGGGTGGGTGGAGGTTATCTTAGGCAACTGGGACTATTGTAGATAAAAAGCACTGAAAGCAGTTCAGTGTCCTTAATGGTGCACATAAATTTTCCTTCTTTATATGGTCAAATTTTTTGTTTTGTTGACCAGAAGAGAAGATTTCATTTGTTCATTAAGAAAAAAGACTTCTCTGTACATGCTATAAATCAAACCAGCACCCTTTCTTGTAGGACAAGATCCTATCTCTAGACTGCCTTAGGCTATTAATATGCCAATAATTCTAGCCTAACTGTCGTGTGCTATTTACGCTTCTAGTAAGGATTGTTACGGTTTTTAGTTGCACATTGAATATTCTTCAGCTGCATATGCAGACACATGGAAGTGTAGACTCTTGTGCTTCCTTGTTTTTTTCTTTGTTTGTCCAGATAAAGAGCCTGCAACTAATGTCCATCACACCCCTTGCCGCCTCTATCACAGTTGAATTTCATTAACAATTCTGTATTAACTATATTCAACATGTTATGTTGCATGTATAATTCTGTGGTGGTCCATGTTGCAGTGTATGAGAGGCTGCTTCGAACAAGTGATGACTTTGTGTGGCCTATCGATTCTTGTTTACAAGGTCGATTCATCATTGATGTTGAGTTCCTTGACCTGAAGATCTACACACCAAATGTGAGTTCTTGATATTCTGCAGTGTTTAATATGCATGACTGTATGAGATTGCTACATGAAATGGTTCTCTAATAAACTACCTATCTAGTTGTAACAGATAGGGCTTGTGTATAGGCGTATGTGGTTGACTTCTTTGGTTGTTCCTTTTGAGCAGATTTTAACTGAAAAAGAACAAAATTTTTCCAATTATTCCATTTTACAGAAAATGGAAAAGAATGAAAAGGTTCTTCTCAGCATTTACCAGTAAATGACCTTGATTATATATTTGAACTCATGTTCCTTCTCTTAGTAACCTGTGGTAATTGAACCTTTAGGGTGGAGAAGGAAAATCTGTATGGCCCAATGACATGATTTTGCAATCTTTAGCTACCCAAAGTACTCTTCGATGCCTCTCTCGCATGCTTGATGAGTCCATCCATGCTGATGTTACCATTAATACGGCTGATGGATCAGTGCAAGCTCACAGAGCGATACTGTCTGCTACTTCTCCTGTATTCCACAGCATGTTCCTTCACGATCTCAGGGAGAAAGAATCCTCTATAATCGACATAGAAGACATGTCAACAGAATCATGCGCAGCGCTTCTCAGTTACTTGTATGGGACCATAAAACAAGAGGATTTCTGGAAGCACCGATTGGCATTGCTGGGTGCGGCAAACAAGTATGACATTGTAGATTTGAAGAATGCTTGTGAGGAAAGTCTCCTAGAAGACATCAACTCGGGGAATGTCCTTGAAAGATTGCAAGAGGCCTGGCTTTACCAGCTAAATAAATTGAAAAAAGGTTGCTTGATGTATTTGTTCGATTTTGGCAAGATTTATGATGTTAGGGAGGAAATTAACAACTTCTTCAGACAGGCAGATAGAGATCTGATGCTAGAGATGTTTCAAGAAGTGCTCACAGCTTGGAAGCCCGCCTAACATGATGAGGTTTTTGCCATTGTTGTATATGGAAAAACTCTAGCTATTACTAAGCTGTAGCTTTCTAAGAAAGCCATGTTGTATCTATATGCTAATCCTGTGTAAATTCTGCTGTACTATTAAGTGTGTAATCTGGTATAAGTTATATAAATGGTTAATGTTCTGTTTGCAAGCATTTTTTATTTGGATTTCCCTGTTGTTTGCCGTCTGAATCCTTGGAAAACTGGTAGAAACCATCCAAGTCCAATATTCTTAGTAGAAACTAAAAATGGGATTTAGTAGAGAATTTTATTATATTTGTAGAGTAATATTCTTATTGTACAAGTTATTTTCTTTCTAAAACAGCTTCTCTACCACAAGGTAGGGGTAAAGCCTATGTACAGTCTAACCTTTCTAGACTCCACATGTGTGATTTCACTGATTATGTAGTTGTTGGTTTCGTTAATGAAAATTATTTCTTGATAATGCTATATTACATACGAAATAAATTTTTCACAAGCTCAGCAAGGGAACTACTACACCTACCTAATTTTGCTCTATAATCCTGAGCTTTCTCTTGAAAAAAATAGCTCCAAAAGTATTTCACATGTTAAATACCACTTCTTGTTTGGGTCTTGCCCAAATAGATTTGTACCATTGGAGGCTACCATTAGCTGCTTAAATGAGAACTCTGATTAGACTTCCTTGTAGTATGAAGTTGTGTGGTCATCTACACTAAAATGAGCAGTTTTTACTATGTTTTTGTATTAGGGAACAGTTTTGCATATTGTCCAAAAGTACACACTACTTTTAAGAGACTTTTGGATCTGCTGCTACTGTGTTTAAAGGGTCATCTTGCATAACTTTGAGCTCAGTATTTCCTTGCCAAGACTCAGAAATGAAAACATGAATTGTTTCATCAAGCTGTCTCTTGTTCAGCATAGGAACATCGACGACAATAATATACTTACAAGGATAATATTTCAATATTGTCATACTAGCTCAAACTGCTACCAAAGATCAAAACATCTCTGGCTTCTTGTTTGGCAAAAGGAATACTTGCAATCTGCGATCAGAAATTATGCTATGACAAGGTGGAACGACATTGCTGGGACTCTAGACACTTACAAAGAACCTATGAGATTTTCCAAGTGCCAATCAGGACAGGATAGAATTATTGGTGAAGAATGTAAGATTTCTCAAACTGTACACGAACCTACCAAAAAATTGTGTACAGCTATATTTACAGAAGGGGTGTAAGTATCTCCTCACAAGAAAAAATATGGAAAACTGCAGTAAGTGAGAGAGCTTCTAAGCAACTGGACTGAATTTTGCCGTGAGCTTACAATGAAGAGATCAAAGTCATCTTGTTGGAACGATATTTATTTGCTGAAAGGTAGTTCCTTTTCTCCACTATCTACTGCATCTCTCCATATTCTATACCTCACACCTAGCTTATCATAAGACACTGGCAGGTTCCAAATATTGGCGCCATTGAGCATGCGATCCTGCTGGCCAAGCACAAGCCGTAAATCTTCGTTTAAAACCTGTATACAATTTTACAAAGAAGAGAAAAATGTTAGAACATATCTTTCATTTTGATACCCTCTTTATTATATTTATAAAAGGGAAGTTCTTTGCAGCATTATCCTTACTGAAGGAGCAAAAATGTAGTAATATCTTCTACAGAAGGTGAAAGTTTATTTGATATTTGGCAATTTCCTATTTCAGAAGATCATGCTCACAGTTATGTGGTTCTATTTTAGGCAAGTGTAAGTAACTTCCAGGAATCAAAGAGTTCGCAAATAAGTATTATTGCGACTATGAGCTTCTAGAGCCATGTGATGGTAATCCTAGAGTTTAAGCTCAGATTTTGTTCTATGCTTTGCATATTTCCAAGTTCAAAATGCATCAATTTCCAAGAAGAAATGTCCCACAACAGAATGCAGTTTTTCATATTTCAGGCAGTCAATATTTCATGAACTCACTGACTGATGACTTCTAAGATGTTAATGTAATCACCGTTTTCTACAAAGTTCTGGACAGAAACAAACCTGCTCAGCAAAATGTCTCCAAACGTATTGCATGAAGGGGATGTGTTTCAGCAGGGGAGCAAAATCCAGTGACATTCTATATAATAACCGTGTTTTCTTTCGTGATGCAGGTAAGCAAACATGCAGTTGATGAAGGTGCGTAGAACACTGCTTGGTGCTCTGTCCCTCCAATTTGCCTGGCTTTGAGATGCCAATGGTGGATAAAACCATACAAGGTGGTCTAAATTCCATATCTATTGGATATGGATCCCAATATCCTTGCAGACCAGATGCAGGAGTCAAGAACTTTACCAAGCTGAAATGAAAAAAAGAAAAGGTAAATTATAAGTACGTAGACCTTCATACACTACACAATGCACAACTTGAAAGCATTACTTATGCCTTAAAACTCATGACTTGGACCATAAAAGTCACTTTTCTGGAAAACCATATGAAAATAAATAGAAAAACAATCTCCTCTTTAAAATAACTATTGATTTAGTACTAAATGTCTAAATAATAAGCATCATATGATCATTTCCATTACTACCTTGGTACACTCCATCCTTTAGCAAAAGTTGATGTATGAGTGAAAGGTGCATGTGCAAGATCTAAAAGATTGTCTAAAAGTAGTCCATGTTCCACCGGAAGTTCCATGACTATCTGCAGTTTCAGTGAAAACAGTCGTAAGGCAAAATACTCAAACATGAGTTGTAAGATAAACAACTGAAAATCTAACGGTAGCGATTTCAACCTCTGCATGGATCTGAAATCCAGAAGGTGGTAGTAAAGAAGGAAGGGTAGCTGCAGGTGGATCATTTCCTGGCCAAATCCATATCATTCCCTCTTGCTCAAAGCAGGGCAGTGCTTTGATCTTTACATTCAGTAATCTTGTTGATGGCATTTTCTCACACTTCCCGTCAGTGGAATACTCCCATCCTAAATTCATTTCACAAACATCAAAGTTAGTGTCAGCTATTTCATGTCCTCTACAAAACCCATTTAAAAGCTATGTCCATCTCCCAAATATGAACTCTGGACTGAAAGTGGAAGGATTCAAATTTATCTCACCATGATAAGGGCATTGGATGCGACCCTCATTCACTGAGCCAAGATCAAGGGGGCACGCTCTATGTGCACATGTATTCCGGACACATCCAGGTTTTCCATCAGCCCCACGAAAGATCACCCACGATTGCTCAAAGCAATCAATTGGTAACTGAAAAGATACAGTTTACAGTCATCAATAGAAGAGCCAAAAAAATAAACATAAGACCATAAAGCAGGAGAGCAGATCATATAGCTTGTTAATTTGTTTTGGCATCATAATTTTGCATCTACAAGGTTTTTTGTGTTTTAAATCAAATGTTTTCTTTCTTTTAGGCAAAAGAGACTATGGCAGATATGAGATAATTGACTCACCATGGTGTCATCCTTAAGATCTGCGGAGAATGCAACAGGGTACCAAAAGTTCTTCAAACGGGAACTGTAATCTTGAACAGGACCTGAGACATTCAGCGTTCTTCGAGGTTGCTTGCTTTTAGGAGTGTCTAATAATCCTGTTGACGTGCTTGCAGAGGAAGACGTGCATTCTGATTCTACTGTGCTTCTCTCTTGCAGAAGCCTATCGTTAACCAGCTCTTCCATGTAAGCTAGCTTATCTAAAGCAGCAGAAACCCGAGTCTCTGATATGTGTACCTGTTGAATTGGTACTAAAGATATAAAGCTTTATACTTATGAGAAATAAGCAATATCCTGGAAATGTTGTTCTATATAACTTTCCATTTATTTTTCAGAAGACTCATTTCAATAAGTTTGACATATCGAAGGGAAATCACCCTGAATAACCAGAAAATGCAATTTGTATCAAAATGAATTTTCCAAACCTGGTTGTGGGCCTGAGAAAGTTCTTCTTGCAACTCTGCAAGTTCCTTCTTCATGGTTCCAATAGATTTATAATCGCGTGCTAGAGGGTTTAATACTTCCACAACCTAGTTACATATACTGATTAGAATACAACATAGAATACGATGAAGATCAGGAAAATTTGAAACAACTCTAAGGAAGGTACAATAGAAAGTAAATAAGGTGAACTTCATTTGGAAAGCAAGGAAAATGAGAAACAGCAATGCAACAAACTTGTAAATAGACCTATACAAAGACAGTGGATGTTGTATTTTACCAGGTTTCCAAGTTCAATACACACATTAATTAAAAGACGTACCTTTTCGTGTAGGAGCATTATAGTAAGTACATCTTGCCTAGCTCTCCAATCACAGTATTGTAGATCATATCTAGCAACTTCTAAAGCTTGATTGGCATCCAAGAACTTGCCTTTACTTTGTGGAACTTTAGTCCTGGGATCTTCCACATTAAAGAGTGTCAACCAGGAACTTTTCTTATCTGGAATCCCACCCTCCTCCCCATACACTGCAAATACTCCAAAGCTCCCTTTGACAAACTGATTGTGAACAAGATGCAAAATCAGTAACCAGTCAACTATTTTGCTTACACAAAGAAAATGCAAGTGACATATGAATCTCCATTCTGATATAACATGATAAATAGCCTAAGCGAGTACTCGATTACACGAATCAGAGCTTATTCTTGCAGATAGTCTATGGACAATCAACTTAACTACCATTTTTCAAATATCATTTTTCACTTATGAAAACGAAAACTACTTTTTTCCAAATACTCACAATTTTCATGACAGGAACTTTATTTTAAGTACTGTGGAGAATCAGAGCCACCAGAGTGCAGTAAGCTTAAGTGACTAAGATTACCAACCTATGCAACAAATCTTACCAATCACAAGATCACTAGTCAAAATTGATCCACTTTTGACACTTAAAACATGTTTCAAAATGCAAAAGATCATAACCCTTTGTGTTTTGAAATCTCTATACACATAACCAACATCAAGAAACTGACTTTTATGATCCTTTTTTCACTACAATTTCAAAAAGGGTCTCCATAAACAAGCTTAATCAAGACAAAGAAGCAATCTTTTTAGTTTCTTGCAAACACCAAAAAAAAAGAAAATAAAAAAATAAAGAAAATAAAGAATACCTTTCTAGTATAAGACTTGTTAGAGCGGCACAAAGAGAAAGGAAGAGAAAGAGAAATAGCAGTAGCAGTAGCAATGGCTGTCATGATAAAAAAAAAAAAAAGATTTGCTTTTTTTTTTTTTTGTATTTCTTCTCTCCACCTATTTAAGAAATGCTGTAAACAACAACAGCAGATTTTTCTGTTTTTCTAATGTTTTTTGTTTTGTTGATAAGAGGTTGGTGTTCTGCGCAATCTCTGCTGACCTCCCATAGATTGCCACGTGGAAATAAGTGGGACCCATATGTTTCACTCGTGGCACTTTCCAATTCCACATGATTCTTCCTATATTTACTACTAATGCCATTTCTTAATTTGACTTGTCTCTGCCAGCATGGATGCTGGAAGATATCTTACTCTTATCTCTTCTTTGATTTTTTTTACAAGAATCTTCCTCTTTTAGTGAACAGTCCTACTACTTTATGTGTGGCTGAAAAAGTTTAGGGGTCGTGAGATAAAAATAATAATTTTGATATAAAATTTGGTGATTAGTTTTATTTTATATTATTTGAAGTATTAGTTGATAGTGAAATTATTTTATCTCATCATTTATACTAAACTAGTGAATATTACTGTGTACATAAAGAATTAAAAGACTATTTACTTTTTTGGATTTTTTGGGTTTGGAAATAATATTTGGGGTCGAATAGAGTTTTGAGTTAGGTCAAGTCTCAAGTCGAGGTTAGGGTCAGGAGTAAGCTAGTAGGATCCCGGGTTGGAGTTAGGGAGGAGGAGTTGAGTTCTAGATACATTAGGAGTGTTTAAATTAGTCCGTTTAAGACTTATGGGAATAACTCTATCATTTTATGTCACTCATCGATGAAACGTCAGGAGAAAGAGGTTGTAAATTGGTGGTTGTATCACAGAATTGATGTATAAAGGCGTTCGGAGTGTCAAAATCAAAGTTAGATTGTCAAAGAGAGCCTTAAAACAAAAGTTCAAGTTAAAGAATTTATTGTGGCAAAAAAGTTTCAAATAATCTCATACATAATCACATAATCTAACTTTAAACGAGCATATCTCCCGAGCTATATGCTCATTTACAAGACTATCCAAGCGAGACAAAAACTTTACTAGTCTGTACTCATTTACAGAATTCATTCATTAAAAAATTACAATACTTTTTTGGACGGTATATACCTTTGTTGTATATAAAAAAATATATTATTGGTAAGTAATGCAACAATAAAATAGACGAATCCCACCATTATCTATACAAATACAACATGTAAATTATACATTGATATTTTTTAAATATGTTTCATAAATAGGTATGAACTATAATATTTTATAAAATATGTATTATTTTAGGTAATTGTTTTTCCCACTAATTTTCCTATAAATAGTGTATGTAGTACACAATTATAGCTTTTTTAGTTGTACTGAATAAAATTACCAATCACACGTTGTAACTGTATTTTATGACAGAATTATTTTCCTACTTCATTTCCATACCTAACTAATAAGCCTCTTTCTTGAAAGGTTATTTTCTTTAGTGAACTGGAGAAAGGAAACTAGAAATGGATACAAAAATCTACTGAAATGGATTAAATAAAAAGAGAGAGATCAGTCAAAGCAATGTAAATTCAAGGTGTCTATTGCTATTTGAAGCTTCTCAAGATATTCATCATAACTATTGAAGCAAACAGTTTGCTTATCAAACAGAATTTGATCAGCCATGTAACTGATAAACCTTTTACTAATTGATGTCCACCAAATTATGTTCCAACCTTCTCAACATTCTTCCTCTATTTATTTATCCTCAATAACTTTTAGAGTTGGAACTCCACTCTTACTCCGAGAAAACAACTTCCCGAAGCCATTTTTGCTTTTGCCAGTTCTAGCCTGAGTAGCAGATGAAGTAGATGATGAAGATGAGGATGCTGGAGATTCCCCTTCATTTCCTTTTGTAGAATGACTCACATTCTCTTCCTCAACCTTGGTAGGATCAGAATCACGTTTTGGGGTAAATGTCTCGTTTACATGCAACTTCCATAGTTCTCCTCCTGCTTTAGCAACAACTGATCCTCCACCAGGAAGATTTGCAGTGTCTATCAGGAAATCTTCTAGAGTAGCTAGGGATTGTAGCTGTTTCCCAAGGGATGCAATTGTTTTCTGGCATTCTGCAAGCTTGTCAGCAGCCACTGCTAAATCCTCCTGCTAGTGAGAAAGTTCACATACCATTATTAATTTTCATCTTTTTTTCTTCACATAGAAGTGTCTATACATGAATGACAAACAACATAAGATAGGTTGAGAGAACGAGCTACCTGTTTTATTTTCAATTCACCATTTGAACTAGAAGTTTGCTGAGCTTCAGCTTCCTGGGCTCTTTTTCTAAGCTCGTTTTCTAATTCACGACACTTAGCCTCCATGTCTGATGACAAGGATTTTTCTCTTTCAACTTCTGTCTTCAAAGAATCAATATGTACAGACATCGTCCGTGCTTCTACCTCCATGCCATAGAGTTGAAACTCGAGCAACTCTTTTGACTCATTTACCACATCTAGCTCCTTCTGCAGCCCTTCCAACCTGGTTTGAGTTTCCTTAAGCTGCAAAGAGGACACTTTAAAGGCATCTTGACTCTCATTTAAAGCATTCTCCAGTTCAGTTTTCTCTGCTTCAATCTTCTCCAGCTTTTGTTCTAATTCGGCAACCCTTTGTGTAATGGAATTGTATTCTGCTGCCAAAGGGTTCTCAATATTGGGGGAATCATGAGGAACAACATCAGATGTTACTGAAGGTGTCTTGTTTGCAGTTTCAGATAACGCAGCAAGTTGCTCCATCTCCAAGAAATCATCCATCATATCGATTTCTATAGAACAGGCAGCAAGAGTTTTAGGCATGGCCTTTTCATTCTTAAATTGATCAAGCTCAGCAATGAGTGCTGAAGCCCATGAATTTGAGCAACTTGGTTCATATTCTCTTGTTTCCAGTTTACTCATCTTAATGGCATCATGGTCGACTGTGTTTAACCGCTCTCCGCTGTCAGACTGACTATCGGTGACAGAGTCCACATAGAAAGATGAAACAGCAGAGGAGCGTTGATCATTGAATGGGGATGATTTGCGAGCCATGGCCTGTAGCTTTCGACACTCAGCTTCAAGTTTGGTCAGCTTTTTTATGCTTTCCAGCTGCTGCTTGCTGGCAGTTTCTGCTGCTTGAGTGCTCAAATCCCTCTCAATAGTCCTAATTTCCAACACTTCTGAACAAGAGAGTAGTTCTATTTTGAGAGCTGTGTTCTCTTTCTCTAGATACTTAAGCCTGACAAGGATATCAGGATCAGTAGAAGTAGGCATTTCAGCTTTACCAGCCTCCACTTGTGTCTGGAGCTTAAGTAGCTGTTTCTCAAGTGCAGTTTTTTCAGATTCCAATTCATTTTTTTCTGCCATAGCATCTTGAATCATTTTCTCTTGCTCATCTCTAGCTTGTCTCAACTGCCTGACACATTCCTTGAGTGCACCGTCGAGATGACTGACACGAACTTCCAAAGTCAAGTTCTGCTGCACAGCTGCATCTAGTTGTTGCTTTAGAACTGCAACTTCATTTTCTGCCTTTTCCCAACCTACCAAGATGATAAAAAGTATACAGGAAATTATCAGACCAAAAATCACTTTCTAGGAAGGTGATGGAAGAGGCATATTCCACAAAATTGTTTCAGCATGTGAAACACATAGCAGAAAAAGGGGTGTACATGAAGAGACAGCCAAGAGACAAATCTTAGCTCCCGTTTGGCCATGAATATTTTTTTCTTTTTTTCCAAGAAAAAGAATTTCAAAAGTGTTGTACTGATTTCTTGAAGAAAGAAAAATTTGAAGATGAATTTCAAGTTCAAGTGAACTTCTTTTTTTTCCACTCACAGAACTTCTATTTATTTCAAGTTAAATGCATGTCCAATACACAACTACAACTTCCAAATACCCTTTTAACAACTCTTTTTCTTTTTTTTTTCAAATATCACATTTTTAATGTCCAAATGCCTTAATTAGATTGCAATCACAACAGAGGAAGAAAGGAGTGGAAGAAGATACCTGCAATAGCTTCTTCAGCAACTTTAGCATGCTGCTTAACTAAGTCTTCTTTGGCGCTAACATTAACAAGAGCAGCTGATAATTTCTCTGTCAAGCATCTCAAGCTTTCCTTGGATTCATCATCAATGGATGCAGCTTTTGAGGTTACCTCTGGTGACTGCTTGTCATGGTCAGGAAATTCTTTTAGTGCATCCTGCTTCAATGAAAAGAACAGGTGATCCTTTGTCATAAAAGAAGTAATGCAATAACTAAAAATGTTAAAGCTTTTCTTGAAAAGAAAATGTTCTAAATTGCACAGAGTTGGTTCTCTGGAAGCTAGTCAGTAAGAAATCTATTGAATGATTTTCGATATGAGACAAATGACCCTACAAAGAAGCAATAGATGGTGCAGTGATAAGGACAACATTTTTTTAACAAAGCTATAGGAACATCTTTACACTTACTGAGACCATCTAATCTCAACAAAAAAAAAAGGTCAAGGGTGAAAGTATATTCCTTATCAGGACGAAACTGCATGACTACTGTAAGAAATATCACTTATGAAACCTTTTGGCACCTTCTTTCCAAACCAAGATCTTGCATCATCTGCTACCATCTAACCTGAGCAACAGATCTTTATACTGGAAAGCATATCAAGGCACCAAACTAGAGGTCAATCTTCAGTCGCTACTGTTTTTAGCTGCACATATAAATTGCTATTCAATCGTCCTCTGCAATTTACATTCACTATTTCAGGAGATGCTCTGCAGATAAATAAACTGTTTGACGCTCAATTAATATGATCTGACATGCTCAATTCTATCACAACAATCTCTTTTTTATGTTGCTTTTTTGCCTCATATAGATCTGAGATTAGTGAATTAACTACAATCTTGGATTGCAAACTTTTAATTTAATAAAACCTTAAACTCTTAAAAAGATCACCACAGATTCATTAAGCAACAAATTGGTATTATACCAATTTAGTTTTATAGATATCATAAATCCCTTCTATGAGGAACTTAGTGTTCTTTAAAAAAGTCATGAAACATAATACTTCCCAAGCACCTTAAAAACTAGAATTTTATACTAATTCAATGAGAACAAGTGTAGCCCCAGAAGTAGGGTAGGATGTACGCAGACCTTACCACTACCTTTTGTGGGAGTAGAGAGGTTATTTTCAATAGACCCTCAGCTCAAAGAAAGTGTAACCAAAGCAGGATTGGAAGGAAAATAACGACAATAAAATAACAATATATATACTAATCCAATATTTAGGTAAAGATTTACAATAGATAGGTGTTAGGAAGTACAGGGGAGAAGAATTATGGCTCAATTTAAATGTAGAAATTGGAGAAACCAAGGAGAAGGGACATTCTCTAGATGATGACGGGCAGTCTGGTGGTTCAGCAATATGGGGGGCTATCTATTGTATTATTTGTCTACAATAACTATAAGCTAGTCATTTCTATAACTAAACCAATAGTGAAAGCCTGATAATGATCAATAAAGACCAATGAACTTCCAAATATTTCAAAAATCAAAACTGGTACATATATATATGGAAGTAGAAAGAAAATGCAGCACTCGCAGACGAAAAACTTTCAGCTGTCAGTGTTTGAGCTGCATATTTAGCTCAACCATTATCAATTTAAAATCCAGGGTGCGAGTGAAGATTAAATGTGAAGTTTCAAAAACACAGCAGCTTATTTTTTCCAACCATGTGATATAAGATTATTCCATATCAGCACAATTAACTGAAAGACCAAAAAAAAAAAAAAAAAAAAAAAAAAAGCTCTTTCTCTTTTTGCCTTTTACCTGCTCATCGGAGTATCTCTCCGAATATGAAGACAAAGAACCAGAACTCTCCGTTTCACCAGGGCTCTTATCTGAAGGTCTCCTTTTCCACAACCATTTCCTCTTTTCCATCTCAACAACCATTTAATCTCCTAAATTTTCATAGCACAATGTCCATCTGCATATAATTGAGACCCTCAATCAATAACAACACAACAAGACATTAGTCCAACAGAAAAATGACCCAGATAACCTCTGATATGATTAAGCTCCATCCCAAATGCAAAGAAAGAACTGATATACCTATGCCCTAGAGAATACAACAAGTTGTCCAAACACACTGTCATTTAACAATAACTATAACTTGGCTTCGAGTTCATTCAGCTTTCCTTCAAATTCACTCAACTATCCATCTAAACTCAAAAAATAAGCATTTTGAACTATAGATAGAACAAAAACCAAACTTTACCATTCCTCTTGATCAAAAAAACAAGAAGCCCCCATCTAAAGCAAACCCGTCAAAAACCTCAGAAATCACAATCTCAATCACACCCTCTACCCAAAAGTATTAATGGCAAACCAAAGTGACATTTCCTTTGCAATAGAAAATGACCTTACCTCAAATACCAAGCCAAAAAGGGACAAAGGAATATTTTTTAACAGATCCATTGCTGGCCCATTTTCAGTTTACTGTCTCCAAGATTAAATATGAATAGATTATCTGATTACTGTTTCAACCCAAAATGCAAAAAAGAAAAAGAGAAACAAGAAATCAACATACATTACTGTAAAGAAGCAGAGAAACCAATAACAGATGAATTGTGGTTTCAAGATTTCAGATTGATGAAGCAATAAACAATTTCAGCCAGTCAAAGATCTGTGCTGTTAATTGTCAGAGAACAAGTGCTAACTACTCAATTATATCCAAAACCCAGAAGCAAGAAGCCTCTATTCATTCAAATTTCTCCAAAAAATATAATCTTTTTATAATATGTGCTGTTTTTTTGGAGAAATTTTTTTTTTTTTTTATGTGTGTGGAGATTTTTGAAATAGCTAAGGGGACCCAGAAGCGGAGCGCATGTGATATGCTGAAATAGAACAAAGGAAGAATGAGACTTTTTGGATCACTTTTTTCAACTTTCTTAATGCTCTTCTGTTTTTTTCCCTTTTGTTTTTTTTTTCTTTTTTCTCAGTTTTATTTTATACGAATTAATTTGATTTGACATAAAATTTAAAAAAGTAAGAAATATTTTTGATACTTATATATTTGTGGGAGATATAAATCATTTCATAAAGGACAAAATAAATATTTTAACATAGTTTAATTGTTAAAGAAGTATTTATTTGCTTATTTGTTTTGAAATTTATAGTTTAATACTCAATTCCCGCCCAAGAAAGATGAAGTGAATTTTTTATTTTATTTTTATACTATCGAGAAGTATCAGTAAACTGAGTATAGTAATTAAAAAAAGAAAACAAGTGGAAATGTCACAAATACCCCTTATTGTTTTTGAATGTGCTCATTTTAGGGTGTTTTAATTTGTTTTGATTGAAGGATAAAAAAAGAAATTAAGTTAAAGGGATTACTTATTAGTTACTTGTTGATATGTCTGGATTTAAGGACAAATAAAGACAGAGTGTTGTAGTTGTAGTAAATTTAGCTAACTGCTGAAATTGAAGATCTAGTTTGGTCTAATAGTTGAAATTTTGGTGTTTTTATCTTGAAAATGTTGTCATTTTAAGATCTCAATAGATTAAGTTACTTATGTGTGGTACACTTTATTATGTTTTGATTTTATATAGTACTTAAACTATATTCTCGATTGCTTTGAATATGATAAGAAATAACTTTCATTATATAGGTTGGTTTGACATGAATTAATTTAAATATAGTGTTGTATATGTGCTTGTTGAGGCTTTTTCTTGCCCTCGGAAGTTTTCCTGTATAGCATTCTTAATCGGGAGACGCGTTGTTAATTATCATTTGATCAATTACATGGTGTGACGAATTGGATCACTTGACACAGGGTAGAACGTATTATATTTAAATTTTTTTTTTATGATATTCAATATTCGCATTGAAAACTGACTAAATTTAACTTTACATTCACCCATTGAAGGCCACATGTGTTGGGATTTAGAAACTCCTTTAAGCGTACATGCAGTGGTGGAGCCACCGTATCATTATCTGAACCCCTTCGGTGGAAAATTATATTATTTTTATATGGTTAAAATAATTTTTTAGATATATAGTAGATATCGAACCCCCCTTTGACTACTTCGTGTGTCTATTACTTCAGATTTTGAACCCCTTATTGAAATTCTGGCTCCGCCATTGCGTACATGCATGTTGGGTGACGTAGAATGAACTACATGGATCAATCAAAATATGCTTTATTATATAACTAATAATACTATAGAGTATAGTAGTACTAATATATTTAAAGAAGTGTCATTGTGTGTAATTGAGTTAGATTATCTCGAGTCTCTTGCACATGGAATGTGATTATCAAGTCTGCCTTTGTGTTGAATATTCTCTTATATATAAGAGATCAAGAAGCTGCTCCTAACAACATGTTTGTTTGAGTTATGTGCTTTTAAGTTAAAGGTGGATCTCACGTTAAGAAATTGTATTTTTTTGTTTTAGTTATTTATTTTTATTTTTTTTAAATCTGTTATATATTTAAAAAAATTATGTTAAAAGTGTTATAAATCACAATAATTTATAATTTAAAATATTTTATTGTCAGTATTGTGTATTTAAATATTACTTAAAAGGTACTACATATAAACCATAATAATTAACAAATTAAACTATTTTGATGTCTAATAGTTTACGTTATACATTTAAAATTTACGTGAAATTTACAACAAACACACAACTCTTAACAGTACGTTGTACATTTAAAATTTACGTGAAATTTACAACAAATCAAAATAGAATTATATAAATATGAATAATGATTCTGAACTCAGTAAATTAAATTTCAAATTTTGATTTCAATTTAGCGGTGTCGATTTTCACGTTGGCCTAGTGAAAATGACAGGTAGTGGAATTTGATTTGGCGCACCGTTGTAGGGATCCTTGTCACTATCTTCACGTTCAATCAATTGAGGGTAAACATTTATACTCCATGTGTCTGCCTTTCTTTTTATTTTATTTCACGAAAAAGAGTATAAATTCAAATTTCAACTTATCCGAAAAAGTCAGTTATACGCTAAATTATTCAACAATACACACAAAAATAATGAGCGCAATTTAACATATCATAACGTTTTACTTCACATTTATTATAGATAGTGACATTAATTAAAGTTTCTTACTCTTCCTACACAACTTTACCCGATGGTGTAGAATATTCGATAACTAACTGTGCACAAAACTTAAACTCAATAAAGTAATTAATACTTTCCGTACTTATTTGTCCGACTCTCCAAAAATATTGTCACCTCAAGTGCGAAACATAAGAATAGACTATGCAAATGACAGATACACAGACATCACTGGTCAAAATTCAAAATTCAAAAAAAATAGAAAAATCACAAAATTAATTCAGAATTTGGGAGCAGTAAATAGTATCCCTACAATCTTCAAGTGAAATTACACTTTAAGGAAGAAAAGAAACACAAAATTACACATCCTTTCTCTTTCTAACAAGGGGAAAATCCCTCACCTGATAATCCACAACTCATAAGGATTATAAAGGAAGTGAGATCGCGTATTTCATAGACAAACACAAGAAAACTGCCATAGGAAAACTAACGAAAGGGTTCAACGAGCAAGCGGAAGATGCACTACCACTTGGTCCACCTGAAGGTGGAAATGCTATGACTGAGCCAGATGCTGGCACTATAGAAGAATGTGGACCGTCCATCGGAGCACCACCAGATTCAGACGGTGAAGGGGCAGGAGCAAACATCGAGTCGGGGCCTACTGATGTAGGTGGGGCAACAAGTGGAGGAAATTGTTGGGGTCCTGAAAAAAATTTGATTCTAGAAATATGAAATAGGGGAAAACATTTGTTGTGCTAAATAAAATAACATTGCAAGAAGTCATATTGCAACCAAATAAAAAGGAATATCAATTGAATGTTTACCAGGGCATCGAGGTTGAAGTGATGTGGATAATCTGCGTCCAGCACAAGGACAGACAAAGTGTCAAAAGGCCATAAGCAACAGAAATCAGAGACCATAATAGCTAAGCAAATAAGAGCAGAAAACTTAAACTATGATGCTCACGTAGTAATGATGGTTCCATTAACAAGGCCACCGTAATTGCAAGAAGTCACATTGCAACCACCTCCAGTCTGTTGTATGGTAACATTTCCGAGCATGAGATTGCTGTTCTTGCACTGCATGCTTGAGCAAGAAACTGCTAAGGAAGCTGGCATGCAGTACAAACTGCAAAACAACCAGCAATATCATGATCAGAACTTTCGAAAGACCAGGATAACTGCAAATGAAATTGAAAGCATATAATCTGCTGACTTACTTCCGACCCCCTGGTCCACAACTACATTGCACACAGTGGCTAGCTGTAATAGAATAGCTCCCATTCGCGACAGATAAGCCATAATCTGAGGCAGATCTTGGGAAGCTAGATGTACAAGCTGCAGAGAGAAGAAACAGCATCTATCATTATCAAACATCTATCATCAATGAAATCAAGTAGCTTTACTGCAATGCTAGTGCTAAGTTTAATATAATTAAAGTTATACCTTTGTTTATAAACACTCAATATCCAGCAACGAAATATTATGACAGAGCCATTTTTATGAAATCTCCAATAAAGCAGTTTCTACTAGATAAATTACAACCTCAAGAAGAATAAAAAACACGAAACAATGAAAACTCAGACAAGGAAATACTTCCAAATTACAAGAAATGGAAAGAGTATCTGTTTCTGATTTAGCCAGAAACAATATTATTACCGAACTGAGAAAGGTTATATTCAATCTACGAATAAGGATTCATGTTCTGTTCTCTTAGTGACCTTACAACTGTTAAGAAAAACTCTCGATATGCTACTCTTGGCTTATGCTACAATAACATCTCTTTTCAAGAACTTTAGGCATTTCACTTACATCTAGTGACAAGAAAAGAAGATCATTATAAGTGGCACTCAACTTTTGACTCCATAATCTGATGCATACAATTACGAAGTATAACCACAAAGGGTCATCGTAAGCAATTCTCATCAAGAATATCAAAGAGATACATTTTCATTTAAGAGGAAACAAAAAATCACCCAAAAACATATCAAACTTATTTTCAACATTTGCTTCATGAGCCTTAGCATAACATCAACTATTAAAAGTAACTTCAGTAATAAACATTGTCTAAATAAATTCCTAGCTTGCTCACTACTGCTTGCTTTATTAGATTACAGAAGAGGAAAAAGGCAGACACAAAAAAGGGTTCTTATGTTGGACATGAAATCTTCATTAGTTCAAATTACATCCTATATATGCAATACAAGGTTACACGGAACCTTCTTTCATATGTATAACATCCACAAACCCAGAATGAATATATTCACCCATAGCATGGCAAGCATGCCTCCTTAGCCAACTTGGCCCCTCAAAAGGTGAGTACCAAGAAGTTACATTAAATGTAGATACACATACTTCATGATATGTGTCCTACCCATCAAGCACAGATACTCATATGGTATACAAGATAGGGATAATGTTTGCGTACACAACTCTACACATATGAAATACTTAAGGTTAGAGTTGAATACTCCCTCCATTCCAATTTGTTTGTCTTAGTTTCCTTTTCATTCTGTTTAAAAATATGTCTTTTTTCCTTTTTTGGTCGTTCTTTAATTCTAACGTCTAACGTGACATGTTTAAGAGGACAAAATTAAAGACCGTGTTAAGTTAAAACAAGACGAACAAATTGAAATGGAGGGAGTACTACAGATGGAAAATCAAACACTTTGACACCTGCATACCATAAACACACACAAACACAATAAAGAAGCATAAAAACAAAGAAAAAGAGTGGATTGCTCACCAGACAGGGGAATGGAAAGAATGTCACCCTCCTTAATAGAAGGACCTCCCAAAGCATTAACATTCATAAGGTCAGTGAGAGTGGTAGAGTACCTAGCAGCAATCCCTGCAAGAGTATCAACAGCTCTAACAACATATGACATATAAATAGCAGGAAGATTATTGTCAGTCCCATTAAAGCAAGTGCAAGGAAGAGGAATCCAAAGATTAGTCCCAACATTTAACACTGAAGGGTCGGGACCAACAGCATTGGGGTTTCCTTCCTTGATCTGGTCAGCAGAAACAAGACTACCATATATTGTGTCAGCAATCATAGACAGAGTATCAGAAGGCCTAGTCTTGTAATGAACAAAGGCAGACTTAAAGATCCCATCAACGCAAGAACAAGTAACAGGGACCTTAAGGAACAGTTTAGCTGGAAGTATGTGATTTTCAACATCTGGATATGAGATATCAATAGCATTAGTAGTAAGAAGAGATATTGGGTCTGTCTGGAAGAGTGAAGCCACTTCAGAAACCTTAAGGTCAGTATAAAGAGAGTAGCCAAGAAGGGAAGAACAAGTATCAGAGTTGGAACATGGCTCAATAGTAGATTTTGAAGTTGTGGGATGGATGAAACTAAAGCTCAACAAGAGGAACAAGAAAGTTAGCATTTTTCTCAGACACCCTTTTGCCCTTTAAGCTCAATTCTTGGTTCTACAGCAAGAAGCTGCAGAAACACAAAAAAAAAAAATGAATTCTTGTTTCTGCAAGTGTAGAAGCAAAGTGTGAGATTTGGGGTTTGAGAGAGTAAAGGGGTTTTCTTGAAAATGGTGGGGGAGGGGTACGGAGTGACAGTGATGAGGGTAGGGGTAGGGATGGGGTGGGGGGGTTGGTAAGAGTAGAAAGGAAAGTATAGTTCTATTATTTGAAAGAAAGGAGGCAAATTGAAGAGTGGAGTGTGGAAAATGCCAATGGAGGAGACAAAGGTGTAGTATAAAGTGTGTGCGGGTTCATCAAGACAGACATTAAATCAGAATCTTGGTGTTTGGGTTTTCTTTACATTTTCTTGTTTTGACTATTTTGCCCTTCTCTCAGGGCTAGTTTGATAGGGTGTATTAGCAAAAATAATGCATGTATTAACTTTTTGTATTAGTAATATCTTATTTTATATATATTTTTCATGCTATGTAATTTATTTTTATTTTATTATGATGAGGGAACCCACAGTCGTTACCTTGGAGTGCTTGTAAGGTAAAAACCTTCTCTCTGATAAATTTCATAAACCACATAGGAGAAATCTTACATATTAAGCAGTCTGGTGCGACGAACTATGTACTTAATGCTTACATTTGTTATATACCATTGTGTATTCATGTGTGTATTACTAATACCAAAATTTTTTAGATATTAGTAATGCAAGAAGTTTTAATGCATGTATTAACATTATTAAAGATCTCATTGCCCCTCAAAATCTTTTTTACATCTTTTTCGCAATAATTGTGAAGGATATTTTTGTAAATAACTATTTTTATACAATGCAAGCTATTTTTTATACACTAAACCAAACAACGCATTAATAATATATGTATGATTAATGCAAACAATACTAATATACTCTACCAAACAACTTTAATATAAAAAAATCCATTTGAATTGACTTTTAGCTTTTAATTTAAAAATTAATACTATCTAATTTACAACTTAAAATTAAGTGTTTATAAGCACTTTTTAAATATTTACTCCAACGCTTTTAAAATGCTTTAAAATTACTTTTAGCTTAAAGTACTTAAAATAAATCAATCCAAACAAACTCTTATAAGTAAAAGGTCATACCTTTAAAATGATTTTTGATTGATAATTTTATTTTACTTAAACATTATAAAATTATTTAAAAGCACTTAAAATATCAGTGATGGTATATATTATTATTTTCAATAATATATGTTTCTATGCAGTATTTTTAGGTATTTAGATAACAAAAATTGAATAACTTAAATTGAAAGAGAATGTCTACTTTTTTTCAAGCTTTTTAGTTTTAATTTTTCTAGTCATTTAAATATAATCAAGTTAAATATTTTGTTATATTATATCCATCTTTAATATAAATTTTAGAGAAACAAAGATTTAAATTGTTTTTTTAAATATCGTGCTAAATAAAAATTAAATAAATTTAAAAAGTAGTTTATAAATGGGCCCCACTAAGTTAAATGATAAACCAAAAGAATGCAAGAGAAAAGCAAAGATGAAATAAAGATGCATCCTTTCGACGGATGCAGAGGTAATTAAGCCTAATGAACTGCTTTTATTTATTATTTACTTGATCCAACAATGATTGTCCACATTACTATTTTATATTGTTCAATAATATTGGGTTATTTTGCGAAATTATTTTATTTATTATTTACTTGATCCAACAATAATTGTCCATTTTACTATTTTATATTGTCCAACAATATTGGTTTATTTTACGAAATTAATAGATAATTTACACTTAATTTCTAATTTACCTTTGTTATTAATTATAGTCATTTTCTGATTACATTTTTTCTAGACATTATATTTATTATATTCAAAGGGTAAAAATAACTTTCTATAAATCTGCAAAGTCAATAATGAACAAGTATTATTGAAAAGAGTATTATTATGAAGCAATTTAATTCAATATTCTTAAAACATTGAATATCGAAAATACCCCGGTGAAAAAGCAGACATATGTCTATTCTTAAGCACCGTATAAAATGAAATGTGATGAACTAAATGGGATGGAGAAATAATAATAAAAAAAAACAACAGAAAATCCATGAATCCATGCTCATGTTATGACCGTTAGTTGGAAATGTCAGACAAATTCAAATTTCTAGATGGAGAGATTTTACAGATTTATTTTTGTTTTTTTCTTTATACCAAAGAAAACAAAAACATTAATAAAATGCTAATTAAGGTTATTGAAAAAAAAAAAAAAAAACTACCTTCTCTTTGGCTATAGAAAACATACCACGATGTACTTGAAGATTTTTTCCTAACAATCAGGATCAAAGACCTAATGATTTATAGAGTTATAAAAAGGACTAAAGTAAAATCTCTTTAAATTAAGGAAACATTTATCGCATCTAGAATTCTTCACAATTTTATGGTGCAATTCGAAAAGATAACATCGAAATTTTTGGATGCAATAAGAAAAGTTAGAGATGAGCTTTAACTAGATTTAATTTTTAACAAAAAACAGAACATAATAGAATCTTATATTTCACTAAATTGTCTTAGGTATATTTGTACTTTTAAAAAATTATTAATTTATAATATTAATGGGACCATATATTTATATAGCTCTGAAAATATATTATCTTATTGAAATAAGTGATTTTTTTCCATTGGCCCAAGTCGGAACCGAAAAAATTATTATCTTAAAGAGATTATTAATTAACTGTATATTAATTTAGTAAGATTTTACAGTATTTTAAATAACCATCTTATTCATGAATAAACATGTTCTCTTATATTTAAAACTAATTTTTTTTTTAAATAAAATAAAAGAATACCAAGAATACTTTTATAAATAAAGCCTTCAAACTTTTTTATTTCTTCCGATATAGAACAATGCACGATATATATTACAAACTATTTGACAATAAGCTCCTTTGTTAAAGTATCAATATATAGATATATAATTAGATTGTTAGTACTTAGTAAACTGAGAAATGAATTGGTATAAAATAATGATGCTATTTGATTATGAGATTAATGACAAGGTTAGAAATTGAGCTAAGAAGGTAATAATGAAACTCTATTAGCTAATCTCCGAAGGACTAAGGTAAGAGAGTAATGTATGAATTTAGGGGGAATTAAATGTGATATATTTATGTTTGTTGTTTCTGTAGAGATTTGTGATGGGATCTAATTTAGGTCGGTATATTTACCAGTACGTGTGATATATTGATAATATTCTTTTATATTTTTATTTTTTTATTCGATGTCCGTAGTCCGCATTAGAGCCCGACTAAATTCGGTTTGCTCACTGCAAGGCTCATTCGAGGGTGACACTCTCAACAAGATTTTCTACATATCCAAGACTCGAACACAAGACTTATGATAAAGAGTGAAGCAATCTAACACTGCACCACAACTCATGTTGGTACTGATATCACTTTTGCTACACCTTTTGATAGTGTAGGTTGTTTCATGTTGTTTGAAGCATAGGAATTGACGATTACTCAAAGCTAATGATGAGTAATGAAGACGATTACTCATCATTAGCTTTCCTCTATTTTATTCTTGAGCGAAAGTTATATCAATCTTTACATTGCTTATTTTATTCTTCTTTTCGACTTTTTTAAAAGCTCTTATATCTGTCTAAACTAGATTTTTAAAAAGTGTTAACTACTTATAAACATTTTCAAAGAAGTTGTTTTACGATATATTCTAATTTATCAAGAAAGTTAGTTAATTATTTTTATTTATGGAAAAGAGGGTAAGAATTCGCCTCAAATCCTTAGATACATTTTTCGTTCATTTTATCAGCAGAAATTCTGTACTTGATTTGCTTATTTGCAACTGTTATAGAGTCAATTTCCAAAATGGTCACTCAAGTTTAGGGAATTACCTTGAAATATCATTTATGTTTCATTTAGGATCAAAACATAACTCAACAATCATTATTTTTCTCCAAATATACTTGACACTTTAAAAGTCTCACTCCCTCCTAGTTGGCATGACATGTAATTAAAGTCTTTTTTTTAATAATAGACTAATTTGACTCACCCATTTTATTAGGACACATCAACTTAATTGTAATAAGGCAATTGGCAACAAGTTACCTACACGTCAAACTCTTCTAGACACTAGTTAGAGTTGTATTATATTTCTACTTGCCCTTATCCCATGTGGTTAGAATTCTATATATACCCATGTATATGTTATGTAAAAGCAACGATCAAAAACAGAGAGATTAGTTCATATAGTTTTATATGGTATCAGAAAGCCATGCCTGAATCTTCCTCCTCAAATTACTTATTTTGGAAAACGCAACTCCTCCCTTTTTGGCATGGTCAAAATCTTCTTGGTTATATTGATGGAACAAAACTCAGGAGTCACGTGGTGAGTGGCGCCAGTGTCAGGGAACCAATTTTGAGTTAATGGTATGGACGATTGATGAGAGAGATAAGCAGATGGATTGATTGTGTGGTTGAACCGGTGAAAACATGTTGGAGCTAGATGGTTCGTGCCATTACTCATTTGATTCTCACCCATCTCGAATTTAGCTCAATTTGGCCCTGCATTCGTGCCTACAGTTAGAGATGAAGAAGGAGAAATGGAGGAAAGTGTGTTGTGCCAGTGGAGTGTGATTAGATCCATTTCTTTGTTTTCTTGATGGTGGGGTTTCAATGTTGCTGTTATTATCATGAACAAATGGTATGCTCTTTCGTCTATTTGGATTTGCTATCTCAAGTGTGCTACATTACATGTTTGTGTCTTAGTTTTTGTTTTGTTACCTTTTCTTTTATAAGAAGATATTTGTTAAAGATTTGATCTTCTACATTTTCACAAGGGCCAATGCTTCATTGGCGGCATTTGCAAACAATTTCAATTAATTTAGTGTAGGGATGTTGCTTTCCAGCGAAATGAAGTTACAATAGATAGTTGGGATGTGTTGGATGAATGTGTATATGTTTTTTTGGCTAGTCTCTTGTATGTTGATGCATTGTAGGGTTTGAATATTTTGTTAATAAGACTCTAATTCAGCCTAACCTTCACTCTATGATTTAAATCTCGACGCCTCAAAAATGATATGACCACTAATTTGTACACGGTGTCACTACTCTCCCCGTCATTACCTTTACAAATTCCAACCTTTTTATGGTTATCAACGTTAGTTAGGTATCAATCAGACTTTTGGTTGCTATGCTTGGATTTCTCAAATGACAGAGTAATTACTTTAGTTTATTGTCTGTAAATGAGTTCATGCCTTCTTGGTGGAATTTTTCAGCATTTTAGGTTGATGCTTTCTACTTTCTTACTTGTTCGAAATATTGGCAAAGTAACTTCTTTGTCTTTGTTACCATTCTCATAAAAAAGTAACTTCGTGTTCCTTTTGAATTATAACTGCAAAGATGATATGATCATGTTGTTGCAGATGTGTAATGCTTTCTTGCAATATCGTTTCTTACGGTTGTATACTCTACTCATCTTTGCAGAAACTGGAGTTTAAATTCCCTTTGACAGTATCTTGCGTGCACTTCATATTATCAAGGACTTAGAGTGTTGGCAAAAGCTTCGTGCAGCACTTGACAACCTACTCACTATTCTTTCAAGATCTTGTAAACTCAAGTAAGCCTTTGAAACTAAGATCGCTAAGAGAATTCAAAGAAAGACATAGAAAGAACAAGAGAGCTTTTTGGAAGAAGACTTTGTATTGCTTGGAATGCTTTACATGCCTTGCAAATGAATGACACCTCCATTTATACTAACTCCTAAGGGCTTAAGTATAAATTAAAATTACTTTACAAGTCCCTAAGATATTTACACATTAGTCCTATCTCTAGAATTCTCCAAAGCCTTCTTGAAAAATCAAAAGGGTTCTAGAGTTCTCCGCAAGCCTCTCCTCAACTCTAGAACCTTCTGCCCATACTCGGACGCGAAATCTGGCTAATCTAGTGGCAGGACGTCACACGCTCCCCCACTTGATGATGCGATGACCGCAGCGCATTGCTGCAGAAACTCCCAGACTTGGTCTTTAAATTGCCAGAAGTCTTCGTATCTCTCCCATGTGGCCTCATTCGGAGTTTGTCCCTTCCAATGCACAAGGAACATAGCGCTGGCTTGTTGACCTCGCTTCTGTTTGGCTTGGTAGTCTATGATAGCCTCAATCTCCCGGTCGTGCGAGGCGGTGACAGTAATAGGCGCCCGTCGTGATTGGTTTCGGCTAGGATCTTCCTTGTCCTCATGGTACGACTTGAGGACGCTTGCATGGAACACCAGATGGATTTTAAAGTGTGGAGGCAACTCCACCTTGTATGAGATCTTGCCCACCTTGGCAACGATCTTGAACGGACCCTCATATTTTCGCACTAAGTTTTGATGAACGCTCCTTAATGCCTTGAACTGTCTCGGATTGAATTTTACCAAGACCATGTCGCCTTCTTTGTAGTCCGTGGGATGCCGTTTGCGGTCGGTAAAATTTTTCATCTTCTTTGCTGCCTTGTCCAAGTAGGACTTGGCAGTGTCAAGCTGTTCCTCCCATTCCTTGGCAAGATGGTAGGCTCCCAAACTTTTCCCTTGGACTCTTCCCTTGGCAGCCTGTAAGGAGTGCGGAGTTTGGGGCTGTTGGCCTGTCGCCAACTCAAATGGTGTGTGCCCGGTGGACTCACTCCTTTGTATATTGTATGAAAACTGCACCATGTCTATAAGTCTGGCCCAATCCTTTTGGTGCGCACTGACATAGTGCCTCAGGTAGCACTCTAATAAAGCTTTGACGCGTTCGGTTTGGCTATCAGTCTGCGGGTGGAAACTAGTGGAGAAATAAAGTTTTGTGCCAAGTATCTCGAACAGCTCCCTCAAAAAGTTCTCGGTAAAGCGAGGGTTTCGGTCACTAATGATATGTCTTAGTAGCCCCCAATACTTTACCACGCTCTTGAAGAACAATCGAGCAGCCTCCTTTGCGGTGCAACTGGCTGTGGCGGATATGAAGGTAGCATACTTTGAGAATCTGTCCACCACGACCATGATTGTTTCATACCCGTCGGACTTGGGTAAAGAAGTAATGAAGTCCATGGTCACGGTCTCCCATGGGCGTTCTGCTACTGGCAGTGGCTCCTGTAGTCCTCCCGGTTGCCTTTGCTCCACTTTGTCTTGTTGGCACACAAGACAAGTCTGCACATAACGCTCGATGTCGTCTCGCATGCGTGGCCAGTAATAGACAGCCTCGATCAGCGCCTTCATTTGTCGCTACCTCTGATGCTCGACCCACGGTGTGTCGTGGCTTTCTTTAATAATTGGCCTCCTGATAGACCCGAACTTGGGCACATAGACCCTTCGACCGGATGTGAGCAAAAGACCCTTTTCCACCCAGAAACGCCTTGTCTTACCTTGGGTGGCTAACTCCATTAGCTTCTTGCCTCGGGATCATGCTGCATGCCATCTTTGATTGCATCCTGAATGTCACAATGGGCCGTCGCGATAGTAGCAAGTTCGGCCTTCCTACTTAGCGCATCGGCCACCTAGCTTGCTTCGGGGTGATCTTCTTCTGTGACTGGAAGTAGCTAGTGGCCACGTTGTCGGTCTTGACTGTGAACTTGAAGCCTAGTAGGTAATGTCTCCATGTGCGCAGGCAATGTACGATGGCCGTCATTTCTTTCTCTTGCACCATATAGCGCCGTTCGATCTCGTTCAACTTGCGGTTCTCAAATGCAATTGGGTGTCTGTCCTGCATTAAGACTCCTCCAATGGCAAAGTCCGACGCATCCGTATGTACTTCGAAGGTTTTTGAAAAGTCGGGCAGCGTCAATACCGACTCTTCTGTTACTGCTTGTTCTTCTTCAATAACTCGGTCAGCGGAGCGGCCTTGGCGGAGTAGCCACTTATGAACCTGCGGTAATAATTTGCAAGTCCAAGGAGCGATCGTAGCTCGATCACTTTAATGGGCACCTCCCACTCTTGGATGGCCCGAATTTTGGCCTCGTCCATCCGTAGTTTGCCCTGACTGATGATATGGCCCAAGAAGTGCACCTTATGTTGGGCAAACTCGTACTTCTCCTGCTTGATATATAATTGGTTCTCCCATAAGATTTTGAAGACCTTTCTCAGATGCTCCACGTGCTCCTCTAAGGTGTTACTATAGATGACTATGTCATCCAAGTACACCACTACAAATTGATCCAAGTAAGGATGAAAGATCTTGTTCATCAGCGTGCAAAAGGTTGCGGGTGCATTGGTTAAACCAAAAGGCATCACCAACCACTTGTATGCTCCGTATCTGGTTACGCACACTGTCTTTGGTTCATCCCACTCTGCGATACGCATTTGGTAGTGGCCTTTCCAGAGGTCCACCTTAGTGAAGTACTTGGCCTGTCCAAGTCTATCAAACAAATCTGCAATAAGCGGGATAGGATATTTGTTCTTAACAGTTACCTTATTGAGCACCCGGTAGTCGATGCATAAGCGCAATGATCCGTCTTTCTTCTTTTGGAATAGAACCGGCGTGCCATAAGGTGCATTGGATGGACGGATGTGACCGGCCTCGAGGAGCTCCTTCAACTGGTTCCTTAGCTCCTCTAATTCGGGTGGAGCCATTAGGACGGTGCATGTGCGAGTGGCTTGGCTCCGATCTCCAACTCTATCTTGTGATCTACCTCGCGCCTCGAAGGTAGAGTCTTCGGCAGCTCGTCTGGCACCACGTCCTTATTCTCTTTAAGGACTTTCTCTATAATCGGTGGCAAGGACTCCTTAGCACCATTGTCTTCTCCCAAACTTGCAATGGTAGCTATGAATGTCGGCTCTCCCTTCTTCAGGCCTTTCATGATCTGCATGGCCGACAAGTAGGCATGTCCTTCCTTCTTTGGTAACTTGATTAGAGGTACCATGCATGACCCTTCCCACTCCATGACCATGAGTCGTTGGAGGTAGGGGTCGATCATCGTGTGGAGCGCTGGAAGAACTCCCGTCCAAGAATGATATCAAAGATATCTAAAGGAGCGACGGTGAAGTTTATCTTACCTTTCCATCTTCCCAACGTGATGCTTACTCTTTGGGTGACCCCGCACACGAGAGTCGGTGGGGGCATTAACCATCTTAAGGCGGGTGTTGCTTGGAACGTAGTTCAGCCTTAACCTTTCTGCCGCCGTCTTGGTCATGATGTTTGCTTCGGCCCCAGAGTCTACCATGGCACGAGCTGGTCGTTCATTAATGGAGATGTCTACATACTGCATGCTGAAGTCTCCTGGCTTCTCTGTCTGCTTGGCTATAGCCCCGCATAGTCCAACCATGCCCAACTGCATTGTGACCGTGTCCTGCCCTTGCTCTTGTGTGTCCTTCTCCTTCCGTTCGCGTAGGATGACGCCAAGGTTCTTCATCTCTGGGCACCTGGCATAGCCTTGTAGTCCTCCGCATATGTAGCTACCATCTCCCTTGGTGGTCTGTGCCTTTTTCTCCGTGTAGTTACGCGCACGCACTTAACCGCTTCTTTATGCGCCTTGTGGGAGTCGTCTTTGTTTTCATGCTACCGCTCCTTGCCTCGGCCACAATCTCCCCCACCTTTGGCATGACTATTCCTTGTATCCTTGCCCTTGGCCTTGTCATGCCGGTCATGCTTAAAGTCGGTCAAGGACTCGACTTGTGTGATGGCTCGTCTATGGTCTTGACCTGTCGCCGCTCCAACTCCGTCTTGGCCCAATTTTGCAGTCCGTCCAAGAAGTGGAACAACATGTCTTCGTCTGTGAGGTTGGGAATCTGAAGCATTAGAGTTGTGAACTCTTTTACGTACGCCCGAATGCTTCCAGTTTGCTTCAGTTCCCTAAACTTGCGCTTAACCTCATAAACGACGTTGTTAGGGAAGAAGGCTTTTTTGAACTTCTCGCGGAACTCCTCCCATGTGTCGATGGTGCATGTCCCCTTCCCTATCTCAGTTTCCTTACGCCTCCACCATAGCATGGCCATCTCTGAAAGATACAACACGACAGTGTTGATCTTATTCTCGTCACTCCTCACCCGATTACACTTGAAGTAATTCTCCAAGTGCCACAGAAAGTTCTCTACCTTCTGAGCGTCACGGACACCTTTAAATATAGGTGGCTTGGGAGCCTCGACCCTGGCCTCCCTATCATGGTCGGGTGATGCCGATCCTCCAGCTTCCATGCCTTCCTTGAGTGCCTTCATCTCGGCCTTCATAGTTTCAATTATGTTCAACGCCTGCATGAGCCGGCACTCCAAGGAAGTGATGGCCTCCTTCATCTCAAACTCGGCCCACTGACGTCCCTCCAACTCCTTACGGATGCTTTTGGTCTCCTCAAGGGTGAAGTCTTCAAGAGTTTTAAATATGTTGTCGGCCACATTCATGCGCCGACCTAATATCTCCACGGCCTGCCTCGCCACTTCAACCCTTACGACCCAATTTTCTCTAGCGGTGATGTCAATGGCCTCCTCGCCAAGTTCATTGTCACTTGCTTCATTGGTCGAGGGTGGATGAGATGTTAGCGCCTCTCTCGGGGTGGGGTCAAGCAGCATTTCCTCATTACCCTTTTGATGCTTCTTTCCCTTGTGGTTTTTCTTTCCACCATCCAAACGGACGTTGGTGGTACTAGCGGCATTCACGTCTCCTTCGTTGGTCATTCTCTTAGTATCAAACCAGGGCTCTGATACCACTTTGTCACGAACTTAGAGTGTTGGCTAAAGCTCCGTGCGGCACTTGACAACTTACTCACTATTCTTTCAAGATCTTGTAAGCTCAAGTAAGCCTTTGAAACTAAGATCGCTAAGAGAATTCAAAGAAAGACTTAGAAAGAACAAGAGAGCTTTTTGGAAGAAGGCTTTGTATTGCTTGGAATGCTTTACACTTGAGTGATGCCTTGCAAATGAATGACACCTCTATTTATACTAACTTCTAAGGGCTAAAGTGTAAATTAAAATTACTTTACAAGTCCCTAAGATATTTACACATTAGTCCTATCTCTAGAATTCTCTACACACTCTAGAATTCTCCAAAGCCTTCTTGAAAAATCAGAAGGGTTCTAGAGTTCTCTGCAAGCCTCTCCTCAAGTTTAGAACCTTCTGCCCCTACTCGGACGCGAAATCTGGCTAATCTAGTGGCGGAACGTCACAATATGCTCAGCTATTGGTTCATACGTGGTAATAAAAGTGCTCAAACTTAAGCCACAGATCAGTGGAGAAGAATTTTGCCAATGTCATTTGTGTTTTGTATCAACATAGTCAGTCTTGGGGAATGTAAGCTTGCGATATATTCCTGTCTCTTTTATGCAGACCATAAAGTCATTTACTCCTGCAACAACAGGTAAAGCTTGAGCCACAAAGCCCTTCTGAGGCCTCTACTTAATTACTGCTTAACTTATTTTTTGCGTATAATAACTATGTTGAAAAGTGATACTGCAGTGGCTAGTTTGGAGGAAGAGCTTTGAATGGAGGATCTGGATTTCCTTGATTCCTATTGTTGGAGGAATTCTTCTTACTTCTATTACTGAGCTCAGTTTCAACATTTTTGGATTTTGCGCTGCTTTGTTTGGTTGCCTTGCTACTTTCTACAAAAACTATTCTAGCAGAGTCTTTGTTGAATGGGTACAAATTTGTTTATTTTCGATAGAAAACGTCACGGAGTAACAGGCTTTCAGTGCTCCTGTTTTCTCTTCTGCTAGTATGTGTGTTGTAACTAATGTTGGTTTATTATTGTTCTCCAGTATACTACATGGCTCCCTATGCAACTATGATACTGGCTCTGCCATCTTTACTCTTTGAAGGAGCTGGGGTTGTAGAATGGTTATACACTTTCCCCTCAGTCGTTTCATCCATGCTTCTTATTTTTCTCTCCGGAGTGCTCGCTTTCTTCCTTAACTTCTCTATCTTCTATGTTATCCACTCCACAACTGCTGTCACTTTCAATGTTAAGGTGAGTTCCTCTCTTTTCCCCCACTTTCACTCTTCTAGCAATCATGTTTCATGTTGAAATCAGATCGAATGCAACATCCCTGCTAGCTACTTAGTCTTTGGTCCAGACCATTTTTAACATGAAATTCTTGTTCCTGTTTAACAGGTTGCTGTGGCTGTTACTTTTTCATGGATGATATTCCAAAATCCAATCTCAGCTATGAATGCCCTGGGATGTGGAGTGACGCTTGTTGGATGCACATTTTATGGTTATGTGAGGCACATTCTATCACAACATGCTCAAGAGTCTCCAGAGAACAAGATGGAATTTGTTCCTCTAGTACATGAGGACTAAGATAACCTTTAAAAATCACAAATGAGGTTTCCTCGATTTTGCAGAAGATAGATTATTCAACTAGACACTTCTCCCCTTATTAGTGCTTAATTTACTTTGTATTTTTTAGCATATAAATTTTTGTTCTAGTTCCTGCATATAATTTACAGTGCTTAATCTATATATGTTGTAAATATAGTAGCTATGTCTACTTAGGTAATTTTTACTTGTTGTATAGCCACCTTGAGGTAAAAAATTTGATCACAACAACAATCATGCCTCAATGCCAAATAAGTTTGAGGTAGACTATATGATCACTAAATAAGCTCTAAAAATATCAGTTCTTCACAGCGACTAAGAAACTCTAGTCATATTGTTAACTCACTGAGAATACCCATGCCTAATCTGTAGTGGAATCAATCAAACATCCAAATGCATGAACTCATAAATATTTGGCTGATAGATAGTGAAACTCAGCTCATGGCATAGTCCCAGGAACAAAGGTGCAGAGTCAATAATACCACAAATTAAACTTGGATCTCGACCTCCTAACAGACTACATGAGAGAGGAAAGGGGAAAAAAACAATTGTAAATCACTAAGTTCCTAGAAAAAACTCAGAATTACACCACTTTCCCCCCTTACGATCAGCTTCCCATTCTACTAACTGAAGCATGATATTTCACAGATCTTAGTGGCCGCTTGTTATTTTGCCAGAAAACAACTAGCTTCGTCGTAACCAAGCTACAACAATGGCTTTCAGACAATAAATACTGGTGCAGGTGATTTTCCATCTCTGTTTTGAGCATCTCCACCTGCATGTTTTTGATGATAAGCAATGTAAGTAGCAACTTCCCTTCCATAATACTTATACATTATGTGTGTGTGTGTGTGTGTGCACACAGATGAGTGTGTGTGGATTATATTGCCTTCAGTAATTATGAAACACAAATGCTCATTGAATAATAAGTTATTTCCACAATGACAAATTCAGTTATTCATAAAATTTATGAAAATTGACCCGCCACTTCTTTCCCATAACCGAGAAATCCGAGGGCCAATAGACCTAACCACACATCACAAGCTGCGATCTTACCGCTAGACCAAAGCCCAAGGGGCAATTGATCCACTGCTTATTCTAAATTAAAAAAACCTGTCTAATTCACCAATTCAAAGACACTGAATTTTCTCTTCCCTATTCTTGGTCTGAAAATAACAAAGGCCACAATTGAGAACTCGATTTTGGTTCATTACCAAGTTCATATTAAGAACTCGTCTATATATATATATATATATATCAGTAACAAAAGGCTTTTAACAATTAGTGACAATATAAAGTTAATTCCGGGCAGTTACAAAAGATTGTGTCAGATGAAGTCCTATTCAAAGTTGTATGGTTTTCAATGTCAATCACAAAATGCCAGTTGTTGTTATTTGACATCCACCAGTGGAAAAGGAGCTCAAGAAGAAAAAGAAATGACTTGAGGTAGATCTGAGGCAAAAACAAGGTCAAGGGTCTGTTCAGTGTTCACCATCTTCCTGAAAGGGCCACTAGCATCTCATGCCCTTAAGGTCAAACTTTTATTCTGCTTCTTAAAAAACGAAGTTAAGCCTTTCAAGTGCCATCACTAGCATCGACGTCTCAGTCCACCAATTCTACCTCAGAAGGCAGAAGCCATGTTGACTTTTCTGGTGTGTTATTCTCCCATATTTCCCTTTTCTTTTTCTACCCAAAATATCCTATGTGAAGAATAACATGAAACTTCTGCTATTGGCAGAAAACTTCATGTATTACTTCCTGTAAATACAAGTTTAGGACTTCAGCCCAAGTTTATACTTGGTCTCTAACATAATAAGTTTGATAGTCAGAAGCTAAAACCCTCCAGGAATCAGTATTGGGGAGATGTTCACAACTTTTCTTCTCTCTCAGAGAAGTTCTATGCAAATTATACCTAACTTTTGCCTCTGTCGTACTAGCGAGATCATTAGCTCTTCTTAGCCAGGGAAGGAATACCCCAAGAAAAACATATTATCCAGAGTTTCTCAATCAACCGGTCATTGTTAGACAGAGAAAAAGAGAACTACACATCCTCTTAATCATTTCGACTGAGGCCACTAATGATGTGGGGGCTTTCTGCTAGGATTGCCTTGTAAGAGAAACTTGCATCAATCAAATATTTACTCATAGATTATCTTGGCTTGCTCAAAGCCACTGATTTCTGGCACAAATCCAACTATCTTTTCTCCACAAAATTCAACGTACAATGCCATAGTCCTTTATTTATCATATAAAAAGATTTGCACATGATCTCCTAAAATACATAAAAGAGAAAAGATAGAACTAAATATAGTTTCAAAATCTCAAACTCTTAAAGAGGGGATATTTTAGAAGTGGCTACAGCCTACAAGAATTTTGCTATCACCAAACTCACAAGATTTAAATCTAAAAAGAACTACACCGAGTTCGAGAAAACAAAAAAGAACAGAAGGTTCTTTTCTTATAACCAAGAAATCCCCAAGGGTCAATGGTGCATGGTTTGGAACTCAGTGGACAATGTGCTTGTCCCTCTACCCTTCCCCACAGTTTGAAACTCGCAGGATCTCATAAAGTGATAGGCTGGTTTTACATTGATAAATCTTACACCTTTAGCTAAGAATTTATGTACGAAATATTTGAGTATAGCAAGCTTAAGGAGGAACTCTTTCAAGAGAACACAATTAATACCAGGCAATGGTCTACACACCACATTCAGGAAAGATAGTTGGTTAAACGACACAATCCTCAAGGATGAATTCCCCAACATTTTTCAAATTCTAGTGAGCCAAACTCCATATCTCTCAGAATAAAGAAGGCAAAACCTGCAACTTCTTTCCAAAAGGAATCTCTAGGCCGGAAGGATACAGATTGAATTTGCAGGCAGCAAATAAGTTAAGATGGGGCAGTGCAAATGATGGCAGGTACTCAGGTAAAGCGGATTATGCAAACTCGTGCTACAAATAATTTGACTTACTACTGGCCGTGGAAGTCTAAGCTGCCCAAAAAAATTAAATGTTTCTGCTGGACACTATAAAGCATGCCTCACCCAAGACAATCTCGAGAAAAGGAGTGACCAAATAGTCAACGGATGCTACATGTGTCAACAGGAGATAGAAACCAACAGTCACTTATTCCTCCACTGCAAAATTGCTAGTCACATATGGTGCTTGTTCTACTCTATTTTTGGTCTCAGCTGTACAGATCATTTAAGAGGCCAATGAAGGTTGGAGTAGTTGGAAAGTTGATAAGGCCATCAAGGAAATCTGGAAATGATACCTGCAAGTATGTGGACAAAGGAGGAACAGAAAGATGTTTTGATGGTTCATCAACTCCAAATTATTCCATCAAGGCCCAATGGCTGATGTTTCTATTTATGTGGAAAAATACATCTCTGGTAGATTACCCTGAAACCTTTTTGAACTTTGTTAGCCCCCTAGCACTAGCATAGTTCTTTATGTAATGCAGCTACAAAGGTTTTCTGTAAGTTTTTGCATCTTCTTGATGCCAGTAATGAAATCTATTATTACTTCATCAAAAAATTTCATGTGGTACTTTATTACATTTTGCAAATAAGCTATGAATTTAGTAAACCACTGCAGGAATAAAATATTGGGAAGATCTTCACAACTTTTTCTTTTCTCCTAAAAGTCTAGCATTCACTAGGACTAAGAATCTGATCATTGATAGGGAGAACTTAATCCACATCCTGTCTACAACGTTATGAAATCCAAGAACTCCCAATTCACATGATCATATGAGCTCTCAAAGTCTAATATGCTCAACATTTCCAACTTCCCCTACCTCCTTCTGGAGGCAACCACTCCATTAAGTGCATGTGTTAACATGTTAGGATGTTCCTACTAGACATCTTTTGAGGAACTTTATCGTAAGGATGGTACAATTCTCATTTATGACAATTTTTCATTAATGACACTTACATTTCTGTTAGGAGAGCTTTCCTTTAAAAGACTGGCTTTGTAGACTATTGAGCATTTTCTAGCAGGGCATTTGGACTCTTCGCAATGAATCTCCATATTTATTGGCAATGTCTACCTTTCTGGTGTTTAATGTTTAATGAGGAATCTAGCCCCATGATGAATCTCGTTTTTCTCTTTTTCTTTATAATGGTGGTGTTTGGACCAATTATTTCACAGCTTTACTACCATAGGGTACATGCTGCCTCCCACCAGCACAAGTATCGAATAACTCTGCCAACAAGTTGATTTTTGTCATTGCTGGAACTTGAACCCTGCTCCCAAGGTTTCCACCCACTTCATAAATTACTAGGCTATAATCTTGTGTGCTCTGAAAATTCTTCTTGTTGAGTCAAATTCTCAAATATCTTGTGTCTGTTGAAATATCGATAAGGTAAGAGACTGCCCTGTTTTGACTTATCGTCCACCTATTGCTAATGTTTCCATGATTGTCCGTTGCTAGAAACATAATTTGGTGTGCAATGACATGATTTCTCTATTGATGAAGCTAGGCTTAATCAGCGGAGTGGATGATCACCAAAAACTGTCTAAAAGAATTGTAATATGTGAAGGAGAATAGAAAGGAGGGAGAGGAAAAGATTATCAAGGTTTCGCCATTTTGGTAGATTCTCAGTGGTCCGATTCTAGAGTGAAATAATATAAAGATAACCATAATAAGTTAAGTGGGTTTTTATTATTTCAAAAACGAAAACATTAAGCAGAGGTAATACTACAAAATTTCGTACTGTGATTATATTTTCTGACCTCATATATACGACTTCTAATAGCATAATCACTTTATTTAGTAATTTTACCAATGTTTGCAGAAACATTACTTCAATTATCATTTCATTGGTTACACGAATAGTGTGTTTACTATTTTATCATAAAGCTTGAAGAATTTTGCTTCCCAACATCTTGATTCTTGAAGAAATGAAAGTCCAGAGAGATTTACTTCAATAAATGTAAAAGGAACACCAAAAGTAGCATATGATAAACGATGATAAGGAAGGACATGGATAATGCAGCAAGAGCAGGCGAAAGATCCAATTAATGGAATGAACAACATTCACCCACTAACTGTTTAATATAGTTATAAAGAAATGATACACTTGAATTTTATTTTTTGATGAACTAATAAATTTCATTAGAAAAGGGTAAAAGCTTGCCCATATACAAGAAGTATACCAAAAGTAGAAAACCTTACAAGAGGACATGATTTTCTACAAAAAATACCCACTCATCTATACATGTAGAAATGATACACTAGTGGGGTCGTTTGGTTTGAATTCAAGTTATGATTGGATAAATTATGATGGGATAAGTTATGATAAGATTATGTTTTATTGAGTGCTTGGTTTGTTGTATTCAAAATAATAAATTTTAAGAACAATTTATTTTTTTACAAAAATGCCCTTCATGAATGTAAAAAGTGATATATAAAAAGGGTTGAAAGAGACATTTTTGTCATTTACTTATTTTATTCCGGGATTACTATACCACCCAAGGGGAAGGATAACTTATCCCGATACTAATTATTAATCCCAGGATAAGTTATCCTGGACTTGCCAACCAAACAACAAATTAAGTGGTACTATAATTTAATCCCATGACTATTTGGTATTATACTTCACACCAAACGACCCCTTATAAATGCATCTGGTTTTTACTTCTTCTATGAAATTCCATTCCACCATCATACATCTTTGATTGTTTGTAGCAAAAGACTATATCAATAGGGGCTACGACACCAGGTGAGCGCTTGCTTCACCAGCTCTTGCACCCATACAATTTCAAGTAATCACATTTCTATAAACCAAACTAGGCTTCATCAACCTGAGGTTTCTAAAAGAACTTATCCTTGGTAAGTGCTGCTATGTTTATAATGCTTTTAGTAACTAGCTCAAGTCTAAACCTTGCTATATCTTGGATAAACCTCTAAGTTCCACCTGTCCACATAAAATTTCGTTGAATATAATAACAGCCACAAGACCAAATGAATACTTGTATCAGACTTGATCTAATACAGAAATCTGAACACTTTGAAGCAGCAAAACCGGGGCATGTACAATGTAACCCCATCAAGTACTTATTTCCAGTAACCAACCTAATCTCAATCCCTCAAATTTGTGATCATAATTTATCTAACAAGTTGACGCAGCAAACTTATGGGAGGTAAAACCCTAAACCCTAACAACAGACTAAACCCAACCACCTTAAATTTCTTTCAGCCCCTATTCCTCTAATTAGTGACCATTTTTCATAGAGCAAAGTACAGAAGAATCATTGAATCTCAAATCCAAACAAGCCAAACCCACAAAATCATTCGCAGCACAGCTAATTTGTGCAATTCTCCGAAAGCCCAAATGCTATAATGCCAGCAGATAGAGAAAGAAATAGAGAAAAGTCATACCAGAAGTCGATGTGGTAGTTTGGACTTCTCCATAAATGGCTTTAAGCTTAGAGAGTGGAATAAGGGGATTGGGTAAATCAGCTTCAGCAAAAAGCTGCTGCTTCCAATCCCACATAGCCTTCTTCATAGCTTTATTAGAATTGAGCAAAGAGTTTTTTTCTGCCTCAAGAACTTCCATATTCTTTTGTTGCTGCACTGATCTCAGACATAGCAACCCAAATGCACTCATTAACACTACATTCAACACTTTGTTGCTGTTCAGCGCTTTGCTTACTGCGTCTCCGACTTTGCTTGCCAACTCCATTCCTATTTGCTTAAGGACCTCGTCAACTGCTATGATATGCCCCCGACACTCTTTCTTTCTTTTAGCCTGGTCTTCGTTACTAGCATTTTTCTAATTAAAATTATTTTATATATGACTTATTTTGTTGAAAAGTGAAGTTGGGAAAACAAAATTGAGAAAAATTATGCTCATAAACAACAAATATATATGCTAGTTAATTAATTAATATAATTAGAGTTTGATTAATTATAATTTACCACTAATTTTTAGGAAACATTATGTGGTTGAGTTTCAGTTGTATAAATGTGTCATTTTTGAAATTTGTATAACTTTTCTATAATGTAATTTGTATAATTGTTTAAACTTCAGATGTTTGTGTTTGTAGAAATTCGTTATTTCGAGTTTAAACAAAAATAAATACAAATCAATTGACACTAACCAATTTATACAAATACGAACGAACTTTTGTATAACGTCATTTGTATAATTATTTAAAGTTCAGATGTTTGTGTTTGTATAAATTCGTTATTTAGAGTTTATACAAAATAAATACAAATCAATTTATACCAACCAGTTTATACACATACGAACGAAAATAACTCAATTATATAAATACACGTGAATTATACAAACATATGTGAATTATACAACCGTACACGTGAATTATACTAAATAAGGTCGCCCATAGCAGCTTAAACTATTGATATGACCCGTAAATATGCAAACTATAGCTAAGGAACTTAATTAAGTCTATTATAGTGGTTATTTGTAAAATCCCCCCCCCCCCCCCCCCCCCCAAAAAAAAAAAAGGAAAAAAAACCATTAAAATGTACTTTATTAGCATTTTTAAAACACTGAAATTTATTTTAAAAATAAATACTTATATGTTTGGATAAATATGCTTAAACTGAAAAATAAGTTTATTGATGTCTTGGATACACAATTGCTCTTATACACTTTTTTTTGTTAAAATCTTTGTAATATTCTTAAATTTTTAACATTGTAAAATATTAATTATTACAATTTTTTATTACTCTAATAAATCAAATTAAAATTTAATTTATATTTTAATCAAACTTCAATATAAATTGATTATATAAGTTAATTTATATGTGTAAGTTATTTTTAATTTTTTCAATAGTCATATATGTGTCAAATATTGATAGCTTTTCGAGACTTCAAGTACTTTTTGTTGGTTTTATGTCCGAGAACAAATATGGTATTTAGTGGTGGATAATGTAACTATTTCGAATGTCATTATTAGAATTTTCTGGAAAATTACCATTTTACCTTCCTCAAAAGTTGCACCGAGCAATTTTGTTCCATTGGTATGGTTGGTTTGGGAATCAGAGTGAAAAGTTGTGAGTTTTGAAAAGATTTTGGTTTTTGGAGGTTTTAAAGTTGAAATGGTTGACGTTAATCAACATTTGGAGTTTCTAGTATCGAAATGGAACTCTGTCGGTTCCATCAGCTATAGAACATGACTTTTAGGTTGATAGGACTATTGGCTTAGGTCTTGAGGTATTTGAATGAGTTTTGAAAGAATATTTTGTGTTTTGAAAGTTGAAAGGATAAGATAATTGACCGAAGTCAACATTTGGTGATAACAAACTCAGATATGAAATTTTGAAAGTTCTATTAGCTCTGAAATGTGGTTTTTGGTCTAGATTTACTGTTGGTTTAGTCCTAAGGTTTCTGTTTGATTTTGAGCCATTAGACGAGATGCTAGAAATGTTAAGGCTAAAGTTTTACTTTAGTCAACGTTTGAGGTTAGAAATGTCGTTTTCAAGTTTTGATGGTTTCACTAGGTTCGAAGGGTGGTATTTGGCCTAATTGAAGGTCTATTTTAGTTTCGAAACTTTTGAATGAGCTTCATATCCTTTTATTTGAAAATTTAGAAATTCTTAAGTTAAAGTTGACTTTGGTCAACATTGAGTTAAGTCGACCTTCAAGTTATTGTGTCTGAATTATCATTTCGAAGGTAGTAGCATATTTGGTTTGTGTTCGGGAGGTTTTCAGATGAGTTTTAGCCTTTGGGTGATTTTTAAGATTTTTGGGTGCTTTGGTATTGTTTTAGCAAATTGTGCCAACTAAAAAGTTTGATATTAGTTTTAAAGATAAAAATATTATTCCAAAACTTCTGAAAGTTTGAGCATGAATTATATCGGTAAAGTCTGATGTATTTTCACGAAGTCGAAATTAGACTTTTATCATGATAAATGAAATAATTATTTAGTGAGCAAAAATATTATTTGTCTAGAAAAATGAGCACATGAGTTTCGGTTGAACTCGTAGGTTTATACCATTATCTAAGACATATAGGAAAAAGAATTAGGATATTTCGCTATCGTTTGAGGAAGTTATAGCCCTTTTTAATGAAATCAAAGTTGTTGGTTTTCTAGTATAAATTTTGTTGCACGTGTATTTAAGAATTCAGACTGTGTGTATTTGATATTTGAGCATATTGAAAGTTTTAAAGTTTAGAATAAAGTGTTTTTTTGTGGCATTCTTCTTGATTTAATTTGGGGGTTGAGGAGTTCAGAATGAAGGATTTTTGACTGTTTTCATTGATATTTTAAGCATATTAAAAGTTCTAAAATAAAGAATGGAGCTGAGAAAGAAGTCTACCTGAGAGACCTTTGTAATTAACTCTGTTTGTAAGTTGAACCCTTGTACTTATGACTTTAAGAAATGGAACCTTAAACTCTTTCAAACACAATATTTTAAACCCTTTTCTCATCTAATGTGTGTGCATGTAATACACTCTTCTTACACATGAAATACCACGTCATTTTTTAATGACACATCATTATTATTATTTTATCCGATGACACATCAGAAATCAAAATTTAAAAATAAATAATATTAAAAAATAAAAAGTGCAATTTTCTCTCTCTTTTCCCCCCTTCCTACTTCATCTTCTTCATTCCCATCCACCTTTATGCCTCACCCCAAAAATAAAAAAAAACCATCATTTTCATCGTTCTTCACATTTCACACTCAAAAGTTTTCTCAATAATAAAATATGATATATTGTAATTATCTCTTGCACATACTTTAGGTTCTATTTATTTTGATTTGATAAAAAAAATAAAGAAAATTTCATGTTGAAAAAGATATATTTATGAGTAAATTCAAGCAATAGATCTTAAATTTATGAAAATGGTGAATGATATGTTTTCTGGCAAAAACTTTTTTAATTTTATATTTGATGATTATGGTAATGGGGTGTATCTCAAAGAAGAAGAATAGAAAAGGGGTAGGGGCTGGGCTGGGGTGGGGGGTGTCTGAAGCTGAAGAAGAAGAGAAAAAGGGTGGGGTTGGGGCTGAAGAAGAAGAGAAAAAAGATGGGGTGGGGCTGAAAAAGAAGAGAGAAGGAGTGGGGGTGGGGTGAGCTGAAGAAGAAATGTTTTGAGATTTTTTTTAAAAATTTTATTATTATTATTATTATTATTATTATTATTATTTTATCTTATAATTTTGATAACTTTTAAATAAAAATATTGCATTCACTTGCTTTAAAACGCGGGTGGTCTCACATTTGTCCAACTCAACCATTTTAATGTCACATAAGTTCGGTCAATGGTAAGAGGGGTTTAGAAAATAGAATTTTATCAAGTTTAAGGATTAATTTGGCAAAGTGGTGAGTAGAAGGGTTCAACTGACAAACGGAGTCAAGTACAAGGGATTCCCAGGTCATTCCACTTGTCAGAAATAAAAAAGTTAGCAATAACTTTTCATATATTTTACTCTCTTTTATTATGCTCAACTTTTCATATATTTTACTCTCTTTTATTATGCTCATTTTTTCTTTTAATTTTTTTTCCTTTTCAACAAATCTGGTATCAGAGCAAGGATCATTTTTTGAAATTAAGTAAATTGTGCTCCCTTCATTTCATTTTATGTGGCACCATTTGATCGAACACGAATTTTAAGAAATAAAGAAAGACTTTGAGACGTTTACCTAACTGTCCTTCAAAAACTACTTATATTAAATTTTAAAAACAAAATGTACAAATTGCAATTCGAAAAAAAATATACTCACTTTTCTATTTCCTCATAATTGTGTTGATGGAGGAAATTTTTTTTATTATGTTTGAGACATAGTTATGATGTGACATACAAAATTTGTATAATAGTTTTCACACATTTTGCCAAGTGAATTATTAGGTCCCATTTTGAGAAAAAAACCAAATTCTCCTCTCTTTTCTTTCTCTCTCTTTCTTTTTAAACATTTTCTATTGTTGTTCAATTTTTCCTACTCTTTTTTTGAACTATTATTTTAAATTTTACTATTTTTTTATGTTAATATTTTTTTATTCACAAAAAGAGTAAAATTTAGTATATCTTACCGAATTCATCGTATTTTTAACATTTAGATATTATTCTTTTATCTCATATTAGTTATCTACATAACTAAAAAATAGTTATATAAAATTACTTCTTAATTAATAAGATTATTATTTTATTTATAATTTATTAAAGGATGTGTAAAAGAAAAAGTGAACAATTAATATAAAATATACTAGCAGTATAAAATTTTCTTGCTCTTCTCTCAACAGTTTCATAAATCCCTAAATCCAATCAATATTCTCTAACAAGAAACTATAATGAAAATAAGTATTAACAATCTTCACAAATATTTATGTAAGTTTTGACACAATTTTCATGAAATTCAAAATAAAAAAAACATTCATAAGCGCCTACATATATATACATGCACTCTCCGACAATATATATTTCGAGAATAAGAAAATATCGTATAAATTCATGACGGAGAGAATATATATAGGTGTTTATGGATGCCTTTTATTTTTGGGTTTCATGATAATAATATCAAAACTTAGTAATTATTTATCAAGATCATTAATGCTCTTTCTGTTATATTTCTTTTTTAGAACATTTTTTTTATAAATGTAAGTGTTTATGAAATTGTTGAAAGAAGAACAAAAGATTTTTTTTTATATTTATTGTTCACTTTTTCTTTTGTACGTCCTTTAAGAAATTATAAATCAATGATAATTTTAATTATTTATTCTTTAAGATTTTCTTAAATCCATAGAGGTTTGAATTTAAATATGAATTAACATTAATATATTCAATTTTTTATAAATAAACATCACCTATTTAAAAAATAGGAAAAATGCATAAGTACCCCCCCAACCTATGCCCAAAATCTCAGAGACACATTTATACTATACTAAGGTCCTATTACCCCCCTCCCCCTGAACTTATTTTATAAATAATTTTCTACCCCTTTTCGGCCTACGTGGCACTCTCTTCTGGGCTCAGCACGTGTTGACAATTTTTTCAAGCTATCTGGTTGATAGTGCCATGTAGGCCGAAAAGGGGTAGAAAATTATTTATAAAATAAGTTTGGAGGGGGGAGGGGAGGTAATAGGACCTTAGTATAGTATAAGTGTATCTCTGGAATTTCGGGCATAGGTTGGGGGTACTTATCCATTTTCCCTAAAAAATAAGGAAAATAAACTACATAAAAGGAGATTGAAAGAAGTTATGTTAAAGAGAGAAAAAATAGAATATTAATTTTCTGACATCATTAATTTTCGCTATACCTTAATCTTGTTGTGTTATTTTTAATTTGTGCAATAAAGTATATTTAGATAAATTTTAAAAATATAATGTACTCTATATTAGAGAAATTGATAAAATGAGAGGTGGGGTCTGAGGAGATGGAGAAGTGAGAAGAGAAAAGAACGAGTTATAAAGGCATGAGACCCAAAACATATATTTTAATTTTTATTAACAAAAATTAATGGACACACGTCGATTTTTGAAAAAAGAAACAACAATTGAAAACATAAATAAAAAAAATAAAGAAATCATAAAAATAGTATTTCGTGTTTAAATGGTACCTAAAAAATAGAGTTAAGGTTAAAATGGAACAAGGCTAAGATAGAGTGCCAAAATGAAAAATGAGGACAAGTTTGATGGGTTATGTATGTGTTTGACCTTTTATCTATTAAAAAAGTCATTCGTACAAGTATGACATGGTGTACCTCATTCACCGTAAAATTTTTTAGAGTGATATCTTTTCAAATTTGCCTTTCCTAAGTTACTTATATTCTCTTTCCAAGAAATAGTCTCAAAATTCACTCTCTCAAAGAAAGAAGATTGTTCCATGGAAATCTCCGCAAAGCAGGTTCATTTATTAAAATCGTTTCTCTTCTTAATTTCAATTGTTTTTAGATTTTGTGGCGCCAAATTTACTTTAAAGTTTGAGGTGTGGAATCATACTTTTATTTAATTTTTTTCAGCAAGTGTTAGTATAAGAGAGATGTCCTATTTTTTTATGTCATTTCTTTTTCTTTTTTACCTTTGAATAATTTCTCTCATAGATACAATATTGTTTTTTTTCATATTTTTTTTTTTAAATTTCTGCTTATACTCCAAAAATAAGTATAGTATTTTTGATACATCCAACTACTACAAATAAACAATTAAAATTAGAAGAATGTCAAGCCATTGCAGAGTAACTTTTTGTTATCTCCTATATTCAGATTAGTAAAATAAAAATATTAAAAGATGAAATTGAAAGACAGAAAATAAACAATCCAAGTCCACAAAACCCACTATGTATCCTCAAGAAATTTAATCCCATCAAATAGCCGAGGTTTTAGATTAACTCCTCCCAAGATAAAACGGATTAACTATTAAAGAAGTAATGGTACCTCAAATTTCAATAATGTAACGACCCGGAAAACTAGTAAGTGAAACTAGAGCCTAACGAGTTTGTTTTTGAGTTTGTTGTGGGGTTTGAAGTTGTAGAATGTCTTCCCGAGCTTAGGTTGAGGAGTTTAGGGGTTAAACGTCAATGTACGACCCCCCAAGGACCAACCAAGGGTCCTTGAGGGGGACCCTAAAGTCTAACCCCCAAAACTGCCAAAATACCAAAAACTGTCAAAAAGGTTGTGACCCACGGATGGGACTTATGCCCCGTAAGTCCATCCACGCCTCGTGGAACCCATCCGTAGGTCAAGGGCCAAGAAGACATGCTCCAGACCCAAACTATGAAGTGCCAGAAAGGCTCCTGGACCCACCCACGGTCCGTGGGTGGGTTTTCGTGAGTCATGCCTGCAATCTGTCCACTTTCGGCCAAGTGGAGAGGCAACTTAGTAAATTCCTTTTAAGGTTAGTTAAGTTAGGGGGAAGTTATTATTGATTAATTAAAGTATTTTAAGGCTTTTAAAAGTATTAAAACACCTTTTCCAATTCATTATTCCCAAACACTCAAAGAATAGAAACTACCTCTCAAAATATTCTCTCTCTAGAAACCACCATTGGAGAAGAAGGAGTCAATCTTTGAAGCTCAAGATCTCACCATTCTCACCCAATTTTCGTGGAGTTTCTTCCATAAAGGTATGGTAGTATTCATCCTTGATTAAGTTTCATTCAAGGAGCCCTATCAAAAGATGATTTCAAGTTTTCAAAATCCCCCAAAAGCCTAGGGTTTTCACTCTATGCATGGGTTCAATTCCAAAACATTTTCAAAGGTTTATATATGATGAATTATGAATGAATTTTTGAATTAATGACGAATTATGGTGAATTTCTCCTATGAACCCATGTTTCCCCTAAAATCCTAATTTGTGAATTGTGATTGGGAATTGATTGATCATGAAAGTATATTGAATTAGTTATTGAATCATGTTAGTTCCCTTATCTAATGTAGTATTCTAGATGTTTGGGTTGAGATTGATTCATAGCCTTGAAGGGCAATTTCATGAAGGATTTATATATGATTATGATGTAAAGTATTTGTGTGTGATATCAATGAAAGTATTATGATCATGTTTAGAATGTAATTGTGTTATTATTGAAAGTATATTCTCAATTAACACTCATGAATGATGATGATAGAATGTGAAGGGTTTTTATAATGTGAGCTTACATCTTGAATTGGTAGGCTTAGGGCATCTTCTTTTTGTATAAATGAAAGTAATGTGGATTGATGTATCTTGAATTGGTAGGCTTGTTGACACCCAATTTTGACCCTCCACGATATAAATTAATCATCAAGCTTCTTCGATTTCTAACGATTTAAAATGATGAGTTTTATAAAATTTTCAGAAATAAAAATAAAATAAACATAGTTTGCAAGTTATTTTAGATAGTTTTGTCACTTTTTTATAATATATATGTTTTATTTAGTTATATATATAATTGATGCATTTTACGAGTATTCAAAAATCATTTCAAAAAGATTTTATATTTTTAAATATTTTATTAGTAGTAAGGGTCGTAATTTTGAGTTAATGAATTGTATAAAAGTCAAAACGCTTTCAAGTTATTTTTAGAGTAATTTTATCATTTTAAATAATTTCAATGACAAATATATATATATATATATATATATATATATACACACACACACAATCAAGTTATTTTATAAATATTTGAAAATCATCACAAAGATTTTACATTTTAGTTAAAAATTTTATTACTTTAAGTTATAGTTAGAATTTATAGCTAATTAAATTAACTATTCTTATAATGGAAATAATTATTATATTTTTGTTAAGATTAAGAAGCTCGGTAATTAATTAATGATTAATTCATCTAAATTAAATTTGATTTTTTAAAAAGATTTAACCCCTTTCTTATTTGGGCCATTTTTCCAAATGGCCCACACCAAATTCCCTTAATTCCCAGGCCCATTTCCAGCCAAACTTGCCCACCAATATAATATACAACAACATCTAATAATTTCCATACCAAACGACCCAATTCCCACATACAATACAACAGCAACCAAACGGCCCAATTCCAGAAACAAACAAAAATACACCAACAGCAGCAATCATACGCCCAGCCCACTCCAATTCCCATTCAATAACCCATACAACAACAACACACAACAGCCCAAACAGCAAGGCAAAATACCCGGCCCAACCTTTTTATACAACAGCATACAACAACAATTCTAAACAGAAAACCCATATACCCGACCCCCTTAGCTTCTTCTTCTTCTCCTCTGCAGCGACAACATCAACAGCAGTGCACGTGAACAGCAACAGAAACCAAACGACCCACACCCTGCAACCAACCACCCTCACGTCCCTTTCCCCCATTTCAAGGGATTTTCAAAGGGACGGAGGGATTTCATTTGGGGATTGGAAATTCGACCGTTTTCCCTTTAAATCGATCTAAACTTCCCTCTATATAAAGATCCTTCTTCTTTAGCGTAAGGGAGGGGAGAAAAGTTTTTAAGTTCGGCCCTTTGACAATAACCGTTTTACATTTACGAATTCTTGCTCTCTAATTCTAAGTTTGGAGTAGTTCGCCACTCGGATTCTCTTGGCTTGCTGTTCATACTAAGATTTCGTGGTAGAAGAGTCGTTGCTCTCAGCTCGTTTGCCCTAGTTTCGCTGCTCCGAAACAGGTAACTTCTCATTTTCTCTCTATAACTTAATCTTGCTTGCTAGTTTGTTATTGTTCTATGCTAAAGCTGATAGTCGTTGTTCTTGTGTTACTATGAGTTTCAAATTATTATTATCATTTATTCATTTTTGATGAATTAGCTGTTGTTTCGAACTATCGAGATTCATGGTTTCAGTTATTCATTTTCTTGTTTGGACCTATGGACTGCTTTCTAGCTGGCGTTTGACTTAAACCAAAATGTTAAAATGTGTTTTAAGTTTTGCTTTCTTTTATTTAAACCTGATTGCCCTTAGCTTGCATAATTTTATATCAGTTTAAAGCATCCAAGTTGATGTCTCGCTAACTTAATCTTTGAATATAGTTTAATTAGATTGATCGACTGTTAAGTTATAGAAAATCTCAGTTGTTCTAGCTTTCAAAATGGAGAATACAAAGTTTTGTTGTGTTGTTAATATTGAGTCTGGCAATCTGATTTCGTGGGATGTTTAGCCTTAATTTTTGTTGATTGTTGTCTCTAGTTTGGCTGTAAAAATGTTCATCTCTTCAGCTTCATGTTTAATTTAGTTCGAGTAGTACTCCGTTCCTCTTTTGGAATTATGTTTATGTTTATGTGATTAGGCGTTTTCTTTATAGAGTAGCTATGTTGGTAATATCTATCCATCTAATTTAGTTAGTTGCTCTAATCTTAGTTTTCCGCTTAAGTGTTAATGTCGTAATATCTAATGTTTAGATATGTGTTATGTCAAAAACATAGCCTTGATGTTTGTTGATTAGCTTGTAGGGATATATCCGGTTAATCTTCGAACTTTTCAAATGGGTTATAGTTTGGTTTGGTATTGATTATATTGCGAAATGTATAGCGTGTGTCATTTGATATTCTACAATACCTTGCCTCTACTGCATTATTCCCTCCCTTCCTTTGATTTGTTGGAATTCATTTGGCTAAAAATTTATGTTGCCTATCTATGCCTAATTACATCTGTGACCAATAGTTCTTAACATAATAGCATAATACATACGTTTGTTTATTGTTTGAGCATGAATATTGCTTAGATTCCACATGGGATCTAATTTTGATCCCTTCCCAAAGCAGTAGCTTCATATAAAAATTAGTCTCTTATTGCGTAATATGTGGCCTTGGTTTTGACATGCTTTGTGTAGGGGTTCTCTTATTTTAGTTTGAGTTTAAGTCTAGTAAAGTGTTAAATGTTTCTATGTTTGGTTGATTTTCCTTTGCTAACTTAGTTTTGTCTTTCTTTTTCTTGCCATGAAATTTGCTCGGAGTTCAACATAAACTCCTATCTCCTCTCCTTGCATCTTCTCGTTGGACTAAAGACCCAACTTTACCTCTTATCGAGTCCGCCAAAGTAATAGAACAGAAATACAGGGCTGGAAAATTAAAACAGGTGTACAGAAATTCCGAAAACTGGTAGTATACCTGCTGTATACAGCAGTATACACCGGTATCCATGGTGATTATTGATATATAGGTCCAAAAAAATATATATATATAAATACGGGTGCTGGAAGTTGAAGCGGGCGGCATACATTCGGTCTACAGTCCAAGATACAGGAAACAGGGACTGTATACATGTTGTATACATCATTATACACTGATATACAGGCCAAAAACGTAAAAATACAGGGCTGAGAAGAAGTACAGGTATTCGAAAGCAGAAAATATGCGAAAAGGGCTGATATGGGCGCTGATATACACTAATATACAGCCAGTGTATACAAAAACGGGATTGGGCAAAAGTCCAAAAATTTCCCGCGAATTTGGCCCAAAATGAGGCCCAAATTCAAATTTCTCCCTTACTCTTTAACTATTTAATTGTGATTATTTAGTATTGTCATCTAATTCTAACTTTTGGAATGTTAATTAACCTAATTAAATCCCCAAAGGATGAACTATTTATTTTGTGTTGGTTTACTTTGATAAATTTCATTTTTTTTATCAACTCTTGCATCTTTATTTTCTTATTTAAATGTTTTCTATTCAAAACTTTCGCTTACTTTTAATTAATTTGAAATGATATCTTGATTTATAAACTAAATTGGTGTAGATTATTTTTAAAACAATTCAAACGAATGCTAACTAATCTAGTTTTGTTAAATTCTAATTACTTGCAATTCAATTCGAATGTTTCATTTTAGTCCCATTTCTCTTAAAAATAAATAAATAAAATGAAATAAATGTGTTATTTAATTATTTTCTAAAAGTTAATCACATTGTAAATTGTCATTTCTTTATTATAATTAGTCAAAAAATCATTTAGTCAAGTCGCAGGTCAACCGCGTGTTAGCGGGCACTTCGAATGCCTAAACCCTTCTCGAAGTGTAAATTGAACCCCGAACCCTCTTTGGTATTTTCAAATGATTTTTTCTGTTTAAATCTTTGAAAATTATAAGTTTTCTTAATTTCTTTAAAAAAATTAAGTGGCGACTCTTTTCTAAGTATTTTTCTTAAATTGTTTTATACGTAGAACGTTTCAAAGAGTAATTTTTTCTACAGATAGAAAAATTACGGCGCAACAAGGCTTAAGGCATCCTTTTCTTGTATTGATGAATGTGACCTTGAATGTTGTATCTTGAATTGGTAGGCTTGGTATCCTCTTCTTGTCTAATGAATGTGTCTTGACTTGATGACTATGAATCGATAGGCCTATGGCATTCCTTTCATAAATGACTAATGAATGTGTTCTAAGGCTATGTCTTGAATCGACAGACTTATGGCATTCCTTTCATAATGAGCCAACGAACTAATGTATTCATGACCCTTGAATCGATAGGCTTATGGCATTCCTTTCCTAAAGAGTCAATGACTAATGTAATGATGAATCTTGAATCGATAGGCTTATGGCATTCCTTTCATGTGTAATAATATACCTTAGGTCGATAGGCCAATGGCATTCCTCTCAAGTACAATAATGTTAATGTGAATGAACTATTCTATGGGAATGAAGGCTAAACACTGAGTGAATATAGTAAGATGGAAACTCTCCCAACGTTAGGTTAGGGTTCCAATGAACATCTTCATATCCCATAACTATGTGCCTACATAGGATATTAGCTAGTGGATCCACTTAAGCTAAAATGTTACCGGTCCTACCTTAGGCAAGTAGACCAACATTTACGATGTGGGATAGTACATCATATTCTATGTTAAGCTCTAATGAGTCCACGATTTGGACTCATTTAGGGCTTTATTTGGATATATTTAGTGTCCTCAAATGCTTATTTTGTGCCAATAACTAATGTAAAATCCTTGTTTTCTAGATATTTGGATTGAGGAATAAAACATGGACACTAACGAGCAAAAAAGAATAAGGTAACTGAAAGAACGAAGAAAAAAATGTCTGTTGATCACCTAATCCATTGGGTGAATCACCGAGTGGCTATTACATCACCTAAAGTTCCAGTGTTCCAAGCCCTGAAGGACAAAATCAAGTCGGCGAGTCATCGAATGGTTTCGCGATGCAGTGTTTGATCGCCCAAAGTTACAGAACTTGAGGATGCTGAAGGCTATAGCAAAAAGGCAATAGAACTGACCAAAAGGTGGATCGCCAAGTTGATCGGCGATCCCGACTTATTGCACCGAATGGCCCTTCGCAATATGTTTTTGGCGACTATAAATACATTTTCAAACATTATGTTTAGTATCAAATTTTATTCTGAACATTCATTAGAGTAATTTTTGAGTTTGAACTGAGAGTATTGAGACAATATTTTTCTTAGCTTTGAAGAATTGAAGTTTTCCATTTTTGAGAAATTGGAAGTGGGTCTTTGAGATTCTTCAACTTGGACCTTTGTAAAAATGAAATTAATCTTACCCAGTTGATGGAAACACAATTTGGTAACGATTTCTATCTTTTTATGATGTCTAGCTAAAACCTCAATTCTTGGGGTGTGATTATGTGATTCTGGGTTGATTTAGCTTGTGTGTATTGTTTATTGTTAGTGTTAATGTTGTTTAAAAGTGATTTCAATCAGTAATTGTGGTTCCATTTAAAGGGTTCTAGTTGCAAATACAACTTTACATTTGTGTTTTTGGCTTGCTCGAGAGAAAGGTTTTAAAACCAAGATTACTGAATTGATGATCTGTGGGTATTGGGTTGTCATGGGTTCAGCTCGAGAGAGTGAATCTTAAACCCTTTTCCACACATTCAGCTCGAGAGAGTGAATGGACTAAAGCGTAAGTTGTTCTTAATTGCTGCTTGTTGGTGTTCGAGAGAAACCAACTTGATTCGGGGTAAATTGTTCGAGAGAAAATTTATCCCCACTAAAGTCTTGCTTAGTCATTGATTTACAGCTATTCACTATCAATTGTAATTACCCATTTGTCTACCTTAGCCTATAATCCAATCACATCCCAAGAACTCATCTTTTTACTTTTTAATTTGTGTTATTTCTGCTATTGTGGTTGATAATTACAACCAAAACCCCCTGTAATTTGACACTTGTGTCACTCTTAATTTGAATTATGTTTTTATTCGTAAATATCTATTCCTATGATTAACTTGAACATATTCAAACTTTTCTCTTGATTCTCAAACACGTACCACTCCCTATGGGATTCAATCCCAACTCATTTAGTTGGGTTATATGCTTACTAATGATCATTGACTCTTAGAACTGGATTAAGTGTCTTTGATAGCGTTATCCAAATCAAGATGACACCGCTGCCGGGGAGTGGTGTTGGTTTCAGAATTTTTAGTTAAGTGGAATTTTGTTCTTGATAGTTATAGTTGAATCTACTTATTTTTAGTTTTGGTTTTTATGTTGCTGTTTTGAATAGAAAAATTAAGCATATCTGCTAGCAACGGTGATCCAATGGACCACCCTTCTCTGAAAATGATGATGCTTAGGGATAACATCCTAAGTTTCAATAAATTGGAGGGTGAGTCAGTTTATGAGTTGTGGCAAAGGTTTCAGACTCTCTTGCAGTAGTGCCCGACTCATGGAATTCCACATAAGATGCTTCTGGAATGTATCTATCGGGGTCTTGGCCCCGAAAATAGAATCGTGGCTGACCAAATCTCTCTAGGTGGTCTCATCCATCTACCTTGTGCAAAAGCATCCCACCTCCTTGATCAAATGGCCAAGACCAACAAGGAGAAAGAAAAAGACCAAGAACTTGCCAAATTGTTGACTCAGCTGGATGTCTTGGCCAAGAAAGTCATGGAATTGGAGGTAGTGTCCAAATAGAAGGACAAATACATCCCCCCCTCACGAGCGTCGAATGTTAAAGAAGCCAAAGGGTGGGCAAATTGAAGAGGTCCTCTTACTCATTATACGCAAAGTCGAAGAGCACGATAGGGTGTTGAAGAAGATAAGAGAGAATGTCTTGATGCTAAATCAAATTAAAACCTCTCATTCCATGCTCATTCAGCTACTAGAGTCCCAAATGGGTCATGCGTTATCTTGTATCTACCCCATAAATCAAGAGTGAATGGGGACGTCGTGCCATGACGTTAACTAAGACGCTTCTTGGGAGGCAATCCAAGGCTTTATCGCTTTATTTTTGTTTTAGAAATAATCATATGTTTATTTTGTAGGTTGAAGTATGGAAAGTGTTTGAAAAGTGCAGGTTGGCGAGCCAAAAGTCCAGTCGGTGCATCACCGAAGAGGTCGGCGTGCCCGACTTGAACTGCCGTTTGAATCAAGACATTTCAAATTGGAGTCTGTAAAACTCAGCGAGCCCAGGAGCAAATTGGCGAATCGCCAACCAGGTCGACGATCACGACTTTGTCCGCCGTTTGGATCACCAGATTAATTGAATGTCCTGTAAAACTCGGCAAGGTAAGTGCCCATTTGGCGTGTCGCCGAGAGGGTCGGTGAGCAATACTAATGTCGCCGAATGGGCGAGAACTGGATGGTTTTTAAAGGCCAAAGGTTTAAACTTTCTAACTCTTTCACTTTCCCTCACTTTTGAACTTCCCAAACTCACACTCGCATTATGGTTTCCATATTTTCGTGGTTTTTATCGCATTTTAGTCATCGTATTTGTGTTCAGAGTTGAATCTTTGCCGCCTAGCATTTCATATCTTGATTATTCGGCATCTAAGGTTGGTTTTCTGAACCCCAAATTCATTTTTAGTGATTTGTTATCTTATGCAATAATTTTTGTCTTAGTGATGTGTGTTGGGCCTCTCTGATCATAATTGCATTTGTGCATGCCTAGTTTAACTTGAACATTGTGCCTTAAATGCCTATAATGTTGAATTCCTAAGTTTTTCGTGCTTTAAAATTCATTAAAATTGTGGGGTTGTGCTTGCATATTGTTGGATCTAGTCGGGTGAAGTCTAAGTAGCCTGTATTTATGCCAAATGACGTATTTTGCCTAATGATGGAGCGGTTGACGTCATTCTTAAGAGTAAAAGTCGTCAAATGGCCAAATTTGGCCAAATCGGGAGAAGTTTGAGTATTCCGGGGGCATGGGTGTAATGGGTCTTAGTTGAATTAGAGGAGTGCATGTTTTGATTTTGTTTTCGGGGGCTGTGGGGTTGAATTTGGGAAGTTGGGTTGAAAGTAGGCACGTTGGGTCGTTTGGTGAGCTGGGTTGAGCTCGCCGAACCACTCGACAGTTCGCTGAAGTTCCCCTTATTGACTTTAATTTCATACTTTAACTTGAAATAGGTTCTGTAACTTTCTGCGAGTAGCCCAAGTTCACTCGGCGACTCGCCGAAAGTCCTTCTTGATCGTCCTTTGTCTACGCCCCTGACCCTTAATTGCACTGTAACTTTTGGCGGGCTAGCCATGCTCGCCGAATGCTGTCGGCGATTCGTCAAAAGGCCTTTCCCATCGCTGATAGGCTATTTGTCTGAGAACTTTTTGAGCCAATCCTTTCGACGAGCCCAATCTGGCTCGCCAAAGTGATTCGGTGACTTGCCGATCCGATTGGCGAGTCTGTCTGCAACTACTTTTCTATGTTTTTGCTTGAATTGCTTTTAACTCTTTTTGATATTTTTGCAGACATGGCTAAACCAAAGGTTTCTGGTAGGGACATGCTACCCCATAAGAGGCTAAAAGGGATAACTATCAATGAGGATGTATCTGCATCCAAGGGCAAAACCACCAAACTGCCCACAACTGGTGGGAATGGAAAGGGCAAAGGAAAGGCACTTGCAGCACTAGAGGCCAGCTCCGACAGTGACGGTATCTACGCACTCACCTCACTACTTCTAAGAGTGAGGGTGAGCACCAAGAGCATTAAGTTGTAGCTTTAGAGCCTGAGGATGATGAACTGTTAGCAACACAATGGGCTGAGCTGCGATCTAAAAGGATTAACGATCCATCTAGGATCAGGACTTTTTAGGCCACCACTACTCCTCCTCCAGCTCCAGCACAAGTCGTGGTCCTAGCACCACCAGTATAGGGTCCTTCTCCCAAGTCTATGAACAGACTAAAGACCGAGGAGCTAAGGACCATTATCGAGGAGAAGCGTCTGTCTACTAATGGAGTTATTTACAGGTACCCGGAGATAATGAGTTGCCTAAAGTCACACAACTTCCAACTCTTCACCAAGCCCTGTGGCCCTTACATTCCTAATTGGGTACGGGAATTCTACGCTGCCTATGGAGCCTTGGTACCACAAAGAAAGAAGCAGGCAACTGCATTCAAGCTGGTTGACTACGTAGTTGTCAGGGGAAAGAAAGTCAACTGTGACAGTGAGATTATTAATGCTTTCCTGGGGTGTCCTGACAATATCGATATCGAGTGCCAGCATCTGATCAGGACAAAGACAATAAAAAATATGAAGAAGTGGTTGGCCCAGCTAATATCAGATGGCACTCCCAAGTGGCTGGAGATTGGACCACAGATTGAAAAGAAGGATCTAAACATAGTTGCAAGGTTTTGGTTTGGCATCATCAACAACACTATCATGTCGTCCCAGAACGAGTCGATTCTCCGCCTAGCCAAGGCATCCTGTTTAGTTTGCAATATTGATGAGACGAGGATAAATTTGGGGATAGCTATGGCACATGAGATGGTCATGAAGGCCAAGCAACGACAAATCTCCCTTTCATTTTGGATATTGATCACCGAGTTGTGCAGACGAGCTTGAGTTCCTAGAGATGCGAAGAAGGATATGAAAGTGATTCCCATATCTTCTACTAATATTCAGAGAATCGAGGAGGAGTATTTGAAAGATGAGGCGGAGAAGAAGAAGAAGGCAACCTCGGTGGACTCTTCCCTGGTTGTGGACACAAACTCATAACCTGCAGAAGCACCTTTGCCTACTCTGGTCTCCGGGTCTTCAGGTACTTCCAGTGTTGTTCCTTCTGACACCCCTAGTTCCTCTACTACTATATTACCTCCAGAGCTGCTGATGTTGTTGTTACCCATCCCCCGCTCACTCAGGCTTCATTACTCTAAATGGGGCAGCTTGCCCATTCTGCCGATCGCCGTGCCACCAGACTTGAGGCTTCCATCCCAGGCATGATTCAAACAGCCCTTGTTGATGCTGTGACACCGTTGAGTGCTACAATTGATGCCTTTGCAGCTAGGATATCGGTGTGTGAGCGTGGCCAAGGGGCCGCCGAAGAGGTGATAGGTTTAAAGGCCACTATTGCTGCACTGAGGAGTGATGTGGACCAGCTGAAGTCCACCAACATGTCCATGATTTTCGGGAGGATGGTAGAGTTGAGGAGGCAGCTGATCCTGAGTCCGAGGCTGAGATGGATGAGGAGATGCTTGGGGTTGCTGAGGAGGCTTCTTACGAGGGCCTTATAGAGATTGAGGAGGCCATGGTAGATATAACTGTGTAGGCTTCTCTGGAAGATACACCTTTGGCTGACCCTAGTGGAGCTGGTATTGCTTCTGAGTTGACTCCGGGCACTGATGCCCAGGATCAGAGTCCTATACTAGGCACTGATACCCAGACAGATGGAGCGACTGCTTAGACAAGATCTCTCTTTACCTACCTCTTTGTCTTATTTTTGTTTGAATTTTGGATATTCTTCTTGCATTTGAGGACAAATAGCTTTTGTTTGTGGTAGGGTAAGGCCCACCTTTTGTGACTACTGTTCTGTCTATATAGTGGGTTTTTGAGCTATAAATTGACTTATATGCTTAATGTGATGATGAATGTTTTACTTGGATTGTATTTTGAGTTACTTCCTTATCATGATTTATGAAATGTTTATGTTCATTATGTATGAGTATTGTCTAAAGATGAAAGGGAAGAATGGTAAGTTCACTTTTTTGGTGGCCTTAATGTGGTACTTAGTGTGGATGGTGGTATAGGACGCTATTCATACATTGCATAAAGTATAGCTTGAGGTTACTTAAGGTGGCTTTAATGTGATGAAATGACTTATATGTTGAATATGTTCTAAGGTGATGAAATGGCTTGTATATTGATTATACTTGTATCTTATGCTTATGTTCATGAAGTTTTCTCAAAATTGGCATATGCATGATTTTCAACGAAAATGTCTGTCTTAAGCGTGGTTTTTGCATGACTATCATACTTAGTACATTAACTGTACTAACCCATATTTCTTCTATTTTTCTACAAAGTGTAGGTTCTGGCAAGTGAGTTGAGTTTTTCTAGTTGAAGCTTGCATTGAGTTCTTCCAAGGCTAGTGGTATGTCCTCATGGATTCGAGGACAAGTACTTTTGATATTTCATGTCTTTTATTGTAATAGACATCTTCTTAGACTTTCTATTGTAACAAGCCGTGACCCTACTTTTGATTCAAAAATTGTTTTTATATGGCCATGTGAGACTAGTAGACTTCCGCTGTTTTAAATAATGTTTTCGATTGTATGGATTAAAAGAGTTTTAAATTCCGTACTATTTCTATTATCTTATGTGATGACATGCTATGGGGCTTGTATGAGACGTTTCAGAGTCTTGTATGTTGTGTCACTTCCGGGGTATAGGCTCGGGTCGTGACAAACATGGTATCAGAGCACAAGATTTTGGGATGGTTTTTAGGATTGATGTCTCACAAGCTATGTCGAGTAGAGTCTTGTTCATGAGTGTGAATCGCGACACATTTTATGAGTGAGAGGCTATAAGGCATTAAGAAATTTCACTTTATTCATTACTCTTAAGTCGTGCCTTAGATTTTAGCTCTATAAGTGTCATTTTCCTAACCCTTCTCTTGTGTTTATAGGATGTGAATACAAGAAGGACAAACGCAAGAAGGATGGAAGAGGAGATTGTGAATGAGGGAGTTCCTCCCCAAGGTCCCTAGGGTCTTCAACGTGACCAAGTTTCTTAAGGAAACCAAGTTCCTATTGATCCTCCGGCTATGACAAATAAGGAAGTTAGGTCGGCACTTTTGATGATGGCTCAAGCTGTAACTACTCAAGCCCAAGCTATGACGGCCCAAGCTAATAGGGGTGTTGAAACTCAGGTGAACCCTATTGTGAGCACTATGGCTTCTACGTTGAGGGATTTTGTGAGGTTGAACCCTTCGATGTTTCTAGGTTCCAAAGTGGGAGAGGATCCCCAAGAGTTTTTGGATGAGGTGTAGAAGGTAGTTAATGCTATGGGGGTGACTTCTATAGAAAAAGCGGAACTAGCCGCTTATCAATTGAAGGATATTGCCCAAGTTTAGTTCACTCAATAGAAGAGTAATAGGCCGGTATGATCGAGGCCTATATATTGGGAAGTGTTCAAGGAAGCATTCCTTGGTAGGTTTTTCCCCCATGAAAAGAGGGAAGCTAAGGTGGAGGAGTTTATCAATCTTAGGCAAGGTAACATAAATGTTCAAGAGTATTCTTTGAAATTTACCCAATTGTCTAAGTATGATCCATCTTTGGTGTCTAACCCAAGGGATGAGATGAGTAGGTATGAAACGGGTGTGTCTGACCTAGTTGAGGAAGAGTGTCGTACGACAATGCTCCATGAAGACATGAACATTTCTAGACTTATGGTATATGCTCAATCTATTGAGGAGTCCAAACTTGAGAGGAATAATAGGGAGTTGAAGAGAGTTAGATCCGTAGAGCAAGGTCAACCAAGGTTCAAAAAGAGGACTTCTAACCAAGATTCTTCAAGCACTCCTAGGATTAACCAAGAGAAAGGTAATGGGTCTCCATTTCCTAAACCTATTTGCACCACTTGTGGGAAAAAGCATTATGAGAAGTGTCTAGCCTGTACTAGTGGGTGTTATGGTTGTGGAAAAAGTGATCATCAAGTGAGAAATTGCCCTATTCTTATGGCCAAAGGAAGAGAGGCCAAAAAAGCTTCTCTCAATTATCCAAATCTTAATGCTCCAAAGTAAAATCGTTTCTATGTACTTTAAGCTAAAGAGGGCAAATGAGCTCTTCGAATGAAGGCACCGGTAAGTGATGGTTTCTTATAGTTGTGAATGTCTTGTTAAGGTCCCTATGTTATTTTCATGATTAACCTTAGTATGTGTTTACTTCTAAGGGGGAGATGATATGTTGAATAGTAAGGTTGTTGAGAGTTCTGATATCCTTATCACTTTCTTCTATTCATATTCAAGCTTGAGACCAAGAGTTCCTTTTTCGCTTGTTTCATGTTTTGGAGTTATCTGTGATTATGTGTTTCCATGGTCTCCTTATGATATGCATGTTCTTGATGAATGTAAGTTTAAATGAGAAATTGAGTTTTCATGATTTTATTCCTCATGTTGATGTGCATTTAGTGTGAGTTGCCTATATGCTTCACAAGTGAAATTATTGAATATGCCTAAATGTGCTTTTAAGAGTAATTGCATAATGTGCTTAAAGATGTTATGATGAGAATGATTTGAGTTGGAGAAGGTGATTCCTCTAATGAAATGAGAAATGTGAAGTTTTCATGCATAATGAGTTTGTAGATGTAGTTCCTACTTTCTTGTGTTGCATGGATATGTTCGAAATGGAGTTGATGTTTCCTTCTAAGTTTTGTGCATTGTTTATGATGTTTCATGCATGATGGGCTGCTAGTATTGAGTCTATATTTCTTGTAAAAAGTGCCATTCGAGGACGAATGTTCCTAAGGGGGAGATAATGTAACGACCCGAGAAACTAAAGTGAAACTAGAGCCTAACGAGTTTGTTTTTAAGTTTGTTGTGGGGTTTGAAGTTGTAGAATTTCCTCCCGAGCTTTGGTTGAGGAGTTTAGGGGTTAAACGTCAAAGTAGGACCCCCCAAGGATCAACCAAAGGTCCTTGAGGGGGACCTTAAAGTCTAACCCCCAAAGTTGCCAAAATACTAAAAGCTGTCAAAAAGGTTGTGACCCACGGATAGGACCTACGCCCCGTGGAACCCATCCGTAGGTCAAGGGCCAAGAATACATGCTCCAAACCCAAACCATGAAGTTCCAGAACAGCTCGTGGACCCACCTATGGTCCATAGGTAGGATTCCGTGAGTCATGCCTGCAATCTGTTCACTTTCGACCAAGTAGAGGGGCAACTTAGTAAATTCCTTTTAAGGTTAGTTAAGTTAGGGGTGGTTATTATTGATTAATTAAAGTATTTTAAGGCTTTTAAAAGTATTAAAACACCTTTTCCAATTCATTATTTCCAAACACTCAACGAATAGAAACTACCTCTCCAAATATTCTCTCTCTAGAAACCACCATTGGAGAAGGAGTCAAGCTTTGAAGCTTAAGATCTCACCATTCTCACCCAATTTTCATAGAGTTTCTTCCATAAAGGTATGGTAGTATTCATCCTTGATTAAGTTTCATTCAAAGAGCCCTATCAAAAGATGATTTCAAGTTTCCAAAATCTCCAAAAAACCTAGGGTTTTCAATCTATGCATGGGTTCAATTCCAAAACATTTTCAAAGGTTTATATAAGATGAATTATGAATGGATTGTTGAATTAATGATGAATTATGGTGAATTTCTCCTATGAACCCATGTTTTCCCTAAAATCCTAAGTTGTGAATTGTGATTGGGAATTGATTGATCATGAAAGTATGTTGAATTAGTTATTGAATCATGTTAGTTCCCTTATCTAATGTAGTATTCTAGATGTTTGGGTTGAGATTGATTCATAGCCTTGAAGGGCAATTTCATGAAGGATTTATGTATGATTATGATGTGAAGTATATGTGTGTGATCTCAATGAAAGTATTATGATCATGTTTATAATGTAATTGTGTTATTATTGAAAGCATATTCTCAATTAACACTCATGAATGATGATGATAGAATGTGAAGGGTTTCTATAATGTGAGGTTACATATTAAATTGGTAGGCTTAGGGCATCCTTTTCTTGTATAAATGAAAGTAATGTGGATTGATGTATCTTGAATTGGTAGGCTTAAGGCATCCTTTTCTTGTATTGATGAATGCGACCTTGAATGTTGTATCTTGAATTGGTATGCTTAGGCATCCTCTTCTTGTCTAATGAATGTGTCTTGACTTGATGAATATGAATCGATAGGCCTATGGCATCCTTTCATAAATGACTAATGAATGTATTCTAAGGCTATCTCTTGAATCGATAGGCTTATGGCATTCCTTTCATAATGAGCCAATGAACTAATGTATTGATGACTCTTGAATCGATAGGCTTATAACATTCCTTTCCTAAAGAGTCAATGACTAATGTAATGATGAATCTTGAATCAATAGGCTTATGGCATTCCTTTCATGAGGATTCAATGATCTATCTTAATAATGTACCATGAATCGATAGGCTTATGATGTTCCTTTCATGTGTAATAATGTACCTTAGGTCGATAGGCCAATGACATTCCTCTCAAGTAAAATAATGTTAATGTGAATGAACTACTCTATGGGAATAGAGGCTAAGCATCGAGTGGATATGGTAACATGGAAACTCTCCCAACGTTAGGTTAGGGTTCCAATGAACATCTTCCTATCCCATAAATATGTGCCCATATAAGATATTAGCTAGTGGATCCACTTAAGCTAAAATGTTACCGGTCCTACCTTAGGTAAGTAGATCAACCCTTACGATGTGGGATAGTACATCGGATTCCATGTAAAGCTCATATGGTCTATGTCGGTTAAATACTTATTCCCATCATGTGAGATGTGCACTATGGTTACTCAAGAGGTTCTATGAAGTGTGGGTGGTAGTATGGGATGCCATTCATGCGATGCACGAGTATGCTTTGAGAGGGCTATAGTGAGTTCTCTAATATCTTAATGACTAATGAATGATTGTGCTCTTAAAGAAGCTAATGAAGTATGTTGACTTATATGTTTAATGTGATGATGCATGATTTACTTGGATTGTATTATGAGTTACTTCCTTGTCATGATTTATAAAATATTTATGTTACTTATGTATGAGTATTGTCTAAAGATGAAAAGGAAGAATGGAAAGTTCACTTTTTTGGTGGCCTTAATGTGGTACTTAGTGTGGATGGTGGTATGGGACGCTATTCATACATTACACAAAGTATAGCTTGGGGTTACTTAAGGTGAAGGCTTTAATGTGATGAAATGACTTATATGTTGATTATGTTCTAAGGTGATGAAATGGCTTGTTTGTTGATTATACTTATATCTTATGCCTCTTATGTTTATGTTCGTGAAGTTTTCTCAAAATTGGCATATGCATGGTTTTCAACCAAAATGTTTGTCTTAAGCATGGTTTTTGCATGGCTATCATACTTAGTACATTAAATGTGCTAACCCATATTTCTTCTATTTTTCTACAAAGTGTATGTCCTTTTAGTTGAAGCTTGGATTGAGTTATTCCAAGGCTAGTGGTATGTTCTCATGAATTCGAGGACAATTACTTTTGATGTTTTATGTATTTTATTGTAATAGACATCTTCTTAGACTTTCTATTGTAACGGGTCGTGACCCTACTTTTGATTTGAAGATTTTTTTTGATGGCCATGTGAGACTAGTAGACTTCCGTTGTTTTAAATGATGTTTTCGATTGTATGGATTAAAAGAGTTTTAAATTCCATACTATTTCTATTATCTTATGTGATGACATGCTATGGGGCTTGTATGAGATGTTTCGGAGTCTTGTATGCCGTGTCGCTTCCGAGGTGTAGGCTCGGGTCGTGACAAATAATTTAAGTGAACTCAAAAATTAGTAACGAGAGCGTACACACAGACTCAGTCGATCAACAATTTTATTTGTGAAAAAATATATGCAGAAGAGAGAACATTTTCAGTGTTTGAGAAATGAGAGAAGTCTCTCTATTTATAGCCAACTGCAGAAAGTGTGAACACACTTGTTCAGACAAGAGTGTAAACGTGCCTGTTCAGACAAGACATGTCTATTCAGAACATTTGTATCTTTTGGGAAAAGAAGTGTATGTTCGGGAGGAACAAGTAACTTTTGAGCGACTTTGCCGTTACACAAATTTTCAAACATTTGTTATTGGACTTGTTCATTTTAAAAATGGGTTTGTGATTGAGGCATTTATTGGACTTGTTCATGTTAAAGATCCTAGTGCTTTATCTTTAAAGAAAGAAATTGTAGATGTACCTGCTCACCATTCTTTAACTTTATCTTATGTACGTGGGTAAAATTACGATGGGGCAAACAATATGCAAGTTGAGCTCGGTGGTATTAAAACATTGATTAGACAAGAAAGTAGATTGACTCATATTGTTCATTGTTTTGCTCATCTTTAATTGACTATTGTTGTTGTTTCTAAAAAGTGTGTTCAAATTGGGAACTTGTATTATTGATTTCAAATATTTTGAATGTGTTGGGAGTTTTTTTAAAACGCGTGGATAATTTTTGAGAATCTCAAAAGAAATAATCTCCAAGAGGCATTGGATATGGGTGAACTAAAAACACGTAAAGGGTTGAATCAAGAACTTGGTCTTATTAAAACTGATGATACTCGTTGGAGATCTCACTACAAGTCATTGAAAACTTTATTAGTAGCTTTGATTCTATTGTTGATGTACTTGATGCTCTTATTGTAAATGCAAGTACTTTGGAAGAAAGAGCAAGCACATTAAAATTTCTCAGAATTCGTCAAATGTTTGAGAATGTTTTCTTGTTGTATTTGATGACTGATGATTTAGGAATCACAAATGATCTAAATATGTCACTATAGATAAAGGAGCAAGATAGTGCAACTGCTATGATTCTTGTAAAGTTAGCAAAGAGAAGGTTGTAAACTTAAAGAAATAATGAATGAGATTCTCTCTTAAAAAAATATTGAATGGGATTCACTTAAATAAAAGGTAAACACATTTGTATCAATCATGACTCATTACCCAATTTTGATGATCTATATGTTAATTCTGGGAGATCACAACGTAAAGTAGTAAACTATACTACTTTGCACCATTATCGTGTGGATGTATTTTATAAAATCATTGATTGACAGCTACAAGAACTTAATGACCTTTTCAATGAGGTGACAAGTAATTTGCTTAATGTAGTATCTTTCTTGAATCCAATTAATTCATTTTCTAATTTTAACAAGATTATGAGAATGACTAAATTATATTTTGATGACTTTGATGGATTCAACATTGAGAGCTCTTGAGAATTAACTTATTAATTACATATTGATATTCTAATATTGATAAAAGGTTCACCAATTTGGGTGGACTTTGAGAACTTTAAAAAAAAATTGATTGAGACAAAGAAGCATTTAAACTATTTTCTCGTATTTCTTTTATTGAAGTTTGCTTTGCTTCTACCTGTTGCCACTATTACAGTTGAAAGAGCTTTTTCGACAATAATATTATCAAGAATAGCATGCAAAATTGAATGGACGATGAATTCTAAGGTGATTTCATAGTGCCTTGTATAGAAAAAAAGAACTTAAGATGTTTCTAATGAGTGTATTATAAAAACATTTCAAGAGATGAAGTTCCATCGAGTGCAATTGTAGTTACCACTTTACATATTTTGATGTATATGGAACTATCAGTTAATATATATGTCTTACTTCATCTTCTTTTGTTTAGCCATGATATTTTGTAAGTTTCCGTTTTGAGATTTTTCATTTTGGATAGTTGGTTAATTTGATATTGAACAAGAAAAGAGTATGAACAAAGTGGAATAGATGTAGAGATCAACAATTGTTGTATGACTATTTTGTAGCTAATCTTGATAATATGATCAACAATATTTATTGTTTACTTGTCCTAAAGTGTGAACACCCTTGATGAAAAGTTTGACTGCGTCACTGAGTCGAACCTGTACCTGCCTGAAAGGGCATTCTATACTTTGCTAAGAGTATGAACACTAGTTGATGTGGACCCACAAAACTGATGTTCAAAAGGACTAAAGTGTCAAGTCTGGATTGAAGAATGACCATTTAGAACCTATGGTGACACATATTTTTGAGACTTAGGAATTATTACTAAAGGTTTTAACCTAACTAAGGGCTGAACCTTCATCTCCGCGTTCGCTTGGTGCCAAAATAATATTTTCAACGAAATTATGTTGATAACTGAAAAGCTCGATAATATTAAAATCTAAAACTGAATGATATATAGACTATTTATCTGAAAGCATCTTTAAACATGTGGAATTAAAATACTAAAACTAATCATGACAATTTATATGTTCCTGAGTGGAATATGCAATTTAAACAACACAAGTTCAAGGACATAAGTTTTTCATATTCTAAGGGTTCATGAAATATATGTATGTAAAAATATTGAATTACATAAAAAAATATGTATTCATAGACTATTCATGAGAAGGAGCTGAAATGTTTCATAAGAATTCTAATCTCTCTAGAAGTAAATAACTGAAGAGCGGAGTTTACTTTGGAACTCAATGGGTGATGATGAAATTCCACATACTTAGAATAGAAGACATTAGTAAAAATTTTGAACTCGAAGCTTGAAGATGAAGAACCCTAGTTTACAGCTTCAAAGAACTTAAATCGTAAGTGATTTTGCTTTTTTGAATGTTAGGCGTAAGTAAGTAGGTTTAATCGACTAACTCCTCTTTTGTCCCACATAGGATAGATCAAAATATCGTGATCTAAGCTCAGAAAGACAAGAAAAAGATGAAAATATCCCTCAAAATGTGTTTTAAAATTTCTGGAAATAGGTTCCCACAAGTCACTCCTCGACTGGTCATCTGACAGTGCAAATTGTAGACTTGATTCATGACATGTACTGTCAGTCAGGGCAACCTGAGTGAATTTGAGGGTCCTTGAGTATTTTCAAGACTAATAATACTAATCGTGGACCTAATTTACGACTCGTACTGTCAATCGTGAAAATTGTAACAATATTAAAGTCTTTGAATCTTTTTGTGGCTAATGGTACGAATCGTGGACTGATTTACGATTCATACTGTTAGTCGTATGAACATGATAGGTGTTTGTAAGTCTCAAAATAAATTCACGACTGATTTCAAGGAGATAGAACTAAACATGCTTAGGCCCTTCCCTCTTTCAAGGGGACTAGAGAGAATGAGACTATTGAGACAACAACTCAAACTAAATATCGAGAGAAAATAAAAGATTAGTGAAGTAAGGTCTATAGACTGTAAGGCAGAAGGCTTGAAAGGAAAAACACTCCTACTTACTTTTGGGAAAAATTCTAAACACCTTAGACATTGGATCCTCATTAGGACTATTATTTGATAGGAATTGGGGGATTTAAGGTTTTTGGGTTTCACTCGCAGACCCAACCCTACTGATTCCATGTCACGAATCGTAGACATGATTTCAACTCGTACTCTCAGTCATGAAAACTTGGAAGTTTTTTGGAAATCTCTGAAAAAATTTATGATTGATGGTACGAAACTATGAATTGTGGACTAGTTCATGACTCTTACAATGTCCGTCGTGAAAATTGGGTGACTAAGAGCTATTTTTACGGTTGTGTTCATAGATCGTGGACCTGATTCACGACTTTTGTACCAACCCAGAGACCTGCGACTGAAAATTTCAGATTGATTTCTCTATGTCAATTGTTGAATATTCATAGGTTCAAAAATTGAGGTGTTACAATTTTGTGCTAGAGGTCACTTATGATCTTAAATCACATCTGATACACTTCCTACACTTGAAAAATGGACCTTAATACACATGAACAAGTAGGACATCATTCGGTTCAAAGTGATTCATTTATGATGAATGCTTCAAATATTCGACGTAGAATTTGTGAGGTGCTACAAAATGTCATTTATTTTTAGATTGACTAAAATGAGAAGTATATCACAGAAATTAGAACAGAAAAAATAAAAAAAATCCAAAAAATAATATAATCACGGATTAAATCAAGGATCTACCATGAGTTCATACTTTATTTATTCTAGTTTGGATAAATTAATCAATACAATATAAGAATAGATGTTATTATGTATATTATTTTGCTGATAATATTAATATAATTGATAAAATTAATGAAGGTGTATGTTAATCAAGAGTTTGAATGATGGAGAAGCTTTCTAGAAATTAAATTTTTTAGGTTAAGTAAAAACAAGATTGAATAAATGCATTACAAGTTTAATCAACATAAGAAAAAAAAGTGAATTTGAGCTAAGGTTAAATAGGATTGTGATGGGCTTATTATTTTAGGGAAGTGGAATTATTGTAAAAAAAAAGTAATGAAAAACTACCTGATCTAACAAACATGTGATATGTATTAGAGTGTTTAGCTATAGTTTAAAAAGAATTATCATATGTAGATATACTTCATAATAAATAGCAAATCTTCAGCTATACATGTATATCTTAATTACATGCATATTAAAGGGACTTATATTTTAGATTTGATTCTCCCTTCTAAACTTTCTCTCTCTAATCCCTAAATCATAAAAATAAATCTTAATTTTTTTTTGTAAATCATGATCAATAACAAAAATAAAAGTCAGATGAAGGGTCATCTTTTGATTTGTATATCACTCAACAAATAGGTGAAAATTGAAGGCTCTACTGTTGCAGTGGCAATCGAGAAGTGAATCAAGTTTTTTAATTATTTTTTTAAAGTTATATTTGCATAATCCATTTTTATGATTCTGTAGAAACTTGTGTTTTCACCATTACAATTGCGGACGAGATTTTTGTTCAAATCTTCTTGCAGATCACAATTTTTTTGCATGATTTCAGTCTTCAAATCGTGACTTCATACTGATGCATCTACTTGATAAGAACAAGGGGCAAATTCTATCAAGAGAAAAGAAGGTGTTGAACCTTCAAAGACTTTAAAAGTGAAAAAAGAATTTGAAAAAAAAAAAAAAGTCAATAATATTTCATTCAGTAGCAATGAAAAAAATGTCGTGAAAGAATCAGAGGAACATAAGAAGAGATATTGTATCATCTAATATAGTATATTTGTATTCACTTGTTTTCGAAATTTTTTTTTATACAATTGTATGCTTGGATATTTAATGTGTATCAATCTTTATTCACATTGTCTAACCTAGTTATATTCATGTATCAACCTTCAAAGATTTAACACATTTTTGAATGAGAAATTGTTGATTTGTATTTATATTGATATTTTGATACATGAATACATTTGAATGAAGATACAAATATATGTATTTCATATTGTAACAGTAGGTGTATTCACTGTATGTATATACGTTATACAATAGTGTAATTACTGTGTATGTATTCACTGTAATAATTGGTATATTCACCATATGTGTATTCACTATATTTGAGTGATTTTCAATATGCTAACCGTATACATAATACATTCCTTGAATAACACTTAAATTAATGGGCAACATATTTATCAATGAATTTCATTAACATCGATTTTGTAAATATCTATATCAATTATGACGAAGAACAACAGAGAAAATTGAACAACGAAATATATTGTATCTCAGATTTTGTTAAACAAATAAGACTTTCATCTAGCTAAGTGTTGAATGAATAAATTTTAGATGGTAGTTTAATGATGGAAAGTCTGTGATTTTAATGGACGTTATTTAAGGACTTGCCGTTTTAAAAACATTTTTTGACCATGTTTAATGCCTTAAATTTGAAATTGTATACTAGTATACAATAAAAAAATAAACCTTAAATACAACGAAATAACGACTTAAAAATATATTTACATATGGTAATTAGTATACTATAGCTATTGAAATCTTCATTAACCCTTAAACTATAGTCATATCTGTAAGTTTCTCAAAAAAATTGTCATTGATAATTGAAATAAAGAAGTACTATCAAAGTCTTGTGTAAAAAAAGAATATTTGTCAAAGTAAAAGGAAGTTTTGTAAAATAGTCATAAGAGCCCGTTTGGATTAATTGGATTTAAGTAGCCTTTAATCTTCAAGTGCTAAAAAATGTTGGGTTATGAAGGTGATTAGGGCGTCATGCGGAAGCTTACAATTTGCAAATCATATAGTTGATAAATTAGATGACAAAAACTTATACTAAAAATTAAAATATTATTATATTGAGACTAATATAAAGAAAAAACATTAAAACTTTAAAGAGAATAAATCTCCCCATAAACAAGACTCTGAAACGACTACATTGTAGATGTTATTGTTGTTGTGTTAGAAGAAACAAACCTATATTTATAAAGTCCTAAAACATTTTCTTACTAGAAAAGGACTAGCTACTCCAAAACCTTTTCCTAAAAGGAAAGAATAAACCAAATATAAAAGAATATTATATTTTCCTTTGAGAAAAAGTAAAAACATTTATGGTAATGTTTTGTCTTTTCTTTAAGGAAAAATAATTCTTAAATTATGGTAAGAAGATTAGGGCAAAACCCTAACAAAAAACACTTTTTAAGTGTTAGAGCTTAAATATATTGGATAAAAATAATTATTTATAATTAAAAAAATAACAAATTAATCCAAGCAAACCAAAAACAATAAGTTGAACAACCCCACTTTAAAAGAAATTAGCTTAAAAACTACTCTAAATTTTTCCAAACACTCCAAAAAAAAAAAAAAAAAAAAAAAAACTAAAAGCAGTTTTTAAGCCCGTTCAAATGGGTATTAAGACCATCAATGTAATTATTGGAGTGAAAGTTAGGTTGTTAAAGTCCAACATATCCACGGGATGATTATCACAAAGATGTAGATTAAGATGAAAAGATTAAAAATATCACATTCACTTGAAGGTGCAAGTAAAACACATTGAGGATAAAATGAGAGAAAATCGCTTGAGATGTGCTTACACCAATCTCTCGATATACTGGTCTATGGATATAAAATCTTAGTGAGTGAAGGTATTGAGGATAAAATGAGAGAAAATCGCTTGAGATGTGCTTACACCAATCTCTCGATATACTGGTCCATGGATATAAAATCTTAGTGAGTGAAGGTGTTAAAAACAAATGAGTTAAACTTACGGTTACATAAATAAAAAAATTATTTTAAAAGACCCATAAACTATAATAGATTGGAATGCAACTTTAGAGAAGAAAAAATAAGGCATAATGGATGGCAAAAAATTTATGAGGCTATGAGCTATATCAATTAAATGAATGTATTTAACTACTTCTCATGGCAATAAAAAGAGAAAATGGTCTAAACCCCCCCCCCCCCCTCAACCTATACCCGAAATCTCAACTACACACTCCAACTTTACGGGTGTCCTATTACCCACCTGAACTTTATATTTCTCTATTTTATACACACCTAAGTGCTGACCTGTCATGGGAGGTGTTCTCACCTCCTCTAGGCGCGTTAGAAGGTTAATTTTGACGAAAAATTCCTTCTTCTCCAACAAATAAACCATTATTTCTTCTTCCCCACCATTAACCTTGTTCCTTTTATAAAAAAATTCACAATTTCCTCTCAATATTAAGTAGGGTTTAGTTGTTAATGTTCATTTTTACTTCAAATTTTGAATTTAGGATTTGTAATATGCTCTAATTTCTTATTTAGTTCTCTAATTTGAATTTTGAATTTTCTCGAAATTCATCAAAAATGGCAAATGAAAACTTGAATAATCTTTGTATGGATGAATTAAACCCAATGCTCAACGCTCTAGTGAGATGCAAACACGAAATTTTGCTGAATTTGCAAACTTCTTGGTCGAAATTAAATCCGGGGAGAAGATTTTTGTTCTTTTATGTTTTAGGAGGGAAATGGGGGAAAAAACAAGCAATGGGAGTTGAAGAGGCGGGGGACCCAGCATGTGGAATCACGCAGGCCTAATTATTTGGTTTATGTGTTGAGGTCAGCACTTAGGTGTGTATAAAATAGAGAAATATTAAGTTTAGGTGGGTAATAGGACACCCGTAAAGTTAAAGTGTGTAGTTGGAATTTCGGGTATGGGTTGAGAGGGTTTTAGACCATTTTCTCCAATAAAAATTATTTAATGTTTCTCATTTTTATCTTTTACTTTATATAATATAGGCTTGCTATAAATTAAATGAGAAATATGATCAGTAAGAATGAAAATCAATATAAAGAGCCAATTGTGGCCTTGTGGACACGGGAGATTAGAGAACAGTTGTAACTTGTAAGTAAACACTACTCCCTCCATTTCAATTTGATTATCTAATTTTAACTTGGCACAAAGTTTCAGAAAGTAAAGAAGATAATCTTGTGGTCTATTCTTTTTTAAACAGACTAAAACGAATAAAACGAAAGTAAGACAAACAAATCGAAATAGAGGAAGTCCACCCCTTTACCCACCACTACCAGTAGGAAGTCCAGGATCCTCCGTCCCCATTTTCCTCAAAAGAAGTGTTTGAGTAGTGCAAAACATAGGCCATACTTCCATTTCCCATTAAAACCAGTACAAAAATGACATTCTGTAACTTTTTGAAAACTATATTTTCTGTCAATATAATCCTCTATCTGAGACTGCAAAAACAGAAGCATCAGCAAAGCACCTAAGATTACACTGCAAACCTGAGTTTTAGATCTTTAATGTACAAATTAAGTTGAGGGAAAGATGAGCAATTCAAATGCAAGAGTGCAGTTCACCAAAAAAGCAACAAGTAAAAAGGACGGAGATGTTAATCAACTCGACAATGAGGCTCTCTAACATAAATGCCTCAATTTGGTGTTGGCCTTCCATTCATGTTATCCTGAGGATTCTCAGGAGGTTGAGCTCCTGAAAACATCTCCATAACAGACCTTAAGGTTCCTGTGAATTCCTCAGGCATCTGCTCACCAAAACCGAGATTGACGCTCCTGCTTATTCTTATAACGGGGTCATTGGTTGAATCAGCGTTGTTGCTTCTTTCTGGCCCGTTTGGACCATGCTGCCCTTGGAATGCATCTCTTGTCATGTTCATAAACACGTTCGTCAAATTAGGAATGCTATTTCCATCAAATGACATTGATCCAAATGGTGGAGGCATGGCATGACTTCTAGGTGCCCCAGCAGGCTGGTGATTTGAGTCTGGTCCATGGCTTGAAGAGGTTGAGCTCTGCAAAATACCCAAGGAAAGAAATATTGGATTTTTTGGTTAATGCTTAGTATTGTTAATTAGATCAATGCTCACAATTGAGGATGGATAAATGGGCAAAGGGATTGAATTTTTAGATATGTGCAGCTGATTATATTACCACTTTGTCAGCTGACTAAACTACAGATACATGCTCCATTTTTTTTAATTTCAAAAATAAATAAATTATTGGAATCTATTCTTTCTTTTAAACAGAAAGATTACAAGTGAGCATCAATACATGTTCGTTGTCGTTCCTCACACGAAAATGCAGCATTAGATGGTGCTACCGCAGACAGATTATTACAGGTACAGGCTATTGAGCTCAGCACATGATTTGGTTGTTAATTGCATACCTTGTAATTATCAACTTAATAATGTAGTAAAGTCCTTCTGTAATGCCACAATTGTCAGTTACCTGATCATTCCCCCTCCTCTGTTGCTCTTCTTTCAACTTTTGTTCTGCTACCTACAAATTTAAAATACGAGAGTCATACTTGGGATAATACTGCAAACACCATTTTCCAGCTAATAACCTTAAAAACCACAATTAATAATAGGAACTAACCAGTATATTTTCCTTGACGGAATCATTATTAGGATCCAACTGCAATGCTTCATAAACAAGGCTTTATGTCAGAAATAGATTTCTTTTTGCGGATTAACTAGAGAAGAAAATCCAAATCTTTGTATCCTGGAACAGACAATCTAAATCCCTAACATAGTTCACTACAGAGATCAAATGCAAACCTTTTTACACTTCACAAGACTGATGTATAGACAGATACATTACTAAGCACCATAATATAACATATAATAATTCACAGTTGTGGAAAGTTGAAGGGAGCCTTGGCGTAACTGGTTAAGTTGTAGTCATGCGACCAAGAGGTCACAGGTTCAAGCTGTGGAAACAGCGTCTTGTAGAAATGCAGGGTATGGTTGCTTACAATAGACCCTTGGGGCCTGGCCCTTCCCTGGACCCGCGCATAGCGGAAGCTTAGTGTACCGGGCTGTCCTTTTTTTTCAAATTCACTCCAAACTAATCCCTCATAGACATAGATATCAATCGATGCCCCCAGTTTGCATGTGCAAGGCGGGTTCCATCACTTCCAGTACAGATTCTGACTGAAATTCTACTTCAATCCATTTAGGGGTAGTTTGGTACAAACATTGATAACCGAGGGATTCGTAACGCAGAGATTAGCAATGCAGGAATTATTTTTTATCAAGTGTTTAGTTCATTGTTTCCCACTTAATCTTGTGTTTGATTTAAAACTCTACAATTTTTTTTTCCTATTATACCCTTGTCTTATTATGAGATTGTTTATTTCATGTAATTGGGTCAAGGTAAATAAGTAGATAACCGCCGGATATTATTATTTTTTGTAGGATTTTCTATTTCATTCAACTAGTTAAGTTAAATGCATGTATATAAAAAAATTGTTATTAATTTTGAGGTGTGATGTACCACTACGGAGATCCTTGATGGCACAGGTTATTTCTAACATTTTGTTGGTCAAATATATCTTAAACTTAACATAGATTTAAGATGGCTTAAATTGTTCAATACCTAAAGCTTATTTTAAAAAAAAAATTCAAGTGCTTAATCGACGAACTACATTGAATAAAAAAATGGAGAAAAAAATATTTGTGAAATCATCAAATTAAACTAAACGCATTTGGAGAATTAAAAAGAACATTTATAACCATTTCAACCTAAATAAAAAGGAAATCAAATTTCAGAGGAAATTTTGGAAAATGAATAGGGGGATAGTTTAGTCATTTAGGGGCCTTATCCAAGGATTGTTAAATCTTGGATTAATCATCTCTCCATTTACTAGGGATAAATTAAGACCATATATGGTGTATAACCAATCCGTGCATTAAGTTAAATAAAGTAACCAAACAATGTATTAGATTGACTAAATTTTAATCCATGGACTATTCTACTATATACCACCTACCAAACAGGTCCTTATTGGTTGGGGATGGAAGACTTCACTCACCATCTCTTGATGAAGGAAAAGGCGAGGAAGAATGAAGGGAGGGTGAAGAGCATTAAATGCAGATGGTGGTTTCTTTCACTCATCTTTTCCATTCAATTCTTTAAATTGCTTCTATTTGATTTTGTTATTATGCTTTAGTGGGTACCCACAAGCATAATCATGCTGTAAAATGAACTTAAACTTTTCACTAACGAAGTAGGAGGATCCAACTGTCTTTTTGACATTTTAGCCAACGCTCCCTTTACCTTATCAAGTACAGGACTTATATATAACCTAATAAAAAGTGAAATCTGGCAGACAGTTCAAATACCTAAGAAGCACGATTTAAGACATTTGCAGTAATGTTAGGCGTTAGCTGAGGTTTGTGAAATCATCCTTCAAATCTACGGCTTCATCTTAAATAATATGTCAGCATATTTACTATGTATCATGGGAAGAACTTCAGATAAAATCCCATGGTGAACTGATGAAAGAACTTCAGATAAAATCCCATGGTGAACTGATGAAACTAACTGAAACAAAATATAGAAAATGAGGAAACAGTTAATTTCATCAGTTAAAATATAGAACTAGAAACCACACCAGTAGCCACATACCAAAGATGTTGGAGCATAAAGATGACCATTCTCAATAAATTCAAAAATATAATGTACTCCAAAATACCAAGAAGCTTTCAAAAATTCTAAAACCAAACCAACTGAATTACTAATAAAGAGAAAAGATTCTTGATCCAACCTTTTGTGAATCCCTTATCTATGGCATCACGGTACTTCCCTTGAGCATAATGGACAAAACCCAATCTACTATAAGCCTTGCTATAATTGGGGTTGATTGCAATAGATTTTTGGCAGTCTTGAACTGCTGCTTCATATTGGTGGATCTGGGTTAAAGCAGCTGCCCTGATACATCACAAAAACTTCATCTTAAAATAGGCCTTTAGAGATATTCACAATGAGAAAGATTCATCAAATTGCTTTTAGAATTTTCAGAAAAAAATAGAAAAAACAGATACTCCTTCCGTCCCATGGTTTTTGACGGGCAATGGAGTTTAAGAATAAAAGAAAGACTATTGATTCTCGTGGTAAGTTGTAAATATTTGTGTGACTATAGATCATCTCATTAAGGGTAAAATGAAAAGTTTAAAGTTAAAACTGTTACTTTTTCTAAGAAAAATTAAATATGACCTGGAGGCCGATTTTATATATCAAATAACCAACAAAAAAATGTCATTAAAATACATAAACAAAAAAGGCCCAACAGGCAATGCAAAAATGCAGAACTAAAAGACCAGCTCAAACAAAAACCACCAGATATGTTTTAAAAATAGAAAGGTGTCATTTTTTTTTTGGACGGACTAAAAATTGAGGGTACCACATAAATTGGGACGGAGCAAGTAATATTTTTGCATGCAAAATCGATAATAACTTTCTTCCATCAATGTGATAATGACGCACCTGTTGCAATAGTAAACTGCATTATCTTCACAAAGTGCAATTGCAAAAGAATACAGCTCAATAGCATCAGGATAAAGTTTTGACTGCATTGCTTTATTACCTATTATAAAATCACCAAAAGAAAAGAGAACTTTGAGTAAAACCTTTCTGAAAAAAAATGAACTATACCGTTGAAAGGAAACTAAACCTCTCCACGAGAAGATGTCAACTTCAAGCACAAATTTTTGGGAATATTCAAGTAAGAACCCTCTTGAAAACATTACTCTTCCCAGTGATTGAGGTAGCTCAAAGCTCAATCCTCTGTCCCGTAAAATGAGGATTCAACTGAGTGTATGGAACATGGCTGAATTAAGGCCTGAGGGAAGTTCAAGTTACTGTGAAGTGTGAAGTATGAACCAAGATTAGCTTAGCCTGAATTCAACTCAACATGATTTTCACATTTCATCCTGTAGAAATATGAACTACTAATAGTTTCACTTGCTACTCGTGATTCAACTAGCTTGTTTTTCCTAAATATACTGGAAACTAGGCACGTCTTGGAATGAAATGGGTCCAAATAGGCAAAATGAATATTGAAGATTCATCTTTTGACAACAGTGGTACTCTGACCAACTTGCACGCACATCAACTATTCCACTCTTTACCTGCACGACCAGTACAGATATGGGGTAGCACTATCCACCCTAGCTTAAGCAGATAAGAAGAAACCACTTAATTTCTCCTATTTTTTCTCTCTCTTGTGGTATTTATTCCAACTTCATAGACCACTAAGACCATCATCTTGTGTGAAATATTGACGATTCATATAGCCAAGTGTCCATTTTGAAGTTTGAACGTAAGGGGACTATGGACATTTCAACTATCTTGTCAAGCTGAAAGTTGAATATGGAGGGAAAATCAAGTTTAGGAAGATTGCCCGCTGCAGCAGAATGTACTAAGACAAACCTTTCGCCAGGTATCAGTTTAGCACTAGACAAGGAGGCCTAAATTGAAGATTGTATAATTGGAAATGAAAAGAACATCAGGTTCAGGAGGCATTCCAAGACTGGCAAATGGAAATCATATCCTAGTTCTTTGGTTAGCTGGAAGAAGCTAACAAGTTATCGAATGAAACTGATTCTTCTACTTGGAGAGCAAGGAAGGACGGTACATTTTAGGTGAAATCTTGCTACGAGGTACTGATGGCTCTGATAATGAAAGAAGAATATTGCCCTGGAATGCAACCTTAACCCCTGTTGAACACTTACTACACTGCAGCAAAAGAAACCTGCTTAACAATGAGAACTTAGCAGTTATTACTGTTGTGAAGAAATAGTCGAAACGGCTAAACTACTGTTGGATTTCCCTGTTTGCTGGCAAAGCTGGAGTTTATTTCTAAATCTATTTGGTGTTACCATGGATGATGCCAAGCATTGTGAACAAGCTAGAATGGTACAAAGGACAGAAAATAAGACAATGCAAACAATCTGGAATACAGTGCCTTCTTGCATGTATGAAGAGAAAGAAATAGACGACGCTCTGATGGGAAGAATGAATTAGGGCTGTAATTCTATGCTTCTATGGTTACGATTCTAGAAGTCATACATCTTTATAATATTTATCTCTTTTGCTGAAAATGCAAAAAATATTTGATACTCTCTTACATTTCTTAACTCATTATATGGTTAATCGAGATATAGTTTACAATACTGGTAATCTCACCACTTTGCTGTTTCATCAATAATATCTTTACTTTTTGAGGGAAAAAAATGTAGTTACAATATACCTTGCGATTTTAAGATCTCAGCAAGGTTGTTTCGGTTGAACATTGCACATCCAGATTTTTGCATCTCCTAAAACCGTAAAAATTGAAGGCGGTTGGAAAATATCAGAGGAACAATAACTGCAATAATTATAATGAATCATGACAAGCAACACTAGCCAGTAGATGTACACAAGCAGCTGTAACAGGCTCAGTGCCTGCGCCTATTTATAAGAAATAGATAAAAAAAAATAAAAATTAATCAACTGAAATATGGTTTGTTGAAAGAGAGAACAATCAGGCAAATAAGCTAAAAAGTGGGAGAATTTTGTGGAGAGACCAAGGTGGTAGCTAGAATATCTTCTCCTAGATTACAACTGTATAGAAGTGGTTAGAAGCAGACAGCTATTCGTCGACATGCATGCTTCTAGCCGATGGTATTTTTGGAAATTCAGTACTTTCTCTGTTTTAATTTATGTGTCTTATTTTTCTTTTTAGTTTGTTATATATTTGAAAATTACGTAAAAATTATTATAAATCACAATAATTAACAACAACTTAAAATAGGTAAAAAAAACCATATATAAAAATTTGATTGACTTCCGAAATCCTATCTGTGCCACATAAATTAGGACAAAGGGAGTAACATATATTTGACCCATGCTGACACGGGCTTATGTATCCAGGTTTAATCTACATTTTGGAGAGGGGTGATAGTACATATAGGAAGGGGGTGGAGAACTAAAGATGTCAGTATGCCTTGTGGTAGCGGATTGTGGAGGAATATTATGAAAGGATGGGTAGAATTTAGTGGCAACATATCAGTTAGGATAGGCAATGGGAGAAGGGTTAGCTTTTGGGGACACGTGTGGGCATAACTTCTTGAAAACTGAATTCCCGAGCATTTATAGGGTATCATGTCAAAAGGAGCTGACAGTTCAGCAAATTTAGGGGATACAAGGTGATTCAGACGGGATTTCCATGTTTGGGAGGTAACCGAGTTTCAAAGATAGCTAGTTTGCTTCATAAGCAATGTATGCCAATAGATAATCTCTATGCTTTGAGGTTGGTTTAGGGAATAGCATAGTGTTCTCTGTTAATTCCTTTTATAAAAAGATCTTGTCACGCAACAATCATGTTACCACTAATTATTTTTTTTTTTTCAATTCATTTTCCTTTCCCTTTTCTTTGTTTTCCTCTTCTCCCAGTAAAGATTCATTAATAATAACAAAGCCATATGGCCTTATACAGGAGGTATACCAAAAAAGAGAGATCTACAAAATATGATTCTCTCCAAAAGACACCTAGTCCTCTATACAAACATGAACTATATGAGTGCACCAAAAGAATATGAGGGATCGATGACTACTCCTCAATTAGGCAAAGCTCATCACAACCCCATCAATAGCTCTCTTATTTCTCTCTTTCCAAATGATCCAAGAAAAGACCAAGAGGAGTAACATTCCAAGTCTGTGCCTTCTTCTTCTAGCTCAACTCTTCAACTGAATATTAACTTCTTCACGGATTTCGGCATAGCCAAAGAAACACCAAAACCAACTAAAGACATCCCACCATCACATCGTGGCAATTCTGCAATGTAACAAAATATGATCCACATCCTCACTTGCCTCCTTACACAAGAAACACCACCTCATACAAACAATCTTTCTCTTCCTAAGATTCTCCGCCATCAGCAACTCTAGTCACCAACCACATGAAGAAGCACACCTTCCTCAGTACCTTAGATATCCAGACCAATTCAAATGGGAAACTATCCTCTGCCCTAACCAGAAGCTTCTCATAGAAAATTACATGATTTTTGGCTTGAAATGCTCTTCTCATGTGCTGCTGGGAAGTGCAACACACTCCATGGCATGTAGGCATAAAAAGGGACTCTAGTACCAGTTTATATGAGGTCAGAGGGGTACCCTGCATTGTTTAAGGTTGTAACAAAAAAAAAGACGACTACTTTGAGGGTATTTATGTATAGTTGCTTCACAAAATTTACTTTCTTGGATAAAGAATTAAAAGTTATATTTAAGTGAAATACTAAGTGTGGAGATGAGGCCCAGGTCTTCGACCCTGGTGCATGAATTGATGCATCATCATGCGAGTCTTTAACAACAATGAGTTCCCCCTTTTTAACATCGGTCTTTTTTTTCTGATCAAGCTTTTTTGTTTTCATTCTTACATCATCATAGGGAAATTTTAACGAAATTTTAACATCGGTCATAATGATGTCAGCAAAGGAAGTATGTATCCAGTAAGCATTTTGCATCAAACGGTGAACAGAAAATACTTTGATGTCATTCTTGAATAAAATATACCATTTATGAAGTATTGTTCACAGATTACACCACAAAGGTTGAACAGAAAAAGGGGAAAAAAACAGGTGTGAGATGAAATGTTGTGCTTCCTAACCAATTCCTTTGAGTTCAGAATACTCATGCATCACAGTTGTAGAACCTTGAGGAAAATAACTTATGTGTCAGTATATACCTCCAAAGCACTATGGAATATCCTCGATGCTTTATCCAACTGAGCCTGATCGTCGTTTCCATCTGGCAAGCTTCTGAAATAGTGAGTTTTTTCAAGAGCATCAAAAAACTGCCCAAAAAGCTCATCTTTGGATATACCTGCAAAGTAAGATAAACAACAAGAGTTGATTAGCATAAAGAAAGAGACTAGGGAAAACAGGAATCAGGCAGTTCTACCAGCCACTGCCACAAACGTATGTTGTGAGAGAAAAAATATAGAAGGCAAAACAAGGTTTAAAACATATGGACGACGTATTTGGTTCAACAAAGAAAACGGCACAAGAAAATGCATCTAAAAAAGTAACAGTAACAGTAACAGAACAAAAGACTACAGGAAAAGCAAGTGACACGTACTTGCTGCTCTTTGCAACCATGTCAGCAACCTACATGTATGCCATTTGAACTAAAGGCCCCACTTCCACATTCAAAAAAGAGGCTGGAAAATAGCTAGACATGTGTAGCCTAGAAGAATGATTTTGTTACATCTAATAATCAATAAACTAAACCTCAATCCCAACAAGCAGAGAATACTCTATACGGATCTACTATAGATATTCTGCTTTACTCTACCTATTTCATTTCAATACTAAAAAAATTGTCTATATGGAAAATCAGGGATTCTCCAAACTACAGCTAACCAGACATCCATCTGAACCAACTTCTCTGATTTTATTGAAGACATGGAATTAGTGGGCCTGGAGTTGTTAGAGGAAAAGATTACTTGGAAATAAGGAGATAGACAAAATATTACTGCTAGGTTGGACAAATTCCTCATATCAGAAGAATGGGATGCCAGTTTCAGGAACATCAGGCAGTCTATTTTACAAAGGATGACTTCTGACCACTCTCCACTAATGCTTCAATGTGGGGATTGGGAAACAACCAGCTCCTACTTCAAGTTTGAAAACAAGTGGCTGCATACAGAAGGGTTCAATGAGAGGATTGAGCTCTTTCAATTTCAGTGGTAGCCCTGATTATATTTTGGTGGCTAAACTGAAAGCTCTGAAAGCTAAATTGAAGGAGTGGAGTAAGACAAGTCAGGGAAATTTACGTACTCAGAAACAAACGGTTCTTTCCCAGCTTGCTGAACTGGAGGAGATACAGGAACATAGAGCTCTACAGTAATAAGAGATAGCTTCTAGAATGGCTCTTACTATGGAGTTCGAAGATATAGTAGCACCTAGCAAGGAAGAGATTGCCAGGAGACAAAGATCCAGGGCAACCTGGCTACAACATGGGGACAGAAACACTTTAGGGGGTGTTTGGATTAGCTTTTTTGAGTAGCTTATAAGCTAAAAGCCATAAGTTGGGGGTAGCCAAATTTTCGCTTTAGCTTATTTTTGTACATTTTAAGCCTAAAAGGAAGTGCTTAAAGCACTTTTTGTCTTTCCCAAACACCTACAATAAATGGAAAATTAGTCCTCGACCTTATTTTCATGGTTCGCAATAATATAATGAATTACTACGGAACTATGTGAAAAATAAAAGAGGCAACTAGATTTAAAGTATTACTCTCTCTGTCCCATGTTATATGGCACACTGATCTTATTAGTTTGTCCCAAAGAAAATATAATATTTAGAAATAATTTAATTTTAAACTTTCCATTTTACTCTTAATGAGATGAGATAATATATAGCAACACAAATGTCTATGATGTATTGAGGCCACAATTTTCAAACTGTCTTTCTTTCCTTTTTTAAAAAAAATCAGTCAAACATCGTCACATAAATTGAGACCGGAAGAGTAATAAACTCATTGCCATTAGAAATGACTACAGTTTTAACTGGCAAAAAGTGTAAGTGTTACTATAAACACAACAAATAATCATTTGGTATAAACAAATTGAAAAATTGGAACTAGGCAAAATATACATGCAAAAAGTACACAAACCAATTTAAACTTAAGCATTGGATGCAAACATGTACATTTTTTAAAAAAAATTAGTTAGTAGTTCTTTAAATTAGTTCTCTAGTTTCTTGTTCCTGATCACTAACAAGTTCATTAATAATGTTTTGTTAACAAAAACTCTATTGCTTTGCCAACTATATTAATTGCCAAGTGTTGCCCTCTTAAAGACAGACCCGCGGTGATGAGGTGTAGGTCTAAGTGGCTTGGTGCTTACACAAAACAGCCGTCTAAGCAAGGTGGAGCGTCTAAATTGGGCGTCACAAAACTTCCAAAGTTTAAGTGTGCTTCAAGCGAGCATTTAATGAGACTGAGTCTAGTGGAGGATCTAGGATTTGAAGGTCATGAGTGCTCACTTCCTTTAACGTAGAGTTGCTTGCCAAGAAGGATTTCCTTCTAAAAGCTTACTGGTATTTTTATAATTTAGTTAGTAAATGAAATACTAAAAATAGAGAAGAAAAAAATTTTCAGTTTGCCCTTTTTTTCAATTAAGAAAAGAGACGCTGGTTGTTACTAGGATTTGAACCTTCACACTCAAGGGTATCAACGCAAACTTTAACTTCAGCTTGAGAACCAAAGCACCCATCAACCGTTTTTGTTAATGGGTGCTCACAATACATTATATGAAATTTTCAATATTTTCTATATACATATCCAAAATTTCCGTCGGGGTCAATGGGTGCTCGAGCATCCGATACCATATACGTGGATCCATCCCTAACACTAACGATGACATGAAGATGACAGCACAATCATGTGGACAAGAAATATTAAAAGTAAAATGGTTAAATGTGGTATACTAATCAAAATAAGAATCTGAGGACAATATACAGAGCCCTTCAGTGAGAAACCTATAATTTGGAGCTAAGTTGCGCAGACTCTTCACTTGATGCTACACCCATGTCGGATTCTCCAAAAATTCACTACTTTTGGAGAATCCGACACACACACATTTGAAATTTTTGAAGAGTCCGAGCAACATAAATTTGGAGTTTAGCCTTACCAAAAGTATGAGCTTCTTTTGTCCTATCTTCGGCCTGATAAAAGAAATAGAATGTGTTATAAGAGTTAAATGCGGCACAAAAATGTCAAAAGCAAAAAGCAACCACATACCAGTAGTTCAATTAATGATTGGTAGGACAAAAAGGTGATTAACGGTAGCTAATGTTTGACCTAAATAAATTACAAAAAATGACTATGGCAGCAGATATTGTTATGGTAAGTCCTCTTTCGTGGCTGTACTGTCAAGCACACAGTACTCCAGACGTAAGCATTTGACAATCATTTCCATGCTAGATTGTACCAACCCCATCCTTAAAAAGAAAACTATTTCGAGCAAAGATTGTCTAGGGACAAAATTTCGCGTGACCTTTCATCAACAACAACATACCCAGTGAATTTTCATCCAGAATTTGAATTTATCCATAAAATTCTCTGATATCAAGCACACAGTTTCTAACCAATAGAACTTCTTTACATCATTGTTCAAACATATGACAGCAATGTAATGATAAATTTATGATGTGCCTATTCTTTAGGCTGTATTTTGATGCTTAAGTACCATGGTCAAGCACAAGTATAAGAGTTGAGACACCCCGAACACGATATCCACAGAGAACAATCTTGTGGACCTCTTTATTTCAACAGAGAGATTTACTGATACGACTATTATTAGACGTAAAGGTGCATAGCAAACTTTACTACTTATTAGATGCCCTGGAATGTGACTTAATGATCATGGTCATGCCCCAAATATCTCAATTTTGCCCAACCATGAAGGAAAACTATTAATGTGTGAACAGTTATGAAAATAAGAGAAAATGTAGATGTAGACAACACAATAGATTTAACCTCACAGGTTTATAGCTGATAGGCCACCATATAGAAAAGAGAAAGCAAACATGCTGATATAAGGAATAGAAACTGGACCTAAAATACATGAAATAAGGGGAAACTATCCAAAAGAATCAAGCTGAGAAGATTAACAGATGAAATTAAGGAAAAAAACATCAAAAAGAAGGGGGTAGGAATGAGAGGAGGAACCAGCAAATGTGATCCATCTGCATCTATAGCATCTACAACCTTCTGCCCTGAAGATGTACAAGGAGCATTTGACGAAGATACATCATGCCTAAGATCTACATTTATTTGGCTTTGGTCAACTGCTTCCCCTGAACTGAATATGTCCACTAATGATTCTGAACTTGAGGCATGAGATGAAGGATCAATCTTAAAAGCCTCTGATAGACATTGCTTAGCAACCTCAAGTCCTTCATCATCAACTCCTGCAGCAGGTTCCACTATGAAACAAGAGAGACATTGTCAGTAAATGCAAAATTGATAAACTAAGACTTGAGGAGACTTCCAAACTGATAGAACAACAAACATGTTTAAGAGAAACAAGAAAGCAACATGCACCAAATAATGTAATATTTAAATGCTTTATTAAGGCAGTGAGGTTCCCAAATCCCAAATAGATTTAGTATTTCCCAATTCTGCTGCCTAGTCAAGCAGTCTTGAGACTTGTTAGGGGTATAATTTCCAGTCTAACCTGCCAACTGAGTTTTGCTTCAATAAATGTATTTGGAATCCCAAAGGGCACACGTTAGTGCTCATCTAGTACTATTAGAGCAAATAACTTGGTCTGGCATAAGAGTTCAAAGCCAAAACTGGTCTCTTGTTCCTAAAAGGCTAAAACTGAGTTGTACGATCTCTCACTCTTACATCCTGACTTCATTTATTCTTTCCAAAACATTTTTTTATGTATAGAGTAATCTGGTTATCTTTCATAATAATAAGAGAAATTGATCCGGCAGAACTGTCTGAATGTTCAAAACAGCGCCACATACAAGTCAAACAGAGCAGCTTGGTGAGTGGAACCCCCAACCCCAAACTTGGAGGCACAAGGTGCTTTCCACTTGAGCTACCACTCGTCCCTTTTCATTAATCTCTTCACAATAAATACTTGTCAAAATCACGAGGATTTCATTGGAAAAGAAGAATTAGCAACAGATACAACATCAAAAAGAAGGAAATAAAATGTCCAACTTTACGTTACACAAGCTGGACTAACAGAAACATCTTTCAAATCACATAAATGGTCCCAGATGTTTGAGCTCAGTTGTTGCTTGTTACTTTGTTCTAAATATTCCAATTTTCTTGACTCCAGTCTCCACCCTATAGCATAAGATTGGTTTGGTGATAAACTGGATCCCACATTCATTAGCAACCAAATTACGGCCATCAGTCAAGCCTCCAGTGATTGTGTTAGGGCCATTTTATGGAAAAAGACCTATTGTTTTCCCCCACAACTCCACATTTCCAAGAATTCTTTCGTTTGACCTCCACCATCTATTCTTTCCAACCCAAAACGATAACTATTTTGAAGCATGTTGTGGGATTTTGGAGACGTCATTGGGAAGTGACGAGATGATTTGTTGGTTTGTGAAGGGATTATAGAAGAGGAAAGAATATGAGGATGTGAACTGGTGCGAAAGAGGGCAGGTTGAATATGTGTACTGATGGATATTTTCTTTTAGGATCACAGTCCAAATTTACAATATCTAACGTTTATTTGTTTAGCTAAGGTCTCAAACTTGGATGATGGATCAATGTAATTAGTAAAAGGAGGCATAAAACAAGGCAGGGAAGTGCAGAGGATGTAGCTGTAGGGTTGGAGATAGGTATGGTGGTTGTAAATGCTAAAAGATAAAGCTCAGGGGAAGTGGGTGCCATGACCAAAGGCTGGATGAGGAAAACATGGTGGTATGCCTGATCAGATTTTAGACTGCGGGATGAGAGGCGGCAACCTGATGGTTGTGAAACATGACTAGTTTCTTTTTCACTTTAAGTTTCTCCTTATCCTTGTCTTTTTTATGATTCCCTCTAAGTATGGTTTGTTCTTACAAATCACTTAGTAAGTAGCATGTTCATTTTTGGCTTTATCCTTTTAGCCTACAATCTTGTTTTTCCCCACTTTTTAATCCTTGATGCTCAGATTCAACTAGGCGTCAAGATGCAGTTCCTATTGTTTGTAAGAATCATTCAAGGGTGTGGCGTAGTGGTCAATGAAGTGGGTTGAACATCATGAGGTCTTGGGTTCATATCCCAACAAAGACAAAACACTAGATGATTTCTTCCCATTTGTTCTAACATTGTTAGACAAAGTACTTATGGCTGGTGTGAGGTGTCAGGTATCCCGTGCGATTAGTCAAGGTGCACACAAGCTGGCCTAGACACCATGATTATCAAAAAAAAAAACTCCACGCCATGGGGATACAATCAAAATTGTAATTTAGCTCATAAACTGAGAATTGAAATGTGATTTACTTGCCTAACAACTCTCCGTGCAGCGTCCTAAATGCTAAAGATAGGCAGCCGAAAGTTCCCATTTGCAGTTCTGTTCAATCCTTTGTAGGTTACTCATTCTCAAAAGTAAACAATGCCTTCTAACCATTGGTTCTAGAACCACATCAACTGCCATAGGCAAGACCCAAATGTTGCACCCATGTGTGTCCAACACCTAAATACTCCTACTCCTACTCCTAATATAATTTTTGAAGAAAAGCTTTCCTTCTGTCACTTCAAATTCTCATGCTCAACTCCCTTTAAACCTACTGGGCATAAGAGATGGTAAGCCGGCCCAAAACCGACCAATTACCATATACAAGAAACTAATGCTTCACTGATGAGTTTCAGATCTAAACTGAATATGCTGAGAAGATCAACTTGTACTAATTAATACAAAAGTCTGATCCTAAACCCCCCTCCCCCTCCCCCCCAACCCTAAAGTAACTCTTGCCCTATGAAGCTTTAGTTTCCCGTTCTAATCCTGATGCCCTAAAAAAGATAATCAATCAGCACGTTGCACACATTTATGCAGTGCACTAGCATAATTAATCATCTCTGTCTTTAGTGTAGTAAGCCGATAAATTGATTTCATTTTATAAAATAAATTGTTCATCGCTGATTTAGCTTAGCACTATGCGTGGGAATTCTGAATAGCACACTCTGTAAAGCTCATTTCTGTTTAATCAGTACACAATTCTAATCTATAGACTGTGAAAAAATGTGTATGGATCCATCAGAGAGAAGAGAAATATATAGGTTGAGAATGGGCAGAACTTACCAGAATCAAGGAAGCGCAAGAAGGAGAGGACTATGCGACGCGAGAGAGGAGAATCCGTCTTCAGCTTCGCCATTGACGTAGGAGACCACCGCGTGGCTTTTTATGAATCTGGTCCTCTTTAGTATTAGTACCGTAAGCGTATATATATGGCGAAATGCACAAATTATCCTCTTTTATTTACTCTAATTTAATTAAAGTTCACTAGTTTTAGGTCTAATTCGCTTATACAATATTTATCATTCAGATTCGGTCGAATAAGACCTTGTTTGACCAAGTGACTAAACATCATCCATTTTATGAAATATTTTTCTAAATAGTAAATAGTGTTTTTTTTTAAAAAAAAAAAAAAAGATATTGAAAAATAGACAAATGACCCCAAATCTATTATCTAATTTTTAACTACATACTTATATTTTATGAAAATCTTATTAACTCCTTAAACTATATTAAAATGTTATGAATAGACCCTAAAACTAGACATTCACATTATTAACATGCAGTGATAAACAAGCGTTTAGGTATGTATAATGATTTTTATATTTATAGTTCATCCTTTAATTTTTACTAGTATAGTTCCCGTGTGATGCGCGGGACTTTTAGGGGGAAAATATTATTTATGTTAATTCATGTTAATTTGTATTTCATGAATATTCATAAAAAGATGGACAAAAAATTATTTTTATATTTAAAAATGTCGTAAGATTATGCAATAAGATTCAAACTTTGTTGATGAATTCATATAATTTTCTTCAATAAATGATTTTGTAAACTATTCATTAATTCTAGACTAAGATTATCAAGTAAAACTACAACAGATTCCAATCTAAAAATAATACACCATTAAACACAAAGATAAAATGCTCACTCAATTATTTCTAGAAAGCGCATTACTTACGTATCTAATAAAAAAGGTATAATTTTAATTTTATATTGAACCTCCACTTAATTACCATTTGTCATATCTTAATTGTAAGTGTAATAGCAATTACATTTTCCTTTTCTTTTGCTTTTTCAATAAAATTTTGAGTTTATCTTCTAATTTTCTTAACACCCATTTCTAGAAGTAGAGATGATAATGGTATTCTAGTAGGTAGTTAGGATATTGGGTGCTATTTAGTATATTGTTTTTGCTTATTAGTGGTAAAATACATTGGTTAAAAAATGAATTTAAAATCAAATTTTATCTTTTGTCATTGTAATATTTTTTTTAAAAAAAATAATCTACTTCCGGGTACTAATAATTCATATTCTTCTATATTTATAAAAGTGAATGTTTTATTTTTTTAAGAAAAACTTTTTCTAATATTAGTTTTGCTCCTTAATTATAGCACGTCATCTAATACTATAGTATTTCTATATAAATCATATTTTTTTAATTAATAACTTGCCAGTTGCCACTTGCGTATCTCAAATTCCAAAAAGACACCGTTTGTGTTTTAATTCTTTTAAAAAGTGTTTGCAATAAGTAAATTGTATTTGATTAATTTTTTTAAGAAAGTGTTTTTGAATGTAAAAGTACAAAAAATAATAAATATCAAACATGTTTATTATTAAAATTATTGTATAGAGAGAAATTATTTTAAATATTTATGATGAAAAAAATAATTAAAATTTATATTTTTATCTTGATTAAAATTTTCAATTAGATAAATCAAGAAAAATATTAAATAGTGCTATAATATTAACATGATGATCTAAATGTATTTAAAAGAAAAAAAAATGATATGAAATGCATTATTTTAAAGATAAAAAGAAAAAGAGTTGACATAGGTGGTAATCAAACATGTTATTTTATAATTAAAAAAATTAATTAATTAATTAAGCGAACATATATTTAGTAATATGTATTTATGATAGAGATATTTTTTTTCTTGAAAAAGATAATATTTTGCTTCTGCTCCTGTTTCTGTTTCTTTTAAGCAGTTGAATTTTTTTGGTTTCTTTCCAATTGTAGAAAATATGTTGACTACATATATACCTATGCTAGCAGACCCAATATGTATTTTTTTGTCTCAATTTATATGATATCAATAGAATTTGAAGAGTCAATCAAATTTTATAATGATTTAGATATTTTAAGTTGTTCATCATTGTGATTTATAATATATTTTAGGGATAAGACACAAGTACCCCTAGACTATGACCCAAATCTCAGAGACACACTTTAACTAAACTAAGGTCCTACTATCCCTGAACTCATTTTTTTAATTTTATAAACCTTTTGACTTACGTGGCACACTCCGTGACTCTACGTAGTTGAGGCGTGTGAGAGATGTTTGGATGTCACGTAAGCCAAAAAGGTGTACAAAATTACAAACAAACAAAAAAAGGTTAATAGGACATTAGTTTAGTTAAGGTGTATCTTTGAAATTTCGATCGTAGTCTAGGGGGGGACAGGCGGTGCTTGTGCCATCTCTATATTTTACATAATTTTTAGTAACATATATTACTCTCTCCGTCTCAATTCATGTGGCACTGATAGAATTTCAAAAGTCAGTCAAATTTTTTATATGTCTTTTGAATTTGTAAGTTATTCAATAATTATTGTGATTTATATAACTTTTGACGTTATTTTCAAATAATACATGTTACTTTTTCTATACCAATATTTGTGGCACTCATAGAATTTTGAGAGTCAATCGAATATTATTATGTTTATTAAATATCATAAGTTGTTAATTATTGTGATTCATAATACTTTTTACGTAATTTTTAAATAATATATATTACTCCCTTTATCCCAATTTATGTGGCGCATATAAAATTTCAAGAGCAAGTAGGTTTTTTTATAGGTTTTTAAATATTTCAACATGTTAATATGGGATTTACAATACTTTTTATATCATTTCCAAATAATACATGTTACTTTCTCTATTTCATTTTATGTGGCATCAATAGAATTTCAAGAGTCAACCAAATTATTTATCTCTTTAAAACATTTTAAATTATTTATTATTGTAATTTATTTACGCAAATTTTAAATATATAAAAAGCTAGAAGAAAAAAAAAAGACAACATTAAAACAAAAGAACAACAAATAAAATTATTGAACTACCCTTGATTGCAGATGATTAGACGCCTAGAAACAACAATAAAATGGTCGCCATGACAACAAGAGAGTGGGTCCATCATGACAAATAGTATGTGACAATGTGTTAGAGATTGTTTGGATTGACTTAAAAATTGATTAAATTTATTTTTAAGTCAGTTTTTGACTTTTGAAGTGTTTGGCAAATACAAAAATAACTTAAAATAAGTCAAAAATGACTTTAAATAAGTTAGGAAGTGTTTGATGAGGTTAAAAATAACTTAAAATAAATTTAAAATGACTTAAAATAAGTTAGGAAGTGTTTGACAAGGTTAGAAATAACTTAAAATAAATTTAAAATGACTTAAAATAGATTAAAAATAAGTAGGTTTGATCAACTTTTAAGTAGGTTTGACCAACTTTTAAGTCAATCCAAACACCCACTTAATCGCCAATCCAATACGAACTCACTAAGCCATTAAAGGTAACAGTTAAAACAACATTTCAGTAAATAACCTAAGATTTATAACAAAGACCATTATCAAAAGAAATTCGCGAAAATAATCTCCTTAGAATCTGAAAGTTATGTACCAAAATATCTATATATTTTAGAATATGGGGGTTGCAATCCCAAAATAAAAGAAAACTGAACAATGGACTAGAGATAGACGAATCCATGACACTTCGGAAGAAGCAGTTCACCCTTAGATCCAAAAAGTGTGGGACTCACAACTAAGGTCACGCATGACCGCTAGAATATGTTGTGTACTCAACAAAAGAAGAGCTAGTGCAAATATCAATACACAAAATCAGCAGTGTATTGATAGAATCATCGGCTAACTCCAAGTATACAAAATATGAATAAGTAACTAAACCTTAGTAAAACAAGACAACATATACATATATCACCAAAATCAGTAAACATAAACATGACTTTTGGTCCTCACATGACATAACAACCACAACAAACATATCCAACATCATTACAATAAATAAATCTGGTTCACTCATAGGACCAACACACAAACAAACAATCAACGTGTATCAGGCGTGTACCTGAGCCAACTGATAAAAAATATGTATCATGTGTGGTATCCGAGCCAGTCAAATATTCCCTACCAGACGTGGTACCTAAGCCAACAAATAATATGTGTTAAGCGTGGTACTTGAACCAACCTATAATATAATATTGTAACATCTCACTAATTGAAAGAACTAGAAAGAGTTAGAATTGGAAATAGTCATTTTAGGAAAGAACGAAAAATTTGGAAATTGACGAGAGGGAATTGCTCAGATGGTAAGCACCCCTCACTTCCAACCTTAAGGTTGCAAGTTCGAGTCACCAAGGGAGCAAAAGGGGTGGGAGCTCCTAGGGAGGGGAAAGAAAGAAAAAAAAAGAAAAATCTGGAAATTTGTTATGTTAAGTTTGGATTTTTGGTCAACTTCAAACGACCATAACTCCTAGATCAGGATGAGTTAGATGTGCTTCCAGATACCGTAGGAAAGATCTTGGAATTATCTTTCCAACACCACTGAGTTTGCACAATTCCGAGTTCGTATGAGTGAGATATGCCCATTGAAAGTTGGGTTGTTCTAATAAGGAAAGTGTAATCCGGATTTTGGAAGGGTAGTTTGGTTTACCAAATTACTTTATTTCGTTTTTTAGGAGTTTAATTGGGGTCTAAATTGAACTTGGTCAGTTTAAGCTTTTGAAAACTAAGTTAGGGTTTTGAGAGAAGAGAAAAGAAGAGGAGAAAAGAGGAGAAGGAGCAATAATCGTCAAGTTCTTCAAGAATCGCTTGTGGCTTTTGTCAAGGGGTGATCCCTACAAGGTATGTGAGACTTTCATAGTGTTGGGTTCATTCACCCACGCGTCAATCGTGTTTAGTTCAGCGAAATTCGTCCTAAAAAAGGGTTGAAAGTTTGATGTTCTTAATATGTGTTCATGAATTTGTTTTCATTCTTGAATTGGGCTGAATTGAGGAGTTCTTGAGATTATAGCATTGAATTTTAGAGTTGTTTTAAGTTAGGTTCTTAGGTACATTTACTGGGTATCTGAATCTAAAGAGAATTTGGAAAAAAGAATCGAGTTTAGGCGAATTGGGGCTGGAAAATGAAAAAGGAAAAAGTCTGGCAAATCTAATGCCCAAGTCCGCATCGCGGGCCTGCCCCCCAGTTTTGCAGAATTCTTCTTCGTGTCGCGGAGCGGTCACGGACCGTTCTACCTCAAAAATTATTTTCGCGACCAAATATTTAAATACATTTCTGTGTCACGGACTGGTTTCCAGACAGTGATTTCTTAATCGTTTCTCATGTATAACTATCTAAAAACACTCCTAAACATCATGAGATCCTTCCTATCACAAATCACAATCCTTGAATCCATAATTCAATTCAAGTAAAGTTAAGAGTCAAGTCAAGAGAAGTTAAGAGTCAAATCAAGAGGTTGAGAGTTAAGTCAAGAGAAGTTCATAAAGTATTTCAAAAGTCTTTCACAAATGTTTTAACTTTGTTTTAAGACTTAAGCTTTGAGTTGAGGAAAGAGTAAGAGAAAAGTTCATTTCTTCAAAGATTATACGAGAACTAAGTATTCCCAAGAGTTAAAAATGTTTTCACATTTGAGCAAGAAGGAAAACACCAATTCCAAGAGAGCTTTTAAGCTAAGTTTTGAGTAATTATCTCAAACCAAAGAAAAAAGTTTTGTTTTAAAAACATATGAGCTAAGTATATTTTGGGAGTAGTATTGAACACCAATATGGGGATGCGAGTTCATAATAACTCAAGTCTCCATAAACCATGTAGCCATCATGGGTAGTAAAGGGTCATACTTTTTAGATGATTCCTTAAGTGTTTTTTAGTATAGATTAGTGGATCCACTTAGTTAAGGCGTTCTATATGATGGCAAAGTATAGGACAGTTCTGGCAGCGTGGGCAAGACTTTGTATCACTACTTAGGCACATAGTGGTGGTTGTCGATTAGAGAAACTCTCACAATATTACATTACTTTATTATATGATTAAGTTGAGTTGTTATTGTATTTTCTTTAACAAACTGAGTTGCTTTCTACTGTTTTAAAAAGCCTTCTATATATTGCATGTGTATTATTGCTTTATATTGAGTTAAGTTATTTGTGAGTTGAGTAAAGCCAAGGTAAATGTTTCTTTCAGATTCCTTTCAAGTTTATGTTATGTTTAGTATTCCCCTCGCATACTCGTATATTCAATGTACTGATGCCATTTGGCCAGCATCATTTTATGATGCAAACACAAGTAATCAAGATCAACATCCAGGGCCCCGTTGATCCAGTTGAGCACTCAGAGTCAGTTGGTGAGTCTCCTTGCTTTCCGGAGGACTCCTTTTATTTTGCTTTCTAGTATTTCAGTTATTAGGATGATCGGGGGTCTTGTACTGACATCCTTTCTTGTTTTAGAGACTTCATAGACAATTAGTAGTTCAGTTGTCTTTACATTATTATTTCATATGTTAAGACTTGAGTTGTCATTTTGGCCAAGTTAAATGTTTGACTTTTAAACGTTCTAAGTTATTTTATTAAACAATTGAGTAGAAGTGCATTTGATCATTGTAATAATGCTTTAGAGTATTCCGCTGAGTGAGTAAGCCATTCCAAGGGTTCGCTTGGGGCCAGCAATGGTTCTCGAGTACCAGCCACGTCCGGGGTGTAGGCTTGAGGCGTGACAAATGTGTACCAGGCATGGTACCGAATCAACCAATAAACACAAACATCACACGATCACACCTACATTGAATACAACCACATTTGCAAGACTACACGTAGTTAAGACATATTCATGGCATGAGATCGACAACAATATATGTATCAATGCAAATTAATTATTCCTTTATTCCATGAACACGTATTGTACAAGTATTGCTAATGGAACGGTCAACATGTACCCATAACGTAAATTGAAAAGCAACTCAATCATCATCAACCTTGAATCAAGTATGAACGCCTTATTAAAGTTAAGCCTTTCCTTTGTTATGAAACTTAGTTTGTTTTTTATTTATACACACCAATACAACACAAAATGACCTAAATAATTCTCAATTATTTCGTAATCTCAAACCCCATGCCAGTCTCATGATCATTCTCACCAATCCAGGACTTTTCCATCCTTAATTCACTTGAAACTGTCTATGTTATGGTTACATTAGCGAATTACAAATATTTAATCATGAACAACATTTTATACCAATTTTAAGGGCTTCTACATTCAAACTTGCCAAAGTGAAAGGAGGGGTATTCTTGAATCAAAAATAAAGATTAAGGGGTCGTTTGGTAGAAAAATAAATAATGCAATGATTAGTAGTGCAGGGATTAGTAGTACAGTGATTAGTAGGGCAGGGTGTATTTTTTATCAAGCATTTGGTTCATTGCTTCTGACCTCATCTTGTGTTTGGATTAAAACTCTACAAAAAACTTTTTTCCAATTATACCCGCATGATTATGAGATTTTCTATTTTATGTAATCGGTCAAGGTAGATAATTGCCGGACAATATTATATTTTTATGGCCTTCTAAGTAGCTAGGAGAAAAATAATTTTGTTGTCATGTTTGCTATTTTCTCACTTGAATTATTTGAGGGTAAAAGATAGTTATCTCAATAAATTAATCACTTAAAAACGTTAATTTTCTATTTATAATAGATAGATCATCTAATTTAAAATTGAAAAGATGGTAAATAATAGTAAAATTGAATGAATCATCTATATTTACATATAAAAATTGCAAGTTGTAGTTTGAATATGTATGCAATTTATAAATTGTTCAAAATACAAACAATTACAAACCACATATAAACCAACAAATAATATATTCAATTAAGATCACAAACGTCATGTGGTGATGTATTTGCCTTTTCAATTAATAAATGTTAAACAACTCACATTTTAAATATTGTATTGATATTTATTGCAATTATTTATTAACAAACAACTCTCTCTAAATAATAAAATTTGTAAGCTAATATATTTAAATAAATTTACTAGTACAAATATGAAACATAAAATCAATAAAATAAAAAAATGATTTGAGGGATATTTTTGTCTTTACATAGATAATCCCATGGTATTAAATCCAATGTATTACTAATATCACCACATGGAAGGTATTAGTAATACCTCCTATAATACCATGTAGGGTGTATAACTAATCCATGGATTAGTTATACTTAGGCCCAAAAATTCTACCAAACATAGTATTAAATAATATCATACATAATACATGAACCATTTCTCCTAATACCTCCTACCAAACGACCCCTAAGTGTATTTTAAGACCAAATGGGGAAATAAGGGTATTTTTGAATCATTTTCAATAGGATAGAGGTGTTCTTGAGCCAAAAAATAAGTTGAGGATATTTTTAGATCAGAAGGTGATTTATGATATTTATGAGCCTTTTTTCATAATTGAAGGATATTTACTTCCACTTTTATACTCCCTATGTCCCTAATTACTTGTCTACTTTTCCTTTTTTAGTTGTTTCTAATTACTTGTCCATTTTGACAAATCAAGAAAGGACAAAAAAAAATTTCTCCATTATACCCTCAATTTATTACTTTGAAAAATATTGAAATCTTAAGTTTTCAATTCATCTACTTCATAATTAATGGGGGTAAAATGGTAAACTCACTATATTAATTATTGTTTTCTTAATAAGTGTGTCAATTTAAAAGTGGACAAGTAATTAGGAATAGAGGAAGTATTAGTTAAATGAATATTAAAATAAAAAAATTCTTCAATAATAATGTACTTTTACTTAGAAAAAAAAAGTGTTTAAAAAGAAAATAATGCAGTAATATATTTATTAGGACAAAGACTTTTTTGGGACAAAACACCCATTTTTAGACATTTTAATTTCATTTCACAAAGATTTTTGTCCCTAAAAAATATACTCCCTGTCCAATTTACGTGGCACTGGTTTGGAACTCAAAATCCAAAAAGTCGCACTGGTTTGGAACTCAAAATCCAAAAAGTCCCATTGGGGAGGGAGTATGAAAACTTTGATAAATACGATCCTGTCTTGGCATCTAGCCATTGGTTTGGTAAGCTGCTAATAATTTTTGTATTGAAAGGTATTAACCAATCCACAACATTCTTGGCTCTGCTCAAATTTCATTTGAGGAAAAAAAAAATGGTGATGTGGGTATTTGGATATGGATCTCTAATTTGGAAGCCTGACTTTAGCTACGATGATCGTCTTGCCGGTTTTGTCAAAGGCTATCGTCGTGTCTTTTATCAAGGTAAAGGCTTCTATTTTTGACTCTGATTTGTATGTACATTGAATGGTTGTATATGTTACTATGTCATATGATTCTTTCTGATAGTCGAGCTGAAAGAATTAATCTTTGAGAACTATATGACAATGTTTTGGATTTTAACTATGATATATAGTTGGTAATTTAGTGGAGAGTTAATAAACGTATAAATATGTGTTATGTAGGCAGTACTGATCACAGAGGGACACCAGAATTCCCAGGTAGAACAGTGACACTGGAGACTGCTGAAGGAGAAATTTGTGTGAGTTTTTTTTTTCTTCTTACATTAACCCATATCATGTTTGTCTTTACTTGTCAATGTATTGACTACCTTGTTCGTCTCTTTTTCTGCTATATCCCAACTTATCCATGTGGCTCAATTCTTAAATGTAACTGGTTGCCAAGTTTATGAGGCTGAAAGAGTCCAAGAGAATGGAAAAATAAATATACTATGAAGAAATGTCACAAAAAAGTTTAAATATAATAACTTTTTTGTAGTGACACTAAAGATTAGCATGTTGCCATAGCATCTCCAGTACATCATTTCTTTTCCAATCTGCTTTGAATTGCTTTTTCTTGAGATGAATCGGGGAAACAACCTCTCTACCTCCCAAGGTAGGGGTAAGGTTTGTGTACTCTCTACCCTCCCCACCCCAACTTGTGCAATTACATTGGGTATGTTAATGTTGTTGTTGTTGTACTAAAGATTAACATGAAATTGCCTTCTTGTTGCCTGTGTATGATCTTCTCTTTTTCTCCTATTAATTTGTGCTGATTTTCATTTCCTTAATCTGAAATGCTTCAAGAAGGTGATTTTTTTCTTTTTAGCAGTTTCACCCTGCTGTTCTAATATTCTTCAGGAAGCTGTAGAATAGAAATAGAGTAAGATCATCTAATTTTCCTTCCAAAGAAAAGAAAAAGGTGTTTGATATGACAGGTGAACTCAATGGATTTGATTCGTTCCATAACTATTGATCTAGAAGCACTTGTGTATGTTAAGAAGGGAGAAAATTAGACAGTTAAATCAATTGAAGCCTTGATTACCACCTGTCAAGTTCCCCGATTGATCCCACTATAGAGTTGGGCGATCTTGATGCTTTCCAAAATATTGAAGTTCCTCATAAATATGTTTTTTATTAAAATTAATCAAATAAAGTGATGCGTTCACTTATATTCCAAATGTCTATACGAAAAGGAAATTGAAAATGGTGAATAGATTATCATATATATGGATCCTAGTTTCTCTTGAAGATACTTCCTTGTTTAATGTTTCCTTTGTTGTCTGTTCCAATCTAAACAAGAGATATATATTAAAATCATCCTTCATTTTTTTCTTCATGTATGTTGTCTTCTTTTATCTGAGTAAGATTGTTCAAGCAAATCTAATACCTCCAACCTTGTCTGTACATTTGCTAAAGGGATTAGTAGAAGTTATATAACAGAACTGTACATTAAGTCCTTGTGGGCGAGCTTTCTCAAAGTATTCTGCATAGTAGAGATACCTGGAAACTAAATAAGAGTGTTTCAAGCTGGTGCGCTTCCTAGTTCCTTCAAGTGTATAATAAGGCAGATCATGCTTTTTAAAGAGGGCAAGAAGAATTTATCTGTTACTTTGTCTTGAAGGAAGAAAGAACTTCGTAAGATGTTGATTTTGGTTATTGGTGCCATTGGACTATGCATGGTTCTTCTCACTACTGGATGCCTAATATGTTTGTGGAGTACTGCTAGAGATTCGGTATAGGCTGCCTTTGTCTCACTGGATGCTTCCTTAGGAGCTATTGGCTGGCTGCTTAGTCTAGGTTAGGATGCTAATATGAGGAACCTTCTTTTATATGCCTTTCAGTTGTCCTAAAAAATGAAAAACACTTTCATTCTTCTAGGTTGTTGTATGGATTCACAGGTGATGATGCACACCGTTTCCTTCTATATGCACTTCTTCTGATTCTATACAATTCCTTTGTTACAGTTGGTCCTAATGCACTAGGTATTAATGTGATTCAATGGCTGATATCGTTACGTTAAATCACTATTATATAAGTCCAAAACAATGTCTGATTGATGCAAAGGAAAATAGTGTCTTATTTAATGGCCGTCTGTTCTTTTCTTTTGTATTCCTGTTATTCAAAAAGTCTGATTGATGCAAGGGGATACAAAAAGGAAAGAGTATGAAGTTTTTTTACTCTGAAAGAAGATAATAAAGCTATCCTTCTTCGTGTCTCTTTCCTTCCCTCTCCTCTTGTGTATCCAATCAAAGCACGGTGTATCCATTTCTCATTGCTTTCTTAGACGATCAACTTAGTAGTGAAGTCTCTGATTAACCAGTGCTATGCACAATCTGCAGCATATTCTTTGCAGCAACAACGTATCTCCTCAATGAGAAAAAGGAACAAAGAGGCTTGTGAATGCTATTTTATGTAATGAGATTTATCTGCTTATGTGTGACCAATTCCCAATAGTTGAAATTGATGACTCTTTACACTTACAGTGGGGTATGGCCTACAAGATAACAAAGGAGGAAGATCAAGAAGTTGCACTGACAGTAGGTTTTTCTTTTATACGTGTTCTTTTATCTTATCCTTTCTCCATATGAAAGATTGTAAACTATATGTTATTTTTATGCTTGTGTTTACCATATGCGAGAATTCAAAATTTGTGCTATTGTGAGATACACATTTGAGGCACATTCCATTCTTACTATTTGAAAGTAATGAAGTGTTATCTTGCTGTCTTAAAATCTATTGACTTTATGCACTGAAGAGTCGAGGAGACATCTGCTTTGTTTATTAGCTTGATAGAGTAAGTTACAGCTTTAAGGAGGTAAAATGAGGTCTAATTTATAATTTTTTGGGAACAGGCTGATTGAAAGAAATAGTAAAGTTAGTTAAACCATATAAATTTTTTGAGCTATCCCCAGTTCACAAACAAGGGGAAATTAGTGGTCGATGCTCATTGGAATCTCACATGTGCTCCAAAAATGAGCAACAGCAGTATTCCATGCTTTATCTCTTATATGTATTTTATCCATTAAAAAAGTGCTAATATACCTCAAAGCTGGAAATGAAACATTAAGCTCAAAGGTGTCTTACTAGCCATGCAACTCTAATTGAACGAGGAAACCATTCAGTTGCCAGGCAGTGAGGCATGCATCAATAACAAAATGCATAATCACTGGTTCTTTTTTACTAAACTAAATGCCAGGAAGCGGAATCTCTGATGTTGCCTTAGAAAGTCATATTAAAGTAGTTGGTTGTAATTTGTCAGCCCTTATGCTATGAAAGAGAAGTTGAGCGACTTGACTAGCCAGTGGCCTCTTAAAAATAGTATTTTCTTGAGAGAATTCCTAAAAGGGATTGTAGAACTTCTGGAATTCGCTTTGTGTGTAATTGAATTTCCGAAGGAAATCTAGAACTTTAATTATTTAGATTTGGGTAACAAATATCAAATAAATGCTCATGTTCACTTAGATGAATTGGAAAACTGCATCCCAACTTGAATCCAAAAGATTTGGCTCCCCTATAAATTATTATTCTAAGCTTTTTTTCTCTTTTTTTCTTTATTCTTTGCCTTCTTTCTGTTTGGTTATGTTTGTTGATATTTTGAATTCCTTAAGCAGTTTGATTTTGAAATATGTAGTAAATGCTATGATTTACATCTTTTGATCAAATCCATTATTAGTTTGCTCTTGCTCCACATTCACAGATTTCCTCTGCAGCATTCTTCTAGGATATACCATATGTTTACTTTGACAGCAGAGGTCTACCATAGATATCTGTGTTTTTGCATTCTCTTTCTGTGTTTGACTGCCGTAGTTTTCTGGTTCCACCAATTTCTGTATGAGTTTCACAATTTACTGGTTCCAGTCTTCCAAATATTAATCGAGCTTCTATCTTTCACTTGTATGACAGTGCTTTTTTTGTTTGTCTGGTTACAATTCTATTATAATGGCATTCATGTGGCCTAAATCACATCATTGAATGACTCTATTTTGTTAATGTATATTCTTTTCATGTTTCCTCCATCTAGTACCTTGAAGTCAGGGAAAAACAATATGACCAGAAGGCTTATGTAGATCTTTTCACTGTAAGTCATACTGAGTTAACTTTTAACCAAAAGAACGTGCTTGTTGAATTATCATAGTTTGCTCTGTGCTAATTGGTTCATTAACAAATCAACTTACATCCAGGAGCCTTCAGCATCATCACCAGCTATTTCTGGTGTATTAGTGTAAGTTACAAAATTGACACACTACATAATTTCTACTCAGTTTTTTCTTGATTCATCATGCAAAACTACTGTTTGACTATTCAGATACATAGGTTCTCCAGACAAGAAGCTTAACGAGAACTACCTGGGACCTGCATCAGTTGAAGAAATTGCTAGGTGTGTGTCATATTTCAATGGTTTTTTAAAAAAATTCGCACTACAATCTATATTGACAAGCCCATGTCAGAATTTCTGTTAGAAATAGGAAATACATTATAGTGACCAATGATCTTGACTTTGATCCTAGGTAAACAAAGCTGAGATTCTTAGAATTCCACATTGATAAAGTGCTGTGTTGTAGCCTTTCTTATATGATTTTTGGAAACTCCTTACGGCATGGGCTAGGCTTTTGGATTATGCCCAGGATTTTTTATATGATTTTGGAAAATCCTTATGGCATGAGCTAGCCTTTTGGATTAAGCTCAAGATCCATTTTCTTAACATGATATCATAGCCACTCTGTGTACAACCTTAGGTGATGGTTGGACAGCTCGTAGCGAGGATGTTGAGTTCCTAGAAGGAGGATGTATGTAATATGCTAAGTAATCCACATCGACAAATACAAGAGAAATATTGGGTATGTAAGGAAGTGGGCCTAAGATTTGACGTGCTTTAAAGCCGTGAAGGTCTAGGTTCAAGAGGACAATATCACTAGTGGATGAGCTGTGACAATATGATATCAGAGCCAAACTCATCTCATCCTTCATGTTGGGCTACTCAATATTGTTCCCCTTGTTATACCACTTCACACTCCAAATGTCCTGTCCTGGGTGTGCAGATGGTGTTACATAACACATATGTTAAGTATATGAAATGTATTTTTCTTATATGTTCTTGGACAATCCTCATCACTTGAGTATTGGGTTTAATTAGGATTTAGACCCAAGGTCCATTTCATCATTTGAGTACGTGGGTTTAATTAGGATTTAGACACAAGATCCATTTTTCTAACGATTATTTTCTAACAATAGACCCTTGTGGTCTGGCCCTTCCCAGGACCCCACACATAGCGGAAGCTTAGTGCACCGGACTGCCCAAATTTATTATTGTTTAATCCAAGAACATAAATATTTCTCCCTTGACTGAATACACTTGTTACACATGAGAAATGTATTTGAACATTTTCTGTCGATTTCAATGATGTGGATACGTCTCTTGGTGTGAGTGGGTACTTTTAAGCATCAAAACTGTAAAATTATAAGTTTAACTTCCAATAGTGAATAGAAGTTCTTTTTACAAAATCATCTTGACTGCAACAACAGGTAACTGTCTTGACCTGCCTTATGCTCTTTGTGATTCTAATTTCATCTAAAGGGAGCTTTTTAGAATTTGACTTTTGTAATAGGCATTATAGTTTGGCAACTTTTAATGTATATTTGAATTGTGCAGTCAAATTGCTCATGCAGAAGGCCCCTCAGGACCCAATAGAGATTACCTTTTCCAACTTGAAAAAGCCCTTGGCCTCTTAGGTAACTTCTTAAGCCTAAAAAAGTTGTCGTTTCCTACTTCATTTCGTGCTTTAGATTTATCACTCTTTACATTGTTGGCCAATATTGCCGTATTCATTTGAACTAGGATGTGAAGATAAACATGTCAGCGACATAGCAAAGGAAGTCAGGCGCATTCTTTCAGAAGACGAGGTAACCATCTCATGATTTTGCAGACACACCTGGGGAGCATTTATCTGATAAGCAGACACTTGAACAGTGCATGATACAGGGGGAAAGCAATTGCTTCAGATTTATTGCATTCAAGGAAAATAATACACACACTAATGACTTTCATGTTTTGTCTGCTCAACCTTTCAATAATATACTTGAACTGTCATACAAATGGAAAGATGATTGAGTTAATAATACCTTGTCATGACATAGAATTGTTCTTAAAGCACCACTTATATACTTCCTACTGAGCATATGATCAAATTTCCTTTTTGTATTACTACAAAAATTACTCTGCCTACTTTTGCTTTTTTTTTAATATTTGCAAAGTGCACGTTTCTATTTCCACAGAAATCCAATACGTAAAATCATTCACTAAAATGAGTAGTATGTCAATAGTAATGCATAAGTAATACAACGTATGATAATTGATGAGAAGGTAAGTTAATTAGGTATAAAATTAATAGGATGTTTGATTTGTAATTTAAAGTTCTAGATAACTAATACATGTATAAATTATGAGAAAATTTATATATTATTTTATACAAAATATGTTGGATAACTAAATACTCCATCTCAATTTGTGTGACATGATTTGACCAAATTAAGCCATTATTTAAAGTAATTCACCAAAGTAGTATCTTTTTCTAATTTTACAAAACTAGTATAGATGTATTCCACAGTAACATTTTAGGGTGTATTTTATTTTGAGTAAATGGTCTAAAACCCCCCCAACCTATACCCGAAATCCCAACTACACACTCCAACTTCACGGGTGTCCTATTACCCCCCTAAACTTCATATTTCCCTATTTTCTATACACTTAAACGCTGAGTTGGCAAAGAGAGTGTATACACTCTCTTTGAGAGAGTGAGCAGCAAAAATAAATATTACTAAAATTTTATTTTTAATTATTTTCATAAACATATGTAGTTTTAATTTTTTTTTCTTATTTATTTTCTTTCTTCCCCAAAACAATATGGACCTCCACCATTCACCAACCTTAAGCAGCCATCGTCAGCCATCGTTGCAATCGGATTCACCATTATTAATTTCAAGCTCTCATGTAAAATACTTGCAAAATCAATTAAATCCACTACAAATAAAATGTCAACCATCTTCAATCACCCCAAAAGAGTTCAAATCGGATTTGAGAAAAATCAATTTGGGTTCAAATCGGATTTGTGATGGTTTTGATAAATCGGATTTGAGAAAAATCAATTTGGGTTCAAATCAGATTTGTGATGGTTTTGATGGTGGCTTGAATATTTCTTTTTCGAAGCTTTTTCTTAGGAAGAGATGGTAAAGAGATTTTGAATAGGTGAAGAATGTAATGGTAAAGGCGGGGGAGATCATAAAGGCAGAGGTGGAGGTGGGTGGAAGAGGGGTGAGGGGAATACCCCAATGCATTTACCAATGTTTTCCCCAAATCAATATCTATAAAACTTAGGGTTGAAAAAATGGTTAAAGAAGAAAGGAAGAAGATGAAGGAGAGAAAAAACTGAAAAAATAATAATTAATTAATTAAATACACGTGTCAGGTGCGTGTGTTTCACTACAAGATACATATGTGGTTGTGACGTTTTAAGTGTATAGAAAATAGGGAAATATGAAGTTTAGGGGGGTAATAGGACACCCGTGAAGTTGGAGTGTGTAGTTGGGATTTCGGGTATAGGTTGGGGGGGTTTTAGACTATTTTCTCTTTTATTTTTAAAAATTTCAGTTGTGTGTTGACGGCGTTAAGTTGAGAAACGTTATTGTGAGTAACGTTTTATAATACGTTACTTTGAGTCACGTTTTACTCCTAAAAAGTTGCTCACGGTAACGCTTCTTAAGAATTCAATCCTACAAATTTAAAAAATCGAATCCTGCAAATATAGTTATAGAACGTTACTGAGAGTAACGTTTTACATTAAAAATGTGATTGTATGTTTGGACACATCTAATAATATACCTATAAATTTCAATTGATTGGACCTATTGTCTACATTTTTTTCTTTGATAAGTCATTGCTATTGAAGTCTACCTAGTCTATATATATATATATATATATATATATATATTATGTCGTTCATATGTGAAAAAATGTATCCTGCATTAGCTCAAAGTGCATTAAAATTAGTTACTAGTATTCCACGAATCACGCCATTTGTGTTTATTTAGTGGATGTGGAAATTGGCTTTGTTTAGAAACAACACATATGTTATATATGGTCGTTGATATTTTTTTTGTCTTTATATTTTTGTTGTTTGGAGGGAGTTGATCAGTTGGTTGCTATTTGACACTCTTAATCATAGAACACAATTTTTTCTCTCGATCGAACTACTTTGATATGCTTTTACTTGAGCCGAGAGTCTATTAGAAACAACCAACTCTCTACCTCCCAGGGAAGGGGTAAGATTTGCGTAGTGCGTAACACTCTCAGTTCACAGCTCATAGAGTCTAATTTCTCCATTGTCAAGGACACCAACATTTCCAAGCTTGATCATTGGCAAATGCCTTAACAATTAATCCAATCCTGTAGCCATTCAACAAACTCTGGTCTGAAGCAAAAACGCCTTTGAGATGATTGTTCGAAAATTGAAATATCTCCTAGAGACTTGCTTCCTTGGCACTTGCTCAAATTAAGGGTGTGTTTGGTACAAAAGGAAAATGTTTTCCTCGAAAACAAGTAGATTTTTGACTTATTTTCTCATGTTTGGTTGGTGAGTAGAAAATATTTTCCGGAAAAGATTTTGTGTTTGATTTATGAATGAAAAACATTTTTGAGAAATATCTTTTATTTTTAAGAGTAGAAATAATATTTGAAATTGAAAATATTTTTTTAAAAAAACTTAATTTTTTTCTCGTGTGGGGGTGGGGATCGAGGGTAGGGTGAAAATAAAAATATGTAGTAAAAAATATTTTTAAAAAACAAACTTAAATTTTTTGGCGGGGTGGGGGGTGGATCGAGGGTAGGGGATGAAAAGATGAAATTTTGATGTTAAAAATATTTTTTAAAAACAAATTTAATTTTTTTGGGGGGTGGGGGGGTCGAGGGTAGGGGTGAAAAAATGAAATTTTGAAGTTGAAAATATTTTTAAAAACAAACTTAATTTTTTTTGGGGTGGGGGGGGGGGTGGGGGGGTGGGGAGGGTTGAGTGTAGGGGTGAAAAAATAAAAATTTGAAGTAGAAAATATTTTTTAAAAACAAATTTAACTTTCTTTTTGAAGGGGGTGGGAGGCTGATGGGTGGCGAGGGTAGGGTGTAAAAAAATAAAAAATTGAAAATTAGAAATATCTTTTAAAAATCAACTTTTAATATTTATTTACTTTTTTTTTTGGGGGGGGGTTGGTGGTGGTGGTGGTAGGGGGCTTGGGTAGGGGTAAGGGTGGGTTAAAAACATTTTTAAAAAACAAGTTTTAAATTTATTTTATTTTATTTATTTATTTTTTTTTGGGGGGGGGGGGGTGGCTGGTTTGAGGGTAGAGACAAAATAAATTGATTTTTTCAACAAAAAAAGTTGTAATTTGAATTTGGAAGTGAGTTTTGGAAAATGTTTTCCTTAAGTTTTGAAGGGAAGTCATTTTCCTTAAATTTGAGGAAAATGAGTTGATATGGAAAACATTTTCCAAAACATTTAACCCAACCAAACATGAGAAAATTTGAAAACACCTTCATACCAAACACACCCTTAGTTTACTCACCTTATCCAAGTTTACTCAATCAAATCTAGGCCTTATTCTAAATTTGCATGATTTGATGGCCTATGATTGGATTCTTAAGAAATGTTACCTCCTAAAACGTGACTAAAAGTAATGTATTATAAGCTTAAAAATAAAATATACCCTAAAATGTTTCTGTAAAATACATTTATATTGATTTTGTAAAATTTTTAGATAAAAACGTATTATTTTGATGAATTGCTTTAAATAATGACTTAATTTGATAAAAAAAAATCCAATATATTAGAAATTTGAAAAGACTTTGCAATATTTCAAAACTACTCTTAAGAAAAATTAATTTTTAAATAAAAAAGTACACCTTTGTGCACTCTTACCACATAAGTAGAACCTTACATAAGTAGAATGTTTATAGTGTTATTAAATGTTTATCAAATAAGAAAATATGTTATTCTTTTAGAACTAATGAAAAAGTACATAAATAATTAATACCTTACTCGCATAATACTAGCTAGCTACCACACGGCCACTAACAGTCAAGTAATCAGGTTCTTCACCAATGAACTTAGAAAGGACAATATTGTTTCAAATGAAGGAAAAAAAAAAAAATGAACCACAAAATACTCAAAACTAAGATCTAGAAACCATTAGCAAATGAAAACATGAGGTTTGACAATTCCCAAAAGCCAGGTTAAAGTTGAATCCCACACTCACTCACTTCACAATCAAAGAACATGTCAATTTAGGGTTGAAATTTTCTCAAACTTTATAGTTGAAATAGATGAAGACGACTTTGAGAAGTAAAAGGTTAATTGAAAAGAATTCAGAGGGTCAATAAGACTATTGAATAAATTGTGCACACGATTCCCATTAAAACTGATGAGATAAAATGGAGAGCTGGGCATCCAATGCACTTTGGGCAACAGTCAAACATTTGAGCATAGGCCTCATGAGACAAGTGTTTACCACTGAGACTCGCCTCGTGCCAAGAAGCCTTTTAAAGCACTGCTACCAGCACAAACATGAAGATTATCACCTCCTACAATGCACAAGCAAAGATGTTCCATGTACAACGTCCCTCGATAACTAACAAATATGGTACTCTATCTAATATCCATGACTGCTAAATTTAATACTTCTTAACAAAGCTAAATATCACATCTCTAGTAAATATACTTCTAAAATACATTAAACTTCAGCTCCCAAATCTAAGTTGAGAAACTGAAACTATTGATACACCGGAAAGACCATCCCCAATCTGTAAATTATAATCTTCAGTCACCAGAGAGCTTCATTCACTGTCCTCGTTTTCATCTGCCACGGAAAAGGGTGTTTTAGAAACGAGAACATTTATATGATGAATTTACGCAATTCATCAACAATCAGGTGGAGAACAGTTAGTACACTAAAATAGTTGTGTTTCCACTATATTATTCTAGTTGCACACAAATTTCCAAGTGATATATCTTTAGGCCAGTGGTACTACTTAATAGGGATACTGCCGACATATGCTGAAGGACAATGAGGAATATTGCTTTTTTTTTTAGAAGGAAAAAAAAAGAAGCAATACTCCTCATTCTCCTTCAGCATAACTTCCAACCAAAGAAATGAGGAAAATGGCTAAAACATGTGGATGCCACACACTAGCGCAGTTAGGAAGCCATGGTGAGGGAAAATGGAACATGCAGTTGAAACCCAACTGAACAAGAAAATTAATGCCTAGAAGATTAAAGTATCTCAAATCAGCAAACCACCACTGTAGAATATATAAATGCTACTCCCTCAGGCCTCAGTCTCATTTTATTTTTATATGAGTTGGTTTGACTCGGCATGAAATTTAAGAAAGAAAGGAAGGCTTTTGAAATTTGTGGTCTAAAATAAGTGACAGATATTTGTGTAGCTATAAATCATTTCATTAAAGGTAAAATTGGCATTTTACAGTTAAATTGTTACTTAATATAGAAATGTGTCATTCTTTTTGGAACGGACTAAAAAAGAAAGTAAGTCAATATACACTGGGACAAAGGGAGTAACAAATATAATATACCTTCATTGAACTCCTCATCGCTCTGACTGCTCTCATCATCTTCATTGTCATCATCATCTTTGTTGTCATCACTTGCATCATCGGCATCGCTATCACCATCTTTGTCATCAGTCTTATCCTTTTTAGGAGGTGACTTGGGCCTTGGAGGAACCAAAAAGCTGGTCGTTGATCTCCTTCGCGTATTTGAAACAATGTTGCTTAAGTCAATGCCTTCCAATTCTTTTGCTGTTTGCTTTCTCTTTTTGACTTCTTTGATTTCTGGCAAATCAGAAGTGGCATCAGCAAAAAGTTACACAACAAAACTTCCCCATATATGCACCTATAAAGCTACACTTTTAACAATTCCCAACTAGACGAGAATCAACAACATACCCAGTATAATCAGACACTACTGGTGTCTGGGGGAGGGTAGGATGTATGTAGAACTTACCCCTACCTTTGTGAGGTTGTTTTTGATTAGACCCTCGGTTCAAAAGAAAGGAAAATGAAGCATGTTCGCATGAAAAGTATGACAGCACACTAGCAAGATACAAAGCAACTACAATGCGAAACCAAGACAGGTTGTAAAGGGAAAAAAAACTAACAGTAACGAAGTGGCAAGATGGCCAGCCAAAAAAAGCAACACGTAACAATGGACAGAGTAGAAGATACTATGCAAGTACAAAACAGAAATAATACTAACAACGAGGAAAGGGAAAGAGAGAGAGAAAACTAGCCCCCTGTCTCTCCCACACATAGGTGTTACAATGCTCGGCTACCTACTAACCTTCTACCCTACTCCTCAACCTCCAAACCTTCTTATCTAGAGTCATGTCCTCAGTAAACCGAAGGTGTGCATGTCTTGCCAAATCACTTCCCTCAAGTACTTATTTGGCCTATCTCCACCTCTCCTGACATCCACCTCTCATGCCTCTTCACATGTCTCAACAATCTCAGTCTTGCTTCCCTCATCTTATCTTTCACAAAGGTCACACCCACCTTGTCCTGAATAGCTTCATTTCTAATCATATCTCTCCTAGTATGTCCACATATTCATCTGAGCATCCTCATTTCTACTACCTTTATCTTCTGAACCTGTGTGTTCTTGACTGGCCAACTAACTACCGCTTTGTAGAATTTACCCTTTAAGCCTTGGTGACACATTCTTATCACACATGACCTCGGAAGCAAGCCTCCATTTCACCCACTCTCCACTAATGTGTGCGACATCCTCATCAATCTCTCCTTTATCTTGTATTTTTTTCAAGAACAAGTAATTTGTATTCCTCAACATTAAGGATCTGTTGAAGACCCCCAAAAAGTGATCAACAAAGAATCTATAGACCAAGGGCTTACTACAAAGAGCCTAAACAATCTACTAATTGGACTTCATCCTCTACCTTTGCTATTTTACACTAAAAATGAAATTCCACTTAATCTTCTGCAAAGTGTTGAATTTATCCTCAAAATACCTCCCATTTCTTCCCTTCCATATTGTCCACCAAATACTCGATCTTCTGCAAATTGTTAAATTACCCCCCTTTCTTGACCCACCAGCTTAGAAGGTCGGTTGTGTGTTCTAGTATAGTCCAGTTGTTACTTGTGAGGCTAAAAAAGAATCACCACAATTGGGTTATCACTTAAGAGTGCAGGAACAAATGATTGTTTATCAATGCATTCTCATTACAAAGAAAGCAAACTAATTCAATTCCCCTCTTTTGTAGGACTTCATGACTGAGGCATGCTCTTCTAGCCACTAACCAAGTAAAACATCTAATTTTGAAACGGACCAAACATTTCCACACCTTTGACCATGGACCTGCCTTGCCACCTGGTTGCCCCCCAAGACCTCCAAGTTATACACTCTATTGACAAGGATCCTTCCATCACTGCTATGTTTCTAGCTGATAGCATCTGTGACTGTAGAAGTGCCTTTGAATTTATCAACTTCCTTCATAAGATCAACCACCCTATCAATCTCCCGGTCATTCAAGTTCCTTCTGAAACAGATATTCCACCCTTGAGGAGTCCAAGGATCTGCCACAGTGGCTTCAAGGTTGCTGCATATTGAGAATAAGTCAGAGAAAGTGGACATCAGAAGTTCTTTACCATTCCATGATTCCTTCCAAAACAATGTCTTTAATCCATCATCCACATTGTGGACAACATACTCGTTAAAGCTAACCCATAAGTTTCTGATAGTCCTCCAAACTGATACACTATAAGTGCTGACCACTTCACCAGTGCACTATTGACTCGACTGTCCATATTTTCCATGATCACCTCCTTACATAGTGCTCGGTCTTCATTAGTATATCTCCATAACCACTTCATCAAAAGTCAACTATTGTGTAATTTCAGATTTCTGATACCAAGACCCCATACTTCCTTCTCAAGTTGAACAACATCCCATTTCACCAAACAAATGCCTTTATCCTCCTTGATTCCATTCCATAGAAAATACCTTCTAAGCTTGCCAAATTTATCCACCACCCCCAGCTGGAATTGGAAACATAGACATCACATAAGTAGGTAGAGAATCTAGTACTGCATTTATCAGAATCAATCTAGCTCCCAGAAATAGGTACTGCGACTTCCACTTTGAAAGCTTCATTTATGTCTTTTCTATAATTCCATCCCAGATAGCCAGCTCTTTGTTCTTATAACACAAAGGCCTACCTCAGTAGATTGTTGGGAATTGTTCAATCCTGCACCCAAAAATCCTGGTCAGCCCCTCCATCTGAGCCACCTCTTTAATAGGTAAATACTACACTTCCTCCAACTGACACTGAATAAAAATTAGCCGAATCAATCTTGTAAAGATGACTTGTCCTGCATCTGGATCACAACAGATAATTGTGCCATCTGCATAAAGCAAATGACAAATTTCCACATTTACTCCCTGTATGTTGCCTAACTGGAACCCCTTGAGCAGTTTCTTTTGCATTGTTGTTCTGACCATGCCATTGAGTCCTTCCGTGTCTATGATGAAGAGGAAAGGTGAAAGAGGATCACCTTATCTGAGTCCTCTTTCAAAGGGAAAAAACCCCACAGGTTCTCCATTTACAAGGACAGAGAACCTAACGGTTTTGATACAAAAGTTTATCCACTTCAGCCACTTAATACCAAACCCCATCTGCTTCAGAATACTCAAATGATATTCCCAGTTCACATGATCATATGCCTTTTCAATGTCAACCTTGCACATAATACCTGGATCATCACTTCTTAGTCTAGAATCCATACATCCAGTAGCTATGAGTGCAACATCCATTATTTGTCTTCCCTTAATGAAAGTCATCTGATGTTTGTTGACCAGTTTGTGCACGACCCTTTTTCAACCTTTCTACTAACAGCTTGGCAATGATTTTATAAACACCACTTGTGAGACTTAATGACCTAAAATCTCCAAGTTCAGTTGTACCATTCTTCTTGGGAATAAGAGCCACATAAGTAGCATTCAGGTTCTTTTCAAACACCTGATGCTGATGAGAATGCTGCAAAGTCCCCATTATGTCTACTTTAAGCATTTCCCAAAAAGTTTGGAAAAAGCTCATTGGGAATCCATCAAGTCTGGAAGCCTTGTCACTGGTACATATTTTTGGGAAAAGCTCATTGGGAATCCATCAAGTGGAGCCTTGTCACTGGCACATATTTTTATAAAACTGAGCACCTCCTCCTCTTCAAAGTTCGTTACCTTGTACTACAGACCCAAGATACTTGAAACTGCTTCTCCTGGGTACAGTTGTGTATCAATCTTCACTTCTACCTTCTGCCTCGCATGCTATGTCACTGAACTTGCACACTAGGTACTTTGTCTTACTCCTGCTTAACCTAAAACTTTTAGACTCTAAAACATGTCTCCAAGCTTCCAGTTGCTTGTTAACTCCCTTGCACGTCTCGTCAATCAATACTATGTCACTACGAAGAACATACATGCACGTCTCGTCAATCAATACTGTCACTGCGAAGAACATACATGCACGTCTCGTCAATCAATACTATGTCACTGCGAAGAACATACACCACAGCACATCCCCGGGATATATCGCGTCAATTGATTCATCACTAAGGCAAACAAAAACGGGCTAAGGGCTGAGCCCTGATACAACCTCATCATGACCGAGAAATGTTCCATGTTTCCTACTACTCTTACTCGGGTCTGGGCGCCATCATATATGTCCTTAATTGTCCTAATATAAGCCATTGTACACGTCTAGACCCAGACATCTCCATAGAACCACCCTAAAAACTTTGTCATGTGCTCAGAAGGAGCAGGTAAAAGAAGCAAGCAACTTAAAGTAGCAGAGAAGTGAAACAGAAGTGAAAAGCTATATACCATTTCAACTGAAAATTTGTTATAGGTAACAGTCACAACATCTTACTACTCCATTAGACACTTTTATAGTCATAAAGTACCTTTTTCGGTGGGGTTCGTTGATAGCCCTTCTGCAGAAAGTATCTTTTCTAACTCCTTTATCAGGAAGCCTTCACGTTTGTCGTCAGATACCTGCTTGGCTCTCTTATAAATAGAAGGAGCAACACTGGTGGGAAGTAGAACATTTCAATTAGAATGTAATCCGAGCATCAGTTACAGGTAATTAGAAATCTTACGAAAAGACAAACCTCATCCCACAAGCTTTGAAGATTGATTTCAGATGTTCCACACGTTTTCCGTATCCAGTATTAACTGATGCTCCCTTTACAACTTTCTTCTGCAGTTAGTTTAATGAATTAGAACCATATACGAGCATGGGGAGGGTTTCTAACATAATATTATACGGAAATTATCATAACTCACCTTGGCAGATATTATTTCAGCAGACGATCCAGATTGACCATCTTCAGAATCACTCTTATCAGTGTCTCCATCACTATTTTCATCTGACAGCTTCTTAGAAACTTCTTTCTGCTTTTTTGCAGGGACATTATCTTCTGAATTAGGTTTTTTCCGTTTCTTCAGTCCTTCAGATTTCTCAACTGTTTCTTTTGCAGCAGAACACTTTCCTGATTTTACTTTCTCTGCTATATGTTTACGTTGGCTGCTAAATGAATTAGACTTTTCACCACTCTTCTTTGCTATTTTACATTTTTTTTCAGGGCTTTTCTTAACACTGCTAGATTTAGGAGCTTCAGAAGGTGTTAACACCTGTTAAAAAAAATTGTGATGATTAACAAACATACTCCTCTTGGAAGTACAGAGGTTTTTGAAACAAAATACCACCTCATCTATTTGACTCTGAATAAACTTCTTAAAGGCATCAAGAGTATTTTTCTCAAGACCAAGATCTTCTTCCAGAAGTCGACGAACACCAGCCAGAGTTATTGACCTGAGATAAAACATTCATTTGAAACAGTTAAAACACAGAAAAGAACAAGGACAAGATAATAAAAGGCCAACATTTGCATACATAAATAAGTAAATAAAACCACTGAGAGAAGAGATGCTGTTGAAATAGATCAAACTTTTAAAGAAGTGTTCAGGTGTATTCACCAGTAATACATAAAACCTGCTAACAAGGCTTTTCTTCTTTTAAAAGTAAAATGTTAGAGAAAGTGCAAGGAATCAACTAACAGTACTCCCTTGACAATCAAGGGCCTATTTGACTAGTGACTAGCTCAATGTCCCGTGATTGAAAACCAATATATGTCTTCTTTCTTTAAAAGAAAAAGAACATTTTGTTTGATATCTTTCTAGTATTAATGTGGATCATCGCTAACAACTATTTCCTTCATTGCTGTTTATCAGCTTTTCATCTCTTTAACATCTAGACACATCCTTGTGCAACATCATACCTTTAAGAAGAATTTGGTTCAACCCAACTCTACATTCTCACTATTTTGAAGCTTCCATTATATTGAACTACTATGCCAAATATTCCCAAAACACCGGGTTTGCATACATCCTACCCTCCTAGACCCCACTTATGGGATTACACTGGGTATGTTGTTATATTCCCAAAACACTCATCACATACTCCAATTCAGAAATAAAGCTGTCCCCAAAGCACATCCAAAAACAATTTCAACACATTACACCAATTGAAAAGACTCCTGAAACCAATAATTAGCACAGAAACAGGCCTAAACGTTGTCTAATCTTAGAAGAAATGAAACACAAAGCACATTCTATTTCTGCTGTCTAGTTTCTTTCTTGAGTAATTTACTCGTTATTTCATTTGAAAAGAAACAGTAAAGAATTCTCATTAGCAGGGCATTGGGCGTGTGCAAAAAGCAACCAGAATATAGTTACACTCCTTGCAGGAAGAGATGCACCAGTTTCTTCAAAAATCACAAATAAGAGCCCGTTTGGATTGACTTAAAAAAAGTAGCTTTTAAGTCAAAAATAAAAAGTCAAACTGAAATGACTTTTAAGTCAAAAAATAAAAAGTAGGGGGAGACCTAATTTTGGTTTTTGACTTATTTTAAGCCATTTTAAATTTATTTTAAGTCATTTTTTACTTATTTTAAGTTATTTTTTATATTTGCCAAACACTTCCAGAAGTCAAAAAGTGACTTAAAAGTAGGTTTGCCCAACTTTTAAGACAAGCCAATCCAAACACCCAGTCAACTCAGTCAGTCAGCTATAAATATTTAGTTCTACCAAAAAGCTTATGATCTCCTAATTTTATGAAGCGTAAGTTTCTTTGCAGCAAAAATAACAATGAAACAAGAGCTAAGTAATCGACAAATTATAAACCCATTGAAGGGCAACTCTTCTCCTTGAGATGCCCTTCTATTTCTTCCATTCGAATGCACCAAAACATGCATGTGGGTATCATTTGCATTATGCAAGGGAATTTTCCTAACCAATGAAGAACTTCATGGACTTCTACTTTTCCATATCAGTTTCCAAACGCATCAGTCAGTTAATTATTAAGGGCATGACAAAAGTGAACCCTCAATTCATATTTCAGCAATTCACTCAGATTAAATCACCGACCTGATTAAAGTGAATAAGCTTCTGACATCTCAGTTTGTAACAAAAGCAAGCTACTGAACTCTTGTTTTGTGTAAATTTTTTGGAGAACATAACAGAAATGTTTTCCCATCTCAACAAAATTTATTAGCTTAAAAATCCAACATTGTCAAAACAAGAAATAAGGAAACAACCAAAATAAGGTCGATAAAAATGGACCCCTAACCTTTTTGTACATAAACCTGTCATCAACCAATTTATATCTTTACTGCCATTCAATTATCATAAAAAGGTTTTTCAATGCCATGAATGAAGTTCTATAGATATTACAGGTGGTAAAATGGATAGAAGAAATACCCAATGGGTGATATAATGGTTTCACTAAGCATCAAAGGAGTTCTAAGTAGCTGGATTAAGGATGGCAATGCTTCAAAGGAGGAGAGATGGAAGTTTGTCCCAGCGAGCGTTTGGTGGACAATTTGGAAAGAGAGGAACAATAGGAGCTTTGAGAATGTACAGAATAGCCTTCAGAAGATTAAAATGAATTGCTTAGCTCTTTTCTATTTTTGGTGTAAACAAGATATTTTAACTAGAACAGAAGACATCTTTGATGTACTAGATTGTTTATAGGCATCAATCTCGTTAAGTCAAAGTTTTCTGTAAGATGTAATATTTTTTGAAGGGGAACTACACTTTTGGTTGTAGTTTACCTGTGAATATCTATAGACTAATGTTACCAGCCTAAAAAAAAAATAACTAGGTTTTTGTTTTGATAAGAGATTGGTGATAACAAGGTATTGAAGAGCATATGATATTAAAAAGGACTTGTAAAATTTGGATACCCTAAAGCTATTATGTATTATCATCCATTTACTGCCATCCCATTTATAACCCATTAGGTTGAATGCACAAAGTCGTCAGTGATAACCCATTTTGCCACATTATCAAGTATATAACAACACAATTACTCATGAAGACTTGATTTTTTCTAATTATTTCACTATCAAGGCTTGTGTAGGAGCCACCTTGTGCGACTCAACTTATACACCAAGTAACTTGCTATAGTCCATAAGTGGAGGTGTCGGGTAAGCCTGCTCATAAAGGTTAGACTAGATGGGATCACACTGAGTGTTGCAGGTCAAATTCAAACTTGGATTCTTCATATTGTTGCTCCTAAGCTTCAACTACTCAGCCATCCCCTTGGGTACTACTTGTGAAGATTCTTATGGATCTCAACAACAATAGAGGGCCCAAAGAAATGAAAGAAAAAGAGAAGCGGAAGGAAAAAAAAGAGAGAAAACAAGAACCTTCGCTTACCACTACTTGAAGAGACTAAGCCTACCATGCGCCATACTCTATCATGGATGGACATCCTTAAACACATCTATGATAAAGAGCTCAAAAAACAGTTATCTGAACATGTCTAGTCAGTGCAAATGCAACACTTTTTTTTTTGACAAAAGTACTGTTGTATTCCTCAGGATTAAGGGATGCTGGTCACCTTCAAAAACTTTTTACAAGAAGAGAAAATAGAGTCTAGATTTACAAAGCTCCTAAGAAATCGACAAATTCATCCATTTCCTCTATACAGTTCTCCTTGCACCAAAAAAATAATGTGACTAGACAACTCCATTTTACATCATGAATGGACTTAACTTTGTCTTCAACACATCTCCCATTTCTTTCTTCCCACAGTGCAAATGCAACACTTACGAGTAACATTCAGGTAACTCTAGTTCCAAGTACTCAAGAGAGAAAAAAATACAATATATATTTTTTTTTGAAACTTAAAAAAATACAATATATATAGTCCAAGACTAATAATTTCTAAGCATGAATGAAAAATATATGAACAAAGAAATTGAATAATAATTACGATAAAGTGAAATATCAATTGTTTAGTGTCGTCTTTTCAGAAGAGGTTCATTGGCAAGGAAAAGTATGTCTTAGAACCTTGGTAACGACACAACGTGCACATTAAGCGAGGCAAAGCGCTCAACACGTTTTGAGCCTTGCTTCAGGGCTGAAGTGTGCTTTTGATAACACTAAGTAGAAGTAATACTGAGCATGCAAGTTCAGTCAGCATGAGAAGAGAGGAGATGAGGACATGAGGTAAGACTAGACAGGAATGCCATCCCATAATGTAAGCAATTCAGATATCTAGGCTCATTGTTTCAAGAGAATAGAATGATAGATGAGGATGTTACTCATAAAATCAAAGTCGGGCAATTGACATGGCAAAGTGTTAACTGGATGCTATTGATAGAACAATGCCTACCAAAGTCAAAGGTAAGTTCTACAGAACATTTGTAAGATTCAGAATGATTTTTTATAAAACTGGTAACTGGATATTTATAAGACCGAGAATGTTATATGGTGATAAATGTTGGGTCAATAAAGTCCAACATACCCATAAGGAGAGTGTTGCAAAGATGCGGATGCGAATATGGATGTGCAATCAAACAAGATTAGATAAGATTAAAAATGACCACTTTTACTAGAAGTAAACCTTTTGAGATGGTTTGGTCATGTCTTTGCATTGATCTACAAATGCATACGGTTTAGGTGAAATATGATGGCTGAAGGTGTTAAAAAGGAGACGAGGTAGACTCAAAATCTCATGGAAGGAAATCTCAAAAGACCTACAATTTCTTGGAATCAAGGCTAAAGATATGGCACAATGGCACATCAAGGTTAAATGTTTCACCTGGTTAGTAGTAAAGAAAGCATGCCTTACACATGAGGTTCTACAAAGAAGGGAGAGTAATAGTGATAAGATGTTTTTTGTACAATGAAACTGGAGAGACAAACAACCATCTTTTCTTGCATTGCAAGTTCACTACACAATTGTGGACCTGTTCCTCAGTCTTACAAAGACGGAATGGACAATGCCTGAACATACTGCAGATTTGATGAGCTATTGGATGAGAAGAGGGGGTAGCAAGAGACAGAAAAAATGGTGGAGGATAATACCCTCATACTATGGTGGATAGTATGGAAGGAAAAGAATGGAAGATGTTTTGAAGACAAGATCAAGTCCATTCATGATGTGAAATGGATTTGTTAAGTGTCTTTTTTGTCTTGGTGTAAAGGAAATTGTATAGAGCAAGTAGATGAGCTAATAGATTTCTTAGGTGCTCTGAAAGCTTGAAAGTTTAACCTTACTACCTTGTAACTTTTTGGAGGTGGACAGCATTAAGGAATGTTGAAGATACAACGTAACTAATTCTCAAAAAAGATACGGCACAATGGAGGAAAAAGATCCATATAAGGGGTCGTTTGGTTGGGAACTAGTTATCCCAGGATCAATTATCCTGAGATTAGCTATCATGGGAAAATCCATGTATATGGGATAACTTATCCAATCACTATGGTATAAATGGTGGGATGAGTTATCCCAAACAACCCCTAAGTGATATCTACTAGTTGGGGATATGTTTTAGTCTTGTTGGAGGACTTCAAATATTATTGTAATTATTATATTTATTTACATATATTTAGCTCATTTCGACTTCAATTTTATGGGTGCGATGATAACATAAATTGAGTTAAATGGAATAGTTAGGATTCATATAGTCATCATAGTGAACCCCAACTTGTTTGGGACCCGTAGTTATTATTATATTTATTTTTATATAAGAGATTCAGGATTGAGCTTTAGATTTATATTTCCATTATCGCGTATAATGGCAAGGAGCTACTACGAATCTACTTATTTAGGATATACAGGTGAGATAAAAGGGGGAAGAAAAGTGATGCTCTAGAATTCTTGTCATTCAAGTAATAGTTCAAAAGGGGTCAAGTGGCACCATAGGATAAAAGGCAACAATAGACAATTTCACTAACATGTTTATGGTTATGTCCCACATAACTGCCTCAGCGAATTTGAAGCAACATGATCTGGGAAGAATCTACCACTGGCCAAGGCCAAAGTCATGGCAAGTCATTCCGGGGAACAGATGTAAACAACTTGGAATGAAAAGAGGAGCTAAAGCTATGAACAAGCACACTAAAGTGATTGCAAAATCAATGCGACAGTGATATTGTTCGACATTGGAAGGAAGGAAGGTGAGATCCGATATATATTGAGACTAAGGGGTGCGTAAATACTTCTCTCATGAAGTGTTTTACTCTTGAGAAAAATAAGGAAAGAAGGGGGCAGAGAGCAAACAAATAAAAGTAATTTCAAGCAACTATAGTGGCAACAGAAATCCTCTTTTTCCTCGTGCCTTGGTTTTTTTAAGGCCCTAAGCAGTTTTCAGGAGAACCGGCAGGTACAGAGTCATAGCTATAAAAGATAGAATGGTGACCCAGCTAGCAATGAAAGATACGTACTCGGAATTATCTCTGAAGTGAGCAGCTCTATCCCAGATGGCCTTCTTTATTGAGCTCTCACTTGCCTTTTCACCTTGAGCATCCACTGACTCAGATTTCGAGCTCATAACACCCATTATAGGAGAATCATCCATTTTTGCTTCATCAAGTGCTGGCTCTTTGATATCTTTTTTTATCACTTGTTTTTTGGGGGACTCAAGCGCTTCTTTTTCTTGTTTAGTCAAAGAAGAGTCTTTTTCCAAATTTTCCTGAGAATCATTAGGGACACCATCATCAGCCGCATTCTCCATTAGCTAGCATGTCAAACAAAAAACAATTAGAAACTGTAAAAGGTCTTTACTTTTTATGCAAGGGTATTTAATATAACATACCAAAAGTGCAAAAATGACAAATGGAGAAGAGCTTGCAGAAAATAGCTACTGAAAACATTACAGTTTGAAGCATAACCCTCATTTAATTAATCACAGATGGAGACTGTCACTTTGAACTGACTAAACAACTACCTAGAAGTCTAAGTAAAAACAACCATAAGAATAATTTCTCATAAAGAGATGTCATTATAAGGCTTCCTTGAGGCTCTCTTAAGCCCCAAAACTAGGTACACCCAGGTGCCAAGGTAATGGCCCCACATGAGCTCTATCTTGAAAAGGTAGCCCTAAACAATAAATATAGTTGACAAGTTGTATGTTAATGTTAAAAGAAAACTATGAGTGAATATTTAATGATTAGGCATAGGAAATTTGAGATTTCGTATTAAAAACTAGTCAATATTCACTGAATATTTTACAACCAATTTAGAAGTTTTAAATGACTTTAATTTTGCCAGTTTCATTGAAGGCATCAAGAAGATGCAGTAGATACAAATGAGAGTGTTAGTTCCATTACAAAATTTAAATGACTCTTAACTTAAATGACATGATTATATACCTCATACATTATGAAATACAATGAATAGAAAGACAATGCGGAAACAGCATAAACAAAATGTGAACATTAGACAACTTAAGAGTACATAAAATGTGAAAATTCAGTAATCATTTCATACATTATGAAATAGAATAAATACCAAGATGATGCGGAAACAGAATACACAAAATGTACCATTTATAAACAAAGAAACCAATAAGATTACCTTCTCCAAGATCTGCTTAATGAATCGTTTATGCACATCAAGAGCATACTTTTCAAGCTCCAAGTCTTCCTCTATCAGTCTACGCACCCTCTCCAAAGTGAAGGAGCTGCACCATGAATTTGAAGCCACCCAACAATACATTAGATCAATAATTTTTTTATATAATTAAATGTCCATAATAAAGGTTATGATATAATAAAGTGTCCATAATAAAAGCATTTATTGTATGTTCTTGTTTCAACACACTTCCATTGTACCATTCAACGGGACTTGAAATGTCGAGACTTGAAGACCTCTAGAACATGGAACAATACTTTAAGGTTGTTTGTGCCCCATATGAAGAAAGAAAGAGCCCTGCGAGTAGAAGATCAGGCATGTACAGCATCCGTTGCTATTAACCCTAAATTATCCTAACATAAATCAGTTTTACTGCCACCCCACCCCAATTTTAGATACATGGGTTAGGTTACAAGATCAGCTGCTCAAGGAGAAACTTTTACTCTCTCATTTCCACAAGTAGCTCTTGGTCATAAAGATATTATTGAATTTATTTCCCAAGTATTGATCAGATTGCTCATCTATTTCAGTTTGACACATGGAATTTTAAAAAGCAACTTTTCTTGGAGGAAAAAAGCTCCCAGGCACAGTTCCCAAAAACCCTCTCTCTCCTACTTCCTAGGAGGGAGAAACACTCTCTTTCCGGTAGTCTTGCTGGGAACTACCACCTTTCCTTCACTTCATCTGAGTTACCACCTTCTGTGGTACCTCAAAATCCCTTTTCTTTCCCCTTATACCCCTGCCATACCATGGGGGATAATAGAATATACTTCAATCAAGGATTCAAATCTTATGACATTACCAGATGGACTTCCAATCATGTCTTTTGGTATGACTGGGTAGAAAGAAGCAGAAACAAGATGAGTAGGATTACACTTAGTGAGAAGGTGATGGAATGGATTTGCTTCATCCTCAGGGAAGCCTCATCTGACCAGAAAAATTTAGTGAGAAGATGGCGATATAAGGACCAGGCAGCTGAGTTTTTTGGTACTAGGAAATATAATGCTCATGGGAGATACATGAGCATTCTGTCACTAAAGGGAGAAGACAGATCAGTTATCATAGTACCTGAATTAGACATTAATGCTGGGTGGAGGAGTGTGGCATTTAAGATACAAAGCTTTATTAAATGCATACCACAGAAGGAGTTGAAGATCAAGTCCCAAAAATGTGACATAAATGTCTCTTTTGCAAAGGTGGTTGAGGGCAGTAAATGGCAGAGCAGCAAATATGAGGCACCCACATCTAAGGACAAAAAGACTGAATCTGAGGTAATTGTCAAAAGCAGAGAACAAGGTCTGTTGGGAAGGTGCATTATTGGATTCTTTGACAAAAACAATGCAGAAAAGCCTACCTTATCTGATGTTAGACAATGGTCTACAACAGTGTGGAAGAAGGCTTTTGGAGTCAATATATACGAGATGCTGGGTGGACACTATCTCTTCGAGTTCCCCAACAGGTATATGGCGGAACAAATCCTTCAGGGAGAATGGATATGGAAGAGAAACAAAATAAAATTAGAGTGGTGGAACCCATGTGTAGGCTGTGAACCAACTACATACAAACCCAAATCTACTTGGATTAGGGTTATGGGTCTGCCTATGCATTTATGGACAGACGAGACCTTCAAGGAGATCGGCGAGCTCTGTGGTGGATGGTTGAGGACGGAGGAGGAGACAGAACTGAGAAACCATCTCAAATGGGCAAGGATCGAGATACGAGGTGATGGCCGGAACATTCGAAGTGAAGTCTCTATTTCTAGAGATGGAATTAAATTCATAATTCCGATCTGGGCAGAGAGGAAAACCCTATTTGAATTCCTGCTGGAAAGCAATAGAACAACCACCGGAGAAGATCAACTGAAGATATAGCGGATAATAGATCTCCAATAATCTATATCCGAGAAAGCAGAAGTGCAGGTTGTCGATGTTGATGTGACAAAAGGAAATCACCTGGAGGCAGCTGTCCAAATTTTTTTAAAAAACTAAAGTAGCACGTGCTCGGCATGTGCAGATCTTTAAAAATAAAGAATTGGACAGTAGGTCAACTGGGCCGGATCAGGCGACAATTATTTTCAATAACTTCAGCCCACAGCCCAACTCTGACCTTCAAGAGGTGGTGATTGACGAATCTCTGGAAAATTACTCCGGTCGCGATGGAACTGGAAGGAAAACACAAAATTTACAGAATCTTGAGAGGACCCAGGCAAGAGAAGAAGGATTTGAAGAAGGAAAAGAAGCGGAAATCTCCTGTTTTCCCATTAACGAAGTAAATGCATGCATCATATTGGGGGAAACCATTACAAACAAAAATGAGTCACAACAAAAACATCTGGAGATGGTTAATTCTGGAGAAATTTGGGATGTACAGGAGATTGAACCACTACGAACCCAAGTGCTAACTGATTCACAACGGAGGGCAACAACATGGGTACAACAAAATCTTCTTAAACTTCACAAGATGTTTGGAGTAGATTTTCAGGGGCTTGAAGAGGAAGCACTTGAGTTGCTTAAGCAGGTTGATGCAAGCAGACATGCCAGAAGAATGGAGCAAACAATAGAAGTTAAAAGAGCAAAGCAAAAGGGAGCACAAGAGCTAAAAAATTTGTTAACTTTTGATGTCAAATTCAGAAGCATTGGTGATAGAAGGAAGGGGAAGGGGAAATCACATAATTCTCCATGAAGACAAAATTAATCTCATGGAATGTTAGGGGGCTGAATGAACAGGGAAAGAGAAGGGTGGTACAAAACCTGTTGCAGGACTGGAAAGCAGACATTGTCTGTCTCCAGGAAACTAAAATAGAAGGCGATGTACGGAACTTAGTTAAACAAATTTGGGCAGGGAGATGGATTAAATATGCTTGTTTAGAGGCCAGTGGGACCAGAGGAGGAATCCTGATGTTATGGGATTCCAGAATGTGGGAAGGGGAAATCATGCAAGTTGGTGCCTATACTCTCTCTTGTAAATTCAAAGCTCAGACAAGCAATTTTGAATGTCATATAACCGGAGTGTATGCTCCGAATAGTAAAGTGGAGAGGAGGTTTTTATGGGAAGAACTAGCCGATGTAAGAGGCTTGATGGATGGTCCATGAAATTTTTTGTGGTGACTTTAGCGTCTGTAGATTTCATACGAAAAAATGAGTGCAACAGTTAAACTCAACAATGAGAGAGTTCTCGAGTGCATTGAAGACATGGACCTCATTGATCTGCAATTAAGTGGTGGAAGGTATACCTAGTACAAGGGTGATAACCACACCACAGCATCCAGGATAGACAGGATTATGATCTCCACAGAATGGAATAATCTTTTCACCAACATAAAGCAAACTACTATGCAAAGAGTGACTTTTGATCATGTTCCTATAGCCTTGTTGTGTGGACATTGGGAACAAACTAAATCCTATTTTAAGTTCGAAAATTGGTGGCTGAACCAAGAAGGTTTTGTTGAAAGAATCAAGGTCTGGTGGAATGATTTGGAGGTCAATGGGAAGCCAGATTACATCTTAGCATGCAAACTCAAAGCCCTCGAGAAATGAAAGAATGGAGCGAGAAATGAACAAGGTAATCTGAAATTGCACAAGAACAACCTTCTCATTCGGATGGTGAGTTAGAATCACATCGAACAACGAGTTTTAAGCGAGGAGAGATAGAAAAAAGCCACACTTTTCATGGAGTATGAGGGTGTTTGAAGAATGAGGAAGTGGCACAGAGGCAGAGATCAAAGGGCTTTGTGGCTCGAGGAAGGGATAGGAATACAAAGTTTTTCCACCAAACAGCTAATGCCCACAAGAGATACAACCATATTGATCAATTGGAAATCTGGGGAGAGACTATAATAGAGCCAAGCAGATTAAGGAAGAAATTATTTCTTGCTACAAAAGATGTATATAGAACTGAAGGTTGGAGACCCTCTGTAAATATCGGCAACCATCCTACCATAACAAAGGGTGAAAATGAAGCATTGCAGTGATTTTGAGGAAGAAGAAGTACTTGAGTGTTTAAAAATGTGTGCTATAGACAAAGCCCTAGTCTGATGGATACCTGATAGGGTTCTTTCTAAAATGTTGGGAGATCATTAAACATGACATTATGGGGGCTTTCCACAATTTTCACTCAACAGGATGTTTGAAAGAGCTATAATGCAACCTACATAGCTTGATTCCTAAGAAGATAGGAGCGAAGGAACTCGAGGACTTGGACCCATCGGCCTAATTGGTAGCTTCATAAGCTAATGTCCAAAGTTTTGACTGAAAGGTTGAAGAAAGTTGTGGATAAGTTGGTAGACAAGCAGATGGCTTTTATCAAAAGCGACGGATAATGGATGCAGGCTTATAGCTAATGAAGCATTGATTCTAGGTCCCCGGAAGAAACACAGTATACTATGCAAACTTGATGTTGAGAAAGCATATGACCAAGTGAATTGGGATTTCATTCTAAGTATCTTTGAGACAAATGGGATTTGGTAGCGGATGGATCGGTTGGATTAAGTTTTGTATTTCAAGCTGTTAAGCTCTCGGTTCATCAATGGGTCTCCTGAAGGCTTTTGATGCTGCAGAGGAATCAAGCAAGGATCCACTTATCACCATTTACATTCATCATAGCTATGGAGGGCTTAACAATATGTTGAAGATAGCCAAGACAACGGGAAGAATCTGAGGATTTGAAGTCGATGGGTTCTTTGGGAATAGTATGGAGATCACACACCTCTGATATCTTGATGATACACTAATTTTTGTGATTTGAGGAGGAGCGATTCGATTTTGAGACTTATACTAGTCCACTTTGAAGCCATATCGGACTACATATAAGCTGAACAAAAGCCATTTGTATCCAATTAATGTGGTTCGAATATGGAACACCTTTCACAAACCTTGGGAGGAATGGCGGTACTCTGCCATCGATATACTTGGGCATGCCTTTGGGGGCAAATGCGGAGCCATAGACATTTGGAACCCGATATTGGAGAAATGTGAAAAGAATCTGGCGGATGGAGATCACATTCTCTCGCTGGGAGGTAGATTAACTCTGATAAACTCTGTTCTGGATGCTCTCCCTACATATATGCTTTCTATCTTCTATATTCCCCAGTCAGTAGTTAAGAGTTCGGACAAAATTAGAAGAAACTTCTTGTGGCAAGGAAATAAGGAAAGAAAAGGCTTTCACTTAGTCAAGTGGAAGAACATCATCAGAAGTAAGATGCAAGGTGGATTAGGTATCAAGAATCTCAAAAACCACAGCAAAGCTCTGAAGGTGAAATGGTTATGGAGGTACCATCAAGAGGACCAAGCACTATGGTATAGGTTGATCAACAACAAGTATGAGGAGCTAAATAAATGGGTAACCAAAGAGGTAAATACCCCCTATGGGATTAGCCTTTGGAAATCCATCAGAATATTTTGGCCTTTTCTCGATGTCAGTCAAGCTGTCAAGGTACAAAATGGCGTAAAAACAAGTTTTTGGTTTGATAAATGGTTGGGTGGTATGAGCCTCAAAGATCGTTTTCTGACATCTTTGCATTGGCTCAACACCAATGAAAGATCATTGAAATGAGAACACAACAAAGTTGGGATCGATCCTCGGAAGAAATCTGAATGATCGAAATTCCCAAATACTTGAATTGCTTAAGGTTACGGAGAATTTTCAAGGTATACAAGCAGCAAGGATTATTTATGGTGGCGGGGGCACATCAAAGGTAGTTACAAGGTGAAAGAAGGATACAAACAGATAAGTCTGGTGGCATTCAAGACTACAAATGGCCTTGGAAGCAAATCGGAGGATCAAAGTGCCACACAGTGGCATGCTTTACATGGCTACTGCTTGATGAAGCGATTTTGACATTGGACAAATTGGCAAAGAGAGGAATCTCTCTATGCAAGCAGATGTTCCTTATGTGGTAAGGCTAATGAGGCAGTGAGACATCTCTTCTTACATTGCAACTTTCTTGGCGGTATGGCGATTTTCCTTAATCTCAGAGGCATATCTTGGTGTATGCCTAGCAAGATTGATGAGACTCTATTCAGTTGGGAGATGGCTGGAGTTGGGGCTACAAACAGAGAAAGATGGAGGATGATCCCTGCTAGTATTTGGTGGACTATATGGAAGGAGAGAAATGAGAGATGTTTTGAGAATAGGAACAACAACTTGCAGGAAGTAAAGCTTAAGTGTATTTTGTTGTTCTGCTTTTGGTGTACAAATGTCTACTCCAATGAAACTGAGTCAATCATAGATGTTTTAGGATCCATTTAGATTTGGTTCAGTTTTTGGATAGATTATACTTCCTTTCTGCTTTTGTAAGTATGGTTTCTCAGTACTACCTAAGTACTAAATGAAATACAAATGTTACTAGTTCAAAAAAAAAAAAAAACATTGTTGCTAATTCAGTATATCTCCTGTAGCACCTAAGTGTGGTCTCTTGGTTAATGGAGTGAGTTAGAACCATGAGGTCTCAAGTTCAAATCCCAGTTTAGGCAAAAAAACTAGGTGATTTTTTCTCATCTATCCAAGCATTGGTGGACGGCACTTAGTGTAATTAGTAAAGGTTCGCATAAGATTCCGAATATCATAGATATAAAAAGATTCAATATTTCTCTTGCATCTCAAAATTGTTGTTTTAATTATTTTTTTTTTAAATATCAAATTTGCCATATGTTACACTTTTGGTCCATTCTTACCCTTGTCGTTAGCAAATCATCTCAAATTTGCCCTTGCCTTGAAAAAAAGGACCAAATTTACCCCTCAACTTTTAACTATGAGTTAAAAGTTAACCTCTCGTTGGAGCTTAGTCAGGGGTCAAGGGCAAAAACAAGAGCATTAGGGGTAATATTGAAACAAAGGTTTAACTAGCATAACCAACTAGTATGTTGTATTGGAGCATAAGTATTGACCAGTCAAGAACTCTCACGTTCAGAAAATGAAGGTTGCAAAAATGTGGATGTTGCGATAAATGTGTGTACATACTAGTGAGATAGGATTAGAAATGAAAATATCCGAGAGAAGTAAGGAGTGGCTTCGATGGACAAGATACGAGGAGCTAGAATGAGATGGTTCGATCATGTGAAAAGGAGATGCACAGATGACCAGTGCGGAGGTATGAAAGATTGGCTATAGATGATTTTACAAGAGGTAGATCAATGAAGCATTAGGGAGAGATGATTAAACAGAAAATGACAGTTTCAGCTTATGGAAGATATGACCTTACATAGAAGGGTGCGGAGAATACGGATAAGGATAAAAGGTTTGCAGGTAACAATGCATTGACTTGTTGCACATTCATATTAGTAGTCGTAGCAGTGTTTTGGACGGCGAGAGGCGACAAAAGGCGACAAGGGCCTGCCTCGCCACGCGGCGAGGCGCTCGCCTTTTTGAATCGAGGCGCCAATTAATACCAAAAATTAAAAATATTTAATTGCATATATAAATATCCAAAATCTCAATAGCAATAAGTCAATAACATATATTAGCAAATATTTCAATTTAAAAACTAAAAGTAGATACTAAAAGTCTAGAACTTTAAAGACCCAATAATTCAAAAGACAATACTAGAACTCTAAAAGTCTATTCTTCTTCAAAACTATCCAACTCTTGAAGATCAACATCCTCTACATCATTATATTGCTCCTCATCTTCTTCCTCCTCGTAGTCTTCATCAATTAGTGTCCGAGTCCTACTTGAAGTTGAACTTGTAGATGTAGTTTCTACTCCTTTGCCCTTGTCAAGTGCACTTGATCTTGAAGAAAGTCCCCTAAGAGGATAGATACTCTCATCAGCTCCAATTGCCATAGCAACACTACCCCAAGTAAGATCATCATCCTCATATACTAGTTCATCTTCTTGATCTTCGGGGCATCCAACTAACCATTCATTTGAATCATCAATGTTATCCAAGCGAATTGGATCAATGAGATCACGAGCATCATAACGACGTTTCAATGTTCTATTGTACTTAATGTACACTAGATCATTGAGACGCGATAGTGCAAGCCTATTCCTCTTTTTGGAATGAATCTGCGCATAAGTTATAGATATTAACTAATTGATATTGATAATAATATAATATGGAAATTATGATATAATGTTTTTACTTATGTGTTCAAACACACTCCAATTTCGCTCACATCCGGATGAGCTACAAGTTAGGCTTAATACTTTCATGGCAAACTTTTGCAAGTTTGGTGTTTCACTACCAAATATTGACCACCATTCAACTATAATAAAATAAATTGAAAGGTTAATGAGTATAAATAAGTCAAATAATTTAAGAGCTAAATCAACTCACTTACCCGGTGACCTTGTGTCTCTAGCTCTTTTAGTCGGACCACAACCAAATAGTCCATCTGCCATTTTGTACCTAGGAAGCTCAGCGACTAGTAAATCTTGTATTGCTGTATCGGGGATCATTTTCTCAACACATGCATAATATTCCGTCCACAGACTCTGTTGTAAAGTTCCCTCTTCTTGAGCTTTATAATACAATCCTGGGTTCAAAACATGGCCTGCAGCAAGCAAAGGCCGATGGAGTTGGTCTGACCATCTTGCATCAATAATTTCAAACACTTTCTCATAGTGCTTCTTAACTCCACGAAAACCTTGTGCAATAGTTTCTTTGGCTCTGTCCATTGCTTCATAAATATAGCCCATTGGTGGTCTTTTCTCCCCATCCACCAAACGAAGCACTTTTGTCAAAGGACCACAAACTGTAAGTGCTCAAACAACATCATTCCAAAAGTGGACAGAAATAATAAGATTGGCAACTTCTTTCCCCAAAGTTTCCTTTGCAAATTTACTTGAAGTCCATTCGGTTGAGAGGACTAAAGTTCTCAAGTTTTTTCTTTGTATATACATAGCTCTCATAGTCAAAAAGGCCGTTGCAAATCTTGTCTTGGCCGGTTTCACCAAATTTCTTTCCTTGGTGAATTTTCTCATCAAGTTTAACAACAATGGCCTTTGACTAATGTAAGAATGGATTCTGATGGCCTTCTTAAAAGTTGTTAAAGTAAGATTATATTAATGAGTATTAAAATTGACTAGAAAGAAAGTTAGAGGATAGGAGAGTGATATTACCGAAAGCATATGGCTTAACCTTGAATATGTCACCAAACATCAAGTTGATGCAATGAGCGGCACATGAGTCGATAAATGTGTGGAGTGCGCACCATCATCATGCTTCCGCTTTAACATTCTCACTAGCATTATCGGTGACAATTTGTACAACATTTTCCGGTCCAATTCTTTCAATAGTGCTTTCAAACAACTTGTACATTTTGGTGGAATCGGTAGATTCATTGCTAGCATCAACAGAACCAAGAAATACACTACCGATTGGAGAATTCACCAAAATATTGATGATCATTTTACCATTTCGTGCCGTCCATTTGTCCATCATAATGGAACATCCAAATTTTGTCCATTGCACTTTATGCTCATCAATAATTTTTTCTACTTTCTCCACCTCTTTTTTTAGGCGAGTAACTCTAACTTCATGGAATGTAGGAGGCTTCATTCCGGGGCCATGTTGTCCTACTGTCTCAATAAATTTATCACATGATTTGTGATTGACACAATTAAAAGGAAGCCCCGCATCATACATCCATATTGCAAAAGCACTTACCGCACGCTCTCTTAGAATTTTCTTTGTTTCATCAATTCCTCCTTTTTCAACACCTCCTTTTTGTGTTGATTTCTGCGAAAAATAAAGATTCATAGGGCCTTTCGTCACACTCCGCGCGGTGGATGATGCATCTCCACTAGAAGATATCTTTGGAGTTTTGGAGGGAGGCATCATTTCCGCATATTCATCCATATCATCAAGATCATCAATGTCAATATACTCTTCTGGCTGCCTCACTTGAAATTTGGGATTATTAGCAATTTTATTTTGCTTATAAGCCCTTACTTCTTCTCTAATCGCCGACGGACAAGCTGTACATTGTTTAACATTCTTGAAACCACCAACTAAATGTTGCTTGTGTCGAGTTATTCCACCATTAAAAGTACTCCCACAAAAGTTACAATTAACCGAATCTTTCGTTGCTCCTTGAGTACCATAATTCCATCCAATATCCCTCTTTTTGCTAGCATCCGCCATTGAATTCAGTCAATTCACTGTTTATGGACAAATGAATAAATAATTATAGAAGAATTAATTTTTTTTTTTTTAAATTATAGGCAGTAGCAGTGACAGTGACAGAGGGAAAAAACAGAGCACTGAAGGCAGCATCACTGCTTTGCTTAAAGGCAGTATCACTGCTTTGCTTATAATTTTTTTTAAAATTATAAGCAGTGGCAGACTGGCAGTAAGCAGTGAGCCAGAGACAGAGGAAAAAAACACAGGAAAAAGAGAACTCAAGAAGAAGAACTGAAGAAGAAACGAAAAAAGAAGAGGAGAAGAAATTTGAAGAAGAAGAACTGAAGAAGAAACGAAAAAAGAAGAGCAGAAGAAATTTGAAGAAGAAGAGAACTCAAGAAGAAGAAGAAGAACTGAAAAGAAGAAGAAAAAAAGAGGTATACCTGGTAAGCAACGCGATGAACAAGGAGAAGAGACGCGAGGGGAAGAAGAGCTGGAGCAGCAACTGATCGACTTTGGCTGGAGTCTGGACTGCTGGAGAAGAGATTGCAAGGAGAAACCGAGAAAGAGACTAAACGTTTGAAAATAGAAAAAAAAACCCTAATTTTATTATTAAGTCAAATCTTTTTTATAAATTTAAAAATCAAAATGGCGCCGCCTTTTTGTCACCGTAGGTCGCCTTTTTGATATCGCCGCGCCTCAATGTAGAATGGCGAGAATGGCTCGCCTCGCCTCGCCATATCGCCTTTGGTGAATGGCGCTCGCCATTCATAACACTGAGTCGTAGTATTGCTCGTATAGTTTTTGTCTTTCGATTTTTGTTACTATTTGTTGATTCCTAGTACCTCAATTATCATATTGTTTTACTGTTGTCTTTTTTTGCCACAATCTATTGTTTTTGTTATTAGTTGTTATTTTTGTACTTCTGTTACTTCTTTCATTGGATTGCTTTGGAATATTTTATTTTTTCCTTGAGCTGAGGGCCTATCGGAAACAACTTCTCTACCTCTAAAGTAGGGTTAAGGTTTGCATATACTTTGTCCTCCCCAGACCACATTTTGTGGGATTACATTAGGTATGTTGTTGTTGTTGTACATATCTTATGACAATTACTGGATATGTACTGAAAGGGTAAGACACATATGGGTTTCACACATTTTTTTTCCATTTTTTTTGTTAGCCCTCCCTAGGAGCTCCCACCTACCTTTTTGCTTTCATGGTGACTCGAACTCACAACCTTTAAGTTGGAAGTGAAGGTTGCTTACTATCCGAGCAACTCCCTCGTCACATAAATACACAGGCATAAGATGCATGCCTTTACTGGATCACATCTTAAGATACTTCCAACTATGAAGGGCCAAGATGTATAGAATATACTTGTACTAAAAAGATGCATATATGTAATATCATATACGGGAAAAGATGGAGGTGTGCCAATGCTAACATACAACAAATGCAGTCCAAAATAACTTCAGTGAAACAATGTGTTCCCTACTGCACCAATCAGAAAACTTCTTTTCACTTTTTTTTGTTTGGGCAATAAGAAGATTTCTCCAATTTTCACTCAGCTGACAAAAATGGGCACCCTTTGGCACAACTAGCAGAGAAAATACCAACACTTGATCTGGATACGACTCCAGACCTGAAAACCCAATGGTCCTGGCACCTCCACCGCTCCACGATAATCACTAAACAGAAAATTCCCAATTGACCCAACAACAACAAAATTTCCAATTGACCCATGATGTTTTTTCAGTTCCTATCCCCTTACCATCACCCATATCCCCAAAACAACCACTTCAATCAATCAAAATGACTGTGAAAAGGTAAATCAAAGTAGTATTGCACATTAACTCTATGGAAACTAGAAAAGTAGCAGAAAAAATCAGGAAGATCATACTCGGCATTTTCTTTAAAATGTTGAATACGAGAGCGCAAAGCTTCCTCAATCTTGACTTCTATCCCTTGCTTCTCTTCGTTCATTTCCTTCGCCATCTTCTTACCAACCCTATTGCCTCCAAACACCAACTCGCCCTTTTCCTTTGGCACTGACACGCTCAAAAGACATACACACACTCGAAGTCTCGAAGGTTACAGTTAACTTAAGGAGTGTTTAGGGCTTGTCAAAAACCTCACAACTCTCTCCTTTCCCCCCTTTTTCTTCCCTTTTTTGGAGCGTTTCCCTCCTTAGTATAGTCGCGTGTTTGGTAAAAAAATGTTTTCAACGGAAAATGGTTTTCTATGGTTTTTACTAGTAATATTTTGTTATTTGATAAATAAGTAAGAAAATATTATTTTAAGAGGTTCAATGGGATGGTTCGATCGATTATTTTTAAAAATTATTTCATCTCAATTTTTCAAGTATTTTATAATGAATAACTAAAATTAGACTTTTAAAATTTTAAGTCATTACAAATGTTGGACGATAGTGTAATTTCATTTATATGTTAGACAAACAAACATCATACGATAATTTAATGTTTTCAAGAAAAATAATTTCCCAAGAATTATATCTGCATGATTTTTTAAAAATAAAAATAATGACCTAAAAGAACATTGTAAAGATTAGGCACTTTTCTCCATTGATTACTCCTACTGCATAATGATTACATCGAGATAGAAATTTTAGGGCTTAATTTATTTTTTAGGCCTAAAGTGGAGGCTTAATTGCTTTAGCCAGAGGCGCCCCTCGGGTGGCGGGGAGTGCAATGGTGAAGACTGAAGAGGTGCAGCTCGGAGAATTAGGTGAGTGGAGAGCAGACAATAAATTTGAAATGTCACTTATACAACTTATTTTTTCTACTTTCATTAGGAAAGTCATTTTCCTCATTTTTAAGGAATTTGTTTTCCTAAAAAAAATATTTTTCAAACATATTGTGTCATGCCCTGAGCCTACACCCTGGGCGGGACTAGTACTCGAGAACCATTGTTGGCCCCAAACGAACCCTTGGCCTGACTTACTTACTCAACGGAAGACTTAAACTCAACAAAGATAAGTTTATATAATAAACTAGAATGTTATAAAAGAACATTCAACTGGCCATTAAGGCAACTCAAGTCTCAACATGGAATAATGACAATGAAAAGACTAAAGAACTAACATCTGACTGTCTATGAAGCCTCTAAACAACTGAGATGGATATCGGGACAGGACCCCCGATCATCCTAACAAATGAAATATTGTGAAGAACTAAAAGCAATAAAAGAGTCCTCCGGAATGCAAGGAGGATCACCACTGACTCTGAAGTGCTCAACTGGATCAACGGTGCGCCGGATGCCGATCCTAGTTACCTAAATTTGCATCATAAGACGATGAGGCCAACTGACATCAATGCATTGAATGTACGGGTATGCGAGTTGGAATGCTAAAACAACAAAGACTTGAAAGGGAATCTGAAAGAAACACTTACCGTTAACTGAACTCATTTCAATATAAAACAGTTTAAAACAAGTGCAATATAAAGAAAAGTTGTTTAAAGACATGATCTCAACTCTGTGTATATACAACGATACAACATAACTCTGAAATGTATGTAAAAATATAATAAACTGATGTATATAAAAGTACAATAACTTTTGTGGGAGTTTCGCTAATCGAAAACCATCACATAAAAGCTATAATGATGATATAACGATCTACCTCACACTGCCAGCGCATCCTATACTCGGCCAAAGGTATAGGACTAAACTACTAAGTGGATCCACTAGTCTATTGTGAAAAGGGTTCATCTAAAAAGTATGAACCTTTTCTACTTATAGTGGCTACATGGTTTATGGGGGCTGTGAGTTGTCTGAACTCTCCCCCATATTTGTGCTCAATACTACCTAGCTCTTTATGTTTTAAAAACATACTTCTTCTGTGATTTGAGATTAGTGCTCAAAAACTTAGCTCAAAGGCTATTTTGGAAATCTCAGTTTCCCTTCTTGCTTCATTTAGAAAGTTATTACTCTTTTCTGAAAACTAGCCCGAGGCTCTTTGGAAATCTCAGTTTCCGTTCTTATTTAAATGTGAAAACATTTTAAATCTCTTTGGGAATACATAGTCCCCATATACTTATTTGAAGAAAAGAACTTCAACTTTACATCTTTACTGAATTCAAAACTTAAGTTTTAAAACAAAGTTAAAACATTTGTGAAAGACTTTTCAAAAACTTTAAGAACTTATCTTAACTTGACAATAAATTGATCTTGACTTGACTCTTAACTGATCCTTGAATTGAATTATGGATTCAAGGATTAAGATTTGGGTTTGGAAAGATCTCGTGTTGTTTAGGAATGATTTTAGATAGCTAAACATGAGAAAAGACCAAAAATCAAGATTTAAAGGTGGGTCCGTTACGCGGAGGCATAATTAAATCTTGGTTTTGAAAACATCTTTTGAGGCAGAAGACTCTGTGACGGCTCCGTGACGCGAAGAACCTTTTAAATTTTAGTTACAAAAATGAAATTTTAGGCAGAACGCTCCGTGACAGCTCCGCGACGCGAAACAGAAATTCTCAAATCTGGGAACCAACTCTGCAACGCAGAGGTAGTGCTAGATTTCGTCCGACGAAATCTTCTTCTTCGTTTTCCAACCCCAATTCACCCAAACTCGGTTCTTTTTCTCAAATTACTTTTAGATACAGATACCCAGCAAATGTACCTAAGAACCTAACTTGAAACGACTCTATGATGCGACGTAACGAACTCAGAAACTTCCCAACTTAGTCAAATTCAAGCACAATATATGAATTCAAGAATAGATATCAAGATCATCAATATTCAAACTCTTTTAGGTTGAATCCAAACTGAAATTAATATGCTTGGCACGTGGGAGAACGATCCCAACTTTATGAGAGTCTCACATACCTGATAGATGTAAATCCTTGGCGAAACGCCAACTTTCTTGATCGATCTTGATGAATTTGCCCTTTTTCACCTTTTTCTTTTCTCTTCTCCTTTCTCCATAGCCCTAGCGTGAAATTCCAAATTCTAAAACTGACAAAAATCTGATTTGACCCATATTAAACTCCTAAAAATGGATTAAAATAATAGGGCAAGGAAAAGACTAAAATACCCCTCTAAATTCAGATTGGACTTTCCTTAATCCAACAGCCCTACTTCCAAAGGTAATAACTTAATCATACGAACTCGAAATCGCGCAAACTTGGTGGCGTTGGAAAGATCATCCCAAGGGCTTTCCAACCATATCTGGAAATACACCTAACTCATCCTAAGCTAGGAATTATGACCGTTACAAGTTGACCAAAAACTCATTTTAACACCTTTACCAAATTTTCCAGATTTTAAACTTCCTTCTAGTTCTTTCTAGTTGCGAGGTGTTACATATTGACTAACCAAACATAGAAAAATTGGATCAAACACACCCTTAGCAAAATGTCTATTTATATGGAACATTTTGGTTGTTTGATATAAATTAAAAAAAAAAAAAAAGCAACTTACAAAAATGACTATATTTATAGGGTTATTGAAGTTCAATAGCTATAAGTATGTTATTTACTAAAAATGACTACACTTTATGTCAACTTCCAGCTACATGTTTGTATTAGTTTTTTTTAATTATTATTTATAGAGTGATATTACAATGCACTAAATAAGGTATGACATGTTACCATAACTGCCAACCTTTTATTATGTTCCTAAATCAGTCAAATTTCCATTATTAAATTAACAACTAATAATTACATATTGTATGCATATTCCGATTCATTCACATAATACAATAAGTTGTATTTATATTCCTAAATACAATATATTCACAAAATACTAATTATAAAGGTATTCATAAAAATTTGAATATAAAAAGAGTATATGTCTTTTTCTCGCTGTATTTTTGCATACGTTTATTTTGTTTTTATTTATATACTAATACAATTGTAATTAAGGAAAATGCATTACTTATACAATTAGCATATGAATACTTTGAATTCAAATTGGTGTTTCTATTTACAAAAGTTAAAGTATTAATATATCAAGGATACAAGTATTTATAAAAACTTAATGTATTAATACATCAAACGATGTAAAGTAGTGCAATTTTAACATATGAATACAACAATTTGGAAAATGGATACACTATTGTTAAACCAAAAATGAATACACCAATATAATATGCATATGAATATACTGTTCTTAAATAAGAAAATGGAAAAACAATAGAATGTGTAGGTATCAAAGTGTGTAAGTATTCGGCAGTATAAAAAAATTGAAAAAGCCAACAAAATGTCAATCTCTTTTTGGTCAAGTTTTTCCAATAATACTTGAGGCTTGGTGTTAACTTAGGTATTTATTTATAAAAATAATGTATTAATGTATCCAACTATACGTGTATTGCCTAATCAAATTAGATAGATTACTTATGTATCCAGATATACTTGTATTCACAAATTATTATTTCAACTTGTGTTAATATTACAATACAATTATCTATGTATATAAGTATTATACTATATAAAAATTTGACAAACAACAAAATTCTCTCTTTTCACTCTCTACTAACAACGATAACCTAACGACTCCATTGAACTGTGGGTATCCCCCACGCTCCATCTCATAGACCGCTGGGGTCTCTCGTTGGTGCGCTGGGACAAGGAGATGGCTCCAGCAGTAGAGGTGACACTCTTCGCAAGGAGATATGCAACTTCGCCGTCAAAAGAAAAGTATAAAAACAATATAATTTTCATGAAAAAATAATTTTTTCAATCAAAAGCCTATAAATATAGATGAAAATAGATGTATACAAATAAAATTTTCATAAAAACGAGGAAAATAATTAGTTAGAAAATACCTAATGAATTCAAATCACAAAAATCGCTCCTAGAATCATACAAAAGGATCTTGAATTGGAAGGAATTTGGGGGGAAAAATACAAAAAAAAATCTGTGATATAGTGATTGATGAAAGAGAAGGTATTGATGAGGACATAATTAATTATGAGTGTAATAATAACTTTCCTATTTAATATTTATTTATATTAAATATATAAAAAAAATTGATTATTGGTATATAATTAACTTTGCTATTTATTGTATAGTTATATCCATATAACATAAAAAAAATAAACTATCGTTATTTATTTTAAATGTATATTGATGCTTGTCATATTCTGTAGTTTTTCCAAAAAAAAATGATTTCGGAGATTTCTCAAATTTCGCGTTCATAACATTAACACCAGTAATTCTTTTTTCTTAGTAATGTAGAATATATTTTCATTTTTAATACGTTTTTTTTAACATATTTATTTATTATTAATATAAAGAGAATATAATTTCAATAATATAGTACTCTTTTTTTAACAAACTACGGTGAGCAAAATCAAAGCGTGAATAAAATCAAATCATATCGAAAAAAATAATTCGACTAGTGGTGTTGTTTGACTTCATTTGGTATTGACCCCCAATGACTATATTTGGGTTGATTTGGTTTTAACTAAAAAAAAAAAGACAACCCGATATCAAATCAATCCGACATTATACATATAATTTTAAATTTATCTTGTACATAAAAGTATTTACTTTGATATAATTTATAAATATTTCTTATATTTTTTTCATAGTTTTAATCTTTTAACATGTTATTTCAAGTTTAAAACTTAGAATTTTGAATGGTTCAATAAAGATTATTATAACGTCCTAGAAATATAGGCGTCTGCACTTGCCAGTAAGTTGGCCAAGTAGGCCACACCTATGTCATCCATGCTGGCGACATGTGTTGAAGGAGGAGCTGAAGTAGGAATATGAGGCATAGTGGCATGGCAAGAGGCAGCGATAATTTGAGATGTTGCATGACATGCCATAATAGTGCCAAAGGTATTTGACAAGGACTTGGGGGTGCACCCAAGGGCTTAGCCTGTCGGCGACGGCCATATGCGACAAAGTATGTCACTATCGTACGTTCTCGAGCTAAAGATGGAATCTGGGGATTCCAGGCTAGGGCCTTGTTCCTAGCATGTTCTTATATATGCTGACCAAATTTTGGGTCATTTGGAGTTTGTTTGGATATGAGCTTGACTTAGCCAAGGACGAGTGGCATTGTCGCAATTATGCAAAAATCACGAAGGCCCATTATAATTATCTGGTTGAAGCATGTCAACTCCTATCATGTGAATTTTATGTTTTAAGCATATATAAAGGGGGGAGGGGTATACGTGGTGACATCCTACCAACCTCCCCCCAAGCGTTTTTCCCCAAGTGTGCGCCATGAAGGGGAAATTCAAGGGCCTACCCGGCATGTCAAAGAAGTGTCATAGGTACCCATATAAGTTAGGGAGCTCTATGGGTGGTGTGTGGCTCGATAGCTAACGTTGGGTGTCCCGACGTGGTGGGAGGCTTGCTATTTGGAACGATGGGCCCTCCAGACTGTCCCATTTGTAAGAAAAGACCTCCTAGCCAATTGAGCAATCAAGGGACTCACTCATGAGCCTCGTGAGCTAACTTGTGAGCTTGGCAAGGGTTCTGTCATGACCCAAATTCATAAGTCGTGATGACATCTATGTTCCCAACCAATAGGTAAGTCAACCCAACATATTTTACCAATTTTAACTAACTAATGAGGTAAAAAGGTAAACAACGAGTAAAAATCTCCAACACTAAGTTCTTTATAAATATGAAATGCGAAAAGCTTAAATACCACCCAAGAATTTGTGTCATAAGTACAAGAGCTTCTAAAATACGATGCAAGTTTGAAACTAAAATGACAAATCCAACATAAGAGATATCTTGTTTGAATACTAAATTAACAGAATAGATAAAAAATAGAGGGAGGTGTGGGCCACGGAACAGCCAAACAACTTACCACAACTCCAAGATACTCCAAGCTCGAACTCAAAAAGCTCTACGAGATGTGCTCGTACTCGAAATCGAATCTGCACCACAAAAGAGTGCAACAAGTGTAGTATGAGTACGAAACCATGTGTACCCAGTATATATCATAGACCGACAACGAAGAAGTAGTGACCGGAGTTTATATAAGAAAATCATTCCTTTACTTACACAAGGCTATATTATACTTACAAGTCAAATTTCATCAAATGTCAACTTCACGTAATGGACAACCACTAATAAAGCACATAATCAACAAGAATAAATGATATAATGAGATGCAATGCAATGTGACACCATGAAATGATATGCCTTATATGCCAAGTACTCTCTTAACCGTATATACATGATACTCCTCGAAAATACATCAAGAGTTCATGACCCATGGGGGACTCGCGAGGTCCATATACCGACACGGACGATCTCCAAGTGTCTGTGCGGACGATCTCAACGCACTATCATAAAATCAAATAATTTCCGCACGGACGATCTCCACGTGCCCAAATTATAATCTTAACATCTCACCATTCCCAGCACGGATGATCTCCACGTGTCCAACTTATATTGAATTTCATGTCAATGCATGTGCACAATGTGATTTCATATAAAGGGGATGATGGTGCATCTCAATCAATCAAATATCAGCATAATACATAACCACCTCCACTATCACAATTATACGGGTTCAAATAAGAACACAATCACACATAATAAATCAATCAATAATATATCAGCTAATGTCCATATGTTTTGGCATTCTCGGATTACAATCCGCATACTATAGTAATAAACTTTCCCTTTATAACATCGGTACTCGTACCAATGCCCGTCACACCATTGGTACGAGACCCCCATCTTTCGCCCTTACTCGTTGTCTATTCCATTTTTAATCTTTAATTAGGAAAACGCCCTCCAACGAAGTCTTAAAGTCTTAACATACCTTGAATGCTGAACACGTGTCACGAATCCTCAAGATTTCGCCTTTCCTTTTCGTAAAGCTTCAAAACGTTCCCAATCTACCAATTATGCAATATTTATAAGTAAACAAATCCGTAGAAACCCATATGCTATATGTCTATCCTAACTCAAAACTCACCAAAATTTATAATCAAGTTTCATAAATCTTATATCAACTATAATGTCAAGTCTCATATTCCTAAATTTTAAGCCTAGGTTAAACGTTAAACTACCAACATATTATAAATCTAATGGTGTTCATATACTAAAATACACCTAGTAATTAATTATATATCAAAACCAATACGATTTGGCAGAACCTTATATTTATTAAGACGAATGCAATTTGGCAGACCTTGTATTCATTCGCTGGAAAACTTAACATTCCACAATCATCCAAATTCCTCACCCTACAATACTCTAATCACTACATCACTGTAACATCACTAGCCCTCCATTAATCTAGCCAATCCCTATTCCTCATTAGCAACCAAAATCTTGTTTTTTTTTTTTTTTTCCCCAAGTCCAATACGCTGCAACATTAATACTCAATTCTCTTCTTTCTATTCCACAACCCAACATAATAATAATAATAATAATAATAATAATAATAATAATAATAATAATAATAATAATAATAATAATAATAATATCTACCCAAAGTTTATTCATAGTCCAATGATTACCAGAAATAGCCATAACCATCCTTTCCCCATGTCCAAAACGTTACAGGTAGTTTCCATTTATTTATTTATTTTTCCAATTCAATTTCCTTTTATCTTTCTTTCACAACCCCATTATATTAATATTAAAATGATTCCATATCCAAATCATACAATACAAAAGTTTGCGCGTGGAAAATTACCTTATGCACTCAGTGTTCTTGCTCTTAAAGTTCTCGTCAATTTCCCTCTTTTGCTTTGAGACGAAAGTTATGACCCAAATTTATCAGACCTACTAACTTCAATTTAATTTAAATGGGCAATTGTAAAAGGTATTAAATGAATTATGGACTTGGCCCACTAACTATTAACTATATTAATTATTTAATAAAAATTCATCAACTAGATACTCGTAGTTACCGAATATTTCAAAGTTTTCCACTTAAATTTTATGGGAAGAGTCAAAATAGTCCTAGTTCTCAAAACGACCTAGCGGGTCGTTACAGGTTCAACCATGCGATCAAGGGTCTGTTTGCCTAGACGTGCAGTTGTGGGGCAACATTGCATGTGGGACTTGTATGAATGACGTGTGGGCTATGCGCTAAGACAAATGAAGGTACGATAAGGAAGACACACATGACTAAGGCCAAGGATTGACGTTGCCTACTCAGGTGAAGGGAAGGCCAAGTGCGCATGCATGAGGCGACTGACAAGCTTGAGGATAGGACTATGCACGCGGTAGTGATGCTCAGGTCGGCATGGCACAAGTATGTCCATAGGCAAACCCCAGGGCACACTTGAAATGATCCAGTCTGTAAGGATGCGCCATATGAGTCAATACATGTCAATGTCATAGTTAGACATGAGACGGGCGACACAATGAGGGGAGCCTTGAAGGGAACCTCTCCACAAGTACAAGGATCGTACTTAGGCAACGGGGAAAAGTTGAAAGGCTGGCCCTAAGCTATATACAGGGAGCTTTGGGTGTCGTACGGGTAAATTGTGTGTCACCGACGTAGTTGAAAATACACCTGTAACATTATAGTCCATACAAATTACTAACTCTAATAAAACTCAAATCTAAATCAAATCAACACTAATGCTAACAAAAAAATAATTCAACACTAAGAATGACAATAATGTTTAATATTTGTTCTTAGTTTTACATTGGTTTAGATAATTAAAAATAAATAGCCTAGTTTTAATTTTTCTTTAATATTTGGTCATATTATTAATATATATTAGACTTATTTTAGCATGATTTAATATTTTTAAATTATGTCCATCTTCATTGTGACTTATTAAGTTGCAATATTTATTTTATGAGATTTCATTATTACATTTTGTTGAATATTTTAGTGCCATAACTCATTTCATATTTTGTGTTATTTTCTTAAGATGCCCTTACATAGTTATATTTTGGCAGAACTAAAAAAATAGCTGAAGCCCAAGTTAATTATATATTTGTAAGAATACTTTATCAAAAACACCCAAAAACCCAAGAAATTCGAAAATTCCCCAACCAGAAAAACTCAAGGTTGAAAATCCAAATTTTATTAGTTTGGTTTATAGATTTGGAAATTTGACACAAATAATTTGATATTTAAAAGACCCAAACAAACCCGATCCATGTACAACCCTAGTCTTAACGTTCATATTTTGAGTCAAAATAAAGTCTGAAGCTATTTTGGAATTTTAAGATTTGATTTTTAAATCTTTCAAAAAATAGATAAATTCTATAAACATACATATACTTAAAAAATAATGTAACTCAACCAATATTACAACTCAGCAACAATGTAAAATCTAAAATTTATCTTATATTCCTATCTATACGAGATAAAATTTAAAATATCTAATACCGTTGGAATATAAATTTCCTCATTACTATCTTCTTAAGTGAAAAACCCAGCTCATTCTCCCGCTATGGTACTCCATCTCCTTCTACTATTATTTTCATTTCATGTATTCAAATAATTTTTTATTTTTTTGTCTGTTATTTTTGCTTATAATGATTGAGTCATGTTTTTTTGTTCTTCCATTTGATGGCTTAATCAGAAAAAGACATTGTCAAACAATCAAGGGCTGCTCAAGAAAAAGGCTTTGCCTCCTAGTATAACCAACAAAGTGAGAATCATTTTCTTGCTTTGATAAATAGTTGAGGGTCTATTTACAACAACTCTTTATCACTACAAGGAAAAGGTAAAGTTTGTGTTTGCTCCATCAAAAATAATTTTTCTATTTCTACGAGGTAAAAGTATGATTTTACACTCTATTAGAAACAATTTCTACGAGGTAAATGTAAGATCTATGTATGCTCCATTGAGAACAACCTCTCTATTTTTACGAGGTAAAGATAAGGTATGTGTATACTATAAGATTAAAAACTTTAATACATAATATCAGGATCTTGAACATGATAATTTTACATAGAGATCGTTAGGGGCACATACCTGATGCGGGAGACATAATCACAGAGAGAAGCGGAAGCGTTAGTCGTAAATTGGTTTCTACCTCCTTGCCCTAACTTTATGTTACCACAACCGTCAACGATGGAATTAATGTAGAGAATATGTGATAACCCTAATGGGTGGAGGGATGGCCAATTTATAGAGGTTATGACTTAATCTGGTACGTCCATCAAGTAACCAATGTATGGACGAGATCTATTCTTTATTAAATATTATTTATGGTATTACTTGGGTTACAAGTAAACTTGGGCCATAAGTAAGAAATAATTAATAATTATTAATAATAATTCTTACATTCTCCCATCAAGTAACAAACTATGTAATAATTATGTTTTATTTTAGATTGTGCAATAAATAAAAGTGGTCGTTATACTAAGCAATAAATAATATGTGTGTATTTAGTGCAATATAGTTTGTTAGTCACCTAAGTGACCAAACTAGAGAAATTAACATCTACACATATAATATTTATGACTTAATCTGGTACGTCCATCAAGTAACAAACTATGTAATAATTATGTTTTATTTTAGATTGTGCAATAAATAAAAGTGGTCGTTATACTAAGCAATAAATAATATGTGTATTTAATGCAATATAGTTTGTTAGTCACCAAAGTGGCCAAACTAGAGAAATTAACATCTACACATATAATATTTATGATCACTTGATGCATGTATTATGTTTCTATAGTTTATTAGTCACCAAAGTGGCCAAACTAAAATGTATAAAATTATTTACATGCACAAAATTTTATGATATTATGTGTGCTTTGTATTTATATAGTTTGTTAGTCACCAAAGTGGCCAAACTAGAGAAATTAACGTCTACACAATCATATTTATGATCACTTGATGCATGTATTATGTTTCTATAGTTTGTTAGTCACCAAAGTGGCCAAACTAAAATGTATAAAATTATTTACATGCACAAAATTTTATGATATTACGTGTGATTTGTATTTGTATAGTTTATTAGTCACCAAAGTGGCCAAACTAGAGAAATTATCGTCTATACATATCATATTTATGATCACTTGATGCATGTATTATGTTTTTATAGTTTGTTAGTCACCAAAGTGGCCAAACTAAAATGTTCAAAATTATTCACATGCACAAAAATTTTATGAGATTATGTATGCATTTGTATTCATATAGCTTGTTAGTCACCAAAGTGGTCAAACTAGTATGGTTAAGAGAAATATGCACTCATAAAATTGTCATTTATCTATGAAGGTTAATTAAATGCCTATATATTAAAAAATGAATAGATAAATTGACTTTCACTATTGCTAGAACTTAAGAAGAATTTACCCAAAGGTGAATCTATCATTCTACGAATAGTGAAAATTATGAGGTGAATTAATATTTTAGTCAAACAGATATCGTATATCCAAAGATGTCATATATGTTTGATTAAAAGTATTCAATTACCTATTAAAGATAAAAATGGCATTTAAATTAGGATAATGTGTTGTAGTATCTACCCAAAGGATAATTACGATATATTTTTATCGCTTTACTAAATTCACATTATTTCCTGATTTGTGAGCATGTATATCTATTTTGCAGTTATTCCTCTTCATTCACATGCTTCGTTTGTTACTGTGTTCAATGGATTAAACTTCTTTGAATGGCATGAACAAGTCCAGTTCGACTTAAGTGTGATGGATCTTGACTTAGCTCTGCTGAATGACAAACCCACTGCTATTACTGATAAGAGCAGTGAAGATAAGAAGTCTTTTCATAAATGATGGAAACGCTCTAACAGATTAAGCCTTATGTTCATGCGAATGACTATTGCTAACAACATTAAGAATACTATTCCACAAACAGAAAGTGCCAGGGAATACCTAAAGTTTGTGGAAGAACATTTTTGTTCTGCTGATAAGTCTCTCACCGGTACAGTAATGGCTGAACTCACGACCATAAAGTTTGATGGGTCGTGTAGTATGCAAAATCATATCATCGAGATGACTAACATTGCAGCAAGACTTTCGACCTTGGGGATGAAAATGGATGACACCTTTTTGGTTAAGTTTATTCTGAACCCATTGCCTCTTGAGTATGGACCATTCCAAATTAACTATAACACTATTAAGGATAAGTGGATGTTAGTGATTTGTACAGTATACTTACTCAAGAGAAGTCAAGACTTAAGAAACAAGGAGGTCATTCCATTAACCTCATGGGTCAAGGAACTGGTAAAAGACTTAAAGTGAAAGCTAACAAGTTTAAGAAAAATAAAGCACCTGCTAAAGTTCCACAGAATGCTCATAAGGAACTCAAGGCTGATGTGTGTCGTTTCTATAAAAAGGAAGGACTCTATCAGAAAGATTGCCTGAAACGTAAAGCTTGGTTTGAAAATAAAGGTACATTTAGTGCCTTTGTATGTTTCAAATCAAATTTAGTAGAAGTTCCTAATAATACTTGGTGGCTTGATTCTGGTGCAACTACTCATGTATCCACTATGTTGCAGGGAGTCACTACGATCCAAATTACAAATCCAAATACGGATTTCTTGTTCATGGGAAATCGCATGAAGGCTAAAATTGAAGGCATATGGACTTATCGTTTGATCTTGGAGACTGGACATCACCTTGATCTATTACAGACTCTTTATGTTCTTTCAGTTTCTAGAAATTTGATTTCTCTTTCAAGACTTGATGTTTCTGGATTTGATTTTAAGTTTGGACATGGTTGTTTCAATTTATATAAGAATACTATTTTTATGGTTCTGGTGTTGTTATTGATGGTTTATATAGATTGAAACTCGATAATAATTTTTCTGAATTCTTTCTTACTATTCATCAATATGTTGGAATTAAACGTAGTTCACTAAATGAAAGTTCTGCTTATTTGTGGCATAAACGTTTGGGTCATGTATCCAAAGAAAGATTTTTTAAAAAAAAAAGTTTAGTAAAGAATGAGATTCTTCCGAATCTGAATTTTTATGATTTTGATATATGTTTGAATTGCATTAAAGCAAAGCAAATCAAACATACCAAGAAAGGTGCCACAAGGAGCACTCAACTTCTTGAAATTATACACACTGATATTTGCGGACCTGTTGATGTTCCATCTTTAGATGGAGAAAATATTTTATGACCTTTATCGGTAACTTTTCACGTTATGGATTTATCTATTTGTTGAAAGAAAATCTCAAGCAGTGGACGCTCTCAAAGTGTACGTTAATGAGGTTGATAGACAATTAGATAAGAACGTGAAAATCATTAGGTCAGATAGAGGTGGTGAATATTATGGAAAGTATAATGATTTAGAACAATGTCCAGGTCCATTTGCAAAATTCCTTGAGAATGGTGAAGTTAATGGGAATGTTGAACGACAAAGTGTGGAAATTAATGAGGTAAGGATAAATATTTCATCACCCATAAATGTACCTACTTCCGCACCAATCACAAATGTTGCTCCTCTGGTTGAAGAACACTTTAACAATGTTGAACAATATTTGGGTGAAACATTTCAAGAAGGAACTAACTCACAAGTATCTGACGCAAATGAACCACAAACAATGTCATTAAGAAAATCGGTCATTTTAGATGATTATGTGATTTATTTGCAAGAGTCAAATTTTGACATTGGAATTAATAAAGATCCGATTTCATTTTCACAAGCCATAGAAAGCCCCGAGTCAGATAAATGGATTGATGCCATGATGAAGAGTTAAAATCCATGGAATACAACAAAGTCTAGAATCTCGTTCAATTACCAGAAAGTTTCAAAGGAATTGGGTGTAGATGGGTCTATAAGACCAAACGCGATTCAAATGATAATATTGAACGATATAAAGTCAGACTTGTTGCCAAGGGATACACTCAAAAAGATTGCATTGATTATAAAGAGACCTTTTCACCGGTCTCAAGGAAAGACTCATTAAGAATTGTTTTGGCTTTGGTAGCTCATTATGATTTAGAGTTACATCAAATGAATGTGAAAATTGTCTTTCTTAATGAAGACCTCGAGGAGAATATTTATATGGACCAATCAGAGGGTTTCGAAATTAAAGGAAAAGATCAAATGGTGTGTAAGCCAAAGAAGTCAATATATGGACTCAAACAAGCCTCACAATAATGGTATATAAAGTTTAATGATACCATAACATCTTTTGGATTTAAGGAGATTACCGTTGATCCATGTATATACCAAAAGATCAGTGAGAGTAAGTTTATATTTTTAGTCCTGTATGTTGATGACGTTTTACTTGTTGCTAATGATTTAGGCATAATTGCATGAGATAAATGACTTTCTCTCTTTGAACTTTGAAATGAATGATATGGGTGAGGCATCCTATGTGATAGGGATAGAAATATTCCGTGATAGATCACAAGGATTATTGGGACGGTCTAAAAAAGGCTATATCGAAAGAGTTCTAGAGAGATTTAATATGAACAATTGTTCAGCAGGAATAGTTCCTATTCAAAAAAGGGGACAAATTTAATCTCATACAATGCCCAAAGAATGATGTAGAACGAAATGGAAATGAACTCAATTCCTCAATCTTCTATTGTTGGAAGTTTGATGTATGTTCAAATTTGCACAAGACCGGATATTAGTTTTGCGGTCGGAATACTAGGAAGATATCAAAGTAATCATGGAATTGATTAATAAAAAAAAAAAAAAAACTACAAAGAAAGTTTGTGGCATGTTATGAAGCCACAATTCATGCATTATGGTTGCGGAACTTCATTTCAGGACTTGGGGTTGTCGACACCATTACCAAGCCGCTGAAAATTTATTGTGATAATGCTGCAGCAGTATTCTTCTCTAAGAACTAAGTACTCCAAATGTGTCAAACATATGGAATTAAAGTACTTTACTGTTAAGGAAGAAGTTCAGAAACAAAGAGTGTTACTTGAGAATATTAGAACTGATTTCACGATTGCAGATCCGTTATCAAAAGGCTTACAACCAAAGACATTTAAAAAACATGTTTAAAGAATGTGTCTTGGTTGTACTTATGATTGATACATTTATGATGTTTTTACACTCTGAGCTCAAATTATGTGTTTCTGATATACATTAATGAATTTCTTGTTTCTCATAATGGTGTATACATTATTGTTTTGAGATATTACAAGATAAGTCTCTATGAGACATTATTGTGGACCATAATGTTATATGTTTTATAACTTATGAACCTAGTATGATGAGTTGCTAATGTAGTAGTATATGGAAGGAAGTATGTAGCTTAAAATTTATGTACAACAGACATAACTCGCATTAGTAGTTTGTTATATTGCGGTATGTATGATGGACATTATAGAAGAGATTTATTATATGCGCAACTAATGTTTATGAAATATTAATGTTATATGGTCATTGGGCCAAGTGGGAGAATGTAAGAATTATTATTAATAATTATTAATTATTTCTTACATATACTCCATTGAAAACGACCCGTCTATCTCTACTAGATAAAAATTAGATCTGCATATGCCCTATCTTCTTCAGTTCCACTAGTGGGGTTACGCTAAGCATGTTATCATTTTGATAAACTAGTACTCTTGTAAACAAGTAGCTGTAAATCTAATGAAGGTACTTGACATATACATTTGCACGTGGAAAATGGCGATAACAAGAAGGTTCAAATGAAGAAAGTGGTGAAAATGCAAAAAAAAAATATTAATAGAAACAATAGGTGCTTAAATGTGAATTTTATGATGTTAGAATTTTTTTTTAATCGTGTTTGAAGTTCAATTGAAAAAACATAGGGATCAGGCATAAGTACACCCTTTAACTATGGACGAAATCCCAGCGACACACCTTAACTATGTATGGGTCTAATTACCCTCGTGAATTATTTTAAAGTGTAATAAATATGCCCTTGAACATTGAGGTGGCACAGAGAGTGTGCTCACTCTCTTGGAGGCATGTGGAAAACATAAAAGAAGTATTAAAATCTGACTAATATGGACATGTGTCCATTTTCAATTGCACATTTTCAGAGTTAATTAGTACACATAATTAATTAACATTAAAATTTAAGTTGACATCTTTTTAATTAAATTTCTATTTTTCATTGTGAAATTGTAACACCTCAATTTTCAAAAAGAACTACAGAGAGGTTCGTACAAGTCGCCATCAATTTTTAGTTTTGGGTTAACTTCAAATGAACATGTCTTTTAGCACATAAAGAGTTGATGGTCTACTTAAAAAAACTCTCTATCTCTATGAGGAAAAGGTAAGGTTTGTGTTTGCTCTATCAAAAATAATTTCTCTATTTCTACGAGGTAAAAGTACGATTTGTGTATGGTCTATCATAAACAATCTCTCTATATCTTCGAGGTAAAAGTAAGATGTGTGTATGCTCCATTAGGAACAACCTCTCTATTTTATGAGGTAAAAATAAGGTTTGCATATACTCCATCAGAAACAACCCCACTATCTCTACGATGTAAAGCTATGGTTTACGTATGCTCCATCAAAAAATTACTTGTCTTTCTCTACGAGATAAAAATTAGACTAGGTATGTTGTTGTATTCGTGATCGGATTAACTAGCTATGCTTTAATATATCCTCCTACATTGTACATACAATTTCTTCATATCAAGCTTGAGTCATTTTTTCTAAATTTAAAATGATGGATTTTGTGTGCAAAATATATACTTAAGAGTTAAGTTTTACATTTAAAAAAAAAGAAGAAAAAATTACCTATCTATACATCATTTTTTTTTCCATTTTCTATTATTTTCTACCATTCCAAAAAATTACAAAAATCTCTCTTTACATTTACATTATCTCTGGATATTTCACTTAGAACAACCCCAAATACACGATCTTTCTTCCTTTTTTGACTCCTAAAATTACTCCATTGAGTTGAAGAAGAAGGAAGCTGACGATTGGAACATATCAAAGGAACAAGTCCAACGAAGCTGACTGACGTGTCTACAACAAGTGTTGATGAAGAAGAAAGCTGGCGATTGGAACATGTCAAATGAACAGGTCCAATGAAGCTGGCTGACGAGTTTATATCACTGTTGTAGAATTAGAGTCGCACTAAGATTAGACTACTTATATCTATTAGGATTATATTACGACTAGGATTAGATTGATTAGGATTATAGTACAACTAGGATTAGATTATTTTTATATTTGCATTATTATTATTTTAGTAGTAATATGTATTGTAGTAGGACTCTAAGTATAGTTAACTTAGGACTCTACAATTCTCTCCCTATATAAGGAGTATGTACTCAACAATTTTAATCATCAATACAATCCTCGATTTCTCCATACTTTACGTGAGATTTTTACATGGTATCAGAGCATAAAAGCTCTTCCGCTCTCTGAGTATTGATAAAAAAAAACCACACGTTAAATTGTAATGATCACTTCTACCAACACTATGTCGACCTCCTTACTTCACCAACTCATTGTCGCTTGCTTCATTAAACTTGAGCCAACAAACTACCTCATAAAAAGGACACAAATATCTCAATTGATTTAGATCATAGAGAATGAACCAAGTAAAAGTAGTTGTTCCACTGGACAGACTGCTAGAAAAGTTGTAGCGGTTGAGAAGGATGCAAAAGATAATGGCAGCATTGATAATTGGAAGGAGAAATATGTGTTGCTAAGGAGTTGGATCTCAGGCACCTTGACTGAAGAAAGCATGTACCTAATTGTGGGCTACTCAACTGCCAAGGAGATGTGGGAATGCTTGGAAAAAGCTTATATTCAAGCCACAAAAGTAATTAATTTTGCTAGGGGTTTAGGTCTCAAATACAAGACCTTTAGGACTGTCATATTAGGTAAGGCACCATATCCCACCCTTAATCAATTTGTTTATGCTCTCACGAGTTTAGATATAAGGGAAGATGAAAAAGATGTGTCACAACAAAATCATAACATAGTATTCTCTGCCCAAAAAGGCAGGGGAAAAGGAAACAACAACATTAACTCCAAAGAAACATGTTTTAAGCCTGCTGGATAGGGAATAAGTTCTAAAAACAGTCAATATGAATCAGGTTCTATGAACAATAAAAGTTTTCAAAGTGAAAATAAGGAGATGAATAATATTGAGTCATGTAAAATCTATGGTTGGAATAATCGTACTGTTCTTAAGTGTTTTTACTGAAGGAACTACTCATAACAATTTGCAGATGAACTATCACAAGCAACGACTAGACATCACATTCATACGAAGCATTGGCAAAACAAGTTTTTGCTGGGTATTCAAAGTTTTTTTTGCTGGGTATTCGAAGTAAGCTAGGAGTAACCATTCCTCTACTCACTAGCTTGAGGGGAAGTGTTGAAGAAGAAGGAAGTTGACGATTGGAACATGTCAAAGGAACAGGTCCAACGAAGCTGACTAATGTTTCTACAACAAGTGTTGATGAAGAAGGAAGTTGACGATTGGAACATGTCAAAGGAACAGGTCCAACGAAGCTGACCAATGAGTTTACAACACTGTTGTAGAATTAGAGTTGCACTAGGATTAGACTACTTATATCTATTAGGATTATATTACAACTAGGATTAGATTACGATTAGGATTATAGTACAACTAAGATTAGATTATTTATTATTGCATTATTATTATTTTAGTAGTAATAGATATTGTAGTAGGACTCTAAGTATAGTTAACTTAGGACTCTACGATTCTCTCCCTATATAAGGAGTATGTACTGAACAATTTTAATCATTAATACAATTCTTGATTTCTCCATACTTTACGTGAGATTTTTACATATTGTATTATCATTTACCTCAATCACTTCACTTTTGAATCTCAAATATTTTTCTCTTTACAATTCATCAATTGTAGGTTATTAAAAAGGTAGTTCTTATTCATCTTCTTCTTCATCCATTTTTTTTCAAGTTCATCAGTATCAATTTTTTTTAAAAAAACTTTTAGATTTTTAGCTATAGATTTCCGATATATATGGATGATGCTCTATCTTTTAGTATAGAGATTATCCATATAGTTTCAACCACTGATGATAGTGTACATCATAAATTTGATTCTAATGATGAAGATTTTATTCAAAATATATCTAAATAAAGAAACAATCCATTATTCATGAAGAATCAGAGATTGGAGAAGTCGAAGAAGGATGCATGCTCGAGTTCTAAATCTACTATTGAAAAAATGCTAAAAAAAGAAGGAAAAGGTTGGATTTGCCATTGCACGACCATCACTGGCAAAGATACAAATTTTCAATATATCTCATTTATTTTGTTTCTTAAATTAATATTTGTTGGTGTTATTACTGATCTGATACATCATTGCTACAATAGCCTTTGTTTTATGCAATGTGTCATATTCATGTTTAAGGTTTTGATACATAACTCTAATGTTGTTGAATCTTTTGTTAGTATTTATCATGTTCAGTATAAATGTACTTGATAGTTGATACAAAAACACTACGTAATGTATCATTTACATGAATCAAGTTATATAAGGTATCTTCAATCTTGATACATAAATCATAATGTTCTACAATTGGAGCACAGTGTATCAGATCCAACAATAGGTATATTATATATATCAATCGCAATATTTTACTACCAGATACATACACTCAAAATTATTCAACTAGAAGGCTATGTGTCTGTACACATTACCCAATTAATACACTTGATATATAATTCCTAATGTTCTATAACTAAAATATTATGTATCTAATTAATTGATATGTGCATAATACATATCATATATCAAATCCAATAGTTTTCAAACTTTATTACATGTATCATATACATATAAACTGATCACCGTTGTGTTATGTATCACACACAAAAAAATGCTATTTGGAATAATTACATGTATAATGTCTCTTTTGATAACATACAATATTTCTCAAACAAAATAAAATACATAAAATAGTAATATATCTTGCACTAATTTTTTAGACATGATACGTAACTTCGAATTTATACTAAATATATCTGATATATAGCAATTACCACAAAGACATGCATCTATCAAAACTATGTATCTCTTCAGCCTTTTTGTATGTTGTATCAATGCATAGCGGATACATTAAAAATTCAGGCTCTTGTTTCTTCACCTCAACAATGTATCTGATTTATAATTTTTTTCCTCAACTCATCGATATCTAATTTAGCTGCAGTGACTGATTTGAGATTAACAAAATTAATATTTTGACCAACAACAATTTCATCACTTTTGTATCGTTCATACCTCACCTCACTTTCCAGATACCAGAATGTCTCAACAAGTTCATGTTGTAGTAGTACAATTTGTCAACAAGTTTGATTCAAAAATTGAGAGTTTTTTTTTAAAAGAATGAGAAGAAGACTTTTATATTTAAAATTATGCTGGCATGTTACAATTTGTCAATTAATGTATCAATCTAAAACCAAAAAGTAATGTATCGATCTAAACCCAAACACCTATGGGCAATCTTACTACTTTAATGTATCTGGTAGGATTATCGTACTTATCAATCTACTAAATATTTTAGATATAGTAATGTATCACGAGTAATATATCCATCTCGAGATCACAAATTAAAAAATTGAGCACACAACACAATACATGTAATTCCATATCTTTCATTATCAGATCTCTTTATCTTGAAGTTAAAGTTATAAATAGTAATTTATCATGCACAATTTTATGGTCATGATACATGAAGGGTAATACATGTAAATCCATTTAGTTGTTCTATCAATGTTGTGTTCTTCTACTTTTTCCATTTTTTTTACTTTGCAGAAGTAGCGAGAGAGTTTTAATTTGACATTTAATATACAAGTATATAGTCAATGTCGATAGAGGAAGAAGGTTCCATAGAGGCGACGACGGCAGTGGCGCGAAAGGCTGAGAGCCCTCAAAAAAGCTCAAGAACCTCTTCAAATCCCTGACAATGATAGTAATAAGACTAGCGAAGATATTCATGATGTTTCTTCTTAAATTTTTTTGACAATTTTGAATCAAAATTGAAATAATCTTCAATGAACAAGGATAAAAATTTTAAATCTCAAGAATTTCAACAATTTTGAATTAAAATTGAAAGGATCTTCGATGAACTAAGAGAATAATTTTGAATCTCAAATTTTTCAACAAATTTGAATCAAAATTGAAAGGATCTTCTATGAACTTGAAGATTCACAAAAGAAATCGTTTGTCCAACAACAATTTTGTCACTTTTGTATCCTTCATAACTCACCTCGCTTACCCACAATTTTGACTAAAGTTTTTGAATCAAATCTGAAAGGTTTCTTCGCTGAACAACAGGTGGAAACAATTTGAAATTTTGAATTTCTTCGTTCTGTTAGGATTTGTCTTTGTATGATTGAAAGTAAGAAGAACGTAAACGTAATTTATGAGATTTAATTAGATTTTCAGTTTTTATTCCCTATTTTAGCGTAACAGATTGATACAGTATTGTATCAGAATTAATGTATTCGGATGGTGACTTATGAATCCGAAAGGTACAAAATTTAAGATATTATTGTAATTATAAAAAGAGTAGGGATGTGATTTAATTTGTTCCTTACACTGATTCTCAATTTTTTTACAACTAATAAATCACAAATTGGATACTTGAAAGCCTTTTTTGTGGAGAATTTGAAATCTCAAATCATCATTTGAAATTAAAATATTATTCATATATTATCATTATTATTATTATTATTATTATTATTATTATTATTATTATTATTATTATTATTATTATTATTATTATTATTATTATTATTATTATTATTATTTTACTGAAAGACCACATGGGTCAGAATTTTTGTTAAACTAAAATTAAATATATACAATGTTAGATGGGTTGAACAAGTGTACAACCCACCAAAATAAAATAAACAAAACAACAAAGAAAATATAAAAAAAACAAGAATAGAAAAGTGGGAAGCTGAAGTGTACTTGCAGCTGCGGTTCCTCTTCCTCGATCCGTCATCAAATTAGAGCTGAAACTCGATTCAATTAGGTGTAAGTATTCTATAACCTTGAAGCATCTTCGTATTTTGCCTACTAACTTCCATTTAAACTTCATCTCAATCTATCCATGATAAATGATTTCAAACTTTTTGCTCAACTTTCTTCTCATAGATTTCATGTGGATCTAAACTGGTGTAGATTCTGTGGATAGAGTATTGTTGATAATTCGTCATTTAACCTCAGGTTAGTTGAAATTAGTTCATCTTCTTTGATCTAATCTTCAGCGGGTTGAACCCAAAAATAGGATTAATACCACCACAAAGCTTAAATCGTTAAAGAATTACTGATTTCATACTGATAAGTTTAGCAGTAGTTTGCTAAAACAGAGAGCATAAACAATTGGATTTCAAGTACTCTTTTATTGATTCTAAACATGGCAATATATAGCCTTTACAAAAGGATAGAAAATCACAAATAATGTAAAGTCGTTGAACAGAAAAATATCAAGAAAAATATCAGCAGAAAAATCCTAACAGTCCCAAAAGAATAGGACTCCCTAAAGAATAGGACTTTATTTGAAACAGAAGTTGACTAGACCAATAACTCCTAACATTCCCTCCCTTAAACTTATTCCCATTTTTACAAGAATTAGTTTAAGTCTGAAATATCACATACGCCAAGCTCTTTACGCAGTTTCTAAAATGCTTCCAACTTGAGAGGCTTTGTCAACAAATCAGCAAGTTGATCTCGAGTACCACAGAACAATAAGTTGACAGTTCCTTCTTTAGTAAGATCTCTAAGAAAATGAAATCTTACGCTTATGTGCTTAGAACGACCATGTAGAATGGGTTTTTTGACAGCTTAATAGTTGAAGCATTATCACACATAAGTTTGGTTCCTTCTGTCTGTAAAGAACCGATCTCTCTGAGTATTCTTCTCATCCAAACAGCTTGACATTCACATGCAGCAGCAACAACAAATTCTGCCTCTGTGGTTGATAAAGTGACTATAGGCTGCTTTCTAGATGACCAAGCCACTGCTCCTTCACTCATTATAAACACATAGCCGGAAGTGCTTTTGCGGTCTTCTATATCGCCGGCATAGTCACTATCAGTAAAACCAATCAGCTTACTCACTCCTCCCCTTTTGTAGAATACACCATAGTTAACTGTACCTTTCAAGTACCTCAAAGCTCTTTTTACTATTGCAAAATGTTGTTGTGTTGGACAAGCCATAAAACAACTTATTAGACTGACAACAAACATAAGATCAGGACGAGAGGCAGTGAGATACATCAAGCTTCCCACTATCTGTTTGAAAAAAGTTGCATCCACTTTAATGCCATTTTCGTCTTTACAAATTTTTTGTCCTGGAACAATGGGATTACAGACAGAGTTGTAATTTTCTATCTCAAATCGCTTCAAAACCTCAGCTGCATACTTTCTTTGACATATAAAAATGCCATCTGATCGTTGTATTACTTCAATTCCTAGAAAGAACCTCATCTGTCCCAGATCAGTCATATCAAACTCCTTTTTCATAGAACATTTAAATTCTCCCAATAATGTTTCATCATTGCTAGTAAACAAAAGATCATCAACATATATACTTACAATCAGAATCTTACCTCTCTCCCTTTTAACAAAGAGTGTATGCTCACTAGAACTGCTTTCAAAACCTTCTTTGATGAAGTAGGATTCGATTAGGCTAAACCATGCTCTAGGTGCCTGTTTTAACCCGTAGAGTTCTTTGTTGAGCTTATACACCATGTGTTCACTCCCTCTTTTTTCATAGCCTCTCGGTTGTTCTACAAAGACATCTTCTTTCAATTCTCCATGTAGAAAAGCTGATTTTACATCTAACCAATAAAGTTTCCAGCCTTTCTGAGCTGCAAAAGCTATGATCATCCTCACAGTATCCATTCTAGCTACCGGCGCGAAAACTTCAGTGTAATCAATTCTATGCTCTTGTGTGTATCCTTTTACCACCAATCTTGCCTTGTATTTTTCAACCTCTCCAAGCTCATTTAGCTTAGTTTTATAAATCCATTTTACTCCAGGTCTGATTTTTTTCAATGGATTTAATCTCCTCATCCATGGCAATTCTCCACTTTGAGTTTTTGACTGCTTTCTCATAGTTTACAGGATCTGAGATTGTAAAAAATGCCATGTTAACATCATCTTCTTCGGACAAACCTTCACTGGAAACATAATCAGTTGACCATATAGGTGGACATCGACTTCTGCCCTCCCTTATATCCAAATCTGGTTCGATTTCAGCAGCAGGTTCAGCAGCAGCTTCAATTTCACCATCTGAGTTAATCGATGAAGTTGAACCTGTGTGTTGTTTTGTGTCTTTTTCTGTTGCAGTTGAAATTTCAATGCTTTCTCCCCATTCTAACTCAGCTTCATCTTCAGAATTTTTCCAATTCCAATCACGATCCTCATCAAAAATTACATCGCGGCTAACTATGATTTTTTTTGCAACAGGATCAAACATTCTGTACCCTTTGGATTCATCACTGATTCCGAATGAAACACAACTTACACTTTTATCTTCAAGCTTTTTCCTCTTAGCATCTAGAATATGAACATATCCCACACATCCGAAAACTCGTAAATAGTCAACTGATGGTTTTACTCCACTCCAAGCCTCTTCTGGTGTTATATCTTTTACTGCAAGCGTTGGTGATCGATTCAAGACATGATTCACCCACATAACAACTTCAGGCCAGAATCTCTTAGGTACTTTCTTTTCTGTCAACATAGCTCTTACCAGGTCCATCACTGTACGATTTTTGCGTTCAGCTACTCCATTTTGTTGTGGGGTATAAGCTGTGGTCAGCTGTCTCTTCACTCTATGCTGCTTGCAAAAGTCATTAAATTCTGCAGAATTGAATTCTCCCCCTCTATCTGTTCTCAGGCATTTTATGGGCATTCCAATTTCTTTTTCCACCAGAATTTTGAAACATTTAAAATGATAAAATGTTTCTGATTTTTCTGGAAGAAAATACATCCATGCCTTCCTAGAAAAATCATCTATAAAACACAACACGTACCTTTTTCCGCTGCTTGAAGGCGAATGTCGGACCACACATCTGCGTAGACAAGCCCCGATTTTTGGTTGCTCTCCATTGCGTTTTGGAATGGGAGTCCGATGTTGTTTGCCCTTTATACATGCTTCGCAAGTGATGCTTGGATCAACAATTTGCGGCAAACCTTCCACCATGTTTTTATGTTTCAAGATACGAAGGCCTTTGTAGCTGAGATGGCCATAACGATAGTGCCAGAGTGTTGATTGATCTGTATTTGAGACTTGGAGGCAACTCCCTTCATTTGTTGTGATTTATGACTCTGCAAGTAAAATGAACATCCGGTTTGCACTCATAATTGATTCTGCCATTTTCCCTTTTTGTGGATGATAAATACTGCATATTCCATTTTTGAACAGCACATCTACTCCCTTTTCTTGAAGTTGTCCAACGCTCAAAAGATTGTTTTTGAGTTCAGGTGCCCAATATACTTCTCTAATTGGTGTAACAATATTCCTGCAAAAATAATTTTACAGTACCTTTTCCAGACACTTTCATTCTGGTATTATTTCCAAGCTTGACACTGTGAGTAAAAGTTTTATCTAAGCTTGAAAACATGTTTTCATTACCACACATGTGATTTGAGCAACCCGAGTCTAAGAACCAGGCGTCACTTCTCTTTGATCCATGGAGTTCTACATAGGCCATCAACAGCATCTCATCTTCATTGTCAAGCTCAGCATAATTTGCTTCATTCCTCCACTTTGGACATTCATACTAAAAATGTCCTAAGTTATGACACTCATAACATTCAACAGTTGCTTTGTTGAAATTTGTTCTCCCTCTTCCACGCCCTCTTCCTCTGTACGTTCCTCTCCCTCTGTTGTTTGTACTTGATCGACTTACAACATTCAGCACTTGTTCTTCATCATCGTTGCTAGGGCGTCGAAATTTCTGTTCATGCACCACTAACAAACTTTGTAACTCATCAATGGACATAGTATCAGTATCCTTTGATTCTTCGATGGATACTACAACATATGTAAATTTTTCAGTTAGGGTGCGTAGGATTTTCTCTACAATTTTCTTGTCTGGCATTTCTTCTCCATTGCTTCTCATCTTATTAGCAACCTGCATCACTCTTGCAAAATACTCAGTGATGGTTTCATCCTTTCTCAGCTCCAGAACCTCAAACTCTCTTCTTAACGCATTAAGAAGTGATTTCTTCACTCTTTGGTTTCCACCAAACTTTCTCTTCATTGAGTCCCAAACAATCTTGGATGTGCGACGGTCCAAGATTTGTTCAAAGGCAGTTCGATCAATCGCCTGGTACATGTAATGTTTTACCTGATGATCCTTGACTCTAGCATCGTCAAGATGTGCTTATTGTGCAGCAGTCAATTTTGTCCCTTCTATTGGTTCCGAAAAACCATTCTCCACCAAACTCCATAAGCCTTTTGCTTTAAGCAAGTTCTCCATCAATTCACTCCAATGATCATAGTGACCATCGAAGTGAGGAATTTTCGTTAATGTTTTGTCGTCACTCATACTCTCAGTGTTTGATACTCTCAGTGTTTGATCACTAGAAGATTGCAACTTCTTTCCAGCCGGCTCTGATACCAATTGATAAGTTCAGCAGTAGTTTGCTAAAACAGAGAACATAAACAATTGGATTTCAAGTACCCTTTTATTGATTCTAAACATGGCAATATATAGCCTTTACAAAAGGATAGAAAATCACAAATAACGTAAAGTCATTGAACAGAAAAATATCAAAAAAAATATCAACAGAAAAATCCTAACAGTCCCAAAAGAATAGGACTCCCTAAAGAATAGGACTTTATTTGAAACAGAAGTTGACTAGACCAATAACTCCTAACACATACATCTTTTTGAGAGGTTGTGTATGAATTTATGAGATTTGCACTATTGTACAACTTGTGCAAAGTATTTCTAAAATTGAGCAACTAGTCAGGTACACAATTGAACCCAATAATTTTTTCTCTCCTCTACTAGACTAAGGCATCAAACTAAGCAATTTCGAAGTTATTCTGTTGTGTGGATTATGAAATAATCGATCTATTGTAGATGTTAATTGACTACTACATTCTACGAGTCCTAATTCTATACCATATGAAACACCCTAAACTTTCACTAGGTGCATATATCAACCAACTGAAATTTATTCAGACATCATATAATGTGTAGCAACTTTTATTATCTAATATAGCTTTATTATTTACTAATATCATTGGTAAAATTTATTCGAAATAAACCCTTTATAATCTTGTAGTGTTTGAGTGCCTTATCCTCAATTGTGGTGTGCTTTGTTTATCTAAGATAATAACTCTTTTGGATGTATCTAGAACCTCCTGGAAAGATCTAAATTCATATATACCTTCTGTCACAATTCGAGCCTATGCCCCGGACGTGACACGACGTACAAGACTCCAAAAAGCCTCATACAAGCCTTATAACATTCATAAAATAAGACATAAGAACATGGTACATAATTTAAAAACATTTATCCATACAATCGAAGTGTTTACTTAAAAAAGTGGAAGTCTAACTTTGTCTCACATGGCCATCTAATACAACTTTTGAATCAAAGATAAGGTCACAGTCCTTCAACATAGTCCGAAACGTAAAATGACATAAAAAAACTAGAATTGAACGACTTTCGTTCTCGAACCATGAGGACTCACCAACTAGCTTTGGAGAGAATCAATCCAAGCTTTGAACACTAGAAGTCACCCTAAGATCCGAAATCTACACTTTGTAGAAAAATAGAAGAAAATATGGGTTAGCACAAAAATGTACTAAGTATGATAGCCATGCAAAAATCATGCTAAAAAGGACATTTTGATTGAAAACCATTCTATATGCCAAGTTTGAGAAACATCTTGAACTATAGTATAAAAGGCATAAGATACAAACATAATCATCATGTAAGCCATTATAACACATCAGATCCATCATCTTTAGTAACCCTAAGTTATACTTGTGCAATGTAGGAATGACATCTCATAATACCATTCATACTAAGTAACACTTTGAGGCCACCATAGACATACTTACCATTCTTCATTCTCATCTTTAGTCAATACTCATAGATAAGGAACATTCTCATTTAATAAGTCATGACAAGGAAAACAACTCATATTAACAATCCAAGTTAAACATTCATCTTTACATTAAGCCTTTAAGTCAACATTCTCATTAGCATCATTATGAGCACATTCATTTCATTAAACATTATGACATTAGAGAAACACACCATAGCCCTCTCAAAGCCTACTACTCGTGCAATGCATGAATGACATCCCATACTACCACCCACACTTCATAGAACCTATTGAGTAACCATAGCACATAACTCACATGATGGGAATAAGCATTAACCGATATAGACCATGTGAGCAAGTCATGGAATCCGGTGTCTATCCCACACCGTAAAGGGTTAGTCTACTTGCCTAAGGTAGGACTGGTAACATTTTAGCTTAAGTGGATCCACTAGCTAATAACCTATGTGGGCACATAGTTATGGATAAGAAAGGTGTTCATTGAAACCCGACCTAACATGGGGAGAGCTTTCACCTTACCATATCCACTCGGTGCTAAGCTTTAAATTCCCATAGAGTAATTCATTCTCATTATCATTATTATACTTGAGAGGGCTACCGCAATTAGGTCTACTGACCCAAAGTACATTATTACACACATGAAAGGGCCACACTATTAGGTCTACTGATTCAAGGTACATTATTAGGATAGCTCATTGAATCCTCAAGAAAGGGCCACCACCATTAGGTCTACCGATTCAAGGTTCATTATTACACACATGAAAGGGCTACCACCATTAGGTCTACCGATTCAAGGTACATCATTACAATAGTTCATAGACTCATCATGAAGGGCTACCACCATTAGGTCTACCGATTCAAGACAGAGCCTTAGAATATTTCATTAATCATTTATGAAAGGGCTACCACCATTAGGTCTACCGATTCAAGGTACATTATTGAATACATGAAAGGGATACCACCATTAGGTCTACCGATTCAATGTTCATTAAGTCAAGATACTTTAGTTATTCAAGAAGAGGATGCCCTAAGCCTACCAATTCAAGGTACATCAATCAAGATCACTTTCAATTACAATCAACATCACTTTCAATTACACAAGAAGAGGATGCCCTAAGCCTACCAATTCAAGGTATATCATTACATTGAAGAAACCTTTTACAAGTGCATAGTTGAGAATAGCCTTTTAACAACAACATAATGGCATTATAGTCATAAGTAATTCATGCATAATAATGTGTAAGGATATAGGGGAGAATGACTTTTCCAATCAATACCACAATTACACCATAGTCATAGGATCTTCGTTATCAAAGTAATTCTTGAAGCACATGCATAATTCTCATGTTCATGTACAAATTCGCATAGTTTACCCATCAAGAATCATGAATTACATTAAACCCAACATCTAGAATTTCTACGTTAGATATGGGTAATAACACAATTCAATCAATTCAATTAATTCATACAAAACTCATTTACATGCTTCTAAAATCAATTGACTCACATTAAGATCACAATTTAGCAAGAGGGAATCCATGGGTTCTTGGGGGAATTTCACCAAAATTCAACCATAAATCATCAATTCAATAATAACCCAACATAATTAAACCATTGAAATCATTTTTAAAGAGAGCCCATGAATTTCGAACAAAACCCTTGAAATTGGGGAAAATTGTGAAATCAAATTTTGAAAGGGGCTCTATGGGTGGAATCTACCCAAAGATGAAAACTACCATGCCTTGATGATGAATCCTTGAAGAATTTGATGAAAAACTCTTGATTTCTTCAAGCCCAAGCTTCAATTTTAAGAAGAAGAAGACCTACTGCCCATGCGCCTAAGGTAGGCTTCACGAGGCTCTCCACGGGCAGTGAAGTGTCACGCCTCGTGGATCCTCACGTGAACTGCCTAGCTTTTCAAGAGTGCTTGTAAGGGCAGTGATGCCTTTCACCTTCCTTGAACCCTCACTTGAACTTATACTTGGTCAAATTTAGGGGCTATTTTACAACTCTAAATCATACATAAAATTTCAAGACTCAAACATTAGGCTCTAGTTTCACCTATTAATTTTCTGGATGTTACACCTGTAAAAGAAAAATCAAGTTAGCAAAAAAGTTAGCAAGAGTATTTCCCTCCCTTAAGGAGTGTTGTGCTCTTACTGGCATGGAATTTCTCAATATATTGATGGAATTGACCTCCATTGTCACATTCCAAGGTTTTTTGCACTCCCCATTCAACATATGTACCAAACCCAGATAGTTAGTTTCAATTATAATGTTTGGAAAATTGTTTTCCACACAACATTGAAGACCTTCTCTAATAGCAATAACTCAACAACTAGATTAGTAGAATCAAGAATTTTCACCCCCTTAGCAATCACCCGCTCTCGTTCATGATTTCTGATACAAAAGACAGCATCACTAGGCCCAATATTACCTCTAGAAGCCCATTTGTATTACATTTCAACCACCTCATAGACAAATATTAATTTTAAATCTGTGTCTCAAATCATATGATCAAATGCCTACCCAATTTGTAACTTGCCAAGTCGCCGTCCCTTGTCATATAAAATAAGTGGCTAATGTATTAAATTTAAGTCATCACACTATAAACATGCTAAATTACTTGAGTTGGCCCATCAAATATGAATCTCTAGAAATCTTGAGAAAGTACATATTATTGGCAGGATAGGTGAAGATTATACGAATCGAAATATGTTAAATTAATTATAGGGTCAAGATCTAATATGTTCAAAATTTATTTGGATAAAAATGAGTTGAATCAAGATGGTCAATAATGAATGATAATTCAATTCGATCAACAAAACCTAGCCTCTCCGCTAATTTTAAAGTGTATGAATTGAAATCATTAATACATTTATTTTTTAAAATTATCATTACACCGATGGATTTTGAATGTAAACAAATGTTGTTGCATGATGGTAAAATAGTGACACTTAACTTCTCACGTTAGTTAATTATATAGAATATATATTGTAGACATTAAAATTTTGTGGACTCTACGAGATGTGTTCAATTCGAGTTGGGACTTTACAAGATGTATTCAATTCCAATTAGAATTCTTGAAGGTTACTCAACCCTAAACCCTAGTTCATGCCTGTATAAAAGGTACTGTATTCCCTTTAAGTGAGATCTAAAAAAAAAGAAGGGAAAATTGTATGAAATAACAAATTATTAATTCAAATTAAATGTTATAACCATAGTTTATTTTAATCGTAATTCGCAGCAAACATCCCCTTTTTTTGCCATCTAATTAGATATACAATTAGCCATTTTCGGTATATAATTAGCTATTTTATACATTTTGGTATAAAATGCGTTTGTGATTGTATAAAGTGAGAGAAAAATGTATATACAAATACATATATTTTCGTCCTATACACTTATAATTATACAAATACAGATCTTATTATACAAACTACAATGTATAAATGAATTTATACAAAACTGAATAATTTGTATAAAACTGGATGTTTGTAGCGAATTATACAAATCAAAAGCTCCATAACAAACATAAAATTTGCTATGGAGCGCAATTATGCAAACTATAACTATAACATACAAATATGATTTTTATGTTTGCTATATGTGAAAGTTGCTCAAAAAAAATATTCATAAAGAGATCAAAATCTCGAAAATTCCATAAAGAGATCAACATCTCAAATATTCCACAAATTCATGAAATATTTATAAAGTGATCAAATCCAAATCATCTTAATTTGAGAAATATGCCACTTAATACCCTCGAATTATGAAAATCAAGTCCAAATCATCCTAGTTCGATAACTACGCTACTAGCAACCCTCGAATTATGAAAATCAAGTCCAAATCATCCCTGTTCGGGAAATACACCACTAACGGCCCTTGAATCATGAATAAATATCTGACGAGAGAAGAATTAAGGGATAAATGGATTTGTACTCGCAATGTTTATTAGTAAAATATTTTTGTTTCTTCAGATTTTATTTATGATTGATTTATTTTCCATATGTTTAAATTTTTTCGGTCTCTCCCTCTGAAGAGAACCGTATATTTTAGGATTTGGCTCCCCTCCATCACTCATTCCCTCCATTTCGTCAAGTGCACTTCTAGATGAGAGACATGCGTCTTATTTAAAGTTTAAAGATCAAGATTATATTATATTAACAAATATTATAGTCATAGTTAAGTCAACTAATTTTAGAAAACTACTCTCTAAATTTGGTAAAAATTACAATATATTTCATACAAAATTTGATATTATTAATATCATTAATTTCATCTTATATTTTTATATTTCAATATTAAAATTGTTGAATGAAACGTTTATATTTAATGTGATAAATAATAATCTTCAAAAACATTTGCATTTAAAACAATGTTTTCTTTTATTTCAAAAAAAAAAAAAAAAAAAAAGATAAAAGCATATTTTAAAAAAAACGTATATTTTTTCCCTTCAAACGTACAATAGCCACATTTTCTCCTTGAAATAATTTTGGTATCGTTTAATTCTTAAAATCTTTTGTCTTTTTATTTTTGTTTTTTGGTCTTTTATTTTATGTTTTTTTTTTCAACATTGATAAGTCTTTACTTTTCTTTTTGTTTCTCAACATAGTATAATATTTCAAGAATAAAGTTTACTAGTACAAAATATTATTTATTTGATTTTCACCTTAAACATTATACAGTTTAATATTTAAGTATAAAAATATAAGATGAAATTAATGATATTAATAAATATCCAATTTTGTATGGAATATATTGTAATTCTTATCAAATTTGAAGAGTAGTTTTCTAAAATTAGTTGACTTAATTATGATTATGATATTTGTCGATATAATATAATATTGACCTTTAAACTTTTAAATAAGACACATATCTCTCATCTAGAGATGCACTTGACGAAATGGAGGGGAGCCCGATCCTTATATTTTATATATCTGAAAAAATATGTGAAATATTTTTGTGCAATCATCATATATATATATATATATATATATATATATATATATATATATATATATATATATATATGTTTTCTGGAACAAAAAACCTTAGTAACCATACTAAAAGCAATTGATATCTTAAATAGAGATTTAAGAGAAACAATAATACAAAAAATAGTTCATAAACTATCTGAGGAAGAATTTGAAAATTGGTATCCGATGGAATACATAGTATTCGGATATGAAGAGGTAACAGGTATAATAGACACCTCGGATTATTGTTTTTCAGAATAAAAATGAGTTTAAAAGAAGCTATAGATTTATTAAATGATTTACTTGAAAGTCATAAACAAATAGCCCTTAGGCTAAAATTAATAGAAATCGAAATAAAATCTATTCAAGAAAATCTTCTTGGAAGAATAACAAATATAATACAAAAAACAGAGAAAATTGACAAAAAGTTAAGTAAAAAATATATAAATGAACTCTTAGCAGAAAAATTTGTTAGAAGAGGTTCATATGAAAAAGGTAGCCTAGATGAAAAGCTAATAGAAGAATTCCTGAAAAAGTCAAAAATTCAAGAATTAGAACGATCAGAAAAATCTGGTAAAAAGAAAGTGGAAGAAGAAGAAGAAGAAAATGATGAAAATCATAAAGAGGAAAATTTTGAAAATTTTGAAAACAATGAACAAGAAAAATGAATGAAATAGATGAACTAGTCTATGCAATGGAAGATCTGGAGCTTTCAGATCAAAAATTAAAAGTTCTTACGAATAAAGGTGATTTAGGAGGACCCCAAGGAAGATTTGTTAAAGGGGAAACATCTAACACTATAAAAGAAGAATACGAACCAGAATATAATTCTGAACAAAACTTTGCTTCAAAAGCAAAAAGAAATGAGGATTTTATGAGCCAGTATCATAATATAATAAAAAATCAAAATTTATGCCTAATAGACTAGCAACAGGAGATGTTGGAACAACCTAATTCCTAGATCTAGATTGTAAAAGAGAACCCAAAATCGATCTAAATTTATGGGCAAAAAATATATTTATTTTCTTCCTACTATGAAAAGGAAATTACACAGATGAAGAAAAATATATTATTATAATAAATACATTCATTGGAAAAGTCAGTAATTGGCATACAGGACTATCAAATGATGCTAAGGAAATCCTTAAAAATAGTACAATAAAAGGTTTTAAAAATTCCCTTCAAGATGGAATAAGAAACATAGTACAATTCATAGGAAACGAGTTCTTAGGTGGAGAAGGAAACTCCTCTCTAAACCGAGAAAAAGTAAGAATAATGTTCAAAGAACAATTAGAAAAATTGCAAATATGCAAAATGAGTTATATTCAAGAATATACTTGTGAATTCGAAGAATATTATTATAAAAATATTTGATAGCAGCAAAGAAATGTTGCCATAACTTGAGAAATATTACCAAAAATTACCAGGCTTTTGGGCCAAATATTTTAGAGAAGAGTATGAAAAAGAAAATAAAGAAAAGGATACTCTTGGACAGATAATATCTAAATAATAGACTTGGACAATTATGTATGGCACATAATGTTCAAAGAAAGGCTAAAAGAATTAATACCCAGATTTATTGTCTGGATACAAATGCAGCAACTCAATGGGGATGCAATGAAAGACTATATAAAAAGAGAAGAAAATTCAAGAAAAGTTTGATAAAATGAAGAAATATTTCAAAGAAAAACTATACATCTAAAAAGAGGTATTATAGAAAGAAAAATAACTTTAAACAAACAAAAGAAAAATGTAAATGTTATAATTGTGGCGAAGAAGGACATAAGAGCTACGAATGTAACAAAAAACATGTAAAAATATCAAAATTAGATAGACAAAAAATTGATTCTAATTTAGAATCAGTAACGTCTATAAAAAGTGATGAATTTTATGAAGAACTATATGAAGAACTATATGAAGAATATTCAACCAGCTCAGAAGATTCTAAATAAATGAATAAATACATTCAAGAAGAAAAAGAAAATTCAGTACAATTTATTGAGACTGAAGAGGATCAAAGAGGTTATGCCTTAAAAGCAACATTCGATGGAGAATTGTTAAGAAAAATCCAAGGATTACAACTAAGGTTAAAAGCTGAAGACAACATATTCAGTAAAATGCAAAGAATGTTTGCAAGAAATAAAATATTTTATCATGAATATCAAGAAGTAGAAAAAGTAATAGAAATTACTCAAACTACAGGAAATCATAAGTTAAATCTTTTAACTAAACCAATGATCTATCAAATTTTAAGAAAAATTCCTGAAAGGAAACGAAAGAAAATGAATTATGTACATCTTGGAGGAATCCAAATTTTAGTCAAATCAACATTTAAAGAAGGGATTAATTGCCCTATTATAATTAACCTCTCTGATGAAAGATTCATCAATGCAAGAGAAGGAAATATTGGTATAGTTGAAGGAAATTTAGCTTACACCAAGCTCCTATTTACTTATTATCCAAAATATTATATCTCATTAAAAGATACAGATTTTAATGATGCACTAAGCTTGCATTTTCAGGTTAAAAGGAATGACCTATTCAAACCAGGTAATCATATTATGAGTATATATTACCAAGCTTTGTACACTATTACAAATTTCAATTATGGGAGTGAGTGTATACATAAATAAAGAAATGATTGAAATTGATCAAGAATGCATGGGAATTGCCAGAATAGTTGAAGCTGGAATTCAACCAACAATTATTCCAGATGAATATGAAATTCATTTTGGGAAAACAAGGGAAATAGGAAGTTCTAGCAATAATCCTAGACTTTCTTTGGAATATGGAAGAAATTCCATAAAGAAAACCATTTCTAACAGATATGTTAAAAGAAGTCTTAAAATTACTAACATTTCTAGAATTTCAGGAAAATTTTTTAATGGCACTGAATGGAAAAATCAAGAAATATTGATACAAACAGGTGCTACGACCACTCATATCAAAGGAGATATATTGGAAGGATTACCAATATATGAAGGTACTCCTTACACTTACAAAACCTTTAAAGGAAACAATTATAATTGTATAAACATGGTAGATTTACCCATAAAACTAAACAATATAAGAATAACAGTTCCCTGTTATATCACAATTCATTAAAGCGATCATCACCTAATATTAGGAAATATGTTCTTAAATAATCTTAATGACTATAGTATAGGAAGAAGGAATAGAAATAAGCCATAAAAATGAGAATTGTTTTATTCCAAAAAATTAAATGCCCAAAGAAATATCTTTTAAAGTATCAGTTTTCATAGAAATAATATTCTATGATACGAAATTAACAACATGTTGTCAAATAGACAATGGATCCAAGGCTAGCTTGACAAAATCATTTTTAATTAAAGATTGTGATATTGATAATAATAATATTTCAATGATAGGAATAATAGGAGTAAAAGAAAGACTAAATAAGTCAAAAGAAAAGGTAGAAATAATTTTAGGATCAAAAATTGTTTCTATAAATAAGATATTTGCCTATGATAAATTAGAAACTGATTTATTACTAGGTAATGATTTTCTACAACAATTTCAGGATTATCATCAAACAATATACATGATAAGCCTTAAAACTCCTTGTGGACATTTCATTAAAGTCCCAAAAAAAAACAAAATTCATATTATCTTGAAAAAGAAAATGAAAATTATAAGGAAAAATGTTTAGAATATTTAAGAAAAATTTCTTGTAAATGCCTTAATCTTGAACAGATTAAAGAAAACTTACAAAAATCTTATGACGAGAATCCTTTAGAAAAATTGGAAAGGAATCAAGAAAAAACCATTTTAACACTAAAAGATCCAAGTGTCATTATTAGAGTAAAACCTATGCTCTATAATGAAGAAGATAAAAATGAGTTTAAGATTCAACTCAAAGAATTAATCAGCCTAAAACTTATTAGGATGAGTAGATGCCCTCACAACAGTCCAACATTTATGGTGAGAAACCATGCTGAAATAAAACGAGGAAAAACTCGTATAGTAATAAATTATAAAGAATTAAATAAAAATTGTATATTTGATGGATACTTTATTCCAAATAAAAACAATCTAATAAACCTTGCAAAAGAAAAAATTTATTTTTCAAAATTTGACTGTAAAAGTAAATTTTGGCAGATAAAATTATCAGAAGAATCAATTTCATTAACGACATTTAGTACGCCTAATGGACATTATGAGTGGATATTAATGTCTTTTGGGTTAAAAAAAGCTCCACAAATTTTTCAAAGAAAAATGGATAAAATATTTTCCGACAAGGAATATTTAATCGTCTATATAGATGATATATTAATATGTTCTAAAAACTACCAAGAACATTTAAAACATTTAAAAGAATTTTCAGACATATGTTTAAAAAATGGAATTATTTTAAGCCAGAAAAAGGTAGAAATAAATCAAAACGAAATAGAATTCTTAGGAATGATTATTTCAAAAAATGGAATAGAATTACAATCGCATATTTCAAAAAAGATTGTAGAATTTCCGGATAAATTAACAACAAAAGAAGAAATACAAAGATTTCTCGGATGTTTGAATTATGTAGGAGAATTTATTCATGACCTAGCAAAAAAGAGGAATATTTTGCAAAAATTAATACGAAAATCCAATAGATTGGGATGGACAGAAGAACACACCCGATGTGTAAAACAATTAAAAGAAGAATGTTTCATACTTCCTAAACTAAGGCTACCAGATGAAAATGATAATTTGGTATTACAAACAAATGCTTCTGATTATCATTGGGGTGCGTTATTGCAAACCGATTTAAATGAAATCTGCTGGTACACAAGTGGTACATTCAATGAAGCAGAAACCAGATATTCTACAAATGAAAAGGAATTATTAGCTATTGTCAGAGGAATTAGGAAATTTTCAACTTCCTTTTACCTAAACAATTTATTATTAGAACTGATAATACACAGGTGTCACGCCTAATTTCAAACAAACTTCCGTCTGAACCGTAATACAGGAGGTTGCATAGATGGCATGCTTTATTATCGTTCTATACATTTAAAATAGAACATATTAAAGGAGTCGACAATTCTTTTGCAGATTTTCTCTCCAGGAACGTCCAATATGGACAATCGAACTCAATTCCTCGTTAATAGGATTTATGAAAAAATGCAAATTATGGAAAAGTCCATAGATGACAAAAGCCACAAATTATTCACCATCAAGAATGAATTAGCAAGCTTGTCTGAACAAGCAAGGTAGATGCAATATGAAATCAATCAGCTCAGCGAAAATCAGGCTGAGAATATGAATGAATTTTTATTACTGTGTGAACATTTGGACACATGTCCAAAGGGGAATTCAAAATCCGCCGAGAATATTACTCCCAATAAAGTGGAAAGAGATGTCCCAATAGCACCTAGTTCAAAAAACATCTCATCGATAAGCTCGGATATGCCGAATCCTGAGTCTAAGGACAATGGTAAAAACCAAGCAATTACAAAAGATGTCAATTCTTCGAAAGAAGGAAAGAGCACAGCCTCAACGAAAGTTGAAAAAATTATTTTTGGGAAACTAGAAAGCAGTTCTAACAAAGTTCCATCTGGAACAAAAGTTTTTTCCTCTTTTCAGGTTGGAAAACAAAATCCCAAGAAAGAAGAATATCTTGCCTTTACAAGATATATCTATGGTCTCCCTGAAGAAAGTGGAGAAACATTCAGAGTTCTGGGAACAACCAGAATATTTCCAAGAATTTCAATATTTTCTAACGGATCACCGGGCTTTGCAGCTTAATTATTCGAATTTGGATACCTTGACAGGATTTATTCAAAACCTGATCTCTATGAGTTATCCAAGTTACCAGAACAACTGATAAATTCAGTTAAAAATTATGCACAAGGAGATGGAGTCTATTTCAAATTCTTCAGCATTGCTATAGAAAGCAAGGATTTGCAATTATTTATTCCAATGATTAATTATATAACGGTAGAAAAATTAAAGGACTTGAACATTAAGGCAACCAGAGTAAATAAAAAACTCCCTCACCTTAATAAACAATGGATACAAACTAAAAGAGCTCTAAGAATAAAAATAATATATTTTATTCTTAAGCGATTTTATCAAGAAAATTACAAAGTCATTGACCATGATTATACTTGGGTTCTAATGACTAAAGGAAAAACCAAATCTTCGATACTAAAGGAGAAGATTCTTGATATTGAGCTTCATAGACTTGAAGCTACTGAAGAAACCTGGAAGCTTGCTTGCAAGTTTCTAGAACATAAACATTCAGTACCAGCAGATGAAGCATCAGAATAACGTCTCAAAGAAAAGCGGACCTGTAAAGAGACTAATGTAGCGGTCAGAAGAAGACAATGAAGAAGACGTAAGCACTTACGTCATGAAGAAAAGAGACAAGACAAGGAGTTTTATCTTATCTCTTTCCAAGGCTATCTCTTTAGTCAAAAGAGATATCAACTTTGTCGGCCAACAGCATCTTCTCAAAGATGATTGAAAGACTAGAAGAACAATTAACAAGGTTTTGTGGGAGGTCCCTGCAAAATAAAATTTTAATAATTAGTCCCTCCTTCTATCTATAAAAGGGGATGAAAATCACAATAGAAGGTAGAATACATTTTCTTTAGGTTTCCCAATAGAGAAAAATGTCAGGTACCTTCTTAAGTGAGTAATAAACTTCTCCCGCCAGGGAAAAGTATTTTCTATTAAGTTTTATATATGTAAAAATAAGTATGGTTTGTATGTTAAGATAATATTTTGAAATAAAAAGTTTGGTTTGTATACCTCTCCTCTCTATATCATTAAAGATCGGTTCTAAGTGATGGTTGCGATCTTCCGCCTAATGGAGGAATAGTAGGAAAGTAGCTGATTGGACTGAGGTCGTGAAGGCGAAAAACTGTTCATAGCCGAAAAGGAGAACTGATGCCGTGGTGATAGGAACTTTTCTATAAGAAAAAGAGAGAAAGATATATATATTAAAACTCTATATTTCATATTTATTTTCTTTAAATACAAATTATATTGTATTTTTATCTATAAACTTTAAATGAAATACTTAGTACCTACAGGAAAAAAAAAATATTATGATAAAAATAATTATATTAAATCAACTAATGTTTCAAATATGAAACATATTCAATATCGCTTGCATCAAGTTAGAAAAAGAGCTTGGAAACATAGAGTAGCTCTATATAATTTAGATAAATCTTCAAAATGGACACAACACCATTTAATTATAATAACATAGTATGATATAGCTCAACACAATAATTTAGCCTGTCATTAGGCTAAGTATCAACAAAAGAAATAAAATAAATACAATAATAGTACCTGTATATGAACTTCAAAATGAAAACCTTGTTCCAATCCAAATTGCAAACTTTTATTTAAACTCAAAAATATTACAAAAGAGAAAATCTTAGAAGAAAGTATTTTAGAGATAGAGAAAGAGATAGGGGGTTCTAAAACCTGCCTCCTTACTAAAACATATTTCCCTTTATATAGAGGGAAAATAAAACATAAAGAATAAAAAGATGGCCCATACTTTTTACAATGGCCAATTTACAAAATGATATGGCTGACACACTCATATGGCCTTCACACTAATTTCACGTGGCCAACATAATTATTTATGACCACTATGTTATCTTTTTCAAAGATGCTTATCTTTATTAAAGTAGATTCTTTCTGTGTCATCTTTTTCAAAGATGTTTATCTTTATTAAAGTAGGTTCTTTCTTTGTCCCTTACTCCCTTTGTCATTGTGGTGGGGTATATGCTTAGACTTTTGCCTTGCCTTTGCATGTGGTTTTGTCGGAGGACTCCTCCACTTGTTTTTGAAACTTCATGAAGAGAGCATCAATATCTATCTCTTCATTACTATCACTTTGTCCTTCTCCTGCAATGCACACTTCATCGTCTTGATTAGTGTGACTTGCTGATTCCATTGATATATCATCTTCAATTTCAACGTCAAGGTTACGTTTCTCATTAAATCTTTATTGACTTCCTCCATGTATAATGCTATGCTTTCCGACTTGGATATAATCCCCTTCTTCATATGGAATTTTCGAATAATTTGTTTAAAAGGACTAGTAATATCCTCTTTAGGAGTAGATATCTCCTGGTTATGATAATTATCAATAGTGCGATTTATTAAATATAGAATCTCCTGACCATGCATTTTTCCTTCCAGGTCTTTATTAATTAATTTACTCCAGAACTTTGTATAAAAAGTTCTCATTAAACAAGGAAATCCCTCCGAAGTAGTATTAACTTCAACATTCCATTTCATAATCCATGGAATAGAAAATTCTATAAAAAAGAACATCACTGACATTCCCTCAAAAAAGATATTATCTTGTTCCATACTTATAAGCTTGGGAGATATGTTTAGCCATTCCATGTATAATTTTTTATATTGTTCTGGCAAAATCTTTATGGATGGTCCATATAACATCCACCATTTGCCAAACTAGTTTGGAATATCTTGTGTATAAACATTTGAACAAATCTTAATAAACCATGAATGCTTTCTATTGGCATTCTCATATAATAACGCTTTATTAAAGTCACAACATAATCCCAAAGAATTATATTTTCTTTGCGATTTTCTGTTCAGGATGGATATAATCCTTTTCCTTCAAAGAACTCATTCCCCATTCTTCTGGAGAAATAATTCTCTTTATAATAATTTTAGAAAAGTTATAAACTTTCTTTGTATTAGCAAGGTAAAAATGCTGAAATTCTGCCGACCCTGTCGCTTAAAGTATCATCTCATAATGTATTTGGTATTTATACGCAGTAGTCGTATAACATACTGTATCTAAATACCTGTTCATCAGTTGCCATGGATCATTTTTTCATTTTAGATCATGGTTTTCTAAAAGAAGTATGACCTCTTTTTTCTCATTCAAATCAAATACCTCAGTATTTTCTTCATCCATCAATATTGTGGAATTTGTTGGAGGATTATTATCCTGATTCTGTTTGGATTTCATAAAATCCATAAATTCCTTATACATTGGATGGTTTATATTAAAAGCCTCTGTATTTGTCATTGAGCTAGAAGCTGCAACCAACTGCTTATTTCCAAGTTGAGCGAGGATATGACCTCCTCTTCCTCTATTTCCTCGTCCTCTTCCCCTTGAAGGGGGCCATGATGGCCTCATGCCTGAAAACCAAGACATTCGTAATTAGTTTAAATATTCCCTGGTGAGAAAATCAGGAAGACTATTATCTTCACCCTTTTTATAAATTATATCAAAATCAAAAGGTGCTAATAAAGCTTGCCATCTCGCAAACATTTGTTTAGAAACATCATGTTTACAATCTTTATTAAACATAAACTTAGCTGCTTTGTAATCAGTTTTAAATATAAACTTCTGATTATAAAGATCACCTTGGAATTTTAAAACATTTTTTACAATAGCTAAGATTTCTTTAGCTACTGTGGCATAATTTTTCTGAGATGGATTCCATTTCCCAGAATAAAATTGAACAATATAATGACGTTTATCATCTGTACAGTATAGTGTAAGGACACCACCAAATCCTACATCCGAGGCATCTGTCTCAACAGTCTTCTCCCAATTTGGATTAGCCAAAGTGAGACATGGAAGGTTTTTAACCTTTATCTTAATTCTTTTAACAGCTTCAGTATGATCAGCTGACCATGCTTTTGGATTGTTCTTGAGTCTGTCATATAAAATAGTTGAATTCAAAGCTAAATCCTTTATAAAAGGTGCTACATAGTTAAGACTTCCAAGAAATCTCTGCAGCTGAGTCTTATTAGTAATTTCATCAGGAAATTTTGAAGCAAATTCAATACTTCTATTAATAGGATTAATTTTTCCTTTCTTTATATTATAACCCAAAAATCTAACTTTAGTTTGAAATAAGGCCATTTTTGGTGCAGATATAACTAAACCAGTATAATAATTTTCTTAAATAATTCCAGATGCTTAAAATGAGTTTCTATATTTTTTGAAAATACAAGAATATCATCAATGTATACAATTATAAAATTACTATAAGGTATAAAAATATCATTCATAATTTTTTGAAATTCAGATGGAGCGCTCTTTAACCCAAAAGGCATGACGTTCCATTGAAATTGACCCATATGGACATTAAAAACAGTTTTAAATCGATCAGATTCACTTATTTGAATCTGCCAATAACCAGATTTCAAATTAAATTTAGAAAATATGATAGCATCACAAACTCTATCTAATAAATCTTTTTTATTATGGATGGGGTACCTAATCCATCTTAATGTTTTATTTAAAGGTTTATAATTTATAACCAACTTGGGGGCACCTCGTTCTTGTTCAGCATGTTTATTAACATAGAATGTTGTACACGACCATGGAAACTTGGAATGCCTTATAAGGCCTTTTTGAAGTAGAGATTCAATCTCTTTTTTACATAATTCCAAATATTCGGAATTCATTTGACAAGGCCTAGCCTTAGAAGGAATATTATACTCATTAAAATTTTCTTCATATGGAAGACTTACAACATGCTTTTTCCTGTTCCAAAAAGCATTAGGATGATCTCTACAAATATCAAGAGAGAACTTATTCTTTAAGATAGCAATTTTTTTCTGTAATTTAGGATTTTGCAAAATATTATCAATTTCAATACTATTAATATCACCTTTAAGAAAGCTCATCTGATTATTTTTCAACATCATTTTTGAAGTTAACCATTTAGCATTCTTCTAAAAGGTTTAGTGATAAATTCCAATATAAGAGGTTTATTATTCCAAGTACCTATGATTTTTTAATTATCCCAATAAGTAAGTGGGAAAATATCATTTATAAAAGGGACTCCCAAAATAATTTGGTTAGTAATATCTTTAACCAAAACAAAGCTTTGAGGAACACAATTTTTCTCTTTACAAATAAAAACTTTAGGTAATTTAAACTCAATTTCCATTTTACTCCCATTTGCAGATCTTAAACTATGAGTAGTTTTATGAAAATATCTTGAAGGAATAAGTCCTTCTTGAATACAATTTAAATCTGCAGCACTATCAATAAGAGCAATAAATTCTTTTTTATAATTTTAATCAATAAGAAGAGTAATTTTTGTATAAAATTTTTGAGTAGTAAAGACTTTTAAACTTTGTAAAAAATCTCCTTTAGTATTACCAAAATTTAAATTTTTAAGAAAATCAAGATTACTAGCTTCTCCTTCTTCTGAAGAAGATGTTGAGTTATGGCTCAAATTCTGTCGTAGCTCAAAGCTGTCAAGACGAGCTTCTATAATAACATTCTTTTCTTTAAGATGTCTAATATCATCTTTGAGATTATTAATCTCTTTTTTTAAATCATTAATGGTAGTAGGAGAACTTATAAGTTTTCTCCTTTCTAACAAAAAGACTTTTCACTTCCACCATGGTATATGCACCTTCTTTAGTTGGTATTTCCTCTGGATTATAATCCTTAGAAGTAGATGCTGTATTACTAATTTTATCAATGATTTGAGCTCTTATATCAGAATCTTTAATTGTTTGTAAAAGCTCTAAAACTTTATCATTATCAATGACATTAATACTCAGTTTTTTAAACTGAGAATAGATATTATAAAGATCATCTAGTGGACGATTCTCCTTGACTGCTATACTCTGAATCTGATCTTTTTGAATCAGAGTTGAGCATAATCTTATATAAGGATTCTTTGATATTATCATATATATGAAGGTTTTTAATTTTTTCTTTGACTCGGCAATCCTTAGCATAATGACCAAATCTGCCACATCTGTGACAAGTATCTGATTTATCATATCGTCGTCTAGATTTATAAAATCTTTTATCACTTCTTTCTTCCTTATGCCTTCTTTCCTTTCTTTCCATTCTTCTTCTCTTCCATTCTTTATAATCTTTCTTGGAAGAACTATTTTTAGAAGAATGCTTCTCTTTCTGCTTCTCCTTGTTATCCTTATAAGCAAGTTGGGGAATATCAAGAGCAAATTGCTCACAAAATTCGCCTAACTGTTGTCTTTCATTAAGACGATGCCTTTTAATCTGTTGATTCAGCTTTATTTCATTACATAAAGCCAAACCTTCCTGCACACAAGCACTTATTAGTTTACCATAAGTATAATTCTTATAATTGATGTTATGACCATCTCCTCTGAGAACTTTCTTAACTCTTTCTGCAAAAAGAGCTGGTAATCCATCAATAAATTTAGACTTCCAATGGGTGCTATTACACTCTGGTAACTCCATCACTCTACAAAGAAAAACATCCTTATAGAATCTAAAAGATGTAAGAGATTTACATCTTAAGTTCTGGAGTAACGTTCTGATAGTCTCACTATTATCTGACCATCTTCCTGAAAAATGTTCTATAATATTCAGAACTAGTGTATAAACTGCATTCTGAGTTGCTCCTTGATCCTCTTGTTTCACAACTTGGAGGATCTTATCTCTTTGTTCTTGATTGAGATAATTATCCCATCATCCTTTCAGCTGGCCTGTAAATCCTGTAGTTATCATTTCTGTAATAGTCTTATCAATATTTTTATTGGTCTTACAAATAGTACTATACATAAGCATTCTATGCATAGTCATATAAATTTGCCTATCTGTATACCCATGTTCCATTCATAGATCTCTTTTCCATTATAACTGTTAGTTATAATATATTCATGTTCCTTCATAAGCACATCTTGGTGGGTAGGCCTGGGATAGTAGTACATCCTTTGAACAGGTTTTCTGGCATATTTCTCAGAGATCCTATTGATTTCATCTGAGAATTCCATGTTCTTACTACTTTCCCCTTCCTCCAGTTTATTAATCTTTAGGGGTTTAAGTCTATTACCTTTAAAAGTTTTCTCTAAGAAATTTTCTAAATCAGAGAAATCCTTTAGCTTGAAGTCCTCAATCTTTGGGGGAGGCTGAAGACTAGGTTGAGCAACCTTATCCTTGCCTTTCTTATCAATACTCATTTGAGATATAAGTTTACTTTATCATGCAAAGAAATTATATGATCACCTAACATGCTCATATAAATATTTGTATAATTATGCTGCTTTATCATGATATTAATATGTTGAGTGGTAACTAAAGCATTATTATCTTCAAATAGTTTAGAGAAAGCATTAAAATGCACAATCTTATCATCTTTATTAATTTGAAAAGATTGTAATGGAGGAAATACTTATTAAGTAATCTCTCCATTACTTAGGGTAAAATCTTTTTCTAGCATAGAAATATAGTTATAAACATATTTACTCATAAACCAAGGTACAAAAGCAATCAAAACATTTTGCCTCGATTCAATAAGATTTTTATAAAATTCGTCTTGAAATTGCAACTGTTCTTCTTTATTAAAGTTCTTAAAAAACCATTTTCTAAAAGGTTTCCATTTGAATTTTTGAAATTCTTTAACAATCTTTTCTCTTGCCTGGGAACCAGGACTAAAATCAATAGGTTTGTCAATCATCATAAAACAAGTCTATGTAGTCAACCCATCTGAGAAGTTCATTTCAGATTCAGTTATATCTAAATTTGAACTAGGTCTAGCAATATTATCTTTATCAATTTTTATATTATCACATTTATAGTTTTCTCTGATTTGAGAAGTAGATGCTCTAGATGGTACCTGCACAACATAATCTAATGGAGATATATAAGAAGAATTAGATCTAGTTATCCTAGAAGACATGCTGTCATTTTCAATTCTATTATTATAATCAGAAAATTTAATTTTAACAGTTCCATCATTCAACTGTTCAATTTCTGAAATTTCTTCATTAATATTATTTTTAGGAATAGTAGCTCCCTCAATAACCCATTCTTGTGGAAAATCAATTTCTTCCCACGGAATCGGTCTTCGAGTAACTACTTTAGATTTTCCAAAATTAGTTTCTATTAAAATAGTTTCATTTTTAAAATCAACAACTTTGCACATAGGATTCAAAGTATGCAACAATTTATTACAAATCCAGAGTAGATAAAAACTAAAGAAGGTGCATATACCATGGCGGAAGTGAAAAGTCTTCTGTTAGAAAGGAGAAAACTTATAAGTTCTCCTACTACCATTAATGATTTAAAAAAAGAGATTAATAATCTCAAAGATGATATTAGACATCTTAAAGAAAAGAATGTTATAATAGAAGCTCGTCTTGACAACTTTGAGCTACGATAGAATTTGAGTCATAACTCAACATCTTTTTCAGAAGAAGGAGAAGCTAGTAATTTTGATTTTCTTAAAAATTTAAATTTTGGTAATACTAAAGGAGATTTTTTACAAAGTTTAAAAGTCTTTACTACTCAAAAATTTTATACAAAAATTACTCTTCTTATTGATTATAATTATAAATAAAGAATTTGCTCTTATTGATAGTGCTGCAGATTTAAATTGTATTCAAGAAGGACTTATTCCTTCAAGATATTTTCATAAAACTACTCATAGTTTAAGATATGCAAATGGGAGTAAAATGGAAATTGAGTTTAAATTACCTGAAGTTTTATTTGTAAAGAGAAAAATTGTGTTCCTCAAAGCTTTGTTTTGGTTAAAGATATTACTAACCAAATTATTTTGGGAGTCCCTTTTATAAATGATATTTTCCCACTTACTTATTGGGATAATGAAAAAATCATAGGTACTTGGAATAATAAACCTCTTATATTGGAATTTCTCACTAAACCTTTTACAAAAATGCTAAATGGTTAACTTCAAAAATGATGTTGAAAAATAATCAGATGAGCTTTCTTAAAGGTGATATTAATAGTATTGAAATTGATAATATTTTGCAAAATCCTAAATTACAGGAAAAAATTGCTATCTTAAAGAATAAGTTCTCTCTTGATATTTGTGGAAATCATCATAATGCTTTTTGGAACAGGAAAGAGCATGTTGTAAGTCTTCTATATGAAGAAAATTTTAATGAGTATAATATTCCTTCTAAGGCTAGGCCTTGTCAAATGAATTCCGAATATTTGGAATTATGTAAAAAAGAAATTGAATCTCTACTTCAAAAAGGCCTTATAAGGCATTCCAAGTCTCCATGGTCGTGTACAATATTCTATGTTAATAAACATGCTGAACAAGAACGAGGTGCCCCCAAGTTGGTTATAAATTATAAACCTTTAAATAAAGCATTAAGATGGATTAGGTACCCCATCCCTAATAAAAAAGATTTATTAGATAGAGTTTATGATGCTATCATATTTTCTAAATTTAATTTGAAATCTGGTTATTGGCAGATTCAAATAAGTGAATCTGATCGATTTAAAACTGCTTTTAATGTCCCTATGGGTCAATTTGAATGGAACGTCATGCCTTTTGGGTTAAAGAACGCTCCATCTGAATTTCAAAAAATTATGAATGATATTTTTATACCATATAGTAATTTTATAATTGTATACCTTGATGATATTCTTGTATTTTCAAAAAAATATAGAAACTCATTTTAAGCATCTGGAATTATTTAAGAAAATTATTATACAAAATGGTTTAGTTATATCTGCACCAAAAATGGCCTTATTTCAAACTAAAGTTATATTTTTGGGTCATAATATAGAGAAAGGAAAAATTAGTCCTATTAATAGAAGTATTGAATTTGCTTCAAAATTTCCTGATGAAATTACTAATAAGACTCAGCTGCAGAGATTTCTTGGAAGTCTTAACTATGTAGCACCTTTTATAAAGGATTTAGCTTTGGATTCAACTATTTTATATGACAGACTCAAGAACCATCCAAAAGCATGGTCAACTGATCATACTAAAGCTGTTAAAAGAATTAAGATGAAGGTTAAAAACCTTCCATGTCTCACTTTGGCTAATCCAAATTGGGAGAAGACCGTTGAGACATATGCCTCGGATGTAGGATTTGGTGGTGTCCTTACACAATACTGTCCAGATGATAAACGTCATTATATTGTTCAATTTTATTCTGGGAAATGGTATCCATCTCAAAAAAATTATGCCACATTAGCTAAAGAAATCTTAGCTATTGTAAATAAGTGTTTTAAAATTCCAAGGTGATCTTTATAATCAGAAGTTTATAATTAAAAATGATTGCCAAGCAGCTAAGTTTATGTTTAATAAAGATTGTAAACATGATGTTTCTAAACAAATGTTTGCGAGATGGCAAACTTTATTAGCACCTTTTGATTTTGATATAATTTATAAAAGGGTGAAGATAATAGTCTTCCTGATTTTCTCACCAGGGAATATTTAAACTAATTACGAATGTCTTGGTTTTCAGGCATGAGGCCATCATGGCCCCCTTCAAGGGGAAGAGGACGAGGAAATAGAGGAAGATGAGGTCATATCCTCGCTCAACTTGGAAATAAGCAGTTGGTCGCAGTTTATAGCTCAATGATGAATACAGAGGGTTTTAATATAAACCATCCAATGTATAAGGAATTTATGGATTTTATGAAATCCAAACAGAATCAGGATAATAATCCTCCAACATATTCCACAATATTGATGGATGAAGAAAATACTGAGGTATTTGATTTGAATGAGAAAAAAGAGGTCATACTTCTTTCAGAAAACCATTGATCTAAAATGGAAAAATGATCCATGGCAACTGATGAACATGTATTTAGATATAGTATGTTATACGACTACTACGTATAAATACCAAATGCATTATGAGATGATACTTTCAGCGACAGGGTCGGCAGAATTTCAGCATTTTTACCTTGCTAATACAAAGAAAGTTTATAACTTTTCTAAAATTTTTATAAAGAGAATTATTTCTTTAGAAGAATGGGGAATGAGTCCTTTGAAGGAAAAGGATTATATCCATCCTGAACATAAAATCGCAGTAAAATATAATTACTGGGATTATGTTGATAGCTTTAATAAAACGTTATTATATGAGAATGCCAATAGAAAGCATTCATGGTTTATTAAGATTTGTTTAAATGTTTATACACAAAATATTCTTAACTGGTTTGGCAAATGGTGGATGTTATATGGACCATCCATAAAGATTTTGCCAGAACAATATAAAAAATTATACATGGAATGGCTAGACATATTTCCCAAGCTTATAAGTATGGAATAAGATAATATTTTTTTTAAGGGAATGTCAGTGTTCTTTTTTATAGAATTTTCTATTCCATCGATTATGAAATGGAATGTTGAAGTTAATACTACTTCGGAGGGATTTCCTTGTTTAATGAGAACTTTTTATACAAAGTTCTGGAGTAAATTAATTAATAAAGACCTGAAAGGAAAAATGCATGGTCAAGAGATTCTATATTTAATAAATTGCACTATTGATAATTATCATAACCAGGAGATATCTACTCCTAAAGAGGATATTACTAGTCCTTTTAAACAAATTATTCGAAAACTCCATATGAAGAAGGGGATTATATCCAAGTCGGAAATCATAGTATTATACATGGAGGAAGTCAATAAAGATTTAATGAGAAACCTTGACGTTGAAATTAAAGATGATATATCAATGGAATCAGCAAGTCACACTAATCAAGACGATGAAGTGTACATTGCAGGAGAGGGACAAAGTGATAGTAATGAAGAGATAGATATTGATGCTCTCTTCAAGACGTTTCAAGAACAAGTGGAGGAGTCCTCTGACAAAACCACATGCAAAGGCAAGGCAAAAGTCTAAGCATAGACCCCACCACAATGACAAAGGGAGTAAGGGACAAAGAAAGAACCTACTTTAATAAAGATAAGCATCTTTGAAAAAGATGACATAGAAAGAATCTACTTTAATAAAGATAAGAATCTTTGAAAAAGATGACATAGTGGTCATAAATAATTATGTTGGCCACGTGAAATTAGTGTGAAGGCCATATGAGTGTGTCGGCCATATAATTTTGTAAATTGGCCATTGTAAAAAGTATGGGCCATCTTTTTATTCTTTATGTTTTATTTTCCCTCTATATAAAGGGAAGTATGTTTTAGCAAGGAGGCAGGTTTTAGAACCCCCTCTCTCTTTCTCTATCTCTAAAATACTTTCTTCTAAGATTTTCTCTTTTGTAATATTTCTGAGTTTAAATAAAAGTTTGCAATTTGGATTGGAACAAGGTTTTCATTTTGAAGTTCATATATAGGTACTATTATAGTATTTATTTTATTTCTTCTGTTGATACTTAGCCTAATGATATGCTAAATTACTGTGTTGAGCTATATCATATTAACTTATTATAATTAAATGGTGTTGTGTTCATTTTGAAGATTTATCTAAATTATATAGAACTACTCTATGTTTCCAAGCTCTTTTTCTAACTTGATGCAAGTGATGTTGAATATGTTTTATATTTTAAAGATAAGTTGATTTAATATAATTATTTTTTATTATATTTATTTTTATTCCTTGTAGATACTAAGTATTTCTTTTAAGGTTTACAGATAAAAATACAATATAATTTATATTTAAAGATAATAAATATGAAATACAGAGTTTTAATGTATATACCTTTCTCTCTTTTTCTTACAGAAAAGTTCTTATCACCACCGCAACAGTTCTCCTTTCCGGCTATGAACAGTTTTTCACCTTCACGACCTCAATCCAATCGGCTACTTTCCTATTGTTCCTCCGTTAGGTGGAAGATCGCAACCTTCACTTAGAACCTATCTTTAAAGATATAGAGAAGAGAGGTATGCAAACCAAACTTTTTATTTCATAATATTATCTTAACATACAAACCATACTTATTTTTACATATATAAAACTTAAAAGAAAATACTTTTCCCTGGCAGGAGAAGTTTCTTACTCACTTAAGAAGGTACCTAGCATTTTTCTCTATTGGGAAACTTAAAGAAAATGTAGTCTGTCTTCTATGGTGTTTTTCATCTCCTTTTATAGATAGAAGGAGGGACTAATTATAACAATTTTATTTTGCAGGGACTTCCCACAAAACTTTGTTAATTGTTCTTCTTGTTCTTCAATCATCTTTGAGAAGATGCTGTTGGCCGACAAAGTTGATATCTCTTTTGACTAAAGAGATAGCCTTGGAAAGAGATAAGATAAAATTCCTTGTCTTGTCTCTTTTCTTCATGACGTAAGCGCTTACGTCTTCTTCATTGTCTTCTTCTGACCGCTACATTAGTCTCTTTACAGCTGTCCGCTTTTCTTTGAGACGTTATTCTGATGCTTCATCTGCTGGTACTGAATGTTTATGTTCTAGAAACTTGCAAGTAAGCTTCCAGGTTTCTTCAGTAGCTTCAAGTCTATGAAGCTCAATATCAAGAATCTTCTCCTTTAGTATCGAAGATTTGGTTTTTCCTTTAGTCATTAGAACCCAAGTATAATCATGGTCAATGACTTTGTAATTTTCTTGATAAAATCGCTTAAGAATAAAATATATTGCTTTTATTCCTAGAGCTTTTTTAGTTTGTATCCATTTTTTATTAAGGTGAGGGAGTTTTTTATCTACTACGATTGCCTTAATGTTAAAGTCCTTTCATTTTTCTACCATTATATAATTAATTGTTGGAATAAATAATTGCAAATCCTTGCTTTCCATAACAATGTTAAAGAATCTGCAATAGACTCCATCTTCTTGTGCATAATTTTTAACTGAATTTATCAGTTATTCTGGTAACTTGGATAACTCCTGGAGATCAGTTTTTGAATAAATCCTGTCAAGGTATCCAAATTCGAATAATTGAGCTGCAAAGCCTGGTGATCCGTTAGGAAATATCGAAATTCTTGGAAATATAGTAGTTGTTCCCAGAACTCCGAATGTTTCTCCACTTTCTTCAGGGAGACCATAGATATATCTTGTAAAGGAAAGATATTCTTCTTCCTTGGGATTCTGTTTTCCAACCTAAAAAGAGGAAAAAACTTTTGTTCCAGATGGAACTTTGTTAGAACTGCTTTCTGGTTTCCTAGAAATAATTTTTTCAACTTTTGTTGAGGGAGTGCTCTTTCCTTCTTTCGAAGAATTGGCATCTTTTGTAATTGCTTGGCTTTTACCCTTGTCCTTAGACTCAGGTTTCCGCATATCCGAGCTTACCGATGAGATGTTTGTTGCATTAGGTGCTATTGGGACATCTCCTGCCACTTTATTGGGAGTAATATTCCCGGTATGTTTTGAATTCCCTTTTGGACATGTGTCCAAATGTTCACACAGTAATAAAAATTCACTCATATTCTCAGCCTGATTTTCGCTGAGCTGATTGATTTCATACTGCTTCCGCTTTGCTTGTTCAGACAAGCTTGCTAATTCATCCCCGATGGTGAGTAATTTGTGGCTTTTGTCATCTATGGACTTTTCCACATTTTGCATTTTTTCATAAATCCTATTAACTAGGACTTGAGTTCGATTGTCCATATTGGACGTTCCTGAAGAGAAAATCTACAAAAGAATTGTCGACTCCTTTAATATGTTCTATTTTAAATGTATAGAACGATAATAAATCCTGCCATCTATGCAACCTCCTGTATTGAGGTTCAGACGGAAGTTTGTTTGAAATTAGACGTGACACCTGTGTATTATCAGTTCTAATAATAAATTGTTTAGGTAAAAGGAAGCTGAAAATTTCCTAATTCCTCTGACAATAGCTAATAATTCCTTTTCATTTGTAGAATATCTGGTTTCTGCTTCATTGAATGTACCACTTGTGTACCTGCAGATTTCATTTAAATCGGTTTGCAATAACGCACCCCAATGATAATCAGAAGCATCTGTTTGTAATACCAAATTATCATTTTCATCTGGTAGCCTTAGTTTAGGAAGTTTTGAACATTCTTTTTTTAATTGTTTTACACATCGGGTGTGTTCTTTTGTCCATCCCAATCTATTGGATTTTCGTATTAATTTTTGCAAAATATTCCTCTTTTTTGCTAAGTCAGGAATAAATTCTCCTGCATATTCAAACATCCGAGAAATCTTTGTATTTCTTCTTTTATTGTTAATTTATCCGGAAATTCTACAATCTTTTTTGAAATAATGCGATTGTAATTCTATTCCATTTCAATCATTCCTAAGAATTCTATTTCGTTTTGATTTATTTCTGCCTTTTTCTAGCTTAAAATAATTTCATTTTTTAAACATATGTCTAAAAATTCTTTTAAATGTTTTAAATGTTCTTGGTAGTTTTTAGAACATATTAATATATCATCTATATAGACAATTAAATATTCCTTGTCGGAAAATACTTTATCCATTTTTCTTTGAAAAATTTGTGAAGCGTTTTTTAATCCAAAAGACATTACTATCCACTCATAATGTCCATTAGGCGTACTAAATGCCGTTAATGGAATTGATTCTTCTGATAATTTTATCTGCTAAAATCCACTTTTACAGTCAAATTTTGAAAAATAAGTTTTTCCTTTTGCAAGGTTTATTAGATTGTTTTTATTTGGGATGAAGTATCCATCAAATATACAATTTTTATTTAATTCTTTATAATTTATTACCATACGAGCTTTTTCTCGTTTTATTTCAGCATGATTTCTCACCATAAATGCTGGACTATTGTGAGGGCTTCTACTCATCCTAATAAGTTTTAGGCTAATTAATTCTTTGAGTTGAATCTTAAACTCATGTTTATCTTCTTCATTATAGAGCATAGGTTTTACTCTAATAATGACACTTGGATCTTTTAGTGTTAAAATGGCTTTTTCTTGATTCCTTTCTCATTTTTCTAAAGGATTCTCGCCATAGGATTTTTGTAAATTTTCTTTAATCTGTTCAAGATTAAGGCATTTACAAGAAATTTTTCTTAAATTTTCTAAATATTTTTCCTTATAATTTTCATTTTCTTTTTCAAGATAATATGGATTTTGTTTTTCAGGGACTTTAATGAAATGTCCACAAGGAGTTTTAAGGCTTATCATGTATATTGTTTGATGATAATCCTGAAATTGTTGTAGAAAATCATTACCTAGTAATAAATCAGTTTCTAATTTATCATAAGCAAATATCTTATTTATAGAAACAATTTTTGATTCTAAAATTATTTCTAACTTTTCTTTTGACTTATTTAGTCTTTCTTTTACTCCTGTTATTCCTATCATTGAAATATTGTTTTTATTAATATCCCAATCTTAAATTAAAAATGATTTTGCTAAACTAGCCTCAAATCCATTGTCTATTTGACAACAGGTTGTTAATTTCATATCATAGAATGTTAGTTCTATGAAAACTGATACTCTAAAAGATATGGGCATTTAATTTTTTGGAATAAAACAAGTCTCATTTTTATAGCTTATTTCTATTCCTTCTTTTCCTATACTATAGTCATTAAGACTATTTAGGAACATATTTCCTAATATTAGGTGATGGTTACTTTCATGATTAGTAATATAACAAGGTACTGTTATTCTTATATTATCTAGTTTTATGGGTAAATCTACCATGTTTATACAACTGTAATTGTTTCTTTCAAAGGTTTTGTAAATGTAAGGAGTACCTTCATATATGGGTAATCCTTCCAATATATCTCCTTTGATATGATTGACCGTAGCACCTGTTTGTATCAATATTTCTTGATTTTTTCATTCAGTGCCGTTAAAATTTTTTCCTGAAATTCAAGAAATGTTAGTAATTTCGAGGCTTCTTTTAACATATCTATTAGAAATGTTTTTCTTTATGGAATTTCTTCCATATTCCAAAGAAAGTCTAGGATTATTACTAGAACTTCCTATTTCTCTTGTTTTCCCAAAATGAATTTCATATTCCTCTGGAATAATTGCTGGTTGAATTTCAGCTTTCACTATTCTGGCTATTCCCATGCATTCTTGGTCAATTTCAATCATTTCTTTATTTTTGTATACACTCCCATAATTGAAATTTGTAACAGTGTACAAAGCTTGGTAATATATACTCATAATATGATTACCTGGTTTGAATAGGTCATTCCTTTTAACCTGAAAATGCAAGCTTAGTGCATCATTAAAATCTGCATCTTTTAATGAGATACAATATTTTGGATAGTAGGTAAGTAGGAGCTTGGTGTAAGCTAAATTTCCTTCAACTATACCAAGATTTCCTTCTCTTGCATTGATGAATCTTTCTTCAGAGAGGTTAATTATAATAGGGCAATTAATCCCTTCTTTAAATGTTGATTTGACTAAAATTTGGATTCCTCCAAGATGCACATAATTCATTTTCTTTCTTTTCCTTTCAGGAATTTTTCTTAAGATCTGTTTGATCATTGGTTTAATTAAAAGATTTAACTTATGCTTTCCTGTAGTTTGGGTAATTTCTATTACCTTCTCTACTTCTTGATATTCATGATAAGAGATTTTATTTTTTGCAAACATTCTTTGCATTTTACTGAATATGTTATCTTCAGTTTTTAACCTCAGTTGTAATCCTTGGATTTTTCTTAACAATTCTCCATCGAATGTTGCTTTGAGGGCATAACCTCTTTGATCTTCTTCTGTTTCAATAAATTGTACAGAATTTTTAGTTTCTTTTTGAATTTCTTTATTCATTTATTCAGAATCTTCTGAGCTGGTTGAATATTCTTCATATAGTTCTTCATAAAATTCATCGCTTTTTATAGACGTTACTGATTCTAAATCAGAATCAATTTCTTGTCTATCTAATTTTGATATTTTTACATATTTTTTGTTACATTCGTAGCTCTTATGTCCTTATTCGCCACAATTATAACATTTACATTTTTCTTTTGTTTGTTTGAAGTTATTTTTTTTTCTATAATACCTCTTTTTAGGTATATAGTTTTTCTTTGAAATATTTCTTCATTTTATCAAACTTTTCCTGAATTTTCTTCTCTTTTTATATGGTCTTTCATTACATCCCCATTGAGTTGCTGCCTTTGTATCCAGACAATAAATCTGGGTATTAATTCTTTTAGCCTTTCTTTGAACATTATGTGTCATACATAACTGTCCAAGTCTATTATTTAAAAAGGAGATTCTCTGACCAAGAGTATCTTTTTTCTTTATTTTCTTTTTCATATTCTTCTCTAAATATTTGGCCCAAAAGCCTGGTAATTTTTGGTAATATTTCTCTAGATATGGCAACATTTCTTTGTTGCTATCAAATATTTTATAATAATATTCTTCGAATTCACAAGTGTATTCTTGAATATAACTCATTTTGCATATTTGCAATTTTTCTAATTGTTCTTTAGCAATTATTCTTAACTTTTCTCGGTTTAGAAAGGAGTTTCCTTCTCCACCTAAGAACTCATTTCCTATGAATTATACTATGTTTCTTATTCCATCTTGAAGAGAATTTTTAAAACCTTCTATTGTACTATTTTTAAGGATTTCCTCAGCATCATTTGATAGTCCTGTATGCCAATTACTGACTTTTCCAATGAATGTATTTATTATAATAATATATTTTTCTTCATCTGTGTAGTTTCCTTTTCCTAGTAGGAAGAAAATAAATATATTTTTTGCCCATAAATCTAGATCTATTTCGGGTTCTCTTTTACAATCTAGATTTAAGAATTGGGTTGTTCCTACATCTCCTGTTGCTAGTCTATTAGGCATAAATTTGGATTTATTATTATTATGATATTGGCTCATAAAATCCTTATTTCTTTTTGCTTTTGAAGCAAAGTTTTGTTGAGAATTATATTCTGGTTCGCATTCTTCTTTTATGGTGTTAGATGTTTCCTCTTTAACAAATCTTCCTTGGGGTCCTCCTATATCACCTTTGTTCATAAGAACTTTTAATTTTTGATCTGAAAGCTCTAGATCTTCCATTGCATAGACTAGTTCATCTATTTCATTCATTTTTCTTGTTCATTGTTTTCAAGATTTTCAAAATTTTCCTCTTTATGATTTTCATCATTTTCTTCTTTTTCTACCTTCTTTTTACCAGATTTTTCTGATCATTCTAATTCTTGAATTTTTTGTTTTTTCAGGAATTCTTCTATTAGCTTTTCATCTAAGCTACCTTTTTTTATATGAACCTTTTCTAGCAATTTTTTCTGCTAAGAGCTCATTTATATATTTTTGACATAACTTTTTGTCAATTTTCTCTGTTTTTTGTATTATATTTGTTATTCTTCCAGGAAGATTTTCTTTTATTAATTTCAATTTCTATTAATTTTAACCTAAGGGCTATTTGTTTATGACTTTCAAGTAAATCATATAATAAATCTATAGCTTCTTTTAAACTCATTTTTATTCTGAATAATAATCAGATGTATCCATTATACCTGTTACTTCTTTATATCCGAATACTATGTATTCCATTGGATACCAATTTTCAAATTCTTCCTCAGATAGTTTATGAACTATTTTTTGTATTATTGTTTCTCTTAAATCTTTATTTAAGATATCAATTGCTTTTAGTATGGTTACTAAGGTTTTTTGTTCAAGAAAACATAAAGGAGTTATGTTTTCTGGAACAAAAAAAAATTAAAAAAAAAAGTATATATATATATATATATATATATATATATATAATATGATTAAAAATGGAAAGCTCATATCTACAAAATTAGATTATCATTCTGCTCCTATACTAATCAAAATCCATTAAATAATAATATCTTAATTAATAATAAATGTTGAATTAGAAGTTCAATATGCTGCCATTTAATTCTTCACACTTAATTCCCCAAAAATGTTATACACAACCTCTTCAGAAGTGCATCAGGCTTTTGCCTTGGAAGCTCTAAAACCTTGCCTTGATACATGAATTTATGTTTTTTATAACTGCCTTCACACTTGCCTTGTTATCTTTAAATATAATATTTTCATATACATTTTTTTTATTAATGAATTTTTTGTGGTATTTTCATATACATGAATGCTTGCTTTAAATATAATATTCTCATGCTTTCTCCGTCCACTTTTAATTGTCATGATGTGTTTTTCGGAAGTCAATTTAACTAAATTTCATACACATGATTATATATGATAGATTTATTTATTTCCAGCACCTTATATATGTTACAAAAAATGTTTTATAATTAATTTGTTTAAGAAAAAAAAATCCATCTATTTATTTGTTTTTGGGATATCGGAAGAAAGTGCCTCATTTGTACAAAAGAAGCAGTTTATTTTCCCAATTCTACTAAATTCAAAGGTTATTTCTTTTATAACACAACTATTTTAAAATAATATTAATAAAATATCATGAAATAATAGACACTTGAATTAAATTTTTCTGAATTTGTAAATTAACTAAATAAAGGTGTATACTTTGTTTGCAGTTGTTTTTCTACTTCTGCAGAAAAGCAAATGTGGTAGGAAAATACTGAAAAAAAAAAGAAAAAGGAAATGTTATACGAATCCCGTAGTGTTAAGAGTTAATTACATCATATTCCTACATTTTTTCAAATTACAAAATTCCTTAAATTTGCTGGAATTGGATACATCCCAAAATGTCCTGATACATTGCGTCTCGATTTCGGATACATCCCTCAACGTCCCGATACATCATGTCTCGATTTCGGATACATCACTCAACATTCTGATACATCACGTACATCCCAATAGATCGTGTAAAATGATGTATTCAATCGATACATCGCGTCAAGTTTGTATCTGAGAATAGAAGAGAGAAAGGGTGTTCACGGATCGGTTATTGGTCAAAACCAAAACCAAACCAACTTAATCGATTTTAAAATTATCAAAACCAAACCAAACCAAATATAATATACATTTATCAGTTTGGTGGTTATCGGTTTCGGTTTGATTTGGTTCGGTTATTTGGTTATTAACCATATACAAAAATAAACGAAATAATTCATTCAAAATGTGAAAAAGTGATAACAATCCATTTAAAACGAAAAATAGTTAGAATGACTTAAATTATTGAACTTTCGATCACTAAATTTACTATCAATAAAGATTTGAAATTCACTATATTGGCCTAGAATGAAGAGACAATAACATTTTCAGTCCCACAAAGAATTGTCATATAGACACTCATATACATGAAATCAATAAGATAAATGTTTTTATCTTGGGCATTTTTGCTTTCAATAAGTAAATTATAATGAAATTTTAATGAAAATATATATAAGATCTTTAAAATTGTTTATAAAAACAATATATTAAGTATGTATATTAATAAAATATATGTATATTATTCATCAGTTCGGTTCGGTTATTTCTTCGGTTTTTTCGAATAAAACCATAACCAAACCAAATACTATCGCTTTTCAAAAATCTAAAACCAAACCAAATCAAACTCAAATAAAATCGATTTTATTTTATCGGTTTGGATCGATTTTTCGGTTTGGATCGGTTTTTATCCAAACCGTGAACACCCCTAGAAGAGAGTAAAGATTTTTGTCATTTTTTCAAATGGTAGGAAATTTTCAACACATATTAAAATAAGTTGTGTATTTAGATAATTTTTCCATTTTATTTCTACTAAGATTCTCTTGTGTACTAAATTCTTCTTCTCCTTTTATTGAGTAGCTCATTTAGGTTTTGATTCTACACGTGTATTGACATTGAGCTATTAACATGAACAATAATAGGCATTAATTTTGGGTGGGTTAGATAAAATTCTTGAGCGAATATATATTTATTTGGCTAATACATATATATTTTGAATTCAAAATATAATTTGAATTATTTAATTTTTAAACTAAATTCAATAAATATTCTGTGACACTTAGAATTAAATTATTAGTTCATGATTGATTCAAATGCTACATTAACTTAGTTCTACTGGCTGATAATTCGTTTTAAACAAGAAAGAAAATTTGTTTAAAAAAGTTGTATGCCTTTTCATCATTCAAATAAACAAGAGACAAAATCATAAATTGAGTCATGGATATGAAAAAATCCTTGGTAGAAAGCGTTTTCTTTCGAATGAGGCCCTATTGGGCGCAAATCCGGAATAATCAGAATTCAATAAGGTACAAGACACCAAATGAAAAATCAAAATAAATGAGTTTAAGTTTTATAGTGCTTAATTTTAGGAAGAGAAATTATTTTAGAACGAATGAATAATTTGCAATAGCAGGTAAATTTACGTGATGAAGTAAATAATTTTATAAACCGACATTGCATATAATTTGAACTCATAAATAAATAAATAAGACCAAATATATATATGGTGAGGAGTGAACGCATACTACTAATTCACTATAAAGCAATAGGAACTCAACTTTAAGAAAATAAAATGCTATTCGACAAAAATAAGTGTTTTTTTTTTTGGGTTTTCATCTGGTGTTTGATACTTATATTGAAGTCAAACTAAATTCATATTCGTATTGAGAAGTCACATATTAGGGGGTAAAGCGCTTCCTAACAAAAATGACCCTGTACTCGAGACCTCTAATTAATGATGAAGGAGTACTTATCATTCTACTACAATCCTCGTCCGTCACAAAAACAAGTGTTCGTGATGAGATGTGGATCTTCTCTTGTGTCTTTTGACTTTATTTAGCCTATCATGGTATGATTAAGTCACTGAAAATAAACCTCCAAAAGGGAAAATACAAAGTTAAATGGAGTAGAAAGTTACGTACATGCATTAATAAACAAGAGGAGGAGAAAAAAAGAAAGAAAAAAAAAGAAGTTAATGAAATAGTAAAATGAAACAGTTTTGCATTAATAAACAGGTGGATGAAAATTCAAAGAATTGCCATTACATTAAACTTAGAGAAAAAGGATATTGATTTTTAAGATTAACATATTCATATGCTTGTAGGGTTTTGAGGTTTGTCCATCTTTATGTGGACTAATAAAATAGGGAGTCGAAAGATTAAAATAAGAAGGAGGCCGAGGTGACGCAAAAGATCATCCCTATGCCGATACCTCCACCTCCCTTCCCAAAAAGGTTGATTAAGAAGATGGAAGACGGAATATCTATTTGGACCAGTTTATTTTGTATATCCAGTCCATTCACATAACAGACCTTTTAGGTCTGATTTGGGGCAAAAACAAAAGTAACAGAGTGCAGATTTTCTCACTATTTATCAATCTTAGCAATCAATTTCAAATTGCGATTTTTTTTTTTTAAGATTGAACTGAATTTTGGATAGCTTGTTCCTCTAATCTTAATTAATCTCTTATTGAAAATTGACAGAGCACGATTTGGTGTCCCCTAGCTCAATATTTCATCCGTGAATAGTAACTTGCATTTTTGGGTGATTTTAATTTCTCCTAATCTTCCCTTGTTTGGTTGTTCTTCTTATTGCTATTATTGGTCCGTGTTTGACATTGAGGCTATCCATTTGGAGAACTCTTTTAATTCATTTATTGATATATAGTGAAAACTTTGGTCCCTTTTTGTCATCACCCAACCCACTAGGCACCATGCTGTGTGGGCACCTATTCTAACACTTGGATAGGAGAACTGTAACACTCTAAAAGTTTTCAAGCTATGACCCGAACCATTCTTCATTTGTGTATAAGGTCGTATCAGGTGATTCTTAAATTATTCTTAGGTGTTAAGATCAATTCTCTAGTGTGGGAATGATTTGGATATGAATTAAGGTCACTAGAATTTCCTAGCACAACGTTGAGTTGAATGCTTCCTTACCAATTAAGTCTTGATATAGGATTATACTTAGGTCAACTTCAAACGATCATATCTGTCGGTATAAAAGAGTCTTTTCTCTTTTAAAAGGACATCTTTGATCTTTTTGAAGCTTTTCACTTCCTAAACTCCATACTTGTAGCTTAAATTTGATTGTGAGTCCTCTTTGCTTTGATTTACTTGTGTGGGGTGCGTGTTTTCTTGAAATCCTCGACCCAACCTTCCTCCCTCTTTGTTCGCATATCTCTATCCGTCTGAGATTGGTTTTCAAAATTATCTTTGTTGTTTTTGCTTTAAATTGGTGCATATTGATTGGGTTAACTGTTGATAGTATTTATGTGTTGTATGAATCATATGGGCTGTGTTAATTTAGCAGATTGAATAGTGCCCATGAACTAGAATAGTTGATTTTGTGCCTAAACCTGCTAAAATTAATGATGAAGGTTGCTAATTGAAAATGAACTGTTTAATAGTCTTGGTTTTGTGTGAATATTGACTGAGTGATGTCTCAGTAGCCCAGCATTGTCCCTTTGGCTTTTATTTTCCCAATGATAGATAGGTTGACATCATTTATAAGGGAAAATCGTCAATTTGGAAATGCTTTATTAAAGTTTGGGGGAAATCTGAGTACCCAAGGTAATCAGGCAAATGGGTAACTTGTTAAATTTCTAGGGTGTTGGGTAGTGTTGCATTTTGATGTTTAAATTTTTGAGAAATTGGCATTGGGCTCAAATTACTTGTTCGGCAAACTTGTCTTAGCTCGTCGAACCAGCTCAGGGAATCACTGAGTGCATTGCCCATTTTACTTGAACTACTATTTTGCACTGTCACCTTCGGCGGGCTTGTCTTAGCTTGCCGAAACCAACTCGGCGAATTGCCGAGTTGAAGTTGACATCTTCCTTTGTGCCCGAGTCAAATTCTATTTAGTCTTGTCAACTTCGGCAAGCTCGCCTAACCTATTAGGCAAATCACCTTCCCACTCAGCGAGCCTCAGGAACTTGTTTGATCTGTGATTTTTTTGTGAATTTCTTTTCAACTAACCTTCACTCAATATATGTTTTGAAATGTTGTGCTTTACAGGAAATAACTAAGACTAAAAGGGTTGCGTCATCTGAGTCCGACTCCATTCCTCCTCCTCCTCTAAAAAGACAAAACGGGCGGTAATTAATGAGCCCCGAGCAACAGCAGGTCACTCCGCACAACTCTATGATAGAGTCACGATTCGAGTTTACACCCTGGACGTGGCCGACACTCGAGAACCATTTATGGTCCCCAAGCGAACCCTTATCCTGACTGACTACAAGCAGAAGACTAACTCAAACATACATAAGCTTAAAACTGAATTAAATTCATTAAACTCAAATACTTAACTTTAAAGAGTTAATATGAACAACACTTAATGAGAATACTTACAGTTTTTTAAAAAAAACTCAAAGAAAGTAAATACTGAAAAATTCCTCAAGTCTATCTATTTATGAAACATCTACTATTACAGAAGGATATCTGGACAATACCTACGACATCTCAAAACTACTAACTGTAAGGTAAAGGTGAAGTCCTTCGGAATATAAGAAGGTTCACAATAGCTGACTGGAATGTCAAATGACCTTAACGAAATACCTGTTGATGATTCTGAACATTTATGATGCAGGTCGAATGACATCAGTACATTGAATGTACAAGTATGTGATTAGGTTAGAGTAAACAAATATCTAGCTTGAATGACTGAAAGCAATAACTAACTGAACTGACAAGGCTAGAAGAAATACTCACCTCAACTCAACTCAATACAAAGCAACCATGATAGATGCAATATTTAAAAACATTATAAACAGGAGATAAAACTCAATGCTGTATAAAAATACAATAAAATACTCTTTACTCTTATTATGGAAATTCTCTAACCGACAACCATCACTATGAGCTACGTGATGATACATCGTCTCGCACACGATGCCAGAACTGTCATATACCTTACAGGGGTATAGGACACCTCAACTAAGTGGATCCACTAAGCTCTGCCCTAAGACACTTAGGATTCATCTAAAAAGTATGACCTCGTACCCGTGTTGGCATACATGGTTTATGAGGAATGTGAGTTGTCTGAACTTATCCCCATATCGGTGCTCAACACTACTCCCAATAATATATAGTCATGCTCAATGTTTAAAAACACACTCTTCCTCTAGTTTGAGATAATTGCTCAAACTATCCTCTTAAAAGAGGTATCTACTCAAATATCTTTAAACTCATAACTCATTTAGAAATCAAAGTTTATCATTTATCAATGTAAAAACTGATACCTTTGGGAATACTCCCTTATACTCTTACTCAATTTTTACTTGAAAACTCTTTCTAAAGAATATATCAAAATCATATTGTAATATGATCATTGAAGACTCGAGAAGTCATACTGCATAATCATTGATGGCATAACTAAATACCATACCGCTTAAACATTTATGGTATACTTGATTGTCATACTAATCATGTTTTAGAAACTCTTTCTCAAAATTCAGTTTAAAACTCAAGTAGGCTTTAAAAAGCTTCTCAAGATTTATAACTCAATTCATAGGTGTCATGCAGAATTATGGATATGAACGACTCAACTCAAGGATCTTAATAGCAATATGGAAACTCAGTACTCAGTACTCAGAACTCACAAACTCAAGGACTCAAAAACTCGGAACTCAGAACTCAACGATACTACTCCTCTAAAGAATACTCAATTCATAGAGTCCATGCAGAATTATAGAGATAAATGACTCAAATCAAGGATCTCAATGACAATATAGAACTCATGAGTATAACTCTTTTCATTCTCGTACATACTTCCTCAAGACTTTGTTCAAAACTATGGTTGATTTCAAAAGAATTCTCTAATTTGACTCAAAGGACCCTCTTGAACTCTCCTCTTAATCTCTCTTTAAATTGAAATGTAATTTAAGAGATATGATTAGGATATGTAGGATCTTTGAATGATTAATGACGACTTAAAGAGTTATTATCAATGAAAGAATGAAGACACGATTCAAAGGAACACATACAAAATGAAGAACAGAGAAGAAAAGGCCGGGTGATTCTGGCGTAGTAGGGGCACATTGCGGCAGCCCCTAAAGTACTGGAAGTACTTTGGGGCGCACTACTGGCGCATTGCCCCAACCCTTTTGGCGCTATGGGGGCTCTTTGGCCCAGTCCAAACCTATAAATCCGATAAATTTTAGTGTTCAATTTCGGTCCTAGCTCATCTAGAATCGATTGGTTTTTTCCAAAATCCTTTTGATTCACAAACCTAACACAAAATTATCAAGATCTCACTCAAAATATATCAAGAAACATCACTCATTCGCAAGACCCTCACCTGAAGAACTTTAACCCTTTATTGATTAAAAAATGGGGCTAAAACTCAAGAACTAGTCAAAAATCTTTACATAAACGATTTCATGGATGAATTAATGGAAGAAATACATTATTGGCGTGAGGAAGAACAATTCCATCACTATGGGAAACATACCTGGAAAGAACCATGTTCTTAGCGAAAATCAACGAATATTGAAGAACGCTTAAAAACCTCGCTCTAAAAACGCTAAGTGATTTGAACGTGAATGGGTTATTAGAATCTGATTAGACCATTGGGTCAGGAAAAACGTGTTAAGACAAGTGGGGAAAAGTAAAAGACCAAAATACCCTTTCCTAAAATGAATGGAAAGCCTTAAATGGAGAGGCTTCACTCAAACGAGTATAACTTTTTACTTGGAGTTTGAAATTTAGCAAACTTGGTGTTGTTGGAAAGAGAACTCGAAGAGCTTCGATTTGATAGCTAATGGGACACCTAATTATTTATGTGCTAAAAGATATTCGATGGAAGTTGACCCAAGAAAAATCTCTTAGTGAAATTCAATTGTTTAGAAGGTTTTCAACTCGATTTTATGCTAGGGAATTCTAATGAATTTAACATCTAAGAGAATTTAGAATAACTCGGTACAAATCTTATTCACCATAAAGAATGACTCGAATCTTAACTTAAATTTTTTTGGGATGTTACAATATCTCCCCCTTGGGATCATTCGTTCTCGAATGATGGCTGGATTGGGAATGGAAATGGGTTACGCTTACTATATTCAAGCCTAACTCAAATCACAAAGTACTTAACACAGGGTGATTATCATGATCTAAATCACAAGATTTAGGTTCCATACCTGTGTAGGAAATCTCATCCCAAGAACACTACTCCTTACTCCCTATATCTCGCCAACCTCGAGTCTTAATCAAGAACCACCTAACGAATCATGCCTTCATCCATATGCTACCAACACCACATTCAAGCCTAGTACTATCACCAATCCATGGACTCTTACTAACACTCCTTATAAGAATTCCTCATTCTCTAGTCACTTCTACTAATAGAACTTTGATGCATTTTTATAAGAAACTGACTTATTTCGTAAAATCTTATCTCCCTTTTCCTCCACATTCATAACCTTAGATGGAATAAACATACCGGCACTATCACAATAAGAAAATAGCAATCCTTTTCTCTATCATCACACCACTACTATCAACAACACCACTCTCAACAAAAAATGATCACTGAGAGAGCTTTAGGGCGAAAGATCATAAGCACGATTAATTCGAGAATTTTGATATAAGAATATGCATGACAGAACATTATGTTGCTAGACATTGAGAGTAAATCATGTATTTGCGAGACTGAACATACTATGAGATATGAATGCTTATATGAATGGGTACATATCATGAGGCTGATATCCATAACTTTATGGAGTAAGATTGAGATCAATGGGCCCCTCATTCTGGAAATTGAGCTTAGATGCAAATCTCTCTGAAGTGTATGAGCATACGTCATAGACACAATTCTGATATTAGAACCATCAACAAGATATTGTAATATCTGAACTTGAGGAATACACAAGATTATGAATGGATTGACGTACCTCTAAAACTCATTTGAAAGACATCACTATCTCATCCTCAACACTCGACTTAGTTTCTCATCTTATCTTCTCCTCCTTAGGTCTAAAGTTGACACTTCGAAACTATGGATCTATTCCATTATGTATAAGCTGGTCTACATTTCCTTTACTCTAATACTCGGAAAAGGCTTATCTCATGGCTACTGAACTCACTATAAGCAGGTACTAAGACTCCTTCTTAGACCTCTTGCTAAGATGCTTCTATTAACCTCTTCTCATTGGTTCATAAGGCCGCTTCGTCTAACTCTTAAGGATAAATAATGCTTACATCAGACTATTCCACATTGACAACTCAAATATACTATCTAGGTAAATATGGAAAATAATTAACTTAATTGGAACCTCGTCTGATTACATACAGTCTCGGGTACACCTTTCAATGCGCTTGTTACTCTTATGACTTAGCCACACTTCACTGCCCTTATCTAAAAATTAGGATTTCTCACTTGTACCACTCAAATTCATTGCAGCTAACATCTCAATTCCTCACCTACTCTATGTCAGGTTTATCAAATCAGATCTCAAGACTAACATCATGACTCTTATGTTGCCATTCTTTTGATCACAACGCTCATCTCAAATTCAAGCTTAATGTTTATTACTAAACCCGTATATCAATATGATTGCTCGCCTACTAAACTAACTTACAACTACTAGATAAAAATTAAGAAACAATCACCTACTAAAACCTCATGACATCAATATTTATCTCTCAATCTTCATACTTACAATTTACCGTCACACTTTCTTTCAGAACTAAAGTACTATTTTCCTACTCATTACACATCATTGGTTAACTGGTTCTATAGCCCTCTGAATATCATAGGATCTCCCTAAAATCATAAGTCTGGCTAGGTCATTATTAACACAATGACACATCATCATAAACTCCTTTATAGTTAAAGTATACTCTAACTCATCCATACTAGTAACTCTTACTCTACCCTCTATCATGAAATCTACACAAACCCATCACTTCTTAGTCTACCCATAAGGGAGAACTACTCATTAATAACTCGATAGGTGCATGACTGTAACAATATAATTTACCTCATCACTATCTTCCTTTCTTAGACCACTATACCTCTACATGCATTCTTCTAACTCTAGGAACTTTTACTACTACTTCTTATAACATCGTAACTCATACTTTTTTCGGTTGAAAATACTACCCAAGCTCTAAAATACACTTCCTTAAAAGGGTCTCAACTGAAACAAGTTTTAGAGAAAAGAGTATAGGAATACACCTCGCTTTTAACTTGAACGCACGATTCATATGAATAAGAGTGCATTATCTCAAATTTCAACACTTAAGCTTACTCACGGTCTTCTTTCAAGCCCCTCTGCAGTCTCATGAATTTCTCAAGACTTTTGCTGAGAGTAACACAGTTTTAATGCACGAGTTAGAGTATGAAAGAAGGAAAACTTTTCTTAAATGTCTGTAGTCCCTCATTTATAGAAGTGGGGCCCTCACAACCATAAATAAGATCCTACTGGCACGGCTTCATAGATACCCTGAACTCTGTGCTTTAATACCAAGTTTGTCACAACCCGAGCTACACCCTGAACATGGCTGGCACTTGAGAACCATTCCTGGTCCCTAAGTGAACCCTCATCTCGACTGACTACAAGCGGAAGACTAACTCAAGCATACATAAACTTAAAACTGAATTAAATTCATTAAACTTAAATACTCAATTTCAAAATGTTAATCTAAACAATACTCAATGAGAATACTTATAGTTTGTAAAACAACTCAAAGAAAGTAAATACTGAAAACATCCTTAACTCTATTTATATATGAAACCTCTACTATTACAAAAAGATATCGAGACAAAACTCACGACATCTCAAAACTACTAACTATAAGGTAAAGGTGAAGTCCTCCAGAATATAAGAAGGCTCACAAAAGTTGACTGGAATGTCAAATGACCTCAACAAAATGCCTGTTGATGATCCTAAACACTTGTAGCTGCATCATAAAATGATGCAGGTCGAATGACATTAGTACATTGAATGTACGAGTATCTGATAAGGTTAGAGTATGTAAATATCTAGCTTGAATGACTGAAAGCAATAATTAACTGAACTGACAAGGCTGGAAGAAATACTCACCCCAACTCAACTCAATAGAAAGCAACCATGATAGATGCAATATTTAAAAATATTATAAAATAGGAGATAAAACTCAATGTTGTATAAAAATACAATAAAATACTCTTTACTCTTATTTGGGGGATTCTCTAACCAAAAACCATCACTATGAGCTACGTGATGATACAATGTCTCGCCCACGCTGTGAGAACTGTTCTATACCTTTCCGGGCTGTAGGACACCTCAACTAAGTGAATCCACTAAGCTCTGTCCGAAGGCACTTAGGATTCATCTAAAAAGTATGATCTTGTACCCATGTTGGCATACATGGTTTATGAGGAATATGAGTTGTTTGAACTCATCCCCATAACGGTGCTCAATACTACCAATAATACATACGCATGCTCAATGTTTAAAAACATACTCTTCCTCTAGTTTGAGATAATTTCTCAAATTATCTTCTTAAAAGAGGTAACTGCTCTTAAAATATCTTTGAACTCATAACTCATTTAGAAATCAAAGTTTCTCTTTTATCAATGTAAAAACGGATACGTTTTGGAATACTTAGTTTCCTTATACTCTTACTCAATTCATACTTGAAAACTCTTTCTCAAAAATATATCAAAATCATATTGTAATATGATCATTGATATCTCGGGAAGTCATACTACATAAACATTGATGGCGAAACTAGATCCCATACTGCTTAAACATTAATGAGATACTCGATTTTCATACTAATCATGTTTTAGAAACTCTTTCTCAAAACTCATTTTTACTTCCTTAAAACTCAGTTTGAAACTCAAGTGTTGGCTTTAAAAAGCTTCTTAAGATTTATAACTCAATTCATAGGTGTCATGCGAAATTATGGACATGAACGACTCAACTCAGGGATCTTAATAGCAATATGGAAACTCAGTACTCAGAACTCAAGAACTCACGAACTTAAGGACTCAAGAACTCAGAACACAGAACTCAACGATACTACTCTTCTCAAGAATACTCAATTCATACAGTTCATGCGGAATTATGGACATGAACGCCTCAACTCAAGGATATCAATGACAATATAGAACTCATGAGTATAACTCTTTTCATTCTCATACATACTTCTTTGAGAATTTGTTCAAAACTATGGTTGATTTCAAATGAATTCTCAAATTTGACTCAAAGGACCCTCTTGAACTTTTCTCTTAATCTCTCTTTAAATTGAAATGTAATTTAAGAGATATGATTAGGATATGTAGGATCTTTCAATGATTAATGAAGACTTAAAGAGTTAATATCAAGGAAAGAATGAAGACACGATTCAATGGAACACATACAAAATGAAGAGCGTATAAGAAAAGGCCGGGCGATTTTGGCATAGTGGGGGCACGTTGTGATATCCCCTAAAGTACTGGGAGTACTTTGGGGTGGTGCACTATTGGTGCATTGCCCCAGCCCTCCTGGCGCTATGGGGCGCATTGCCCCAGCCCAAACCCAAAAATCCGACGAATTAAAGTGTTCAATTTCAGGTCCTAACTCATCTAGAATCAATTGTTTCTTGCAAAATCCTTTTGATTCACAAATCCAACACAAAAGTAGCAAGATCTCACTCAAAATCTATCAAGAAGCATCACTCATTCGCAAGACCTCACCTCAAGAACTCAAAACCTCCATTGATAAATAGAATGGGGCTAAAATTCAAGAACTACTCAAGAATCTTTACATAAACGATTTCATAGATGAATTAATGGAAGAAATACATTATTGGCGTGAGGAAGAACAAGTCCATCACTATGGGAAACCTCACATACCTGGAAAGAGTCATGTTCTTGGTGAAAATCAATGAATCTTGAAGAACACTTGAAAACCTCGCTTTTCTCCTCTTGGAACCTCGCTCTAAAAACCCTAAGTGCTTTGAACGTAAATGGGTGATTAGAATATGATTAGACCCTTAATTGGGTCAGGAAAAACGTGTTAAGTGGAGAAAAGGAAAAAACCAAAATACCCTTTCCTAAAACGTATGGAAAGCCTTAAATGGGAGAGGCTTCACTCAAACGGGCATAACTTTATACTTGGAGTTTGGAATTTAGCAAACTTGGTGGCGTTGGAAAGAGGACTTGAAGAGCTTCAATTTGACATCTCACGGGACACCAAATTATTTATGTGCTAAAAGGATATGTTCGCTGGAAGTTGACCCAAGAAAAATCTCTTTGTGAAACTCAATCGTTTAGAAAGTTTTCAACTCAACTTTATGCTAGGGAATTCTAGTGACCTTAATATCTAAGAAAATTTAGAATCACTCCATACAAATATTATTCACTATAAAGAATGACTCGAAAATTTTGGAATGTTACAATATCCCAAAAGTTAGTTAGGATTGTTAGAGATGGTTAATTGAGTTAGTTAGCCCGCATGATTGGCATGTGATCAAACTATTTTTACTCTTCAGTCTTTATTTCTATTTTTCAATATAAGTATTACCAACTCCTAAATTGTATTCGTTATCCAATTTGTTTGTTCATTAATGAAAAATAGTTTTCGTCTTTCTCGTCTAAACTCAGTTCATCATCATTGGATATTTGTTCAAGAGCAATTCTTCTCAATTTTGTCCCTTAGCATACTCATCACTTTCCCCTTAATTTTTCGGTTCATCTCAGATATAGAATAATGAAAGCGAAGGAAACTGGAAGAGGACATTGACAAAGCATGAAAATACGGAGAAAGAACATCGGTGAAGCGGCCTAACAAAGATGAGTTCCATAAGAAGCAAGTGATGTGAGAAAGAGAGTTGCTAATGCCTTTCAATGTTTAAACCGTTGGTGTATATGCATTTTACTATTAAAATAAAATATTATGTGCATATGTTAGTGAGTATAAATTGTGGTAGAAGATGACTTTTGGTTGTTGTAACTTATATGACCATTAGTTCTTGTAACTCTCATGGTCATTAGTTTCTTGTAACTCATATGACCATTTGAGTCTTATAACTTATGTAACATCTATCACATTCATCTACCCACATTGCTACCCCTCATTCTACCCCTTGATTATATGGAAGACTTTTTCACCTATAAATAGTGGTGTTTCTTCCTCTGAGAAATATATCCCAAGAAAGGTGAGAAGTGTGAAATAATATTATAGTGTGTAGTAGTGAAAGAGAGAGTTGAGACAAAGAAAACTATTCTAAGTCTTCAAGTATATTAACTATATACAAGAGAGTAATTATATGTTGAACAAGATGTTTTTTTTTTGGAGTTTTTGACTCTTCAACTAATCCGGAGTTGCTTGATTTGTACACGTTGTTGGGTTGTTGTATTCTGGAGGGGACAAGTTAAGAGATATATTGTTGAATCGGTGTAGATTATGCCGCACTGGGCTTGAATCTCCTTAAAGAGAGCGAGATATTTGTGTCTCAGCCTAAAGATTTGTTTTTTCATTTTATTTTCAACTGTAATTCATTGTATTTGTGGTATATTACACCAATATAAACCATCGTTGATTTTAATTTTACTGACATATAAGCAACAATGTCAATCCTAGCTCCTCAACTAATATAGTTATAGTAGAATAATGAACATGCAACACGAGATTCGAAGTTAAAGCAAAATGAAAGCTTTGTGTACAAAACAACTAATTAAGGGATATATTCTTTTATAACAAAGTCCAACAAAAGCATCGATGAGGTAATTGAAATGTCGGCCTTCAATTTAATAGTACCATTTTCGTTTTCACATGTGACAGATCATAGAATAGAATTTTATTTTCTTACGTATAGGAATGAATGATACTATTCTGATCATAGAATATAATTTTATTTTCTTATGTATACGAATGAATGATACTATTCCAATTCTAAGATGTTATTCTATTGTTAAGGTTATGTTGATCTAGCACATCTTAACTTAATTAATCTTTTTTTACTATAATTGTAAGTGACCATATCTTAAATCTAATAAACCTTTATGAAGAAGAATAATGATATGTGATTAAGGATCAAAATAGTAGGGAATTAGGTCACATGCATGTTTAATTCATCATGATGTCTAACACTCTTGTGATTAATGACAATTATATAAATATATCATTAGTGGTAGAATAAGCACCACAAAATTTAAAAAATCTAGGTATATTACGGCTTGTAGATTCCCTTAAAATACTTAGAAGAAAAACTAAATAGCAGGAGAGGACTTTATAAGATTCTTAATAGTTTCACATTTAATTTGGAATATGTAAATGCTGAAGCATGCTCCTGAATTTATTTAACAACCTATATATATTCTGTTGCAAGAAAAACGTCAGTGAATATTTTGTCCTGTCAAATTATGACATTCTCTAAGTTTTATTTTATATATATATATATATATATATATATATATATCCAGCAAAAAATACTAGTAATTAAATATAATTAGATACATGAGGTGATATATATTCAATTAATTAGGATTTAGGAATATTGAGACATGACTACCCAAGATTATTCCACTTTTAACAAAAAAGAAAATTAATGGGTAGTGTGTTTGGTAATTTTTCCATGTTTGGTTAGTTTAAGATATATTTTTTTTAGGAAAATAAATTTCTTAAAGTGAGAAAAATGACTTTTTCAATCGAAGTAGGGAAAACAAGTTTCATAAGTGACAATTCAAGTTCATTATATCGTTCCCATCCAATCCCAATACCTTGACTATCCCGCCATCCCGAACCATTATCCCCTACCCCATCCCACCATCATAGTGTTTTTTTATAGATTACATATATATAAATAGTTTTGGGGATAATATCTTTTTATTTACTTAACAAATACTAGAAAATAAGTTTAAAAAATCCACTTATTTTCCAAAAGTAGCTTTTAGGAAAACATTTTCCTTCATACTAAGCACACTCGTAATGTACAATGATATTCTTAAATAGTGTGAGGTGTTTCATTAGAAAACATGGAATTATCTATGAAATTTATTGATAATCCCTAGATAATCTATCGCTTAATAGCTCTTAAGTTCTAACTAATTGATTTTTCTTATAATTCACCCTTAATTCGTAGCATAATGAGATTAACATAATATTTTTGTCATTTAACTATGAAATTTTGTTAAAAATCATATAACTTTGATCAAAATCAAATAATATCACATCATATTAAAAGCACATTTTGGACTGGATTATCCCAACAAGGCAACAATAATATATATTACTTCTGGTGAGCTCCATGATTTAATTTGTTTATCAAAGTTTTGCCCCATATATTCACAGTAAGATTTTGGCTCTACTATATTAAGTTACTGATTTTGTAATAAAATGTTAATACAAATATTTTCCAACATGAATATTTGAGATATGAGTTGATGGTGATAGATATTATTGCTATAGATATGCTGATGTGTTAGCAACAAAATTTGTGACATTTTAATATGTTATGTTGCGCATTAATTATTTCTTTATATAAAAAAACACTGCTCAAGTTGTTGATAATCGAAATCGATCGGTTAGGTAAGGTTTCACCTAATAGGGTGAGCCCACTAATAAATATCCAAGGTTAATAAATTTAAAACATTTAATCTCTTAAAAGTTATAACCAAGGATGTGTTTGGTAGGAAGAAAAATAGTTTTTTAAAACATTTTTTAAAAGAATAAGTGATTCTTTTTTAACTTAATATATACTCTTCTTGTTCATTTTTAGAGAAAATGATCAAAATGATTCTTAATGTATTGGGGTTGCTTTATTTTGGTCCTTAATATATTCTATGTGATTGAAATAGTCCTTCATGTATGACAAAATGTGTTCAATTTAGTCTTTTACCCTAAACTTAACAATTTACCCCCAAAAACTGTTAAATATAACTGTGGGCCCCACATAACTTACAAAATCCACCATTTTTACCATCTTTATTAACTCAAAGAAAGAGTTTCATGAATTCTAAAACACCATTTTCTCTAACATCTAACCACACAATTACAAAATAATTATTATAAAAAGGTTGAATGAAATGGATCGTCAAAAAATATCAAGAAATATAACAAATTTATCCAAGATTTCATCGACCCATTTCTTATTTTGGCACTGAGAAAGGGATTGAAGTGTCAGGGGCAAGTTTAAAAGATCACCCATACACTTGTGCACCTCCCCAAAACCAACTAGACCATTATAAACAACTTCTGCAGTTGGTGAAGCAAATAATTGCCTAGTTTTAAGCTTATTAAGCTCCTCTTCAATATTTTGTATAGCTGGATGTGATCTGCTTGGCAAACAGATGGATCTTTTATTGAATTTTGATGGAAAAGTTGCCATCTTTTTCTCTCTTTGTTCCTTTCCTTTTACTTGACGATCCATTTCATTCAATCTTTTTAGAATAAAGACAATTAAGTTTTGCATTAAAAAAAATTTAAAATGATATTTAAGCAATTTTAAATGAGTTTAATATCAAATTTGCATTACATGAAACTCTTGTCAAATTCTTACAATAAAATTCAGGTAATGAAAATTACGACTTACATGTAAATAAAAAATAATAATTATACTTTTTCTCCAATAGTCTTGTGGGTGCCTATTAGAGTGAAATTCGATCCGTTTATCAAATATCAAGGAGAAGATGAACTTTTTCCTTTCAACAAATAAAGAAAGCACATGCAATTAAATAATCAAATCTCATGTGAGTGAAAAATCTTAAAGCAATATATAAGCTATAGAATATTTTTTTTATAAAGTTATAGGAAAGATTAATAAACTCCACCTAGTTAATCGCAAGCTCTACTACACATAAATTTGACCATTTCTTTTGTAACTAAATTTTCAATGGCTCTATGTATATGCCATAATATGGAATACCAAAAGATATAATGAACATGACTATTAATCGGAATTAGGAGTTATAATTATCAAAAGTCACGGGAGTAATGGAAATAAACACAATTAAGTTTTTATATTAAAGAATATGAATAAATTGAGTACGTAGTAATTGATACATTCATTTTTGTACAATAATAAATAAAAAAAATAGAAAAATAATCAAAAAAATAAAAAGAAAAAATAAATAGAATCCTTGGCCAAAGAGAGGTGTCACATCACTTTTCTTTTATTTAGCTTTAAATTATATATAGATTGTCATTGGATTTTATGTCGCTATAGACTTTAGGAAAATTTACAAAGAGTGCTAATTGCTACTAAAAAATATACTTCCTCTGTCCTTAATTACTTGTCCACTTTTCTTATTTTATTTTAGTTGTCTCTAATTATTTGTCCATTTTGACAAATCAAGAAAGGACAATTTTATTTTTACATATTATATCCTCAATTAATTACTTTTAAAAAGGTAGAATTTCTTGAAAATCTTAAGTTTTGAATTCATCCACTTTATAATTAATAGGAATAAAATAGTAAACTCACCATGTCAATCATTATTTTCATGTTAATTCAAAAGTGGACAAGTAATTAGAAACAAATAAGTATTTAGCGACCATCAAACTATGACCGTTAATTGCCGCTTAATATTTTTTTTAAAAAAGTCCATGTAACATCTTTGATACTATACGTTGACATTTAATTCAATCAGAATATTCTAGCTTCTCTCATCACCAGAATCAAACAGCGTCAGCCACCACCCCAAAAATGAATAAAGAGGCCCAAAAATATATCCAAGATTGAATGACATAAAGTAGGCACAAGAATACCTAAAAGTACATAAATTCCCTATCAATTCAAATATTTGAGGTTTGTTATGGTTCCTAAGATTTTTTTTTTTTCTGAACAAACAAAGATTATGTCTAATGAATTAGCTTTTTGCACTATGATCTAAATTCCAAGAATTAGCTTCTCTAGAATATGTCCAAATAAATTAGTGGAATCAAGAATTTTGCTGCCAGAGCAATACCTTTCAAATTAAGTAGCTTCAACAAAATATTAAAATAACACTTTTATTAAACTTGATGGAAACAAATTTAATTTTTTGTAACATAATGGATTTCCATGGTAGTTGATAATTAATAACATGGATTAGGTTGGTAATGTAGGTGATTTTGTCATGCCATTTTATTTTATTTTATTTTCTTGGGGTTCAAAAGGAAATATCTTGTAAAATACTATTTTGTTATACTATTTGAGTAATGAATATAAAATAAGTTTACCACTAACAAAATATCTAAATAGAATTTGAGATCTTTTTGCACACCTTCTCCATAGGCCATAAAGAGATTAAAAAAAAAAACCATGCTCACTCAATCATATTTATAATTTTATATGACAAATTTTGGCCAGCACATATTATGAGAAAAAAATAATTTGTGAATGTTTCAAATTCTTGAAACTCTTGATCAATTTTTTAAGATGAAATGTTAAATTATTTGGGATATTTCCAAATAAAAATGTTTTAATATAATATTGGGAAAATTGTAGCAATGCATATATATAGTTAATATTATATTGAAATTTAATTTAAATGATGAGTTCTAAGTGGAGAAGTTGGTCCAGTGATTTTTTTTTATTAAATAATTAAATAAAACATCACTTTGACATGCCCCTAAATCTGAAGTATTTACAAATTAATTAATAATTTAAAATAAATCAAGTAGTACTATGGTTATATCTATCTGTACTTCATTAAAGAAAAGAGAAACAAGAAAAAAGAACATCCAAAATACTAGTCAATAATGCCCAAAATAATTGTGAAACTAATGATGTGTGACGAGTCTATATGCAAATACAACACACGCAAGAGACAAAATGATATGGAAAACAAATCTTATGATTTGATTAGTAATGAACAGTAGAATAAGCTACCACAAATTATTTTATTGTGGAACATATACAGGTAATACGTATTTCATTTGAACTACTAAAAAAACCACTATTTTCTCACTCAAAAATATTCAGTGACACTACTCAAAAATGTTCGGTGATTATTTCTATTGATTAGATCAATAAAAAAAGAAAAAAGAATAAAGTTTTCATATGAAATAATTAGGAAATTTCTCACTATTTTAATGAGAATTTGTTTCCCACCATACGATTTTTTATTTGGTGATTCGATGGAAAAATCATATTCAATAAAACAAAATTTCCACTAATTTACCGTGGGAAAAATTTGTTTCTAGTAGTGTGAAAATTATGTTAGCTTATCATGTGTTTGGTACGAAGAAATATATTTCCCTCAAAAAAAATGTTTCACTATTGTATTGTATTATATTGTTGGTTTAAATTTCATGTTTGTTTTGACTGTTATTTAAGTCTATGGTATCGATCATATCGTTTAAATTCATCGTTAGATAACAACAAAAGACCCATTTTATATAACGACAAATTTGATGTGATCGTGCCATTACCTTAATATTTTCTTCTCATTTTGTCTTTATTTATTATTTAATAACACATTTCATCTTTTCTCCTACCTTTTCATAGTAGCTCTACCCCGTATCCTACTTTTCTTGTAGGTTTATCATACAAATTATAAATGTGTGACATTATGCCACGACGAAAAACAATATAATCTATCCAAATTATTATTCATTAAAATAATGCAATATGATACAAAACAACATAATACAAAAAGATATACATGAACTGTTTGACAAAAAACATAAGCGCGAAGAAATTTGTTTTTTTATTTCTAATGGTTTTTTTTTCTTTAATGTTTAATTGTCAGAAAATAATTTGTGTTCTAAAAATGTACTCTACATGCCATACATATCTCTAAAATTAAACTAAAATTATTGAGAGAACCACTTGGAAAGTGATGATTGGAATATGAGTGTGCATGCAAAGACAATATAATATAATCAAAGAGATAAAGAAAGGGAGAGAGGAAAACAATTATATTTAAAAGATAAAAAAAGAAGTTGGATGATGAAAATTTTGAACCACATATATCTATCTCTATATTTTTTTTTAGAGTTGTCAAGTTCGAAATCCTTTGTCGGTAAAAAAGACGTTTGCTTTTTGGGCTTAGCTCGTCGCACTGAGCTTACTTAGTGCGGATTACCTCTCTTATGTGATTTGCAAGCTATTATATAAACAAGAATTTGCCCTGTACGCACCCAAAAGATAAGTGCTGGCATAGAGATTTCCTTTAGCATAATAATAATAATAATATATATATATATGTATTTATCTCTTCATGTGAAAGTAATTGAATCACCGTCACACTTGAAAACTATTTAAATAATGAATTGAGTGCTTTCACTAGTCCTTTTTTGCATGGAGAAAATTGTAAGGTGGGAAGCCACCAAATAAGGCATTGGAATCTTAGCCCAAACGCACCAACTTTTCTTACAATGGATTTTGTCTCCCCAAGTGCACTAATGCTTCACTTATCGGAATACTCTTCTTTCTTTCTTCTCCAATAATATTCCAATGAATTATGTTTCAATCATAAAGTGATATATACACACACACTTCATTTCTCCAATAGTTCATAAATCATATCAAGCAACTACGTCATATCAAATCAAATCAATTTAATTTCATCATATTATTTTAAAACTAGTTTTAATATATACGTGTTTATCGCGTCAATCAATTAAGTATAAAAAGAACAAAATAAATAAAATAGATACTGACGTTAAAATATAAATACAATGTTCATTTGTCTAAACAAAAACTAATGTTACCGTTAATCCTAAGGTAGAAGGTTTGCATATATTTGTATTCATTAATCTTAGGGATCGTTTGGTATAAACATTGATAACATAGGGATTTGTAACATCCCAATCGAAAATTTCTTAGTTAAGACTCGAGTCATTCTTTATTTGTGAATAAGATTGTACCGAGTGATTCTAATTTTTTTTTTTTAGGTGTTAAGGTCACTAGATGTAACACCTCAGATTTAAAAAAAAAAAAAAATAGAACTAAAGAGAAATTCGTTCAAGTCACCCATCACTTTTTAGTTTTGAGTCAACTTCAATCGATCATATCTTTTAGCACATAAAGATTTAGGTGGCTCATGACCTACCAAATTGAAGGTTTTTGCGTCCTCTTTCCAACGCCACCAAGATTGTTTAATTTCGAGCTCAGAGTAAAAATTTATTTTTGTTTGAGTGAAGCCTCTCTATTTAAGGCATCTTATACGTTTGTAGAAGAGTATTTTGGTCTTTTTCTTTTTCCTACTAAGCCTAACCACGTTTTCCTTACCCAATTAAGGGTCTAATCAGATGCTAAGTTGCTTTTTCATGTTCCTAAACACTTAGAAAAATAAGAGAAGGGTTCAAGAGGAGGAAGAGCTAGGTTTAGAGCGTTCGTCAAGATCCCGTCGATTTTCGCCAAGAACATTGTTCTTTCCAAGTATGTAAGGCTTCCACAGTGATGGACTTGTTCGTCCTCATGCCATACATCTAATTTATCCGTAAAATTGTTGTATCTAAAGGATTCTTGCATAGTTCTTGATTTTGGTTCAATTCTTTAACAATGGAGGTCGTGAATTCTGTCGTATTGTGGATCGTTGGTAAGAGTCATGTTTTGAGAAGGTTTGTATGAGAAATTTTATGAATTTATGTTGGGTTTGAGAATCAAGAATAGTTTAGGAGGAACCATTCAATTCTAAACGAGTTAGGATTGAGAAGAAATATTCATTGGTATTCTGGGTAGGGGGCTGGGGTGGCACGCCACCCATAGCGCCAAGGCTGAACTTTAGTAGTTCAGGCCCTGGCGTGACACGCTAGCAGTACGCCAAGGCGACCACGAAGTTCAGCCACGGGGCGCGCGCGATGGTATGCCATGTTCGCCCGATTCTTTTTCTTTTTGTGCTTCTTTTTGAACGTGTTCCTTTGAATCGTGACTACGTTCTCTTCTTTGTATTAGATCCTAAAGGCTACATTAATCTTTAAGAGATCCTACATGTCCTAATCACATGTCTTAATTTACATTCCAAACTAAAGTGAGTTTAAGAGAAAAGTTCAAGCGCTTTTATTGAGTTGATTTTGACACTACTAAAATACTGCCCAAAAACGATGGACTGCGTCGCTTTTTTGGTCAAAATCGACGGAAAAGAGACGTAGTCATGTCCGTCGTTTTTTGGCTCGATGCTTTTCAAAAAGCAACGGACTGCGTCGCTTGTTGATTTTTTTTTAACAAAAGCGACGGAGTCCGTCGCTTTTTTAAAATTTTCATTTTTTTTAATTTTTGAAAAGCGACGCAGTCCATCGCTTTTCTGGAAATTTAAATTTTGAAAATCCCAAAAAAACGACGGACTAAAGGACCCTGTCCGTCGCTTTTCTGAAAATTATTTTTTTGAAAAATCCAGAAAAGCGACGGACTAAAGGACACTGTCCGTTGCTTTTCTGGGTTTTAAAAACAAATAAAACCTAGACAAGCGATGGACAAAACCACCCTGTCCGTCGCTTTTTTTGTAATTTTTTTGACAGCAGAAACTAGCAGAAGTTTCTGCTGCCCACCTGCAAATGCAATTCAATTCAATTCAGCCCAATCAAACACACAACATTATAAAGAAGCTATACAAAATATAAAACAACAAACTTAAATTAACATTCAAAAGTATCTAAATCACAATTTAAAGACTTATAAAGTCTTTCAAAATTCGTTTTAAAATTTTCATAAAAGAAACCTAAAATAGGGAGTGTGATCTACAAAATCATCATCCTTGTCACTGTCGTCGGTGTCCTCGGCAGGAGAAGATGTCGTAGGCCGACGAGCGAGGTTCAACACTTGTTCTTTGATTTCCTGAACGGTCGCACTCTTGATTTGTTGTTCAGCTACTCTTCTTCGCTCCGACTCTACCAGTGCCGATGTAAGTTGTGCTATTTGAGCCGACATAGCAGCAATCTGAACACCGTCAAGTGCCTCGGCTAGACGTGACGATCCAATACCTTGTAAGCCTGACTGGAGTAGTCTTACATCGTTTCGAGAGCCTAGACCATAGACTCTACCCTTGTGTGTCCCCCCTACCACTTTTTTGTCCAAATTTGGGTGGATAGTTAAGGTGTCATTTGGACCAAACTATCTAGATTCTCGACTACGTACTGATGAAACTCATTCTGCATATTAAATATAAAAATTGACATCAATATATATATATATATATATATTCACTATTAATATATATTATTCATATTAAATAACTTTAAAAAGTTCGTTCGGCCCTTTCCTCCACCCACACATCCGGATCCGACTCATTTTCTTTCTTCTTCACATGAGTCTTCTTGAAAACCTCCGGTCCAATGAAAGTGCGCCCCAATTTTTTTCCTATAAATAAAAACTGAATTTTATAACGATATATATTAATCAACTAATTATTTATTTAAAAGTTTAAATTATAACTTACCATCTCTCTTGTAATTGTTCCAACGGTCTTTGGACCTCCGGTGTGCAACGAGCCACCATTAAGACTGCCTCTAGCTTTTTTGGCTTGTTCTGACATTACCTTAAACTTATCTGTGTTCCAATACTGATACATTTCATCAAAAAATGAGGCAACATCCAACCTGGACGTTGATCAGTATCCCAAACTTTCTTTAGCCAGCTATACAGTCTCGCGGATGTCCTGCTCTCAAATGTGGTTGCAATGACCAAATTGTATCTCGACTCCCAAGTACACATAGTCTGAAAAAAAATTGAATAGCGTTAATTAGATCGATAGTAAAAAAAAGTAAAGTATACTAAAATTATTAAACTAAACTAAAAAAATATATACCTTAAATTCATTAAACATCACCTGGCGTATACTGTTTGGAATCTCGCTCCAAGAGTGATAAGCCTGTGTATAAAGTCTTCTAACACAATCTTAAAGCTCGGGCAGCATCCTTTGCAGGATGCCACCTGAAATAACACAACTTAGAAAGATGTAGGGACTAGTCATGCACATTTTAGGAGGAAGATTATACGGAGCAAGAAATACCGGCCAGCATGAATAAGGTGACGCATCATTAGAGAATGGTGTGAAGCCATTTGCACACAACCCCAATCTAACATTTCTTGGTTCACTAGCAAAATCAGGATTTATATTATCAAAATGCTTTCATGCGTCACCATCATATGGATGAGACAAGACACCTGGTGGCCTTCTATATTCACGATGCCATCTTATATGTGGGACAGACCTCATTGATTCATGCAACCTCTTTAACCTAGGAATAAGATATAGATAATGCATCGCCTTAACTGGGACCATCTTTCCAGTCGAAGTCCTCTTATAACGAGTATGTCCACAAAACTTACAATTTTCTAATTCACTATCAGTCTTGTAAAACAACATGCAGCCAATAACAAAACAATGAATTCTATCATACGTCAATCCTAACTTGAAAACCAAACGCTTTGCCTGATAGAAGTTCTTAGGTATGTTAAACTCCGGATTAACTAGTTCACCCAAAAGATCAACCATTGAGTCCATAGACGCATTAGGAACAATCCAATATGATTTAATACTCATTAATCTAACCGCAACTGACAAGGTAGAATGCGGATTCCCTTCACATAATGGACGACTAGTCTCTTCTAATTGATCATAGAAGCATCTTACTTCTTCATTAGGAGCTTCATCAAAATATTGTTCCGGTTCCATCCCACCTTGAACCCCGAAAGCATCATTGATTATTTCATGAACCCTATCATGTTTAACCCTAATTTGACCATGTGGTGAATCATATTATATTCATCCACATGCAGAGAATTATATAGCATACCATCCAATCCATCTATTTCTCCCTGATCAATCCATACAAAATATCTAGGCTTAAATCCATTACAGTACAAATGAACCATGACTGTATCTGGTTCAAAAAATTTAAAGCACCTACATGCACTACAAGGACACCTAACCAATCCATTATTCTTGAAAATGTCAAGTGTCATTGTATGTTCAATAAAATCTCTAACACCGACAATAAACTCAGGTTTCAAACCAGCACCAGTTTCATAATGCATATTATACATCCACAAACGATGATCCATCTACAAAAATATAGATATTCAATTATATTATAGATTAAATTTAATAATAATTTTACTACATTAAACTAATTTATATTGTTAATATATATTTGTAATAATTATATTTATTACTACTTATATATATATATATATATATATATATATACATCTAATTAATTAGTTCATAAATACTACATTTCAAGATCTACAAAGTGCAAGCTTAATTAATTCATAAATTTTAATTAAGTTTAAGATTTCAAATAATTAGTTATATTAATTCTAATTAAGTTCAAATTTCTAACTAATTAACTTCAAGTTAAGTTCAAGTTCTAATTAAGTTTAATTATTAAGTTCTAATCAATTAAGGTCACCAAGAATTAGTTATATTCAAGTTCAAGTTCAAGTTCTAAATTCAAGTCCATATAAAAGTTATTAGTTATATATAAAGTTGAAATCCAATAATTTGTTATATTCAAGTTCTAAGTTCAATTAGTTCAAGTTCTAATTAAATTCAATAGGTATATTCATGTTCCAAGTTCAAGTTCAAATTTTAAATTCAGGTTCATATCTAAACTATAAAATTAGTTATACATAAACTTCTAATCCAACAATTAATTATAGATATTCAAGTTCTAATTCAAAAAAAAAAAAAAAAAAAAACCTATTCATGACATTCAAACATTCATCATATAATACTCAAAACACTTCAATTACTAATCTAACTTCAAATTAACACTTTACTAACTAACAATCAATCAAAATTTTAAAAAAAATCCTAAATTCAAAAATCTTCAATTCAAAACCCTAATAAAAATCCTAATTCAAAATCTTCAAAACCCTAACAAAAATCCTAATTCATTCACTAACTAACAATGCCCAATTCAAAATATGCCTAATTTTTAAAAAACCCTAAATTCAAAAATCTTCAATTCTCTATACCTAACTAACAATAATCAAATCAAATTATCAATTGATTAAACACAACCCAATAAACTAAAACAATAATATACTAACTAAAAATCAACTATAATCACTAGAATTGAAAAAAAAAACTAAAACTAAACACTAACCTTAACAAAGAGGAAAGAGGCAGCGACGGGCGGCGACTGGCAGGATGATGACGGAACGAGCTGGGGCAGCGATTGGCGGCGGCGACCGGAGGCAGGGGCAGCGGCGACGGGCCAAATGTAGAGAGAAGGGAGAGAATAAGTGTAACAACCTGTTTTCGTTGTTATAGAAAAGCCAATGGAAAAAATTTTGGGCTGAAAAACTTTTTTGTAGTAACTTGAAATTTCCCAACCTAGTCCAAATTTGAATGAAATTGGAGTCATTAAAGTCCAGGGAAATCTGGTAACAATTGGGTGATCTAATTATGAATTTAATCACATGAGTAGATATCTAAGATGTCAATAAAACTCGTACAACTTTACAGAATTGAATTCAGGTGAGTAATCTGAGTGTCATGGGATGAAGGTATGTTGTGAAATGGGAGTTTGAAATTCTTAAATCGACTCACTGGTTCCGTGCAAGACGCTAAGGCGGGATTATTCTCGCCAGGGCGGGGCTGCTGTAATAGGGTGAGTACTGCCATAGCGGGACAGTCGCGATTTAAGTCAGAAATAAACCCCAAAACGTCTTTATTCTGCAATTTTCGTTCTTGAGAGTAAGGAGACGAACCCCAGGTTATTCTTGACAGTTTTTCACCATTCTTAAGGCTAAAGGTAAAGTTTTAACTCCCCAAATCTGTTTTTCGATCCGTAGATTGTAATATCGTGGGTAATATGATCAAGCAATGCCTCATATGATCATCATATGATCATCATGTATACCTGATTCTCAAGGTAATCCAACCACATGCTTCATTCTTAATCAACTTTAACCATATGGCATCATATAAACTCAATCAATATAGACATAATCAATTCACATACTTCCTTAATCAAGCAACCCACATAATGAAGTCACAATTTAGCAATACGTGGGATTCATGGATTCATGGGGGGATTTCATCATAAATCAACAATAAATCATCAATTCAATCATAATCCATCATAAATCAACTATTGAAAAGTTTTGAAAGAGAACCCATGACTTCGATTGAAACCCTAGCTTTTTGGGGAAGTTAAAAGCTTTGAAATCAAGTTTTGAAGGGACTCTATGGGTGAAGGCTACCCATAGATGAAAAGACACCATACCTTATGAATATTTCCTTATGAAATTGAAGAGAAAAGGCTGCTCCTTGACCCCTATACTTGACCTTCTTCTTCTTCTTCTTCAATGGAGTTTTAGAGAGAGAAATATTGGAGAGGAGAGTTGGTTATGATTTTGGGTGAGGGAATTATGAAGTAAAATAGGTTAGTTAATGGTCTAAAAAGACTCATATAAGTTTATTAAAATAATATAAAATGACCCTAAGCTAAAATTCTTAAATTAGGAATTTCCTAAAAAATGTTCACTTTAACCGAACCTAAGTAGAACATGCAGACACCACATACGCCCATGACCTACAGACTGTAGGTGGACCTACGCCCCGTCCTGCAGATATGTAGGTGGGTGTCCTGCAGCCTACTTTGAGGGTCTGACCCATAATTCCCATCTGCGGGTCATTAGTTCCATATACTGGCCGTAGGTTCCATTCGTAGATGGCCCTCTTTTTGGGTAGTCTTGGCAGCTTTGAGAGTTAGGCTTTAGGGTCCTTCTCAAGGAACCCTTGGTTGGTCCTTGGGGGGTCGTACCTTGACGTTTAACCCCTCAACCTAAGTTTAAAAAGTCATTTTACACTTCTAAACCCCACACCAAACTCAAACACTCTTACATAAGGCTTTAGTTTCACTTACTAGTTTTTCAGGATGTTATAAGCTCCCGTCAATGCTCCAGGTAGGTGTAGAGGCTGAGGAAGGGTAGCACATACTAGGGATGGAGCACCGATTAAAAATGCTCCCAGAAATGAGGCCCCCCCAGCACATCATGAGGAAGTAGGGGAGAACATAGAGGTTGAGAATGAGGAGAATGTTGGAAAAGAGGAAGAGATGCAGGCTAAGACCACATGTATTCCTCCTTTGGACCCAGTGTTAGCTCAGCAGATCATGTCATTCTTGAAAGGGTTGGTTGGTCCTGGATTGCTTCCCTCTGTTCAAGCAACTCAAGCTTCCGCTAATCCTCCTATTGCTATCAGTGTCCTCGAGGTGGGAGGGAATGTAGATAATGATGCTTTCTTCCATCCTTTGTTGGGTCCTGTTATGACTGGTAATGAACATGAGATGTTGACCAAGTTCTTAAAGTTGAAACCGCCTGTGTTTCATGGTTCCGAGAGTGAGGATGCATATGAATTCATCCTAAATTGTTATGAGAGGCTTCATAAGTTGGGAATTGTCCATCAGTGTGGGGTTGAGTTTGTGACTTTTCAGCTTCAAGGTGAGGCTAAGCAGTGGTGGAGAGCTTATCTAGAATGCAAATCTTCAGTTTTACCTCCACTTACTTGGACCCAGTTCCATGCTCTATTTTTAGAGAAGTATGTGCCTAGGACTTTGAGAGATCGTAAGAAGGATGATTTCATGGCTTTGGAGCAAGGTAGTATGTATGTGGCCGCTTATGAGGCCAAATTTTATGCTTTGTCTAGATATGCTACGCAATTGGTGACAACTGAGAAAGAGAGGATCCATTTATTTATTAAGGGACTATATTCTGAGTTACAAGTATTATCTGTTCATATGACCTCTGCAGGGAAAAGCTTTAATGAGGTAACAAACTATGTGAAGAAAGTGGAGGGGGTGAGGCGAGACGGTCAAGCTAAGACATTGGCTAAGAGGGCCAAGAACTCAGGTAACTTTCAAGGTTCTTACTCCAAGGGGTTAGGAAGGCCGACACTTGCAGCCAAGCCAATTCAGTCTGCTATGCCGGCCTCTACATGTAATTACTCGGGAACTCCACCTCATAATTTGATTCAGGATAGCTAGGGAGCCACACCTTTGGAAGGCAGTAGGCAATCTTTTAATCGTACTTGATACAAATGTGGAAAACCTGGGCATATGAGGAGATATTTTCCCCATCCGCACATATTGGATTCCGCGCAATAGCAGTCTAGAGCAGTGGTACCCATGGGAAATGGTAATAATGGTCAAGGGCGTCCATAAGGTGGGCGAGGAGGAAACCAGCAAGGCCGCAGAGGTAGGAGAAATGGTAATGCAGAAAGAGGTACAATGCAGCCAGGCAGGAAAGTCGCCGTCAAGATGATAAAGCTCAGTGTTATGCCTTTTCGGGCAAAAGCGAGGCAGAGGCATCTGACGCAGTGATCACAAGTACTATTCTTGTCTGTGACCAGATGGCTAATGTGTTATTTTGTAACGACCCTTTCGAAATACCCTAAACCAAATAACTTACAAGATTCTTATGCATATATTGTCTCACATTAGTAACAAAAATGATATATAAAAAAAATATTACCAACTTTTAGAGAACTCAAACTAGGTGGTTCATGCTTCACACAATCATTCAAAACAAGTAGTAAATTTAATATATTACAAAACTTGGGTTTACATACCCCAAATGAGCAAAACAAGTAGCCATACTTATATTACAGACCATGGTGACATGCTCCGATTAGTTCTCAAAATTATATGCAAATATACAACACATCGATCATGTATAAGTACCAAAGTTCATACAAAATATATATGTCTATATGCAAATGTGATCTCCCTTAAAGTTCTCAAAATCTCCATCTCCAATGACCAGTTTCATGCCTCCTCTCGATCATTCCCTACTATAGAAACAACTATCGCTAAGCATATAGCTTAGTGGTGTAAAAATTATAGGTTCGGAGCCCTCAACAATTCACCACGCTACCTTTCTCAAGTCATGGACAGCATACTTGAAACATAATAAATAAATCAAGTAGCAATATATATAAAGAGTATCAAGTTCGATATTCAAAGATTCAAATGTCAAGAACGCTCATAGCACCATTTTCCAACAGATTCAATAACAAGGCTCGCACCATATATACCTCATGTCGTCACACCCGGCACAAGAAAGTATTAAGAAGGATTAAAGCACAATAATCAAGAGAACCAAGAACCATATTAAAAATGGCTTTCTAGTTCGTACTTAAAATGAACAACTTCCATTCTTAAGATGGACTAAAAATCCAGAGTCAGTATGGCAAATGATATGAATCAAGAGGCATGCCAATAGTGACAAAGTCACAGCCACAAGAAGGACAAGGTCCCAACAAGAGTGCCAAGTGATCAAACAATCCGTACAAGTGGGCGAGTTACACAAGCGTCATACCAACACGACAATACAAAGTGACAAGAGGTAACCAACGTATCAAGATCAAATTTCATATATACCAGTAATTAAAAGAGTGCAAGTACAAGTTTATACACAAACCTCAATGCTTTAGCGTAGAACAGTCCAACACAACTCCACGAGTTCAAACCGTAGACCAACCAACGTATCAAGGTCCTCAACTTGTTCACAAGTATACAACCTTAAAAATGCAATAAAATAACTTTTTTAATTCCTAATATCTCAATAATATCGAAATAAAACAGGATTATCATCAAAAATAAGCTCAGCCTGCACATATACAACTATGTTCCCAAAACAGTGATTCTGGCCAGTCTAGTACCCGACGTTGTAACTTAGATTTGAACAATAAGACGGCAAAACTAGAATTTATAACCTTCATGAAAGATGTAGATACATCTCTTAAGGTTGCAACGCAATAAAAATCACCAAAAAAATACATTTTGTATAAAAAGATATCATCGATACTCTAACAGTTGTTTAGACAGGGTTTCTAAATCTGAAATCTGGACAGAACTTGTCCTGTGTTGCGTCCCATATTTCGAATCCATAACAGCTAAATTAGAGTTTCACATAAACATAAGAGTTGTAGGTATATGAATTAGCGTTCCAAATCATATTTATTCACCCAAAAAGGAGTTCTAAAGAACGAGATACTCCAAACGTAATACACACTACTCAGCTACAAAACAGATTTTGACTACTTACTAAAAAACAGTGTGTGTCTCGAATTCCAGCCAAAAGACCAAGTTTTTCTCTTGTGATTTTTAAGAACAATTGGTAAGCTAGGGTTCTAAGGTTCTAAGTCTTGAAAGAACCGAAATTATCTCATAGAAGAGAGAAAATATATAATTACAGAAGTGATGTTTATCACTTGGACAACTGGCCTTCAAAGGTGTTGCCCAAATAGTTTAGTGTGCTGCCTAAAATGCACACATATACACTATATGTACATATCCTTCACCTCCTTTACAATTATACAAAATTCTAATTATACTATTACGTAAATACCCCAATACAATCCCATAAATTATAATATAATTTATGTTAAGCAAGCTAGCAATTATCACAAAAATTTCAAGTTCCCAAAAATGTGAATAAAACATATTGTAGTAATTAAGCAAGGGTTAATTGACATGCGACTCTTGTTAGCATTTAGAAGTGTTACATATTTGATCCGGGTTCTACTTATTCTTACGTATCTATGTAATTTACCTCATAGTTTGATATGATTTGTGACATACTTGATGCCCCCATCCATGTTTCTATCTCAGTTGGAGAGTCTGTCATAGTCACCCATGTCTATCGTGCTTTCCCTATTATGTTTATGGGTTTTCAGACTTGGGATGATTTGGTGATTTTGGATATGACTTACTTTGACATAATCTTAGGCATCACTTGGTTGTCCCTCTATTATGTTGTTCTTAATTGTAATACTAAGTCTGTGACTCTAGAAATTCCGGGAAGGGAAAAATTAGAGTGAGAAGGGGTGTACAAGCCTAAGCAAACTAATATCATATCCTCCATTCGGGCTAGTAAACTGGTAGGGCAGGGTTATTTGGATTATTTGGCTCATATTAGAGATGTTGAAGTGGAGTTTCCATCTATTAAATCTATTCATGTGGTGTCAGAAGTTACAGAATTGTTTCCTACTGACTTGTCTGGTATGCCTCCGGATAGAGATATATATATTTTTGCATTGATTTAGAACCTGGTACTCGTCCCATTTCCATCCCTCCATATCGCATTGCTTCGGCAAAATTAAGAGAGCTTAAGGCTTAAATCCAAGAACTTCTTGATAAAGGATTTATTCGTCCTAGTTCTTCCCCATGGGGTGCTCCAATTTTGTTTGTTAAGAAAAAAGATGGTTGTTTGAGGATGTGTATAGATTATCGGTAATTGAATAGGGTCACTATTCGAAACAAGTATCCATTGCCTAGAATAGATAATCCTTTTGACCAATTGTAAGGTGCATCAGTTTTCTCCAAGATTGATCTAAGGTCTGGCTACCATCAGTTAAAAATTATGCCTGAAGATGTGCCCAAGATGACGTTTAGAACCCACTAGGGGCACTACGAATTTCTAGTTATGTCCTTTGGATTGACTAATGCGCCTGCAACTTTTTATGAGTTTGATGAATGGGGTTTTCAAGCCATTTCTTGATTCATTTGTCATAGTTTTTATTGATGATATTTTGGTCTATTCGAAAAGTGAGGAAGAGCATGCCGACCATCTTCGTATTGTTCTGGGTGTTCTTGGAAAACAAAGGTTGTATGCTAAATTTTTCTAAGTGTGAATTTTGGTTGACTTCGGCTGCATTTTTGGGACATGTAGTTTCAAAAGAAGGGGTAGTGGTAGATCCCCAAAATATTGAAGCGGTTAAGAATTGGATTCGGCCTAGCTCTGGGATGAAAGTTAGGAGTTTTGTGGGGCTCGCTAGCTACTATCGTCGATTTGTGAAGAACTTTATTTTTAATTGTCACTCACTTGAAGAATTAAACCAAAAAGGAGATACTTTTTGAATGGATTGCACTATGTGAGGAGAACTTCCAAAAGCTCAAGACTCTCTTAACCACCGCACCTATTCTAACATTACCGATTGAAGGTAAGGATTTTATTATTTATTGTGATGCTTCACATTCTAGTTTGGGTGTTGTGTTGATGCAGGATAAAAATGTTATAGCTTATGCATCGTGACAGTTGAAGATGCATGAGAGTAATTACCCGACGCATGATTTGGAGTTGGCAGCGGTAGTGTTTGCTCTTATGATTGGCGACATTACCTTTATGGTGTTAAGTGTGAGGTGTTTACCGATCATCGTAGCTTGCGGCATGTGTTCACTTAAAAGGATATGAATTTGAGACAGAGAAGGTGGATGAAGTTACTTAATGATTATGATGTGACTATTCAATACCATCTGAGTAAGGCTAATGTGGTGGTAGACGCTTTGAGTTGAAAGGCGGTGAGTATGGATAGTTTAGCTTGCTTGAGTGTATCCAAGTGACCCTTGGCTAAAGAAATTCAGACTTCGGAGTCTAAGTTCATGCAGTTGGACATCTCAGAAAGAAGTGGGGTGTTAGCTAGCATTGAAGTTAGGGCCACGTTTATTGAAAAGATCAAGGCCAAACAATTTGAGGATGAAACTTTGAATGAACTTAAGAAGAAAACTGTGATTGGTAAGGCACAAGAGACCACCATTGATGCGGAAGGTGTGTTCAGTTTTAAAGGAATGATTGGTGTTCCTCGAGTTGATGACTTGATTCAGAAATTGTTAACAGAATCCCATGGCTCGCGATATTCCATTCATTTGGGTGTGACCAAGATGTACCGAGTCTTGAAGCGAATTATTGGTGGCTGGGCATGAAGAAGGATATAGCGGAGTTTGTGGCAAAGTGTCAAAATTGCCAACAAGTGAAGTATGAACCCCAAAGGCCTGCAAGTTTGCTTCAGAGAATTCCAATTATGGAATGGAAGTGGGAAATGATATCCATAGATTTCATGGTTGGTCTTCCCAAGACTTTGGGGAAGTTTGATTCTATTTGGCTAGTGGTTGAAAGATTGACTTAGTCAGCCCATTTTATTCCGGTAAGAATAGATTATAATCTGAACAATTGGCTAAGGTGTATGTGAAAGAGATAGTGAGGTTGCATGGGGTGCCCCTTTCTATCATCTTAGATAATGGTACACAGTTTTACCTCTAAGTTTTGGAGGAAATTACATGACGAATTGGGCACACAACTCACTTTTAGTACAGCCTTCCATCCACAGACGGACGGGCAGTCAGAGAGGATTATTCAAGTGTTAGAAGACATGTTGAGGGCATGTGTGATTGATTTTGGAGGGCATTGGGATAAGTTCTTACCTTTATGTGAGTTCTCTTATAATAATAGTTATAACTCCAACATTGATATGGCTCCATTTAAGGCACTTTATGGGAGGGGATGTAGATCACCCATATGATGCTTTGAGGCAGGAGATGTGAAACCTTTGGGGTTGATTTAGTGAAGGATGCTCAAGATAAGGTGAGGAGTATTCAAGCTAAGCTTCTAGTAGCCCAGAGTAGACAGAAGAAGTATAAAGATCATAAGGTAAAAGACATGACATTTCAGACTGGTGAGAATGTTCTTCTTAAGGTATCACCCATGAAAGGGGTGATGAGATTTGGCAAGAAGGGAAAGCTAAGTCCGCGATACATTGGTCCCTTTGAGGTTCTCGAATATGTAGGGTCAGTGGCTTATAGATTGGCTTTACCTCCTAATCTATCTGGAGTTTATCCAGTATTTCATGTGTCTATGTTGAAGATATACTATGGTGATGGGGATTACATCATTAAATAGGACTCAACTGTGTTAGACAAAAACCTCCAATATGAGGACGAATCGATTGCCATTCTTGATCGTGATGGGCGTAACCTGAGGACCGATGAGATTTAGTCTGTTAAAGTTCAATGGAAGCATCGTCCAGTTGAGGAAGATACTTGGGAAACCGAGAAGGACATGCAAGACAAGTATCCCAAATTGTTCGTTGATTCAGGAACTATTCCATTCTTTCTTTAGCCTACATTTCCTAAGTTTGTCACTCGAAGATGAGTGATGGGTAAATTCGTATCTATTGTAACGACCTGTTTCCGTCGTTATAGAAAAGCCAACGGGAAAAATTTTGGGCCGAAAAACTTTTTCGTAGTGAATTGGAATTTCACAACCTAGTTCAGATTTGGACGAAATCGGAGTCATTAAATTCTAGAGAAATCTGGTAACAATTGGGTGATCTAATTATGAATTTGATCATATGAGTAGATAAATAAGATGTTAAGGAACCCGTACGACTTTAAAGAATTGAATTTGGGCGAGTAGAACTCCTGAATTAATCTTAGCGTGAACGCGTATTTTCTGAGTGTCATGGGATGAAGGTGTGTTGTGAAATGGGAGTTTGGAATTCTTAAATCAAGTCACTGGTTCCATGCAAGACGCTAAGGTGGGATTAGTCCCGCCATGGAGGGGCCGCTGTAGCGCGGTGAGTACCGTCATAGCGGGACAGTCGCGATTTAAGTCAGAAATAAACCCCAAAATATCTTTATTCTGCAATTTTCGTTCTTGAGAGTAAGGAGATGAACCCAGTCAATTCTTGACAGTTTTTCACCATTCTTAAGGCAAAAGGTAAGGTTTTAACTCCCCGAATCCATTTTTCGATCCGTAGATTATAATCTCGTGGGTAATTATCAATGGGGAAGGGTTTTGGAACTATTTTGATGGTGGAAAAAGTTCTAATTTGGATATTGGGATCATGGGTTTATATGATTGTTGGTAATCCGGGTAATTAGTTATTGTTTATTGATTTTCGTGTTATTATGATTGTTTGTAGACCAAGAACAAGCGGAACGAATCCAGAAAGGGAAAGATCAAGTTTCTTAAAGGATTCAAGCTTGTTTCGAGGTAGGTGATGGTTGTGATTTCATGTTGTGTGATGTATGTTCGTTCTTGCTTCATTATAATACGTGTATGTATGAGAATGTTGCATTATTGATCACATTAGTTGTAAAGAAGATGGATGAATAATGAATGCAATGAATCATGACTTGATTGTATGATTATGAGAATATACTTGTGATTGTAATTGTAGCTTGTTGAATGGATCGGGTGTTGTGTTTCAACACGCTAACTTAGATCGGTTGCCACGTTCCGACATAATCTTTGGATTGGGTACCACATTTCGGTAGACTAACAGTGGGTTCGGGTATGAGAGGACCATTGACTTGTCGTAACTGTGTAACTTGAGAAATGTGAAATGTACCTTATTCATAAATGTTGTTGATATTGTATATGTTCGGTGTATGCATGTTATTATATTGTTGTAATGGCTTATGCATGTTGCACTTATTGGGATAGTCGCGTGATCCTACCAGTACACTGTGGTTGTGTACTGATACTACACTTGCTCTTTCTTTGTTAAGTATAGGGCATCTTCAGGCGGCTATTGACAGACCTCGCTTAGAAGATCAGTGATCATTCGAATTCAAAGGTGAGCCAGTTCTTACGGGCTGCCATAAGTTCTCTTTCTGTCTATGTCCATATTTCAGACTTAGACTAGTTCTTTAGTTAGTCTGCTGTTTAGTTTGGGGGTTGTATCCCTTCTTGTTTATGGTTGAACTTTAGATGTTTTGGTATGTTGACTTTCAGGTTCTAAGCGTTAATTTTCCGCATTTTTTTAGTTGTTAGACTATTGTTTTGGAGTTTATGGGAACTCCCTATTCCTTTCCTTAGCATTTAACTTGCTTCTGTAACTTAAATGCCTTAGTATTTTGGTTGAGTTGTTAGTTTGGGTTGTAGCAATGGTTCTCCCACCACAGGGTTAGTGTGGGTGCCAATCACGATGGTTTGTCTGTCGCTTTTTTTAAAATAGCTGACCAAAAAAGTGACAGACTAAGAGAAGCTGTCCATCGCTTTTCTTAAATGTTTGAGTAGATATTTTGACCAAAAAGCGACAGACTTTGAGATGATGTCTGTCGCTTCTTTAAAAAAATAATTAATCAATTAATTATTTAATTATATATATATAGTTAGCGCAAAAATCCACGAAAAAAATGATGGACTAAGAGATGTCGTCCGTCGCTTTTTAAAAAATAATTAAAAAAAATTATTTTTATTAAAAAGCGACGCACAATATGGCTAATGGTGTCGCTTTTGGGAGTGATGTCGTTCATCGCTTTTCTGTCCGTCATTTTTTAGCAATTTTTAGTAGTGTGAGTTCTTGAATTCCTGATTTTTTAAAACTTTATTCCTAATTATTGAATTGATATAATTTATGCATTGAGGTTCTTGAGTTGATTCATTCATGTCTATATTTCAGCATGAACCATATGAATTGAGTATTCTTGAGATGAGTAGTATCGTTGAGTTCTGAGTTCTTGAGTTTTCTCTATCATCATTGAGATCCTTGAGTTGATTTGTTAATGTTATATTCCAGCATGAACCCTATTTTGAGTTATAAATCTTAAGAATCTTTTAAAGCCAATGTTTGTTTTTTAGAAAGTTTAAAGAGACATTTTGAGTAAAGTTTAAGGGAACTAAGTATTCCCAAATGTTTCATTTTTATGTAATGAAAGAGTATTATTTTGAGAACATAGAAACTTTGATATCTAAACAAGTTTATGAGTTTAGAGATATTTTAGAGTAGTTGCCTCTTTTAAGAGGATAGTTTAAGCAACTATCTCAAACCAGACAAATATCATATTTTATACATTTGAGCACGAGTATATATTTATTGGGAGTAGTATTAAGCAGTGATATGGGGATGAGTTCAGACAACTCACATTCTTCATAAACCATGTAGCCAACATAGGTAAAGAATCATACTTTTTAGATGAATCTTTAGTGCTTTCGGGCATAACTTAGGAGATCCACTTAGTAAAGGTGTTTTATACCCCGACAAGGTATATGACAGTTCTGGTAGCGTGGGCGAGATGTTATATCATCACATAGCTCATAGTGATGGTTGTCGGTTAAAGAATCCCCCAAATAAAGTTAAAAAGTGTATTTTTATTATATCACTTAACATATTGAGTTCAGAAATGAGTAAGTATCTTTGTAAAGTTTTAATGATTTTATTTCCTTACGTCCTTACATTAAGTTGAGTATATATCTATATCTACTACATTTCTTTCATCTAGTAAATTGTCATTCAAATATATTACATACTCGTACATTCAATATACTGATGTCATTCGACCTACATCTTTTAATGATGCAAATATAGGTTCGTAGGATCCTCAACAAGAGTCCGTTGAGATCACTTCGTTTGCTCGCCAGATTTTGAGTAAGATCTCCTTGCTTCTTGAGGACTCCAGTTTTATGAGTTGTTAGTATTAGTAACATTTTGAGTAGTCGTTGGTCTTGTCCTGACACTTGTCTATATACAATAGAGGCTTTATAGATAGACAATTTTAGAGAGTCTTTCAGTTTTCAGATGTTTTATTTAAACTTATGTTTCATACTCATTATATCCAGTAAACTATTTTTAAATGTTTCTTTCAATTTGATGCTTATGTATGCTTGAGCTAGTCTTTCGCTTGTAGTCAACTAGGATGAGGGTTCACTTGGGGACCAACAATGGATCTCGAGTGCCAGCCACGTCCAAGGTGTAGGCTCTAATTGTGATAAACTTGGTATCAGAGCATAGAGTTCAGGTGTCCTAGGGTGTCTATGAAGTTGTGTCAATAGGATCTTATTTATGGTTGTGAGGGCCCTACTAATTTTGTAAACTTCTAATTTACTGTTGAATGTGCCTCAATTGCACTGATTCTTATCCAATACAAGCTCTAAGACAAAGCATGAAACTTTTCTATAACACATGTCTGTCCAGAGACATTTTTTGTGATAACACGTCCATGACCAAAGGTCGCAACCTTTTCCATGCCTAGCATGGTGGGCTTACTCCACATTCACTTCAGAGAATGGATCTATATTTTTAGCATTTATCAAAAGTTTTCATTCTTCATAAATGGAACACAATTATGTGAGCATATCAAATTATGATAGCTTTAGTACCTCATTCCATGTTCATGTGCATTATTCAATCACTTATCGTCTTTCAGTTATACTATACACTGCTACGACATTCTTTTTAGGGAATTAAGTGATTTCAACGGAATAGATTTCATGACTAATTTCATCAAAAGCACATTATTTTGCTTTAGTCATCATTATATCATCGATATAGAGCATTAGGACTAAAATTCAATGTCATATCCATGTAAAAGCGTTTTAGGCCATAAATCGTTAGGACTTAAACCCAACATCTTATCATCATGGTGCATTGAGACTTTTAACCCGATGTCTTATACTTTTGGTGAAATAGAATTTGAATTCATCGTCTTACCCTTGACCAATGACTAATGACAGCTGAGCTCTTAGGTAAAAGAACACATTACTCGAACAGACCTTTATTAGCTCAAACACTTCTCTCTCACCTCAAACACATTAACTTCTCAATTTTAAAACTACGACAAAAAGATGAGTGCAATAATACAAACTTAAATTGGGCATATCAACTCAAGTTAGAAATTTCAATTGGATAGAGACTCGTGCTGATAACATGTTATGGAACTATATAAAACAATAAGAAGAATAAACTAGAGAGAAAAGAGAACACTTCTTATTCCTCTTGAATGATATTTAGGGATTCACATATCAGATTTACAATGAAGAAAAACCCCTTTATTTATAAGGGAAACCTAACTTGGTCCCAAGTAGAATTCCTAACCATTCCCTAAAAGGACTCCACATAATAGACATTCACTATAATACAAATATGTTTATAACAATATGTACTTTTCATTGTAAATTAACCAATGAAAAATTAAAGAATAAATACTAATATTATCGTCATTCCTAATATTGAATTTTTTTTTTGTTTGCACTAGTATTGATTTGGGTTGCATTTAAGTTGACTATAATATGTATCTATGGGCTATAAACTTATTAGACCATTCAAAATTCTAAGCCTAAACATGAAATAATAGTTGACGAGAGGGAGTTGCTTGGATGGTAAGCACCCATCACTTCCAACCCGAAGGTTGCGAGTTCGAGTCACCAAGGAAGCAAAAGGGGTGGGAGCTCCTAGGGAGGGTAAAAAAAAAATAGTTAAAAGGCAAAAACTATGAAAATATTTAAGAAATATTTATAAATTACATAAAATATTTATAAGAATTGTATACATATAATGTCATATTGTTTTGGTTGGATTTGAATTTTTTTTAGTTAAAACGAAATCAAATCGAATCAATTATGTCAAGTTCCTTTTGGCATGTTTGATTAATATTATAAAATTAACTTAATTTGAAAAGTATTTTTTTTTAATAAAAAGTACTTTTAGTGAGATATAATTTGTATTTGATTAAAAAATTTTAAAATACATTTTTGTACAACCAAACTTCAAATAGTTAAAAGGCAAAAACTATGAAAATATTTATAAATTACATAAAATATTTATAAGAATTATATACATATAATGTCATATTGTTTTGGTTGGATTTGAATTTTTTTAGTTAAAACGAAATCAAATCGAATCAATTATGTCAAGTTCCTATTGGCATGTTTGATTAATATTATAAAATTAACTTAATTTGAAAAGTTTTTTTTTTAAAGTACTTTTAGTGAGATATAATTTGTATTTGACTAAAAATTTTTAAAATACATTTTTGTACAACCAAACTTTAAAAAGTGTTTATCGAATATCGATGTATTTTTTTTCTCAAAAGTGTTTTTTAAATAAATATTTGTAAGGAAAAGCTACTCTCATTAGCATTGAAAAAACAACTTCTTCTGATATTTTTCAAAGACAATTATTTTCTTCCAAAAAACTTTATCAAACGCCTTATCATATTATTTTTAAAAAATAAGCATTTTTTGTCAAATAAACAAAATTGCAAGAACAAACTAATTAGAGGAAACGTTGGCGTAATGGACCTAATTAAATCATCAATATATATCACCTATGAAAGACCTAAACTACTTTTTAGAGGTATTTTTTATTTTGAGGGTGTTTGTTATAATTGGAGTCTACCACTTTGCTTTTGGGAATATTATTTAGAATGATTATAAGTTACAAGTAGTTATTAATGTAAAAAAATTATATAACAATAAGGTATAAAACATAACTATTTTGGTTAAGTAATCTTTTTGTAAAAAATGATGTCACCATAATTTTTGTTATTATAAACTTAAAAGAGGAATAGAGAATATTCAATTTGGGATGAAAAAAGTAACTTTTTTCAGAATCACACATTAGCTATCAATTAAAGTCGTATTATATTCAAGATTACTCTTTAAACCTTGTCGTTATGCAATGAAAAGAGAAAGAGAAAAAAAAAATAAAGAGAAAAAGAATCTGTAATTTTTTTTAATTATCCCTGATTATGATTTGTAGCTAGATTCCACTTGACATCATGTAAATTTCTTTTATAAATTAAATCAAATTCTCTACTTTTGGCTATAATAAGAATTAAATGTAAACCATTTTATCATTTCCAAAACTTTAATATATACAAAAGACTTAAATTCCTTTTCAATTACTTCTTTTGTATAGTTGTTCTACTTTCTGAAAAAGAGTGGTTTTCCAATAGTTATATTTTCAAAATATTAAGTTTCTCTATTTTTTTTTTCTATTTAGAATAAGATACTTCCAACATTAACGCACTGTTCAATAATCTTGATTAGAATGGCTCTTCAACGTAAATGAATTGTGTCGATGTTTTGTAACAACTTTCCAAGTCATTACAAGAAATTAAATTTTTTTTATGACGATGTTTTGTGATAACTTTCCAAGTCATTACAAGAAATTAAATTTTTTTTTGTGATGATGTTTTGTGATAACTTTCTATATCACTACAAGAAATTAGATTTTTGTGATAATGTTTTGTGACTACTACTTGAATCACTACAAGAAATTTGGTTGTCGGTAACTGCAAATATTTTGTGACAATTCTATTAAATTACTAAAAACAATAAGGTTTTTTTGTGATGATGCTTTGTGACAACTTCATAAATCACTATAAGAAATTAGATTTTCTCTAACGATGTGACAACCTCCTAAATCACTATTAGAAATTAGGTTTTATGTGACGATGTTTTGTGATAACTTCATAAATCACTACAAGAAATTGAATTTTATCTGACGATGCAACAACTTCCTAAATCACTACAAAAAAAAAAGGTTTTATGTGACGATAATTTGTAACAAAGTTTGGCTGAAAATTATTTGTGACAATTTATTCATAAATATTTACCCTCTTCTTCCTCATTGCATTATCAAATTATAAGTTTTTTTATTTTTTATTTTCAACTTCCTTTTAATTAATTTCTTTGACATATAATATTGTATTTTGTATACTTCATAATTTAAGATCGTTTGGTGGAGTGCAATATTGCGGTCTTTCATCCGTACGTTATAATCCTATGGGGTTATGACGTAAAGAAATTAAGATGGAAAATTGATAAGTAATTAAAATAACAGAAATATTGTATCTTAATGGTATTGTTGATCTTGTGCGACCACTTCATTTAAAAACTCAAATTATATAAATATATCATACTTTTATTACTTAATTATACTTTTAAAACACTTCATTATGATCTTTAAATGGGCAAAACACATAAAATTTCGTTTTGATAATGGATAATGGTGAGAGTCGAATCTAGAATCTTTGTTTAATCAATCTTATATTGAATTTCTAGAAGAATAATCTTGGTTTTTCTGTTTCAGATGTGAAGGTTGAAGCTTCCATTTTTGTTCTAGGGTTCTTTATTCACCCTGAGTTAGAAAATTATACTTAAAACAAGAGTTATCTCAAAAAGTCACTCAACTATAAGAATTTATATAGAAAAGTCATTAAATTTTATTTTACATCAATAAAATCACTTCATTTAAGCTTTTATCTTAAAAAATCACTCAATTAAATTTACCATAAAATCACTCAACTAGATTATATCTATCTTCATTTTGGTGCACACCCTTTTTTTTCTTCTTCTCTACTACATCAATAAAAGCACTTCATTTAAGGCTTTTATCTTAAAAAATCACTCAATTAAATTTATCATAAAATCACTCAACTAGATTATATCTATCTTTATTTTGGTGCACATCGTTTTTTTTTTCTTCTTCTCTATAAGGAGATGTTATGTTATTATTATTATAACAAAAAAAAAAAAAACAATAACTTTAACAACATATTCTAAATAAAACTAAACACATAATTGGTAACGTTCCCAAGTTAAAATCATGCAAATGGAAAATCCTATAATTCTTCACAGACGTAATTCTCATATTAATTTCCCCTAAAATGTGATCATTTTTCTTGTGGAAATTGAATAAATTTTCAGCCAAAATGACTTTTATAGAAGTATTTAATTTAATTAGTATACTGTTAAAATCTCACTAGAACTATACAAATGAGGAAAGGCTAAAATACTGATAATGCGTAAAATCTCACCATTTGATTTTGTTTATTTCTGAGGTCCATAGTTACATAACATAAAAAATAACTTATTTTGTCATATTAGATTATTTTTTTTTAATAATAACTTTAGTTGAGTGATTTTGAAAGATAAATGTTTTAAGTGATTTTATTGATACAAAACAAAGTTCAATAATTCTACTACATAATTTTCTCATAGTTGATTAAACTTTTGAGATATTAACTCCTTAAAAAAACTAAATAATTAAAATGTTACTCTTAATGCTTTTCAAAATGTCTTTTTACGTATGGCACCCGTACATCCATTAAAAACTTGGTTAATTGCATTAATTAAAAGTTATTTTAAAAGGAGTAAAGGATCCGGGATCGTAATATCAAATAAGTAGGTATATTACTCGTTCAACGAGCCTTTATTTCTCTTTTTGGGATCACATATATGGCATTAATTTCTCTATTTGTATTTAATCAACTTTCATTGTCCTTCTTATAATAAGCCTAAAAAATGTCATCAAAGCACTCTTCTTATCCGGCCTTATACATTGATCATATAACAAGAAGTTTCCATCCCAATCTTAAATGATTGCATGAAATTATGCATAGATATACAATATGTAATCAATTTGAGAAAGTTTATGCCTTTCAAATCATGTACATGATAAAGGAAAAGTATTTTAATTTTCCTACGTTATTCCAAGCTTATGTACCAAAAAAGTGGCAAAAAGACCAAATATTGTGCCTTCATCCTTCTTCCAAGAAGACAAATAAATAAAGGGGAAGAGATATACTTCTTCAAGGCAAGAAAACAAGTAACTACCCATCTTACCTGTTGCTTTCTTGTCTTTTCCCTTTTTTTTTATTGAACAACCATCTATGTCTATTAGCTTTTCCTCTAAAGGAAAAATAAAACAAAATTAAAGTTATGAAATAGCTAGAAAGAAAGAAAAAAAAAGGCTATATGCCTCAATAGAAATTATGATAATGACCTTTCACAACTAGGTCTAGTTGAAATAGCCACTATCTATGACACCTCTTTGACCAAGAATGATAAACATTGCGTATAGTATGTACTCTTATTGTCTTTATATAGAATAGAGGAGGCAATTTATCTTTATTGAAAAATTTCTAATTTCATACTACTTTATAGTGTATCTTGTACATTTTTTATTATACCAAAACATAAGTTTATGAGAATTAGTAGAGTAAATTCAAGGATTACAATCATTAGAAACCGTCATTTAGCTAAATGTAGGATGCTATTTTTTTCTCTTAATAAAATTATATTAGTAATCAATACTTGGAAAATGGCAAAGATTTTATATAGTCTATATTTACATTAAAATGGAAAATCCCTTGAGCTAAAAAGTTTTTAAATTATTAAAAATAACCATTTCATTATATTAAACTAAATACCCTATTTGTTTTGTAACTAAATACAGAATTACTTAAATGCCCCTCTTGTTAATCTAAATATCATCCCTCGATGTCTTCTGAGTCGAGCATGTCGCATAGGGCTTGCCTAGTTCGGTTTACATCCCTTGTGGTTTGCAAACTATTACACAGTGGAGGGGTTAACTCAGTACGCACAAAGTGCTCACCATAGAGTTCTCACCCAAAGGGTAGAAGTTGTGGTAGAGGTTATAGCAGTTATAAGTTATCCTGGAATTCCGAGAGAAAAAAACCTAACGCCTAAATAACATACGTACATACCCTTTTATTAAGGACCACAATCATTTAGATGAATAACCCCTTTTTAATGCACTGTTAAAAGTTACAATGAGAGCAATCGTTCAAACGTCTTTGCATTAGCAACTTTCGTGTGGGGATTAAATTTGAATTTTAGAAAAAATCCCACGTTTAAATTTTAAAAGGGACGAATATTCTATAGACAATTGATACACTTCATCATTGAAATTAATTAACTTCCCTTGGTGTTTGATTTGTTCTGTTTTCTCTTTTTTTTTTTACTACTCTCCGATGGGAGAACCAACTAACTAGTATCACATAGATCATTACACAATAAAAAATAACCAGATTTTAAATGCCGAACCATGTTTTTTATAAAATCAAAACAAAATCATCAAATATTACAGAAGTAACCTTCTAGAAACTGAAAATCATGTACCAAAACATCTACTAATCTAGAATATGAGGATGCATCCCCAAAAGAAAAAAAAAAAGTCAAATGGACCAGGCAAAATAATCCATAGCAGCTCGGATGAAACAACTCACCGTCGAATTCAGGATATGCTGGAATCACAATAAAGGTCGTGATGCAGCCGCCAAAACATGTCATGTACTTTTCATCGGACAGAGCGGACACCTACTCTAACACCTACATAGAAGAACCTTTGATCTCAAAGTGAAAGATGAAATATGAAAGTAAGTCAAACTATAAATTAAACCCCTTATTAAAATACGAAAATACGCAACTTAGATAATCAGCAATCTTGGCTAATTAATCCTGGGAAAAAGAACCCTTAACTTGTGGGGAAAAATTAAAAGAATTTACATTTTTGAGAATTCAGTGTAAGATTAAATACTTTAATAACATAATATCAGGATCTTGAATACGATAATCTTACATAAAGATCGTTAGGGGCATATACCTGATGCGGAAGATATCATCACACAGAAAAACAAAAGCATTAGTCGTAAATTGGTTTCTACCTCCTTGCCCTAACTTTATGTTACCACAACTGTCAGCGATGGAATTAATGTAGAGAATATGTGATAACCCTAATGGGTGGAGGGAGGACCAATTTATAGAGGTTATGACTTAATCTGGTACGTCCATCAAGTAACCAATGAACGGACGAGATCTATTCCTTATTAAATATTATTTATGGTATTACTTGGATTACAAGTAAACTTGGGTCATAAGTAAGAAATAATTAATAATAATTCTTACATTCTCCCACTTGGCCCAATGACCATATATAACATTAATATTTAATAAACATTAGTTGCGCATACAATAAATCTTTTCTATAATGTCCATCATACATACCACAATATAACAAACTATTAATGCGAGTTATGGCGATTGTACATAAATTTTAAGCTACATACTTCCTTCCATATACTACTACATTAGCAACTTATCATATTAGGTTCATAAGCTATAAAAACATATAACATTACGGTCCACAATAATGTCTCATAGAGACTTATCTTGTAATATCTCAAAACAATAATGTATACACCATTATGAGAAACAAGAAATTCATTAATGTATATCAGAAACACATAATTGAGCTCAGAGTGTAAGAACATCATAAATGTATCTATCATAAGTACAACCAAGACAAGACCCATTCTTTGAACATGTTCTTTAAATGTCTTTGGTTGTAAGCCTTTTGTTAACAGATCTGCAATCATGAGATCAGTTCTAATATTCTCAAGTAACACTCTTTGTTTCTGAACTTCTTCCTTAACAGTAAAGTACTTTAATTCCATATGTTTGACACATTTGGAGTACTTATCGTTCTTGGAGAAGAATACTACTGTAGTATTATCATAATAAATTTTCAGCGGCTTGGTAATGGTGTCGACAATGCCAAGTCCTGAAATAAAGTTCTGCAACCATAATGCATGAATTGTGGCTTCATAGCGTGCCACAACTTTCTTTGCAGTTTTTCAGTGATCAATTCCATGATTACTTTGATATCTTCCTAGCATTTCGACCGAAAAACTAATATCCGGTCTTGTGCAAGTTTGAACATCCATCAAACTTCCAACAATAGAAGATTAAGGAATTGATTTCATTTCCTTGCATTCTACATCATTCTTTGGGCATTACATGAGATTAAATTTGTCCCCTTTTTTTGAATAGGAACTATTTTTGCTGAACAATTGTTCATGTTAAATCTCTCTAGAACTCTTTCGATATTGCCTTTTGAGACAGTATCAATAATCCTTGTGATCTATCACGGAATATTTCTGTCCCTATCACATAGGATGTCTCACCCATAGCTTTCATTTCAACGTTCATAGAGAGAAAGTCTTTCGTCTCACGCAATATGCCTAAATCATTAGCAGCAAGTAAAATGTCATCAATATACAGGACTAAAATTATAAACTTACTCCCACTGATCTTTTGGTATATACACCTATCAACGGTAATCTTCTTAACTCCAAAAGATGTTATGGTATCATTAAACTTTATATACCATTGTCGTGAGGCTTGTTTGAGTCCATATATTGACTTCTTTAGCTTACACACCATTTGATCTTTTCCTTTAATTTTGAAACCATCTGATTGGTCCATATAAATATTCTCCTCGAGGTCTTCATTAAAAAAGACAGTTTTCACATTCATTTGATGTAACTCTAAATCATAATGAGCTACCAAAGCCAAAACAATTCTTAATGAGTCTTTCTTTGAGACCGGTGAAAAGGTTTCTTTATAATCAATGCCTTATTTATTAGTGTATCCCTTGGCAACAAGTCTGACTTTATATCGTTCAATATTATCATTTGAATCGCGTTTAGTCTTGTAGACCCATCTACACCCGATTCCTTTGGAACTTTCTGGTAATTGAACGAAATTCCAGACTTTGTTGTATTCCATGGATTTTAACTCTTCATCATGGCATCAATCTATTTATCAAACTCAGGGCTTTCTATGGCTTGTGAAAATAAAATCGGATCTTTATTAATTTCAATGTCAAAATTTGACTCTTGCAAATAAATCACATAATCATCTTAAATGACCGATTTTCTTAATGGCACTGTTTGTGGTTCATTTGTGACAGATACTTGTGAGTTAATTCCTTCTTGAAGTGTTTCACCCAAATGTTGTTCAACATTGTTAAAGTGTTCTTCAACCAGAGGAACAACATTTGTGATTGGTGCGGAAGTAGGTACATTCATGGGTAATGAAATATTTATCCTTACCTCATTAATTTCTATCTTTTATCATTCAACACTCCCACTAACTTCACCATTCTCAAGGAATTTTACAAATGAACATGGACATTGTTCTGATTCGTTATACTTTCCATAATATTCACCACCTTTATCTGACCTAATGATTTTCACTTTTATCTAACTTTCTTTCAACCTCATTAACGTACGCTTTGAGAGCGTCCGCTGCTTGAGATTTTTCTTTCAACAAATAGATAAATCAATAACGTAAAAAATCATCGATAAAGGTGATAAAATATTTTTCTCCACCAAAAGATGGAACATCAAAGGGTCTGCAAATATCAGTGTGTATAATTACAAGAAGTTGAGTGCTTCTTGTGGCACCTTTCTTGGTATGCTTGGTTTGTTTTCCTTTAATGCAATCCAAACAATATATCAAGATCAATAAAATTCAGATTCGGAAGAATCTCATTCTTTACTAATCTTTTTAATCTTTCTTTGGATATATGACCTAAACATTTATGCCACAAATAAACAGAACTTTCATTTAGTGAAAGTGTCCTTCATTTCTACAGAAACAACACACATCGGCCTTGAGTTCCTTATGAGCATTTTGTGGAACTTTAGCAAGTGCCTTTTTTTTTTTTTTTAATTTCTTAAAATTGTTGGCCTTCACTTTAGTCATTTACCACCTCCTTGACTCATGAGGTTAATAGAATGACCTCTTTATTTCTTAAGTCTTGACTCCTCTTGAGTAAGCATACTGCACAATTCACTAACATCCCACTTATCCTTAATAGTGTTATAGTCATTTTGAATGGTCCATACTCAAGAGGCAATGAGTTCAAAATAAACTAAACCAAGAAGGTGTCATCCACTTTCATCCCCAAGGTCGAAAGTCTTGCTGCAATGTTAGTCATCTCGATAATATGATTTTGCATACTGCGCGACCCATCAAACTTCATGGTCGTGAGTTCGTCATTAGTGTACCAGCGAGAGACTTATCAGCAGAACGACAACGTTCTTCCACAAACTTCAGGTATTCCCTGGCACTTTCTGTTTGTGGAATAGTACTCTTAATATTATTAGCAACAATCATTCGCATGAACATAAGACTCAATCTGTTAGAGTGCTCCCATGATTTATGGCAAAACTTCTCATTCTCACTGCTCTTATAAGTAATGACAATAGGTTTATCATTCAGTAGAGCCAAGTCAAAATCCATCATAGCTAAGTAGAACTAGACTTGTTCATGCCATTCAGAGAAGTTCAATCCATTGAACACAATAACAGACAAAGCATGTGAATGAAGAGGAATAACTGCAAATAGATATACATGCTCACAAATAAAAAATAATGTGAATTCAGTAAAACGATAAAAGTACATCGTAATTCTCCTTTGGGTAGATACTACGACACACTATCATAATTTAAATGCCATTTTTTTAATCTTTAATAGACAATTAAATATATTTAACCAAACATATACGACATCTTTGGATATACAATATATGTTTGACTGAAAATATTAATTTACCTCATTATGTTCACTATTGGTAGAATGATTAATTCACCTTTGGGTAAATTCTTAAGTTCTAGCAATAGTGAAAGTCAATTTATCTATTTATTTTCAATATATAGGCATTTAATTAACTTTCATAGATAAATGACAATTTTACTGATATTATGTTATTAAAGTATTTAATCTTACATGAGATCGTTAGGGGCACATACCTGATGCGGAAGACATCATCACACAGAAAAACGGAAGCGTTAATCGTAAATTGGTTTCTACCTCCTTGCCCTAACTTTATGTTACCACAACCGTCAGTGATGAAATTAATGTAAAGAATATGTGATAACCCTAATGGGTGGAGGGAGGACCAATTTATAGAGGTTATGACTTAATCTGGTACATCCATCAAGTAACCAATGAACGGACGAGATATATTCTTTATTAAATATTATTTATGGTATTACTTGGTTTACAAGTAAACTTGGACCATAAGTAAGAAATAATTAAAAATAATTAATAATAATTCTTACATTCAGCTCCACTGACCCCGCTATAGTGGCAAGCTTGCCGCTATAGCGGCACTGTCATACAGGAAATACTCCTACTATAGCGGAATATCTTCATCACAAATCAATTTCAAATCATAATTTTTTGTTGTGCCCAGCCCAATTTTTAATTGGCCACGTATTACGAAAAAATTTAGAACTCCATACACGGTGCCTCTTAATTAACGACATAGATATCAATGCATTTACATAGTCTCTAAGGACAGATACCAATTGGAACCTTCTTGGTTCCAACTTTCATTACTAGTCCCCTTTAGCCACGACAACAACATTTATTTTACTTTGTTGAGATACCAACTGAAATTCAGAAATACCAATTAGACTAAATCCATACCACAAGTGACAGACTGCACGAAAGGAGTTAAAAGTGAGACAAGTTACTAGAATGCTTCATAGCTCCCGTGAAGATTGAATGTGGATGTCAACACACTAAACCTCAGGACTCTATTCGATATTTGTTCTTGTACTGAGAGATCGGTAATTTGGCTCTAATACCATATTGTCATGATCCAATCTATCGAGTCATGCGGGCACCTATTCTAACACCTTGATAGGAGAATCCTTGCCTCCATATTAGAACATGAAATGCGGACGTAAACCAAACTATAAATTAAACTCCTTACTTAAATATGAAAATGGCCAACTTAGATAAAATATAGTACTAAGAAACATCATTGATCCTGCAACCAATCTATCTCAAGTGGCATAACAAGAATGGTATCAATAAAAATGATACATATTGATAGACATCATCAGTCAACTTAAATCCACCACATAATTTCATGTAAATGATCAGAAGAAAACATAAGATTTAAACTATACACCCAGATCCTTTGGCCACACCCTTACTACCGATTAGTATCACATTTGAATTCAGACACTTTATCCCTTAGTCACCCATTTCATTCTGATGTCAACTCCTATATCAAGGTCATTCCCCCCTTCTATTCGATCATAGCCTAGCTTTTTATCACATGAAGACTTTTTCGAAACCATTCATTCTACTAACACTAGAATTTCCCTACTGATTTCATTCCTAAATTCAAAATATTGACTTTGATTAATTTTTATTTTTCACAGTTCTAGTTTAGGTTCAAGAGTTCTGAAATGCATATGAGCACCTCAAAACCCGTATCACTAAGAATAGAAAGAAATATACATCTAACAAACCTACAGAAAGTCTCAAATAGAAGAAAGGGATTCTAAATCTCGAAACGACCAATCGTTACAACTACTAGCTTCCTGAGTCAAGAAGAGAAGATCAAATACTCTTGTATTCGAGCCACTCTTACATTGTATAAGGTCAGAGTAGCCCCCCCCCCCCCACCCCACCCCACCCTCTTCAAAGTGTACCTTCAGAAAAGCGTTAATAAATTCGTGACTTAAAATTTAAAAAGAAGAAAAAACAAACAAATTGATTTTTGGTTTTTCTTTTCTTTTTTTCTCATTTTTTTAGATATATATATATATATATACTAATATTAAAAGTACGAAAGCCTTAAAAATATTGATTGAACTTTTTATCCTTCATTATAAGACTCCGCTTTAGACAAAATCATCTTTTCACCATTTTCTTTTAATTATTATATTATTTTAATTATATTAAGTATGGACTAAAACATAATAACAATTAAACGAAGAAGATTATTATTATGGTAAAAATTTTATGGAGAATCTTTTTCCAACTAATATATACTTGATTGTTTGAACTTGTTACACTTCATTAAAAAACATGTTTGAAGCATGTTCGGATACCACTTGTCAAGACAGAATTGGTGTAAGACTTCCTCTTTGGCACAAGCTCAGATATTGCAACACTTCTATAATGGACCTTGGACTATTTGTGGAGACTTCAATTCTATAATGGTGATGAGAAGATATGGGGTAAACCTCATAGAATGGATAAGAGTTGGGATTTTATAGAATGGAAGATTGTGGCATGGTTGATGCGGGTTTCACAGGTCCTAGATTCACTTGGTGCAATGCGAGAGGTAAAGTTTAGAGAATATGGAAGAGATTAGATAGATTTTTCATAAATCATCATTGGACTGAAAAATACCCTAGAAATGATATAGAACATCCAACTAGCACTCGATCGGATCACATGCCCATGCTAGTCAGACGTTCAAAAAGGTATCATGTACTTGTAAATTCTTAAATTTTTGGGCTGACCAAGATGATTTCATAGAAGTAGTTCAAGACACTTGGAACATTAAGGTGGAGGGAAATTATATGTGGAGATTTTAGAGCAACCTTAAGTAATGGTCGAAAAATCAGATGTTAGCACCAGTTTGAACATGAAAAAATGGTGAAGGTTTAGGACTTGCATTTCCTTATGTGCAGAAATAATGGTTTGAGACACATCATACTAAAGTGCAATTCACTTTTGGTTGTAAATATGTTATTGGGAAAGAGCAATATCACATGGAAGATGAAAGACATTATACAGCAGGCCAAGATACAAATTGAACATGGCGATTGCATGATCCAACATTGTTATAGAGAAGCCAATCATGTTGCAGATGTGTTGGCTAAATGGAGTATAGGAAGAACTAGCACAATTATCTCTTCTCCTAACACATTGCCTGATTTAGCAAAAGAAGCTTACAAATTGGACATGTTTCATATGGCATCTATTAGACATATTCACAGAAGAAAACAATTTTTGTAATTGTGGAAGCGTATCTTTACCCTGTTTTATTGCAGACTGTTACCGGATAAAAGGTACGTTTTCTATTTTTCTTTTTGTACAAGAACTTGTTAAGGTGTTAAGGATAATTAAGTAGTCCTACTCCTATGTAAACAATTTTGATATAAATATAAAGGACAAGCCACCATACGACGAAAAAAAAAAAAAGGCAGAATTAAAATTTGAATCTTTTGAATTTTATGTCCTTTAAGGGGACGAACTATGTACCTTGATAGCTTTTGTACTTCGTCATGATATGAGTCTAATAATAATAATAATAATAATAATAATAATAATAATAATAGAAGACGCAACTTCTACAGAAAGCGGCAGTGAAGATAATGGGGATATGTGTAAACCCAAAGGATTGACTTTGGCTTACATGGATCCCAACTATGAATAAGAAAAGGACTTCTTGGATGTTCTTACTAAACACCAAGTATAGACTTGTTAATGGTGGTCCCACAACTAAGATGACTCTAGGAAATGAACTGTTGTAAAACCAAGAGAACTTATCAAAGGAGAAGACAATTCTCTTCCTGATTTTCTAACCCGTGAATTCTTGCAGGGTAAACATAAGGCGATTTAAGCCTACTACTCCTTCCAAAGAGCAAAAATGGCTGACCATTTACCCTCCCTCAATCATTTCCAAAACAAGAAACTCCACAAAGGCCTGTAGCCCCTTTCCTGTAATATTTTCTGATGCCCTAAATGAAAATGAAGTCTCCCTATATAGGAGAAAGTGGGAATGTCTTTACATCTTAGACATACAAGTGGAGGGCTAGCCTCATCATCAGCTATGTGCTGAATTAAGGTGTTTGAAATGAGAATCAATGTTCTCAAAGAAAATTAGCACGTCATCAATATAGACAATAGACATGTAAGATTAATCATTAAAAATGGAATTCATTATATTTTGAAAAGAGCTTCTTTCGAATGATCCGAAAGAATTCTGATAGTATGAGTACTATAACAAGTACATAATTTATTCTAATACTATATCAAAATAATTTTGACATGCCTTAGACAGTATATATACTTAGGATCATTAATGTCTAGAGAGAAGAGACTTCATTTTCATTTAGGGCATCAGAAAATATTACATTAGATAAATTTCTCTGAAAGCCTTCTATGTATTTTGATTCCTATGCTTGAAGTTATGCAATAAACATCTAATGATGATGATGATGATGATGACGACGACGATGACGTCGAAATATATATAAACTTTAATATAGTTTTATGATTGTATGGAAGGATCTGAAATCATTTTATCCAAGCAAGGGGCCTGTCAAGGTTTAATACGTATTTTTATTAAGCCCATGTATCTAGCAGTTCTAACCGGGTATAGGCGTCCTTTTTCAACTCCTTAACGGGCTTAGAACTACGATTGGCTAGACGGAGTCATAAAGACAAAGCCAATAAAAATAGTATCGAATCTGACTGTACCACCATCTTGGAACCAAATCAAGAAACCATATATAAATTTATTTATATTTTGATAAAGTCTAGATCTTTCATAGTGAATATAAAAGAGAAGTTAATTATCCGACATAGATATGAATCATTTAGCAAGACATAGTCATGGCTTAGATCGGAGAAATACTAAACGATGAAAATAGAAAGAATATAATACCTTATAACGATGGCCAACACTAAGGCCTATGAGCAAACTATACAAGATTTATTAACCTCCGACGAACTGAAAACTTTACAAACTAAGAGTGATTTACAGTGGGAGAGAGAAAGTAGAGAGAGGGCTTTCTAAGCTTCTGCCTTCTAAACTAAAATCAAACCTATATATAGAAAAAGAAAAAAATATTTAGAATCTTAGTACAGTAAAAGTGGGTCCCATATTAGTGGATCCCATATGTACAGTAACAGTGTATCTATTGTTGATCAACAGTGTATCTACTGTTGATGATGGCTCTTATTGTAGGGATGTCTTCATAGTTTGTCCTTTTTCTTTAATTTTCGGAGGAAATCTTCTACCTTTCTCAGAGCATCTTCTGACGTAGTTGTTTCTAACTCAACAGATTGAGCTTCTTGAATATCATTTGTAGCGTCATCGCTTGTCTCACTTCTCATAGAAGTGTCCGATTTTTCATATTGAGTGATATTGAAAAGCAGACTCCTCTTAACTTCTTCCAGAGAGCTATTGATCATCTCTTCTTTATCTCCATCTTGAATGGATATTTTTCTGGCAATATGCATGGCTGAGCTATCAGCAATTATTCCCTTTTGAGGGGAAATAGAATATTCTTGGATCTTTCTTGCAATAAGATCTAGCAGTTCTTACCCATATAACATTTTTGTTTTGGGATCTTTTTTCATTAATTTGTCCCAAAAATTATTATAAAAAGTTTTGTATAAACAAGGAATTTGTTCCTCGGTAAATCCCACTTCTAGGGTCCATTTATGAATCCAAGGGACAGAGAATTCAATGAAAAAATAAATTTGATCAATTATTTCTAGATAACAGATATGATATATATGGTATAACTCATGTAGGTCTGGTGAGACTTTAACCCATTCTTTATATAATCTAAGAAATGGATCAGGCAAACTTTTTGTAGTTGGGACGTGGTATGACCACCAATTCAAAAACCAATTAGGAATTGGTCCTGCAAATATCTTTGCACAAACTTTCATAAACCACGTATGTTTATGTCTATCGTTATTGTAATAGAGGACTTTATCAAAAGCCTGAATATAGTCCCAGTATGTGAAATTCATAGCGATTTTGTTTAGGCTGATCTACCTTTCTTTCATAGTGGAGATACCCCAATCTTCAACAGATATAATCTGCTTAATTATCATTTTCGAGAAATTATAAACATTCTCACTGGTATTATAGCCTGAAGAGTGTTGAAATTCAACACTGCCAGTGCTTATCACAATGGTCTCATATAAGATCGGGTTTTGTATGACTCACTCGGGAAATATAATCCATTGATTAGGTACTGCTAGAATATCTTCCACTGTTCTTCTTTTCTCTGTATTTCAGAGTTTTCTAAAAGAATTATCATTTCTTTTTTTTTTTTGATAGCTTTTCATAAGACTTGATATCATCATTGTCTTCTTTAGCTATTGATGCAAAAGTATCATTTTGCTTTTGAGACAAATATGCCTGTAGTTGAGCATATAACGGACTGTTTTCTAGAATATCTTTCAGATGTACTGAAGATGAAGCCTCACTTTGAGAGACTCTTGAGTTTATCAAAGTTCTTCTTCCCATTTGTATAACTGGGCAGTTAGAAGAGGATCCGTAGGACGATCCCAAGGATGATCTTCCCCTTGTATTATTATTCCTACTTCCGCCCTTGGTAACCCAAGGAGGGTCCATCCTGCAAATATAACACTTTGTTTTATTCGGGTATATCATAATAGTCATTGTAATAATTATCGTCATCGATATCAACATAGTCTTCATAATCATGTATAGAGAAATCTTCTCTAATAATACCATTGATAATTTCATGTATTATTAATTCCTGCAAATCTTTATTAAGAGGAATTATTTTTAGAATAGTTACTAAAGTTTTTTCATCAATAAAGTTGTATAAAAACTCATTATGAATTTAACTATTCTCGAAAAAAAAATCCGGAAGAGAGTTATCACTTCTTTTTTTATATTGAATCTCGAAGTCAAAAAGAAGCTAACTGGGCCTGCCACCTAGCAAATATTAATTTTAAAGCATCATATTTAAAATCTTTGTTGAACATGTATTTAACAGATTAAGCATCAGTTTTTATCAAAAACTTTTGATTATATAAATCATCCTGAAATTTCAAAACACATTTAACAATGGTCAACATTTCATAAGTCACCGTAGCATATTTTTTTTATGGGTCTTACTGCATTTCCCTAAATGAAATCTAATTAAATATTCTTTTTTGTCGTTGGGATTAATTTGTTTCAATATCCCACCATATTCAATATTAGACGCATTCGTCTCAATAATTTTTTGCCAAACAGGATTAGCAAGAGTTAAGCACGGTAAGGATTGAACTCGAAGTTTAATATCCTTTACCAAAGTGGTATGACTATCAGTCCAAGGTGATTTATAATCCTTTTTCAGCATGTCATATAAATGGGCCAAATCACGAGATAAATTTTTATAAAAAGGGGATATGTAATTTAAACTCCCTAAGAACCTTTGCAATTGAGTCCTATCAGTGATAACATCAGGAAATTTTGATGCAAAGTCAATTGATCTTTGAATCGGGGTAACTTTCCCTTGACAAATATGATGTCTTAGAAATCGAACATCAGTTTGGAACAAACTCATTTTTGGTTTAGAGATGACCAAACCATTTTGTATAACAATTTTTTTAAAGATATCAAGATGCCTAATATGCATTTCCAACGTTTTTGAGAATACTAAAATATCATCAATATAAAAAATGATAAAATCCAAATATGGATTAAAAATATCATTCATGATTTTCTGAAATTCAGATGGGGCATTTTTCAAATCGAATGGCATAACATTCCATCCATATTGTCCAAATGGGACATTAAAAGTTGTTCTATAAGTATGCTCTTTAAATAACTAGATCTGCCAATATCCTGATTTTAAATCAAATTTTAAAAATATATTGACATCATATAATCTAGACAATAAATCTCTTTTGTTTGGAATAGGATACCTAATCCATTTTAAATATTTATTTAAAGGTTTATAATTGATAACCAATCTAGGGACACCTCATTCCCTTTCAGCAGCATTGTTAACATACAATGTAGTATAAGACCAAGGTGATTTCGAAGGTTTTATTAAACCCTTTTGTAACAAATTATCGATTTCCTTTTTGCAGAATTCTACCAATTCAGTGTTCATCTGACAAGGACGAGATTTAGTAGGAATATCATTCTCAGAGAATTCATCTTCATATGGAAGAGTAACAATATGCTTTTTCCAATTTCAAAGGCACTAGGATGATTGGCACAAATATCAACAACAATTTGTTCAGAAATTAATTTCATTTTTTTGGGTACTTTGGGGGATTTCAAAGTATCAAATATATTTATGCTAAATAATTCTAATTGCAAAGCATCAACATGCCTTTTTTTCATATTAATCAAAGCATTAATATCACGAGAAATAGGGTCAGTGATAAAAGTATAATTTATATTTTAATTTTCATAGATAGCAGTAAATCCTTTAGCATTTATGCTAGTAAAAGGATAAATAACATTTATAAAGGGGGTTCCAAGAATGATTGGAGGGTATAACTGATTTTTAATCAAGAAAAAGAAATATGGAATGCAGACTTTATTTTGGCAAATACATGTATTAGGTAATTTATACTTTATATCTAAAGCATGTCCAGAAGCAGATTTAACCATATGAGTAGTTTTTCCAAAATATTTAGTAGGTACAAGACCTTCTTGAATACAACTAACATCGGCTCCACTATCAATCATAGCAATATCAGTTATAGAAAAATTATTATCAATAAAAATGATGTATTTAATATACCATTTATGAGCAGTAACTATTTGCATCATTCCTAATTAAAAACATATCTTGTCTAGGATCAAGATTAAAAGGTTTTGCAAGAGCAACATCTTCAACAATATTTTTCCCTTGTTATTAACAGTCATCATCTGAGTAAGTCTATGATCACAAATCATTTGATTTTGTTTAAGAGATTTAATCTCATTTTTTAATTTTTCAATTTCATCTTTCAAATCATCAAAGGAAGAATCTCTTGTATGAGTAGTTTGTTTATTAAGTCTGTTATTAATTTCAGACAATGAATAAGGTGCAGCATATTCAAATCCAAAATCATTCTTTTATTTTTCCGAATTTTTTGAAGAATTTGAACTAGCATTATTATTTGCAACTAAATGAATAATTTTTTCTCGAAGATCATTATCAGTAACTTCTTTCAGAAGTTCTATCACATTATCAGATGTAATAGTATTTACATTTAAATCTTGAAATTGAGATTGCAATTTATAAAATTCATCATTTTCACAAGAACAAATATCACCATGACAGGTATTGCAAGTATTCATTTTATCATGCTGATTATTATCAGATATATCAAGCAAATCAACTTCTTCTTCAGAATCAGACTCAGAACTAGATGTGTATAAAAAACTATAAATCTTATCATGAACTTCTTTATCAAGTTCTAAGGTTTTCAGCTTTTCGAGCTTACAATTAGGTGCTATGTGACCGAAATTTCCACATCTATAACACTTGATTTTGGCGAGATCTCGCTTAGACTTATATATTTTTGGTAAATCTATTAGACTTACGAAAGGCTTTTCTAGCATCGCGGTCTTCCTTAGATCTATATCTAGACCTTTTTTTCCTATAAGGTTTATCAGGGTTTGAGTATTTCGAATCCCTATATTTCTTCTTCTTGCTATTAGCAGAAGTATCAGGTAAACCGAACTGGGCACAAAAGTCTCCTAACTGACATCTTTCTTTAAGCTTATCCATCTTAAGTTGTCTCGATAATTTTAGTTCATTGCACAAATTTATTCCTTCTTGAGTACAAATTCCTATCGGCTTACCATAAGTATAATCCTTATATGGAATTTCACCATAATTAGTTCTCAGAACTTTTCTAACTCTTTCGGCGAATAAAGGGGGAAGGCCATCTATAAACTTAGCTTTCCAATGCCCATAACTATTTTTGGGCAATTCCATCACTCTACTCATATAAGTATCTTTATACCATCTAAATTCACCTAAGGTTCTATAGCGTAGACCATTTAATAAGGTACGAACAGTCTCATACTTATTGGTAAATCTACCATTAAAATGTTCTAAAATGATTAAGACTAAAGTATAAACAACGTCTTCTCTATTTTTCACTAGAGTCATGTCTAAGTTATCAACACCTTCATTATCAGCAATAGCATTTTCACAGCTGCTTTTTGCTCAATACTCATATAATTATCCCACCAACCTCTGAGTTGGCCAATAAAATCTGCAACAATCATTTTCCAAATATTTCTATCTGTGTTTTTAACACTTTTACAAATCGTTGCATACATAAGCATTCTATGAACAAGAATAGTTAATTGTCTATCAGTCAAACCATCAAGATTCCATTCATAAATTTCAGACCCATTATAAGAGGTATTAGTTTGATTCCAGTCTCGTTCCTCTATTAACACATCTTGAGGAGTTGGTTTGGAATAATAATAGGTATGCATGCTTGGTTTATAGGCATACTTAGTATTACTATTCTTTTTGGCGTAACCATGAAGCTTATTAAATTCTAAAGAAACATGATTTTTAAAATCAAAATTTTTTTCCATTTCATCCGCAAAATTGTCTGACAAATCAATAGGCTTTGCGCCAAATTCTAACAATTTTTTATCAAGAAGTTCTTCTAAATCATTTAATGATTTAAATTTAAAATCCCGAATCTCAGGGGGGCTTTACACATGAGTAGCAACAATTTGAGCTTTTGAATTATTTTTAGAAGTAGAAGCCATATCAGAAGTCTTTATATCATTTTTTATTTGGATTACTAAAGCAGTTAATTCATCTAATTTTTTATCAACAGAACTAATATGTTCACCCAAAACTTTAACATAAAGACCCAAATAATTATTTTGGGAAATTAAATTATTTATTTCATTGATGCTGACTACCTTAACATCTTCTTCAACAAATTTTCGAAAGGCAGTAAAGGTGATACCTGTATTATTTGGTAAAATAAAAGATGACTGAGGTGGATAAACAACCTTAATAATATTACCGGAACCATCTTTATAAGATCGTTCAAAAACATTGATGTATAAAGGTAAATAAGTGGTTATAAACCAAGGTACAAAATACATAATTTGATTATGAAAAGCACAAAGTTTCATAAAATTCTTGAGAAATATTATTCAAATCATTAGCACTATAGGTGTCAAAAAATCATGTTTTAAACTAGTTCCATTTATCACTCGAAAATTCTTTCTGAATGTACTTTCTTTCCAGTGAACCTAGACTAAAATCTATTTGGTGTACATTCATCATTAAATTTTATTAGGATCAAAATCCATTTCGGATACAGAAGGAATATCCTTATCAGAAATGTCAGAAGAATTATCATTATCTTGAACAATATTCGTTCAAGGATCAATCTTTATTTTACTAACAAGTTTATTATTTTGATCAGCAGATATAATAGAAGGTATGGTATGTAAAGAAGCAGTATGATTACGAGCTGGACCATACACAGGTTCAATAGGAGAAATATGATGAATAGCAGGCAATCTTCTATCAGAAAATGAATGTCTACTATATGGAACACTTTTATCATCAAACTGAATGCAAATCCTACCATCAGGATTTTGTGTAATATGAGAATATTCAGAATTAGTGACAGCATTTGTCATCTGACTTAGGGAAATAACAGAATCCAAAGTCCAAGTTGTTGAAAAATTAATTTCTTCCCATTTTATAGGTCTTCTAGTAGTGACCTTAAATTTAACAAAATTAGTTTCTACTAAAATAGTCTGATCAGATGTATGATATAACTTACATCTCGGGTTTAACGTAGAAAGCAATTTAAAATAAATTCTATATGATAAACAGATTAATTCAAATCCAGGTGCATAATTATAACCATGCGTTTTAACATTTAAAGTTAAAGCATCAAGAATATTAACATCAGTTAAAGATAATTGCAAATTAGGTTGAGTATTAAAATAAACAGGGCCATATGCCACAGTGGACTCAATCGAACCCATCAAAGATTGTCTAAAATTTAAATTTCTAGCATCACAAAGAGCAGCTAAAAATGTCTCAAGTAACTCTTTAAGAGTAAATGGTTTAAAAGCAATTTGAACCATGCCAATATGCAAGAAATTAAACCAATTTTTATATAAATCGATATCTCGTTTATTTAATAAACGAATAGTCTGTTCAAACGAATTTAACGCCAAAGATTGCTCAGTTATTTTTATTAACTGTTTATGTGATATTCTATCAAACCAACCATAATCATAAATAGTTTTAATATCAACTTTAGGAATAGTCCATTTGTTTAACAAATCAAGGTTATGAGGTATGTATATCTACCTCTTCTAATTTAGTACTTTTAGTACTTATTTCTCCTAGATATAAGAATAATTTTAAGTCCTATAGGGGATGAACTTTGTACCTTGATAGCTTGTGTACTTCGTCTGATATGAGTCTTATTTTAATTGTAATAAGTAGAATTTTAAGTCCTATAGGGGATGAACTACGTACCTTGATAGCTTTTGTACTTCATTGTGATATGAGTCTTATTTTGAATAAATAGAATTTTAAGTCCTATAGGGGATGAACTACGTACCTTGATAACTTTTGTACTTCGTCATGATATGCGTCTTATTTTGATTATGACAAGTAGAATTTTAAGTCCTATAGTGGATGAACTATATACCTTGATAGTTTTTGCACTTAGTCATGATATGAGTCTTATTTTGATTATAATAAGTAGAGTAGTAACCTTTTCTAATGAAAACTGCTCATGTGCCAAAACTTATAACAATAGAGATGAAATCAATTTGCCAACCCTAGGTAGCTATCAGGTTATTTATTCCCTTTGTGCATAGATGGATTTTACTTACGAAGTTATTTTTTAGAGGTTTTGACCCAACTAAGTCATTATATAAGCAATTCACCAAAATAATACGTTTTTCTAAAATTTTATAAAACTAGTATAAACGTATTCCACAGTAACGTTTTAGGGTATATTTTATTTTTTAAAAGTTGACGGCGTTAGATTGATATACGTTACTCACAGTAACGTTTTACTCCTAAAACGTTACTCACAGCAACGTTTTATACTTTTTCAGTTAGCTATTTTTCCTCTACAGTTCTAAGTTGTTTCTTAACTTTACCTTCATTTTAAAAGTTTTTCCCTTTACAATTCTAAGTTGTTCCTTCTTTTAACTTCACCTTGCATGTCCTTCCGTTCTAATTTCTATGGTGGCCTGGGGAATCGAAGTAAAGTTATTTGCTTTACAGTGTTGTCCGCCTACTTGCCAATGAACCAAGTCCCATATTGTTAAGTAGAGAAGGGCAACGAAATGGACCTATTTCTCTGATTTCGAGGAGTTAGCCTTTAGAAAATTATCTCATACCAGAAAAGATTGATTATTATTTGAATTATATTACAATAGCTAACGCAAAGGAAATTAACATAATTGGACATCATGCACAACTGAAGATTAACACAACTGCACTAATAAAAGACTATCCGCTTTTAGTTATAAAACGTTACTGTGAGTAATGTTTTAGGAGTAAAACGTTACTCATAGTAACGTATATCAACCTAACGCCGTTAGTTTTTAAAAATGAAATATACCCTAAAATGTTATTGTAGAATACATTTATATTAATTTTGTAAAATTTTAGAAAAACGTATTATTTTAGTGAATTACTTTATATAATGACTTAGTTTGGTCAAAATTCCTATTTTTTACACCCACGTTTCTTTTAATTTGTGCATGAAGATTTGTTTCATCTTTCGTTGCACTTCTTTCACCCTTTTTAATAAGTTTCAAGTTTATTGCAGTTTCAAAGATGAAAGAGCTCACATATTTGTGGTCTTTAATATGTTGTATGGGCAATTCACAATGTGACGTGATAGTCCCCTGTCCCTAATTACTTGTCTCACTTTTGAATTGACACACCTATTAAGAAAACAATTATTGACATAGTGAGTTTACCATTTTACCCCTATTAATTATGAAGTGGATGAATTAAAAACTTAAGGTTTTCAAGAAATTCTACATTTTTCAAAGTTATTAATTGAGGGTATAATAGGTAAAAAAATATTTGTCATTTTTTGATTTGTCAAAATGGACAAGTAATTAGGGTTAACTAAAAATAAAAAAGTGGACAAGTAATTAGATACATAGGGAAGTAGTTTTTATGATCTTTTTACTATTTTTTTAAAAATTATTTAAGACTTTAAAATTAACTAAATCTATTGTTATTTTAATGCTCTCCTAATATTTAAGATGTCGCAATCAATGAAATTGTATGTATCGAATCCTTTCTTATTTGAACGATGCAGCATAATAAATTTTAAAATTAAAAAACTAACAAGAAGTAACACCAAACAAAATAGGAAATTTTCGTGCTACCAGACTCATTAGATTTAGGAGTCCTTATTATTTATTTGTAATATAATTATAATAAAATAATTTTTTTATAGGTTAATTAATTTAGTAAAAGGAAAAAAATCATATGAAAGAAAAAAAAACTAAGAAAACTACAACTAAAGAATCCTGTCTTTTAAGTTTTAGAGTCTTCCTTAATCAGTGTTGTAAATATTAGGAAATAGTACTCTTTTTTCGATATCTTATTCATGAATTGTAATTTGCCTATTAAAATGTTTATGTAATAATATAAATATAAAAATTGTAAGAAATAATTTTCACAACAATATTATACCTGCAAAATAAGAGGAATTTACAAAAATGACTATAGTTTGAGCTTAATTAGAGATCTATATATAACTACATATAGTTTGTTTAATAAAGATTCCTAGCTACATGTTAGACGGAGGATAGAGGCGAACGAGATTGGGAGAATAAAGACAGAAATGAGCGAGATCTAGGAGAGAGCTAGGGGAGAGAGGCGAGCATTATTGAGAGAAGAAGGAGAAGGGCGAACAAGATCTAGAGAGAGGTACAATTGTTATGTATATTTGATCGATATTTGTATTACGAACACAATTGATTTTGTATCAATAAATACAATTATATTAAAAACTACCTAGTTGTTATAAGGAGGAGAAAGACAAGCGAGATTAGGAGAGGGAGGAGAAAGGTGAACGAGATCTGAGAGAAGAAAGGTGAGAAAGATAATGTACACACAATAATTTATCCTTTTTATATATAGTTATTATTAATTAACGCAATACAGAACACATACACTTAACTAATTTAATATAAATACGTCGCAACTTTGAAAGAAAGAAATTTGAATTGTCCTTTTCTTGTACTTTATGATACAAAGTAATATGAATAAATTATGATAAATCTAAAGCAAAGAACCACTTAAACATCAACAAACTTGCTTTGGGAAAATAATAATAAATACATGAATTAATATAAGTGTACAATAATTCATTAAAAAATACTCTCTCCGTTCATTTTTACTTGTCCACTATACTAAAAATAATTGTTCAATTTGGAAAATCAAGACATAATTTATCATTTTAAGTCTATTTTACCTTTGCTATTAAATACTATTTAATATCTAATATATTTCTCAAAGCATTAGATTTAATATATTCAAAGGATAATATAGTAATAAAGATGTGTGTCAAGTTAACAGTGAACAACTACCGTTAGACAGACGGAGTATGTGACAAGTACTAGTTCTAGTCCTCTATAGTATCTAATTTTTGATAATCTCCTCCTTTAATTAAGTTAGATATTGAAGATGGGGGAGGCAATTCTCATTAATCAACTACAACATAATCAATGTACATTTTGAAGAAAAGTGTCCACTCATTACCCACTTCTCCAAAGACCACATATCTTCTTTTTTTTATACCTACATCATCTCCCACTAAACCCTAGCAGTATTTGGTGGTCAATGGTTCAAACTCCACCTTCACAAAATACAAGGACAAAAGAGGGAAAAAATAAAGTAAGTAATTTTATTTCTTTTTCCAATAAAAGAATTTACGTAACGAAAAAGAAAACCCTCTTTCATTTAATTTCTCTCTCTCTAATTATTAATTTGACAGCAAAGATTCTTGTTGCTTGAAGAATGGATACTACATTGCATGTACATAACTTAATTTGTTTTCAATGGATAAGGGGAATCTACTAAGGTGAAACACGAGTTAGTGTAACAATGAATAAGCTAGATTATTTTTTAGTTTTCTATTTATAATTCAAAAATTAATTAAAACTCTTATTATAAAGTTATTATTTTTTTTATTATTGGTTAAGCTTTTTCACCTTTTTCTTCGTGTATATAAAGGGGCACACTTCCTATATTTGCATACCCCATCCTAAAACCCTTTGTTTGAGTGTGTTAACAAGAAAGAGATGGCTTGTGAATTTAGCTCCCTCTTTCACAAGATCAAGCCTTATTTGGCTATGGTATCCTTGCAATTTGGGTATGCAGGGATGTATATTGTCACCATGATGTGTTTCAAAAGAGGAATGAGTCATTGGATTCTTGTGGTTTATAGACATGCATTTGCCACCATTGCTGTTGCACCCTTTGCTATCGTTCTCGAAAGGTCTATCTATCTATCTATCTGTCTGTCTATCATTTTTATCTTCTTTCTAGTCGATTGCTTCATCCATAGGACGTACGTAGTAGAATTATGGGGAGATATATATATAGAGAGAGGGAGAGAGTTGCAATATCTAGAAAAGGTCTTTGTGTTTCTTGTACTTGCTTGAATCACAACCATGTTTTACCATATGTCACCTGATCATTTCATTTAAAATTTTAAGGTATATATAAAGTCAAGCATTTGCATGTTCTGGTATCATGTTGAATGTTTTCGATGGTAAATTTTAACATGTCAAATGAAAGAGAGTGGATTTTAAATCTCTAACGTCCCAATTTTTGAGAAGTTGACGTAAATTTTGACACATACCTTCTTTTTGCTTTGATTTTGTATGCAGGAAAATAAGGCCAAAGATGACACTCAGGGTCTTTATTAAGATAGTGGCCCTTGGTTTTCTAGAGTACGTACTTATTTTGAACTCAATTTACATGTGAACAAATTACTACAATGATTATATATACTCCAAAATATTTATTAGTAATTTTCTTTCAAGAAATAATTTAATTGTCTATTATTAAGTCATGCGAACGCATGAGATTCTAATATCACTTTTTCTTAATTAATTGTACCATCTTTTCTTCATTTCACCATGCATAAAATTGAATATAGAAACATAGTATAAAATTGTTTAACTTTTTCCTACGAGATCTTGTTTACTCTTAAAACATTTAACTAATATTTAAAAACGTTTGGTTAAAGGATTATACTATAAATTCTACAACTTTTATAGCTTCACATCACCCACAACCTGAGCTTAGTTCCTATCCTACCCTACCCCCCCCCCCATAATAATATACTTATACTTTTAATTTTCCTATGTTTTTTAATTAAATCTTTACGCCAGTAGAAGTGATTCAATAAAATTAATTATCACACTAAACTGAATAAATTAAAGTCGGCTGTTTTTATGGTACGTTTTTTTGTTAAATTTAGCACGTAAAACATATTTTGGTGATAGAGTAATCACTATCATATTATTCTTAAAGGTTAAACAAAACAAATTAACTTCATTAAATAACGTCGAGATAATTGCTGATCATTTCGAATTAGCTAGAAAACAAATTAATTATGTTTAATTTATTTGAAAAGTTTAAGTACTAGAGACAAAAATAATAATGTTTAACAATATTATTCTATTTGAGAATATTGATCAAGAATATATGTATGGCGTCTATAGTACTACTATTAAAGCATAAATAAAATGATTCCAGAAAGATATTGTTTCATGGAATAATTTTAAACTTTATTTTTTAATTATGTATAGATTAACATATAGTACTAATTATTTATACTTGTAAATAAAAATTTAAAATAAATATAATTTCAGGCCAGTGATTGATCAGAATTTGTACTATTTGGGACTGAAGAGCACAACTGCAACTTATGCATCTGCCTTTGTTAATCTCCTCCCAGCAGTAACCTTTATTCTGGCTGTAATTTTCAGGTATAAATTTATTTTTTTAATATAATAAATATAATGTGTATCAATAATATTAAATTAATTTCTTAATTATTGAAATAAAATAATATGGCAGTTGATTATACAAGTAATAATAAGTTATAAAAAGTATGACCTCCCATAAATAAAGTTGTTGCTTCCCACTTGGAAAGCAATGACATATCTCAAAAAAAGTTAGTGGTTGCTTATGCAGTTATGTTATATGATTATTGACACATTATAGAGATTGTGTTACTATAGAACAAAATAATGTCAAAAAATAGTACAAACAAAATCACTATTGAAAAATCTAGCGATGGACAAATTCTTTAGCTAAACAACAGAATCATAGTTAGTTCAATTTTTTGTTAGTGAATAGGGAACTCATGATTTTTTTATTTATTTTTTTTATATTTTTTGGTTATGAGTAGAATTGAGAAAGTAAACCTAAAGAAAAAATCAAGTATGGCAAAGGTGATAGGAACAGCAATAACAGTGGTTGGAGCAATGGTGATGACTCTTTACAAAGGGCCAATGTTCAACCTGGTCCCACGTCACGGTGGCGCCCACCATGAAGCCTCAGCCGCGACCCCTGAGAATTGGGTTGCTGGAACCATTGAGCTCATCGCTTGCATTGTTGGTTGGTCCGGTTTCTTTATTGTTCAAGTAAGTCGAGAAGCTCTAGAAACTCTAAATAGTTGTTTAGACAAGAAGTTACATTATCATTAGTGCCAATATTGACATGTCTATTTTACTCAATTAAATATTATATTAATTTTCTTTTTATGTATATATAGTCGATGACACTGAAGGAGTACCCCGCGGAGCTATCTCTAGCAGCATGGGTATGTGTGATGGGGGTTGTGGAAGGTGGAATTGTTGCACTAATAATGGAACGTGATTGGAATGCTTGGGTTATTGGCTTTGACTCTAGGCTACTTGCTGCTGCCTATTCTGTATGTTTGTTTTTTTTTCTAATTAGTAAATTAATTTATCACTTATATAAGAAGTGTGATTTAATTAAGATTCTAACACAATATAATTTGTATGTTTTTTTAGGGTATTGTATGCTCAGGAATTGCATATTATGTGCAAAGTGTTGTTAATAAAGTAAAAGGGCCAGTATTTGTGACAGCCTTTAGCCCATTAAGTATGGTCATCACTTCAGTTCTTGCTGCTATTATTTTAGCTGAGTCAGTCCATCTTGGAAGGTATAATAATTATTTTTCTCAACATATCACTAGTAATTCATTTTGATATTTATCTAATAATTATTATTTCAGCTTAATTGGAGCAATTGTCATCGTCATGGGACTATATTCTGTGGTGTGGGGCAAGAGTAAGGAAGTGAAAGGCAATGAAATCACTAGCAAAGATCAAGAATTACCAGTTGTGGACATCAAAGAAAGATCAACTATTGTTGATGATATTATTGAGAAGAAAACTCCAATCTTCCAAGAGCATTAACATGACCAAAAAACAAAGAAGATGTTGTTATCTTTAAATCTGTAATTTTAATTTTTGACTTGTTGCAATGTTAAATTTTCTAAGTGTTGCTGTAAAACAATGCACTAATGTTGTGATCAATTGTTGCCTGATGGAAGGGGAAAAAAGTGTAATCTACTTTTTGTGTAAAAGTTAAGGAGTGGTATCTCCATTTGGGAATGAAAAATGAAAATGTTTTATTTTATGTACCTCAAATACTTTACATTCATCGTTTTGATATTTCAAGTATATTGTCGCGCTCCAATTCTAGAGGAGCATGTCATCGATATCAAAAAATTTAAACGTGCACCAAGCGAATCAAATAGATGCATCTCTCCATCCATCATGATTCATGAAATATGTAGCATAATCGTTTAATTGAGCATAACTTCAATTTAATTGGAAATTTGTATAGACATTGCATGATCATAACTTTGCAAGGTGTACATCATGATATTTCACACTTTTTTGAAAAGTGAATATCCTTTTGTTTTTTAAATTCATCCAAAATATATAACTTGTAAAATGTGACCACAATTAGGTCCTTTACACACAAACTTGGCATATACTCTTTGGATAATAACCCCGCATCCATATATCACTATCAAGTATTAATTGCGGAATTTCAGATCACTATGTTATATTCATTGTAACATTATATATGTGATTCATGTTTTCAAAACAATGCTCTTAGGCCACCAACTTCTCAAGTAAACATATGGTTTTTAACGTAGGATACAGAATGATGTAACAACAAATAATCAATTCAAGGTATATATAGTCTATCAACTAGGCCCCAACTTAGATTAGACACATATAATCCTTCTTCTCAATATCTGAATCACCATATACACCCAACCTATGCACTTCGCACACTTTATGTAATAAATTATTGTTCAAGCATAGTCAAAGAGAGTAAGTTATATTCTACCTCGAAAGATTAACAAACGTGATATGAACCTTCACACAATCACGTTTCCCTTTAGAAACACCTCGAAAAAGCTCCCTATCTATCAAAATCATACTCTACATGAATATTCAAGTCTATCTACACACGTGTTGGTATATAAAATTTTCGTTGGAAAATCAAGTAAAAAAAATCAACTTTGAGCCCCTGAGGTCAATGATGAAATCCTATTTCAAAATCAATTTACAAAGGATCTTAAAATGAAATTTTTATTTCAGATTGAAAAGCCTCTGGATTGAACAAACACGACTTGACACCATATATCATCAACATCACAAATGCCTCCAAATTTGAATCGATCATAAAACATATTTCGAAGATAATTAATACTGCGAATCGATCATAAAACATATTTCGAGCCTATTGGAATTATCAAATCAGTGATCCAAAATCGTTTTGACCATATATTGACGATGGTCAATCCTATACTTTTCAAAAGCTAGAGGTAAACCATCCAATTAAGTCAAAAATCAGTTTGCCAATCTAGTGGAATCATCAAGACTCAAATCCAACTTCGTTAATTCAAAATGTTGACCTTGAATAAACTTTTCAAACTAAATATCTCTTCTAAAACACATCTGATCACCTCGGAGATTGTGTCACTCATCTCCGTAAGTCATGAATAGTTATGAGGAGGGTTAAACATGAAAAAAGAGATAGAAATCACAAAACGATCATAAGGATCATTATAGAAGTAATTTGGCAAAATAAACTCAAGTTCTTTTTTTACCGTAGTGATAATGAAATCGTATCTTTTCTAATAAGTTTTTATCTAAATGTATGATATTAATCTCTTCAGAGGTTTATTCTGTTAGAATATGAACATAGGAGAGATATCAAAATTTATGAAGTACAAAGTCTATTACTAAAAATAACTTAAAGCTAAACTATATGAAAAATATCAAAAAGATACAACTTCTTGTGAGTTGCTCTATATAGCAGTTCTTGTACGTGTCTGGACTAGGTCCTTGAAGATGTTGAAAATGTTTTGAAAGTAGAGATGATTCAGGTTCTATTGTTTATTAATTAGTATTTATTTGATCGATTATTAATCACAAATGAATATTTGCGAGATTTCTCTAATAAAAAGGGGAATGAAATGGTAAGAAGTTGCCTATGGAATTAGATAAGCGGATACATGCACGAGGCGATAAATTGAATTGTGACAGTTGACTTTTACAAAAATGTGTGTCCTCTTGAGCATTTTCATTAAAAATAGGGAAATTTACACATAAGTAAATATATATTAGTTAATTAGTTAACATATCTATATTTTGTCTTAATTATAATTTGCGATCTACTTTTAGATATAATTACGTTGTTTGGCTTTTTAATTTTATATAATTCGCACGTTTGTATAATTCGAAATTTGTATTATATAATTTGTATAACTTTTGTATAATTCAAAATGTCTATAATATAATTTGTATAACTGTTTACACTTATGATGTTTGTAATTGTATAAATTCGTTTTCGTTTTATATATACAAAAATAACTGAATTATACAAATGTACCCCTTAATTATACAAACCTGCGAATCATACAAATCTACAAATTATACAAACGAGGCAACTAAATTGTAGCTACAACCCGTAAATATGTAAACTATAACTATGAAGTATAATTAAGTTTATTATAGTGGCTATTTGCGAAAGGTCCTCTTAAAAATAATAATAATGTTTGTCTAAAAATAGAAGGAGAACAAAATTGATAAGTTTTTTAAATAATTAAAGAACTATAAGTGTATATTTAAGGGGTCAGTTTAAATCGAGATTATTTATGACATTTTTTCTCATAAGCTATATGTCAAATTGCATAAAATTGGGGTGTTGATTGCAAAGAGTAGCAAAAGTTAGGGTGCAAAAGGCAAAGAGGCCGTGAAAATTCACAACCTTTTTCGGTGGGGGTAAGAGGACTGAGAAGAAGCAAAGCGGCAATGGCAGCAGGTCTTGCAATCGGATTTAGTGCTGTTAGGCCACCATTAAAGCAAGCACTAGGAGTGAAAATCCTCAATTACCAAAAGAGCAAATGGGTCTTTAGCCCTTTGGCTTTTTCATCATCTTCTTCTTCTTCTTCAACGTCAAGAAAGCTAATACTCTATTCAAAGCCTGGTTGCTGTTTGTGTGATGGCCTCAAAGAAAAACTCAATGCTGCTTTCTCTCTTTCCAGTCCCCATTCTCTACACGACGTTCAATTACAGGTTGTAGGACAACTTTGCTGTATATGAACTTCCCTCAATGTTTTTTTGAAGTTTGATTTTATGGGTTTTGACAGGTTAGAGATATAACTAGCAATCCTGATTGGGAGAAGGCTTACCAATATGAAATACCTGTGTTGGCTACAGTGCGTCCTGATGGCACTGAGGTTAGATTAGCTTTTCATTGTTGTAGGCTACTTGTGATGCTGTTTGGACATAATAATTGTGGTAATTTTTATCATCTAACTCATTGTACTAATTTTAATGTTGGTTTCAAAGAAAAATTGGGAGTCTATTAGTATGGCGCTAGGAGAAGATGAAGGAAAAGGATTGCGAAAACATCCTTTTTATTCCTTTTATTTCTATCACTTAAAACCAATCAACTCTCCACGGAATGTACTACTTACCGGGATTAGTTTATCTTGCATGCAATACATGATAAATTCATCAAATTGTAGAGATAACTTTCATCATGTAGTTGTGAACTCCACACAAGTAAGGACCCGTTTGGCCATAGATTTCCCAAGTAATATTTGGAGAAAAATTTGGCAAATAGTATTTGTCCATATAATTTGTTATTATTTGGCAAATATCCCAAATTTCCAAATACTAGTTTTTTCTAGTATTTGGGTCAAATCTCATTATTTGAGATCTTTTAAAAATTGAAATTTTACACTAAACTTTTGTCCTTTACAAAAACACCCTCTATAGTAGTTGTTTGCGTTGTATTATACAATTTTTTACTTGAACACCAAAGTAGTGATGAAATATTCAATGAATATGAAAGTGATGATATGATTGTTGATGAAAATGATGAACAATCAGCTCAAGGTAACAAAGTCATGTGCTTTGTCTACTTCACGATGTATGGAATGATGCTTGTTGCACTCACTCCAAACTACCACATTGCTCCAGTATCATGGACCCTACTTGTTATTTGTTGCAACGAAGATCCAATTGACTTGTAATACAAGCTTTTGGTTAGTTTTGATAGTTTTTAAAACTTATGGTATAAATCATATTTTTCTAAAAAAGTGAAATATGTTTTCCAAATACTATGGCCAAACACATGGTGAAATTTCACCCAAATTTTCAGCCAAATAATATTTGCCAAGAATATTTGGAAATCTATGGCCAAACACTAGCGAAGTGTGGTGCTGGATCACCTCCTGTATGAATTGATCCAGTATTTTTCAATAGTAGGTTGGATTGACATATGTGGCTACTGAAAGTTTCATGGTTTGTATGAAAATTAGAAAAAAAAGAGGGGAGCTTTAGAAATGAAAGAGCTATGGCAGAGCTCAGCCCATGGATGGCTTGAGCAATGGAAGCACCAAAATCTCTCCAATGGCTTTCATGTGTGCTCTTAAATTACATTTTTTTTCAATTTATTCCATCTAACCAGTAAAAAGCTTAAAAAAAAAAAAAAAAAAAGACCCATTATTTGATTTATCCAACAGGAAACAATCAAAGATAATATAGAAATTTTTAAATAAATGGTTATCTAGCAAACAACAGCTACTTGAATTGGTTGAGTGGTCATTCACATGTTATTCCAATGGAGTTGCATTGGTTCTCAAGAGCGTTAACTTCACTAGGGATGACTAAGTGCCCCTTTGGATTAACTTATTTTAGGTTCTTTTAAGCCAAAATAGCTTTTAAGCAGTTTTGAAGTATTTGAGTAAAATTAGAAAGTACTTATAAGTACTTATTTTAAAGCCAAAATAACAAAAATAAGTCAAAAGCCATAAGTTAGAAATCCTAACTTATGGCTTTTAGCTTACAAATCATACGCCAAAAGCCAATCCAAACAGGCCCTAAGACTTTTTGGACAAACAAAAGAGTGCTGCATTTTGGTGAGTAAATGTTGAGTCTTGCTTGAACAAGAATGATAAGTAGGCGTGTATGGGAGGCATGAAGTCCATTGGGTGGTGGATCTTCCAGTATCCAGAACATGAATATAAGTAATTTCTTGAATCCTAGCTTACCATCTCCTTTGTGAGAAATATAGGAAAAGAATATTATTGAATTGTTGTCGTGTCTACATTATTACATTGAGACCTTATTTATAGACACTAGAATACAATCCTTTACCAAATAGGATACTATTTACTATTCCTATTCCTATTTGTATTCATATTCTTATTCTAAATAGGATTGTATAAACCTATTCCTATTTTAATAGGATTGTGTAAACCAATTCCTATTCTAATAGGATTGTATAAACCTATTCATATTCTAACACTCCCCCTCAAGCTAGTGCATACAATTCATGTACCTAGCTTGTTACATATGTAATTAATACGAGGACCAATGAGGGGCTTGGTGAGATATCTGCAAGTTGATCGATCGACTTCACAAAATTGTGATCAATCTCGATGTGCTTGTCTTCTCATTAAATCTTGGATTTGATGCATAATCTTGATAAAACACAAAGTGATTTACATTGTTGAACTTCCCAAACTAAACTTGCAAAGACTATTTCGGACCATAGAATGACTCGTATATTCGACATACAAGGCTACTAAACTCCGGCCGGGCAACAAAGTGCTCAAAATCTAGTATTAAGTATATGGATCATGTTGGAATTAGATGAGTCGATATTAAACAAGTCACCCAGAAAAATTGGTGGAATATGCTCATATCGGAGTATTAGATTGAATGGCTAAAAGTGACCACAATCTAAGAAATAAAATTATATAGGTAATTGAATGATGTCACGAACTAAAATAGAAATTATATAGGATAGTTCGAATTGATGGAACGACCCCATTGAAAAAGAGAAATACTATAGGTAGGGTTGGAATAATGGCACGATTCTGTTGAAAAAGAAAAATTATACGGGTAGGGTTGGAATGATGGCACAACCCTACGCAAATCAGATTTGAGTCAAGGAAGGCGAATGGAACTATGCAAATCAAATTTGAGAGTCCTTTGAAAGACACATGATGCTATGCAACTCAGATATGAGAAAATAGTTCGGAAAAATCCACGGTACTACACAAATTAAATATGAAAAGTGGTCCGGAGAGATGCACGGTGCTACACAAATAAGATATGCAAAAAAAGGTAGTCACCAAAAGGATGGCATGGTGCTACACAAATTAAATATGAAAAAGTAGTCACCGGAATGATGGCACGGTGATACACAAATTAAATATGAAAAAGTAGTCACTGGAATGATGGCACGGTGCTACACAAATTAGATATAAGAAAGTAGTCACTAGAATGATGGCACGGTGCTACATAAATTAGATGTGAGAAAATAGTCACCGGAAAGATACACGGTGGCCCAACTTTTGCTAACATAATCGTTGGCCGGACGGGCGGCATATATGAGTAATAGCCGCCCGCCGGCAGCGGAAGCTCTTTGATTTTCTAACAAGATCGTAGAGGCTCTGATACCATGTGAGAAATAGGAAAAGAATATTATTGAATTGTTGTCGTGTCTACATTATTACAGTGAGACCCTATTTATAGACACTAGAATACAATCCTTTACCAAATAGGATACTATTTACTATTCCTATTCCTATTTATATTCATATTCTTATTCTAAATAGGATTGTATAAACCTATTCCTATTTTAATAGGATTGTGCAAAACCAATTCGTATTCTAATAGGATTGTATAAACCTATTCATATTCTAACATCCTTAACTAAAAATAACCCTTTATCATTATATAAAGGGAAAGGGGCAAATAAACTCCCCAACTTTGTTTCTCCTCTGCTGTCACACATGAGTTAGAAATTCTAAATCCTACTTTTATAAGGGAAGAGAATAATGGAGTGGTGTCATAATGGAAGAACATCAGATGCCATGAAATTAGTTCTTCCTATCATTGATAGAGATCTGAAATAGAAGAAGTAAATATAGTTTTACAGTCATTGAATAGTGCAGGAGATTGAAACCAATTGGATAACACATCTCTTGTAAATCTTGTAGCTTGTATTTTGATTGAGATCTAAATTTTCATGCGGTTTTATTGATAAAGAAAAATACATTCACATTTAAGTGTGCTACATTGTACCACTTGTTGCAGTGACTCCCCAAGTATCTTTATACTCCATTTTCTTCATCTCTTGATAAGTTGTAATATAAGCCATATCTGTGTACTGAGAGTTTGTACACCTGTGCACTCAGTAATTTTATATTTAAACTTTTGAATATTGTAACTCATGGACTGCAGTTCCCTCGAAATCAGAAAGTGAAGAGAAGTTTTGGTACAATTAGTTAGTACGCCTTTTCTTTTCAAAGAGAGGACTAGGCAAGATCCATGAATTTGGAGTTATTCAGCTTACCCATCTTGAGGAAGATTTTTTTATGACAAGGGAAACCCGCAGCGCTATCCTATGGGTGCGCACAAGGTAAAACCCCCACTCCTATGCAGTAGCTCGCAAACCACACTGGAGAGGTAACCCGCACTAGGCAAAATTTTAGATGTCTAGGCTCAAACTTATGGGATAAAGGTATGTTAGATAAAGATGTAAGGCATAAAATTAAAGATTGGATGGTTGACATGGAGTTTTATGAGAATTTTCATATGATAGGAAATTACCTAACAAAGTGAAAGGTAAATTTCTACTGCTCTGCTTTGAGATCAGCAATGTTTTACGAAGTAAGACAAGTATTATGGGAATGGAGATGTTAAGAGTAGCACATATAGAGGATAAAGTCTGATAAGGTTGCTTGAGATGGTTCAATCATGCTTATGTTTTTCTTTCACTAATGCACCTGTCAATACATTTGGCGTTGTGATGATCCAAGTATCTCGAAGAGGATGAGGTAAACTTAAATCACATGAAAGAAAGTTGTTTACGGATGTCAAATAATGCCAACTAGTGGATGTTTATGCTTAGTTTTGTTGTTACACTACATGAAATTTGGTGCGTATAAGTCATCTTAGTTTTATAGATACTTGTAAGCCATTGTAGAAATAAGTGTGAGTTTTAGAGAATTTCTAGTTTATTACAAAAATCATAATTTGCCTTAAAAGAAAAATTATTTAGTATTAAAAATGAATAGTACAAGAATTGAGCAGGATGGATATAGAGGTTTCATATAGCTAACCTTAGCTAGTTTGGAGTTGAGGCATAGTTGGTGCATTGATTGTCATATAAAATGACCATTGACTATTCAGAGAACCTTATATCTGCTTGCTGGAAATGTCTTCCTTTAGTCTGTATACATAATGTTGGTTTCTCTATCGTCTCTTTTGTGTGGAGCTGCCAGGAACTACTGAATCTATATTCAAGATCATATGGTGTTTTGATGATTGACAAACATTGTACAAGTGACAATCTATGCACAAGAAGAAAGAAGTATAAGAACCAGGTCCATAGTAGATCTCCAAGGAACGGTGAAGTTGGCAACACTGCGGGGGAACTGCTCAGAGGACCTGTTCCTCTCAGAGAATGGAGACTGTTTTGAGTCGACAAGAAGAAGCTACGCCACATGCACAAAAAGGAAAGCCTGGAGAATTGTAATTATTCTTAATTCAATTCTACAAGGAACAGGAGTTCAAGAATTGGAAAGTTACGATGATTGAACACATGAAATTACCATAGGATTTAGAGAAGAGAGGTCGTATGCATGGACATGGAGTCAAATCCATGTCAAATAAGGATTGATTTCTTTGAAATTCTTGGTTGGATTGGGATGACTACAAGTGTCTATTCTACTCGTATATAAAGGCCATTGAAAATGCTGAAGAAAGCTGACCATCCACAAAGAAATATTATAGAGTTAGAGCAAAGTCTGCACGAGAGAGTCTTGAGGAAAGAGAGTCAACTGCAACAACGAGAGAACCTGTTCCTATGAAGTGTTCCTATCAAATTATATCTATACTGTTCTTGAGTTGTAATAGTTAGATTCTTGTGGTTTCAAAACAAGATCTGGATTACGTTCTTAGTTGACTGTACTAGGTGTTGTTTTGTATTGTATAAGAACTTCTTTGACTGGGTAGAGTCATTGAAGAGTTGGAGAGTGACCAACACTTAGGGAGAATTGTTGAGGGTAGAAGCAGGAGTGGTAGGGAAACAGTTCCTAAGGTGTACAAGGTAAGTGGTAGAAGGGAAGTTGTAACCTTAAATTGCTAGAGTTCTAGTGAAGAGTTGAGGAAAATCCTGTAGTGAGAGATCGTGATTTTTGCCTCCCTTGAGCAAGGAGTTTTCCATGTAAAAATCCTTGTGTTGATTTATTATTTCCCACTTTACCTTTATGCATAGTTACTCAAAGAACCTGATTCTTTGAGACAGTAGGTCGCATCAATTTAACAGTTTGGCATGGTGGTCTTCTCTGTTGACTAAACAAATATGTAGTGGTCTTAAAAAACTTCTGGTGCATTATACCTTAAGGGATCGTTTGGTACAAGGGATAAGAATTAATTTTAGGATCAGTGTATCTCATGTTTGGTTGGGATAAAATCGTAGGATAACTTATCCCGGGATTGTAGTGTTATTTTTATCCCATATTGAGGGTGGGATAACTAATCTCGGGATAACTTGTTCCCCAACCAAACGAGCCCTAAGAGTTCACTTGGTACATGGGATAAGGATAATAATCTCGGGTTAAATTTGGGATTAACTTTATTCCATGTTTGGTTTGAGGTATTAGTTAATCCCGAGATTATTTTTTTTTGAGAAAGGTAACATTACTTCTATATATCCACAGGCATACTACATCAAAGTGTAGTCCCCCTCCAAAAAGTTTTACTTACATCATTCCTAGGATCTTCTAGTTACAACCCGTCAATAATATTAAACACATTTTCAGCATCTCCTATCACTACTTGCTTACACCAAAAATAATAATGCCCTAGGCAATTAGTCTTTATCTTCTGGATATTGTTCTGTTTTCCTTCAAAACATCTTTGATTCCTTTCCTTCCAAATTGTCCACCAAATGCAAGTTGGGACAGTCCTCCATCTCTTCTCATTTTTTCCTGCATTTCCATCCCTGTTCCAGCATTGTAGGAGTTCTATAATACTCCCAGGCTTTGTCCACTTAATCTTCCTCTTTTGGATGAACATCTGCCACAATTGATCAGTATATTTGCAGTGTAAAAAGAGATGGTTGACTGTCTCCATCTGTTCTTCACATAGATAGCAACTAGAACGTTGATTGGATTTCCTGTTGTTTAAGTTCTCATGTGTCAAGACTGCCTGCTTTGCCAAGAGCCATGTGAAGTAATTCACCTTGTAGGGAATTTCTGTTCTCCAGATCATCCTCCAGGGCCATCCTGCATGCTGCTCCTTCGTAGACCTGAGTTCTCTGAATGCTGATTTTACAGTGAACTCTCCCCCTCTCTTCCCCTTCCATACTAGTCTATCTTCCTCTCCTATCAGATTGGTAGCCATTTGCATTGTATCATGAAATCTTGCTATGGTTGTCATCTCCCAGTCATTTAGGCCCCTTCTTAGAAACAGGTTCCACCCTTGTCCTGTCCATAACTCTGCCACTGTTGCTTCTTGTCCTTGGCTCAGACTATGTAGTACAGGGAAAGCATGTTTGAGTGCTTCCTGTCCACACCAAATGTCATTCCAAAAAGCTACTTTTTCTCCATTGCCCATCTTGCAGCTTGTTCTCTCTTTGACCAGCTGCCATAGGCTCCTGATAGACCTCCATACACTACAATTGTAAGGGTTGGTGACCACCTCTGTCATCCATTTATCCTCCATGCTATATTTTTCTATTATTACTTCCTTCCATAGAGATACTTCTGGTGAGACAAATTTCCACAACCATTTCATCATCAAACTCTTGTTTTGGGTTTTCAGCTCTCTGATATTGAGTCCACCCCGTCTCTTACTTACCATCAGTTCCTCCCATTTGACCAAATGGTACTTTCTCTTATCTTCGCTTCCCTGCCATAAGAAGTTCCTCCTGATCGCATCCAACCTCTTGGTTACCTTGGCTGGTATAGGGATTATTTTATCCCACCATTTGTACTAGAATGGTAGAATTACTATCCCATATAGAAGGTGAGATAAAATAATCCCATGGGATATTATCCCAACCAATGAGATATCCTTGCTTATCTCATCCCGCGTACCAAACGACCCCTATAAGATAAGGAAAAAAACTATCCTTGTTCAGTGCTATGAGGTACTTTTTGAGTGATTACAATACGGTGCAAGTTGAATGCTCTCTTTCCCCAATCAAAATTCTCAAGCAGTTGCATATTGCGGAAGCTTAGTTATCCCAGTGCCTTAGTTAACGATTAACTTGTCATTAACAACTTAACTTATCACTACATACGGTAAGTGCTCCATAAAGAGTTGAAGCTGCCATAGGCAATATATCCTCTACCATGTGAACCTTTGGTTTTTTTCATGCAGTTATTCTTTCATTTATATAACATGTTTATGGAAAATTACAAAATGTTGAGATATGAATTCTCATCACTGAATGTATTGTGCAGGAGGTACTTCCTAGATTATCTCCTCGTCTAGGTGTTGAGGCCATCCACAAGAAGATTGCAGCTGCATTGACTGAATGAGCTTTCTCTCAATAACAATTTTGAAGCCAGTCTTTGCTCATGTTGTAAGAGTGAGAGATAATATGGAGAACTGTCTTCTTCTTCCTCTCCCTTTTACTGTGTATCTTGCAACTGTACCACCACCAAACCTTGAGACTATGGTGGACATATACAGTTTGACTGTGTAATACGCCATAGGATACCGACTATGAACTAGATATTTATACATTTTACCACTGATGAAGCTTGTCGTTTTAGCTCCATTCTTGGCACAATGTGATAGACAAACACTCTTGTTAAAATCCAATTTGAGAGACGTAATATTGTACTAGACAGGCTTTTGTCCTGACAAGTGCAGGGAAACAGGTGTGCTGATTTGGTAGATATCCAAATCTTACTAAAAACTCTGGAGCATGAGTTATAAAAGGACGGCATTTCCAAATCTTCCTACAACTTTGGAGCCATTTACTAAAAACTTTGCCTTTGCTGGTGTTTGCACATAAATGATTTGGTGAATATGCACAATCTTTGGTTAATTTCCCATAAGATAACCTTAGGTTGCTGGTCTGGAAGACACAAAAGACTTCTGCAAGATTTGGTTTACAGTTTCTGCATGAATTGTGGGGATATAGGATGGGGAAGATGGTTCATGGTCCAATTGAGTCTAGTCATATGTTGAAATCCAAGTGTTCAACAGACTTGTTTTTGGTGTAACTAGAAACAATTTAGATGTCTTAGGCTATATCTGTTTGCACTTAAAGGCCTACATTTGCATCGTTAACATTTCAACTTATAATTTTTTTTTTTTTTTTTTTTTTTTTTTTTTTTTTTTTGGGATTCTGTCACTGAATTGGGTTTTTAATAATAAAGTTCAGATCTATGATGATTCAGACCTAGCGTTGATTCCTCTTTGTGATAGTGAAGATGCATTTTTTCTTGTGAGTTAACACTGCCATTGAAGATAAAGAATTCCATGAATAAATACTTTTAAGTAATACCATGGATAAAAAACATGAAAAATAGTGATTCTTTTACTTCAATGATTTTGCTTCTTTTATTTTTACTATTTATTTTATTATTTCATTCCAAATTGTGATGAAATACGTCAGTGTTCTAATTTTATTTTGAAATTTTGGCGGATCTGTGGGAACACAATCATATAAGAAGGAGAATTGAGGAAGAAAGGGAGAAGGGAGTGAGGAGAGATGCCTCCAATGATGCACTCATTTGATACAGTTTTTCAATCAAATATATATTGGAGATGTATTATTGCCTTCTCTTGTTCATCAACTTGAACAATTCGAATCTCATTCTTTTCAATCCAAGCGATTTCATAACCATAAAGAAAAACCTCTCTTTCGGGATCAATCCCGTCCCTAGATGTAGTAGTCAATCAACGGGACATTCAAAGAAGCTATGCACCTTCACGGAATGTTAATCTGCATGTGGGAAGTGATGGTTTTAGAGCTTAAATTGTTAATGTAATGTATAATTACTATATTTTTATAAAATTATGTTTAATGTATGTGGCAGATATAGAAGTGAGGCTCGATACTTAGATTATCTAAACGAGAAGAAGTTTCAAATATCTTGGGTCTATTATTCAAGGAAATGGGAAGATTGACGAGGATGCCACCAACCTTATTGGTGCAGGGTAGATCAAATGGAGGCTTGCATCCAGTGTCTTGTGTGATAAGAAGGTACCACCAAAACTTGAAGGCAAGTTCTACATAGTGGTAGCCAAACCAACTATGTTGTATGGGCGGAGTGTTGGCTAGTCAAGAACTCTCACATTCAGAAGTTGAAAGCTGCAAAAATAAGAATGTTGTGATGGATGTGTGGACTTAATAGGAGAGACATGATTTAAAATGAGGATATCTTGAACAAGGTGAGAGTGACTTTAGTGGAGGACAAGATGCGGGGAAATGAGATAGAGATGGTTTGGGATGTGAAGAGGAGAAGTACGGATGCCCTTTGTGTAGGCGTGAGAGGCTGGCTATTGATGATTCCATGAGAGGTTGAGATAGACCGAATAAGTATTGGAGAGAGGTGATTAGACAAGATATGAGACAGATCTAGCTTATCGAGGACATGACCTTGGGTAGGAGATTGTGGAGAAAACAGATTGAGTGGAAGGTTAGTAGGTAGTAATGTGTTTTGTCTTGTCATCAGTCCATACTAGTAGTTACAATATTGCTCCTATAGTTTCGAGTCCTTTTGATTTTTGTTATTATTTGTTGTCTTGTACTTAAACTGTCATATGATTTCAGAGTAGTTGCTATCCATGACTATTTGTTGTCTTGTTCCCATATTCTATTTCTTTTACTTCTATTACTTCATTTTTTGAACTGCGCCTTTAAACTATTTTTTTCTTGAGTGGAGGGTCTATCGAAAACAATATATCAACCTCTGAGGTAGAGGTAAGGTTTTGATGTGCCGGCATTTGATGACACATTTGATACTTTTAGCTATGAATAATCGCTAGTTCTTAAGCAATAATAGTTTCTTTTTAGTAGTTTTTCCCTACTGCGTTAGACAAGAAATCAATCAAAAAAAAAAAAAAAAGAATGCAAAATGAAGCTACGTGCTGCCAAAGGGGAGCTCTGACGGCAAGCCTGATGAACCGTCACATCTCTGATGGACTATTAGGTAGACCGTCACTCTTACAGAGTTGAAGTTACTCTCTGAAGTTCAAATGACGGCGAAAGCGACAGACCGTCGGACCTGTGACGGGCCATTAGACGTGTTGTCACACTTGTAGAGTTAAAACTACTTTCTAAAGTTCAAATGACACCAAAGGCGATAGAGCGTCACACCTATGATAGGCCGTCAGGCGAACCGTCACACTTGCAGAGTTGAAACTACTTCCTGAAGATCAGATGACGGTGAAGGTGATGGACCGTCAGACGAAGCATCAAGCGAATCTCGAAAGATCAGCTTTCTTATTTTACATTTCAAAATTCCTGGAACTATAAATAGTATTATTTTTTTAGGGTTTATTTTAGTATTTTGTTTTCAGCGAAGAACATAGTACACTTGAACGAGAGTTTTGTATTGGTTTTTGAAATCAAAGTGGGTGATTGCCTCTACCTTTTGTAAGTAACTTCTTATGTAATGAATGCAACTATCTTCTTTGTTTCAACTGGCTAGACCCCGCCAAGAGTTGTGGAATCCATGATGATTTTACATAAAAATGGAGTTTTTATAGAATGAATCATGTATTGTAATTGTATATCTAACTCTTCTGTATTAATTGATCTCAAATGATTGCAAATATTAGAACCTGCCCTAAGTTTGGTTCGTTTAAGTAAAAAGGTATAAAACTAGGGAAAAGAGTTAATAACGAGATTCGAGTATCTAAACCCGTCTAATGGTAAATGTTATAACAAGATTAACCAACTTTGAGAATAAAAGTGATGCATTTAATTTGGTTGAGAAACAATTAAATGTAGCATGAATTTGATAAACTGGTATACTAACAATACAAGGTGAAATTTTGTATTAACCTAAAAATAGTCAAACAATCTTGATGAACACAATCCTAATTTATTCTCTCTATAAATTCGCAGTTAAACATATTGTTGATTGTTACATGTTACAAAGTGACATATAAAAAAAAAAATCTCAAAATACTTTCCCATTTGGAGAATTCTTAGTTTGTTAATAAAAAATAAAATAAAATAAAATGTTAAGAGTATTTGAATAAAACATGCCCAAATAGAGAGTAGTTTGGGATTGAGGCGTGAAAATGTTAATGTCAGGAAGTAGGAGAAATTCATAATTTTAGAAATTGCAAACTCGTAGAAGCAATTGCTTAATAAGCATAGGTTGAAGAAAAGCTTCAGCCAACAATTTCAGCAAATAATAAAAGGCTTGAATTTTGATTTTTCGATCCGTGAATTCGATTGACAGTTCAAATTCAAACTGTGAATCGCAATGACAAGTTATAAAACTGTAATGAGATTGTACATAGATTTTCTCAACTAAAATTAGAAGAACGATGGTACATTTGGAATGCATTTGTCCCCTGAACTTAGGGCACTAGTAGTTTCTCTTACAGAAGATATGGTATCCGGCCTTTTCGTTCACTGTAGATCACAACAGTCTATTGCAGAAACAAAAATATGAATACAAGTGAAAAAAAAATGTTGTAAGTGATCAATTCTGTAAGCTACTGTAGATCGTGTGATGCAAGAACGTGCAAAATTTGTCAAATCTAAATGAGCTTTTTCTTGCGAAAGAAGTTCTTCAGATAAAATACTTGCAGAACTGCAGCTGCTATGCATATACCAAGGGACATTATACTTAACCATGCCACTCTAGCATTGGTTTTCTCGTTTTCTTCCCTCATTACTGCTTCTCTGCGAACGAGATACAAGAAAAAACCATGTTAATTGTGAGGTAGGAGACAAAAGAAGGATAAAAGCATCGTTTACACCAAGGTTCTGCAAGAATGTTTTCGTCATTTCTTCGTGAAACTGGTGATTTACAATGCAATACACTGTTAAGAGTCTTCATAGGATTCAATAAGCACAGCAGCAACTATGTTCACTACAAAAACCAATGTCTATTACCCTTGACAATTTTGAAACTATTTGCCATTGCTTTTAGCTCTCTCCAATTAAGGACAGTATCAGAGAATTACAAATTTGAGTATATAATTATAAGTTATCTACTATCCTACTTCCTTTCTCCACGATAAATTTCCTCTGTTGTCTTTTGGATACTGCAGGAAAAAAATCTGCTTCTAGTCGCTATAAATATGCAGAAGCAGACTCCTAGTGGGAAATATAACTCATAAATTTATAAAAATGAAACAAGACTAGCGGCATTAGAAACCAACATTGGGATATACACTCACGAAAGGATCATAAAACAAGAGGGAAATGTACACTAACCAAAAGTTAAAGGATTCACAATAGAAATGAAAACAAACAGCAAACATATATTATCCGGGATTTTGGAGCACATTCGAAAAGGCTACTACGTGCTTACCTATCCTTCAGGTATTCTAAATTTTCATGAATGGCTTGCACTATCCCTTCAAGTTTCACCAACTCAAGTTCGACACCCTACAAGGGAAAAATATATGATGAAAGAATACAACATGCAGAGTTAAAAAAGAGGGGCATACACAATAATTAATCCCCTCCCAATCTGGCCTTGGAGAGAATTGGCGCAGATGGAAAATATACATTTGTGAACTTACTTCTATCTTGTCCTTCCTTGCAACTGATTCCCAATCCTTTGCAGTGATTCCCGTCTTCCAGTCAATGCCGATAGTAACAGCTTTAGCCCCAGGGGCATGGTTGTCCATCCAAAAGCATGCCAAGTAGTTGCCAGCCTCGGTGGTTGTGAAAGCAAATTGACCATGAGTTACATTCTCTTTATGGTGAAGATTGTTTCCAAAAGGTGATGTGACCTAAAAAGAATGTTGCAATGACCTAGCTCATTAAAACTGAACCATTAGTGGAAAAAAGTGCAAAAGTAAATTACTTTTCCCTAAGGTTAATTAACCATTTGAAGAAGTTATGCTGCTGTGCTTTTCTGACCCGAGATGACAATTCAAGCAATATAGAGCACTTTTACAGGAAAACACATTCAAGTGTTATAACAATTAACACCTAAAATTCATCTATGACCCTGACAAATAACTACGTCTCACTCTCAAACAAGTCGGGGTTGGCTATGTGAATCCTCACAGTTCATGTTTCTCCACTTAAATTCATCTCAGGCCAACATTATTCTTAAATTGGGGAAGATGACTAAAAGATAAATAAAAGACAATTTAAATGCATGATCATTTTATGATACAAGAATATAAATCATACAGACATCATTTCCTTTTTATAAGGTAATTATACAAACATCATTAAACATTAATAAATGCATCTTACCATCTTTCACCATAGGTTAACAAGCCCATTACCATGTGAATGTGTGTTGTCACAGTATTGACCAGTACATGATTAACTGAGAGTCTGACCCCATGAAGTTCACCAAAAGCATACCAATTAAGGCACTGAAGTACTTGCATATTTATTCTGTATTTTTATTCCAAAACTTATAGGTAGCTCTCCAAGAAACAATAGCTGTGATTTGTCTTTTCGTAATAGATCTGTAGTGTTAATCACAAGGCAATCTATCCACTCTTTCTGACTAGCATCTCAGCTTCTTAACATCTTTTTTTCAAGGCAGGTCTTTCTTTAGATGTATAGTTGAATCCATGAAATGTCTTGGAGAATTCAATTTCAGAATGATGATAAGCATCTATGATCTATGCTTCAAAAAGACACCAGGTACAGGACAAAGTGATGAAAGGAGTATTTGGATAGGTGAGGCTGCTAAAACTAGAGCTATAATGACTTTCTGGATCTCCTACATAACAAACTTAGAATGCAAGGTAGCAAATATAGGTAACCCGTCCAACCCGCCTAGAATTTTATGGGTTGGGTTCAAGATAATTTGAATTGGGTTCAATCTCATCTCATTCAAGCCTTAACCGATTTTAAAAGAATCTTCAATTGAACCCTTCAGAGTGGCCCAGTGGTTTGGGCTTGGGACTTGCATGTTGGAGGTCTCAAGTTCGAAACCCCTTGCCAGTGAAATCAAGGGATTCGCCTTTTGGGTCAAGTTCGTCGCACCGGGCTTGCCTAGTGCAGGTTACCTCTCCTATGTGGTTTGCGAGCTATTGCATAGGAGCGGGGGTTTTACCTTGTGCGCACCCAAAGGGTAGCGGCTGGGGGTTTTTCTTGTCATAAAAAAAAAAAAAACTCTTCAATTGAGCCCAATTTAATCTCCAATTTCTTTATTTGCATTGATGTAATGTAAGTTCCTATATTGAAGATATGAATTACTATTTATTTTATATGTTCTAGGATATATCTATCCATTTGTAATTTCTTCTTTTTTAAATTTTTTTGAGTTGAAATTGAAATTGTGATTATTAAACTTAAATAACAATATGTTAAAATTATTGAGATTAAGCGGGTCAAATTGGGCGGGTCAAGACCAAACCCATTTTTAGCCAATTTGATCCCAACCCATTTGAGCCCAAAGTAAACTTGGACAGAGCAGGACCCAACCCGATTTCTATTTCAACTCATTTTAATATCTTCAATTTCAACCCAACCCGCCCATTTGATACCCCTACAAGGTAGCATAACCTTTTCACAATTTCAACATATACATAATACAAGCATGATCTAGATCCTCAAAGAAACCAACTTGCAACCTTGTCTTTATACAAACAACTTGGAGTAAGTGCAAAAACAGATGCTCTTTTTTTTTAATGAAGCTGATACCATCTTTACTATAGTATGTAGTTAAAGAAATAGTTCAGCTAAGTTTATGATTTCACCGCATCCATGAGAGAACCAAGTGTCTTCCACCATAAGAAAATCTTCTTTAACTAAAGTGACCCAGCAAACGACACTATAATTTAACAATGCAACAGACTCTTGCCGTGACAAAGTGTAAGAATAAGTATTGGAGTGTTGAAGAACATACTTACTCTATGTCACTATTTCCGTAGTTGAGACCTAGCTAATCTTGTTACTTTGTTGATATGGATTAAAGTCTATTCATCTATCTCTATTTACGTGACACTAACTATTTTGCAATCAAACTCCCAATCTTGAGAAAACAATTCTCATATGTATTGTAGTAACATAAATTTGAAAATTTTGAAAAATCAATTATTCTCTTAGATATAATTCATAACATTGGTTTCAATAATTTAAGTTACATTCTCTGACTTGAAACAATTCAATTCAAAATTTGAAAACAATCCACCTAGTTCACCTGAAAAAAGAAAAGCAATCGAACAAACTGAGTCCAATAAGATGGAGAATAGCGATTATTTTATAAATGAAGACCACATCGATTCTATACATTGAACAGAGAAATGGCTCCCAATGTGCAATTTAATAGCCTTTTGTTTTTTTTTTTCTGTTGTCTCAAGATTAACTGTATTAAATTGACTTCGAAGATCAAAATAACGAGGATTTGACAATCAAAATATTCATAATGTGCTAAGTGTTTTGCAATTAATAAGCATCTATTATTGCATGAACTTAAAATTTAGACATTTTAAATGCAATCGCAGAGTCAAAGTGTACACAAAGTTGGTCAATTGGATCTATACATGCTTCAGCTACTATACATCTCACAATATCAAAATCGTCTCAGCATCAATAAGCTAAAATTAGAGCATCGATGATATGGTGGTGCCTTACCTTGACAGAGATGGTGGGGACAACATTAGCTTGAGCGTGTTCTTCGTCACCGATTACACTGTAATCCGCCAAAACGACGACGTTCGTATGGATATCCTCCGACAAACACTTGGTCCCCGAAGTCGGCAGTTCCATCCATATCGCTTCCGCCACAGTCATCACCGTCAACAACAGCAGAACAAGTTTACAGAGCTCCATAGTTTGTTTCTACTGATGGAATCGAGATGAGACTTCAGATTTGAGATTTACTCTTAGTTTCAGAGGGAGAGAAGAGAAGACTTTTTGAAATGTGAATGTGAATTTTGGGGGTAGTTTTCAGATTCTATTCGTTGAATGAACGTGCATAGCACGCACTACTTGAATGATGGCGGGTGTGATTAAAGCGCGTGGGTATTGAAGAGTCAGAGACTAGCGCCACGCAATTTCTTCAACGATATCCAATAGGAATGCATCCACTTTCCACTTAGGACGGGTAAGTTACCCACGCGCCTTTGCTGATACTGTTTTGTATAATTATATTGGAGCGCCACTAATTCTAAACTGAAACTCAAAACTCAAAACTGAGCTCTTTAATTTTAAACATAGTATGATTTCAGAATTGAAAAAATGGGAACTGAAAAATAAGATTAAGGATGCATGGGTGGAAAAGTAATATGTGATATTAGTATGATTTTAGAAAGGGAAATAAAAATACTTTTGGATTATTTGTTGTTAGTGTCATAGGACAATATGCTTAAAGAAGAGGGGAAGGTTGAAGAATATATGAACGGAAATAGGTGGAGGAGAAGAAAAATGAAGAATTGGTTAGTTGAAAGAATCGCTAAACAAGTCAAAAGTGTGATGTATTAAAGTTCTTAGGATTAGGAAGGATAGTTACTATTTTAATCAAATTATTTTTACCCGTCCTTTACTATATTACAACCTTATAAGTCCTACTTGATCCTAAATTTTAACTTTCTCGGATTAGTAGAGTAATTACACTAGTAAAGACAATTAATCTTATATGGTTCATCATCAATGTGTAATGATTCGGTTGGTCACTTTTGAAAAATTTCGTGAATTTATTGCTTTGCTCCTCCTAATATTGACCTCGAGTCTTTTATGGTTGATTTTGAACTTTGAGTTAAAAATTGAGAATTTGGCAAGTTTTGAGTTTGAAAGGCATATATTGTTAAAAAGTGATTTTTGGAGTCTTTTGGAGTTTCGAGTGTCGGAATGAAATTCCGTCTATTCATTAGTCCCAAAATGTGGAATCTAAGTTGTGAGAGTTTTCGGTTTTAGTTTTTGAGTTTTTTTGAGGATTTGAGGTCCTAAGTTGTGAATTTGTGGAAATTTAGCCTTTGGGTTGACTTTGGTAAACATTAGATGCTCGGATCGAAATTTTGAGAGTTCCATTGGATTTGGGGGATGATTATAGGCCTAGGTAAAGTCTTGGTTTATTTTTTAGAGGTCTCGGGCTTATTTAAGCCTTTTTAGTCGTTAGTCTCTTATGGTTTTCATGGATGTCGGGTCAAGGAGACCTCATATTTGTGTTTTGACTGTTCCATTGAGTCCGAAATGTCGAGTATAATTGATTTGCATATGTGGTTTGTGTGTACGAGGTTTCGAAAAAATCCCAAGGATCCTTTCGATATTTTGAGAGTTGGATGAGTTACTGGTGTTTACAGGCCTCGCTTTTGCGAAGGCCAGTCGCTTAAGTGACCTTTGCAGAAGCGAGAGCATCTTCGCTTAAGCGATCTTCACAATTTTTTTTTGGGGGGGGGGGGGGGGGGGAAGTGCGGAATTCGGGCTATGTTTAAATTTACCATAGTCTTTTATCAATTAAATGTTTTTTTGTAAAATTCATCTTCTTTTTCTTTCTTATGTAAAATTATTTGGGCTCCTTCTATTAGTAATTTTAAGTATTGTATGTCTTGTGTTTTAAGGTATTCTTCTAAATACGTTTTTATAATATTTTCCCATGAATCTATTTCAGTCATAACTTCTTTCCAGAGTTGAAAATATTCTTCGTTTATCATATTTTAGTCACTATTATAATCACTATCATAGTTTGGGTGGTACATATCTATGTAAATTTGCATAATTTTTATTGTTTTTCCTATGTTATCAAACCAATCTTGTCTAAGTAGTTTGTTTATCTCTTCTTCTTCATATTTTATTAATTTTTCCCAAATTAATTTTCTAATACTAGGTTCATTTATTTTTTCTAAGATTTTGAAAATAATTATCTTATGGTTATCTTCAAAGTAACTATTATTAATTTCAGCAGGTATATTAGCAATGTTCATTAATGTTAATATTTTATTTTATCAATTTTAGCACTTTATTAATTTATTCCCGTCTTCCATGTCTACCATATGGTAATCTTATGATAGCTTATTATGATTTAGAGTATTCATTTTTATCATCGTCACTACTAGCATGATATTTTTGAATACTACCTTCCTAAATGCATCAACACTTAGGAACTTCCCTAACACGGCTTCTCTTGCCTTCAACGGTTTCCCATTTTTGGATGCATAGTTCTAGAAGTCTTCTCCTACTTTTCTCTATGCTAGCAAACTGGATAATAAATATTGAATAATTCTAATTTATAATAACAATCATAAGCATATCACATAATATTTATGGTTGACAGGAATTAACTACTTTAGCTAAACATTATCATTAATTCATATAGTTCATAATCATAATTCATAATATAAATATTATATAACTAATTATAACTAAGTACGGATATGGATCATAAAAGGTATATAGTTATACCTCAGTAGTTTTTGCTAAGACTTTCTCCATTTGGGAATTTAAGTAATTTTTATTGAAAATATATGTTTACAAAGCTGGAATTATAGAGAGAATGAGGGGTTAAGGATGTGTTGAGGTGTGTAGAGGTGTGTCTTTACAATGAAAAACTATCATATTTATATAAGCATCCTAAGGACTAAAGCTGAAAAATAAGAAAACTAATTTACAAGGTAGGTCCTTAATTATTTACATTATAGTCCCCGACATTAGTCACTTTCTTCTTTATCTTCTTTGTCTTCTTCTTATCCTTTTATCTTGACTTTTACATAAAGTTGATTCCTTCAATAATTGTTGCTTCTTTAAGTTTCATCGCCACTTGGTTTTGTCTTCTTCCGTCACATGGTGTTGTCCTTATTTTTCAAAAGTAGATTCCTTAATAATTGAGTCTTCTTTATCTCTTGGCCGTCCACTTGTTGTCAATAATTGTTGCTTGTTAATTTTTTGTTCGTCCATCTGTTTTTTAATCTATATCGACATCTGGTCTGTAGTTGTTTGTTCATTGCATTTGCTACATTCATGTTAAATTATACTTTCTTCCAATAAGTTTGCAATCTGCTCTTAAGGCTATCTTCAAATAAATCCCTTTTCTAATTGCTTTTGTCATAGGTTCTTGCTCTGGTTTAAGCAATGTCAAGGCCCAATTTTTCGCTTCTAATTTGTCCATATATCTTAATTCCTTTGCTGTGGAGTAGATTAATAAGTGGTTCCTTGAACAATACTTCCATATGTAGTTGGTTTCTTCATAGACATTTGATAATTCTGTTAATATTGTGCTAAGTCCAATAATACGTTTATTTGCGTAAAAATCGTAACTCGCTTGTATAATGGTTGAGTCGTAATTTCCTCTGGTATAATATAGTCCTTGTCATTCTATTTTATCAAGCAATTCGGTTTAATTTTCGAATAATATCTCTGCCGTAGTGAATAAAATCTTACATAGAATAATTGTCCTTTAGCTTTCGCTTATAATTAATAAACGCTGATGTAATTACAGTATTAGGCTAAGTTCATCTCTCGTAATTGTATATCTGATTGATATAAGTCCATAAGAGTAACATGTAGCTACTAAGTTTGGTTTGTACACAGTAATGCAATTAGTTTGTTATAGTTTTGTAATTTCGGTAATATATCCTTGATGGTTTTTAATTTTCCAGTTTTCTATAGGTTGGGTATTTAGGTATTTTGGATTTTCTCAATGTTTTCAATATATGTCAAGGTTATATGGTTATATGTTTTCTTGGCTTGGTTAAGTGAGGTTGCATATGTATGTATTTGTGGAAGGTATGAATAATTCATTCTTTTGTATATGGGGTGGGGCATAAGGCTTTTCAAATACCTTATTCAAGTTAAAGTTTTTCTTTTTGTAACAAGAGTAAATGATTCTGTGTATTTTTTTTAGATGTACTGCAATATTAAGCAAATTGTTAGTAATTTGGGTTTTAGGTGTTTCCAACGTCACTTCTAAATCGTTGTTTAAGTGCTCATCGCACTACTAGCTCGTTTTATTGTGGTCCGACTCATATTTTGTTTCATAGCGATACTCTGTTGTTGAGCATCTTGTTGTTCCAATATTTCATTCATAATCTCTTGTATTTGTAAGCTCTTCTTCAAAGTCTGTTTACCAGACTTTGTCTTGATAAATGTCATAACATTCTTGTCGCTTAATTACTTCAATAGTAAAGTAAAGTTTAAAATATTTAGTACCAATCTTCTAATTTCTTTTGTAATCGAGTCTTGTACCTTTCTTGTTAACCACCATTTTACTTGTGTATTATCTGCTCCAACAATAAATTTGTTATACACAATATATGGTTCAAATGCTAATAAACATTTATATAATGCAAATAATTCTTTCTATTAATTTCCCATTTACCTTCCGTTTAGTAAATGTTCTGAGTAATATCTGCATGATGTTCGTTTTCTCATTTTCATATTTATATTTTAATACTCCTCCATAATTATTTTCACTTGCATCTGATTCTACTATATAATTGAATTTTTATTTTCATTCGAAAACATAATTTTGGTAATTTTTTACATTGTTCTTTTATCTTTTGTACTTGCTTTTTATCTGTGTCATCATAATTATATTCAACATCCTTTTTCAATTTCTTTTGTAACGGTTTTAAATATTCTGCTAGTTTAGGTATATATTCTCTTACTTGGTTTACTAATCCTAAAAAGGATTGTAAATATTAGACACAAAAAAGAAATTACAATCCTTTTTAGGATTAGTAAACCAAGTAAGAGAATATATACCTAAATTAGCAGAATATTTAAAACCGTTACAAAAGAAATTGAAAAAGGATGTTGAATATAATTATGATGACACAGATAAAAAGCAAGTACAAAAGATAAAAGAACAATGTAAAAAATTACCAAAATTATGTTTTCCAGATGAAAATAAAAAATTCAATTATATAGTAGAATCAGATGCAAGTGAAAATAATTATGGAGGAGTATTAAAATATAAATATGAAAATGAGAAAACAGAACATCATTGTAGATATTACTCAGGAACATTTACGGAAACGGAAGGTAAATGGGAAATTAATAGGAAAGAATTATTTGCATTATATAAATGTTTATTAGCATTTGAACCATATATAACAAATTTATTGTTAGAACAGATAATACACAAGTAAAATGGTGGTTAACAAGAAAGGTACAAGACTCAGTTACTACAAAAGAAATTAGAAGATTGGTACTAAATATTTTAAACTTTACTTTTACTATTGAAGTAATTAAGACTGACAAGAATGTTATTAGACATTTATCAAGACAAAGCTGTGCAAACAGACTTTGAAGAAGAGCTTACAAATACAGTACTTATGAATGAAATATTGGAACAACTTAAGATGCTCAACAACAGAGTATCAGTTATGGAAACAAAATATGTGGAGTCGGACCACAATAAAAAACCAGAGCTAGTAGTGCAAATGAGCACTTAAAACAACTGCACCTAGAAGGTGACGTTGGGAAACACCTAAAAACCCAAATTACTAACAATTTGCTTAATATTGCAGTACATCTAAAGAAAATACACAAGAATCATTTACTCATATAAAAGAAAAAACTTTAACTTGAATAAGGTATTTGAAAAGCCTTATGCCCAACCCCATATACAAAAGAATGAATTATTCATACCTCCACAAATACATACATATGCAACCTCACTTAACCAAGCCAATAAAACATATAACCATATAACTTGGACATATATTGAAAACATTGAGAAAATCCAAAAATACCTAAATACCCAACCTATAGAAAATCCGGAAAAATTAAAAACCATCAAGGATATATTACCTGAAATTACAAAACTATAACAAACTAATTGCATTACAGTACCAAACCAAACTTAGTAGCTACATGTTACTCTTATGGACTTATATCAATGTATATACAATTACAGAGATGAACTTAGCCTAATACCAGAATTACATCAAGCGTTTATGAATTATAAACGAGTTACTAAAGGACAATTATTCTATGTAAGATTTTATTCAGCTACAGCAGAGATATTATTCGACGAAATTAAACCAGTAATTACGGTGATAAAAATAGGAATGACGAAGGACTATATTATACCAGAGGAAATTACAGCTCAACCAGTTATACAAAAAGCAGAGTTACCAGATTTTTACGCAAATAAACGTATTATTGGACTTAGCACAATATTAACAGAATTATCAAATGTCTATGAAGAAACCAACTACATATGGAAGTATTGTTCAAGGAACCACTTATTAATCTACTCCACAGCAAAGGAATTAAGATATATGGACAAATTAGAAGCGAAAAATTGGGCCTTGACATTGCTTAAACCAGAGCAAGAACCTATGACAAAAGCAATTAGAAAGGGATTTATTTCAGAAGATAGCCTAGAGCAGTATTGCAAACTTATTGGAAGAAAGTATACGGAACATGAATGTAGCAAATGCAGCGGAACAAACAACTACATACCAGATGTCGATATAGATTAAAAAACAGATGGACGAACAAAAAATTAACAAGCAACAATTATTGACAACAAGTGGACGGCCAAGAGATAAAGAAGACTCAATTATTAAGGAATCTACTTTTGAAAAATAAGGACAACACCATGTGACGGAAGAAGACAAAACCAAGTGGACGGATGAAACTTAAAGAAGCAACAATTATTGAAGGAATCAACTTTATGTAAAAGTCAAGATAAAAGGATAAGAAGAAGACAAAGAAGATAAAGAAGAAAGTGACTAATGTCGGGGACTATAATGTAAATAATTAAGGACCTACCTTGTAAATTAGTTTTCTTATTTTTCAGCTTTAGTCCTTAGGATGCTTATATAAATAAGATAGTTTTTCATTGTAAAAAACCACCTCTACACACCTCAACACATCTTTAATTCCTCATCCTCTCAATATTTCCAGCTTTGTAAAAACATATATTTTCAATAAAAATTACTTAAATTCCCCATATGGAAAAAGACTTAGCAAAAACTACTGAGGTATGACTATATACCTTTTATGATCCATACTCAGTTATAATTAGTTATATATGATTTATATTATGAATTATGACTATAAACGATATGAATTAATGATCATGTTTAGCTAAAGTAATTAATTCCTGTCAACCATAAATATTATATGATATGCTTATGATTGTTATTATGAATTCGAATTATTCAATATTTATTGTCTAGTTTGCTAGCATAGAGAAAAGTAGGAGAAGACTTCTAGAACTATGCATCCAAAAATGGGAAACCGTTGAAGGCAAGAGAAGCCGTGTTAGGGGAGTACCTAAGTGTTGATGCGCTGTTTAGGAAGGTAGTATCTGAAAAAGGTATCATGCTAGTAGTGACCGGATGATAAAAATGAATACTCTAAATCATAATAAGCTATCATAAGATTACCATATGGTAGACATGGAAGACGGGAATAAATTAATAAAGTGCTAAAAATTGATAAAATAAAAATATTAACATTAATGAACATTGCTAATATACCTACTGCAGAAATTAATAATAGTTACTTTGAAGATAACCATAAGATAATTATTTTCAAAATCTTAGAAAAAATAAATGAACCTAGTATTAGAAAATTAATTTGGGAAAAATTAATAAAATATGAAGAAGAAGAGATAAACAAACTACTTAGACAAGATTGGTTTGATAACATAGGAAAAACAATAAAAGAATTATACGAAAGTACAGCTTACATAGATATGTACCACCCAAACTATGATAGTGATTATAATAGTGACTAAAATATGATAAACGATGAATATTTTCAACTCGAAAGAAGTTATGATCAAATAGATTCATGGGAAAATATTATAAAAACGTATTTAGAAGAATACCTTAAAACACAAGACATACAATACTTAAAATTACTAATAGAAGGAGCCCAAATAATTTTACATAAGAAAGAAAAAGAAGATGAATTTTACAAAAAAACATTTAATTGATAAAAGACTATGGTAAATTTAAACATAGCCCGAATTCCGCACTTACCCCCCCAAAAATGGTAAGAGCTTTGGGTGGTGACTTGGACTAGATTTTTGAGGAAAAACTTTTGGGTAACGTTTCTTAACTCTAAATCTCAAATTATCCATTTTTATTTATGGATTTATGTGTTCAAATCAAGTTGTATTGTGTCGATGAAAAATGATTTCGGCGAGAGATTGATCATTGTGACTTGATGCATTTGATGCTAATGCGTGACTTATTTGTCAATTGTGATTGAGGTACTTGTTGCGTGTAACTGAACTACTTGACATGGAGATTGACTTATTTGATTGTTGAATTATGAAGATTGAACTGGGAATATTGAACATTGTGAGTTGTTTATTATAGAACTGTTAGGTGTGGCTGATTTCTGTGTAAGTTGTAGTTTGAGGAGGTTTGGTTGGAGTGTAAGAGGTATTTAATTTCTAGCTAGATGTCTTATTTATTAGGTTGCTTGTTGGGTAACGTGTTATTGGTACTCACCCCTTGCTTCTACACTTGTGTAGGTTCCGAGCCCGGACCCGTGTGATCCATTTCTCCTCGTTGTGATTTCGAGGCATGTCAAGAATTTGAAGAGGTAGTTGTTTGTCACTTCGACGTTCCCTCTTTTCCTTTTAATATGTTTTGTTCTACTTGAGAAACAAAGATATTTAAGACTTGTATTTATCTTTCGAATTCTATATTTTCATTAGCGACTTGTACACGTGACAACCAGATTTTGGGGGTTTTAATAGAAGAATAAGTTTTCCGCTTTATCTTGTTCTTGTTTTACTTTATTTTTGCATTTTCTCGTTTCGGTGGGTTAAGGATGACTTGTCTTGGTGGAAATAGACAAGTGACATCATGTCTGTGTTTGGATCGTGACACTATGATGCATGTAAAATGCTTTGTACGAGTGAATTGTTTATTGATTTATATGCCCATATGTGTGAATATCTACTCTTACATATATATGGTAAACAAGTGTTTGAGAAACTTTAATTTCTTGTGGTGAAGACTAATGCTTGACACGAGATATGTGGATTGTTTGATCTATCACCTAAGTTAAGGGTCATAAAAATATTTGCAAATGGTTAAATCGATTGAGTCAGTTCTTAAGGCTAGGTTGATTGAAAAGGTCACTTGCAAGTTTTTATTTTAAAGGATTGCATGAGTTAAAAGGCTTCTTGCAAGTTTTTATTTTAAAGGATTGCATGAGTTAAAAGGCTTATTGTTTCTGGTCGTGGCATGTTTGTCATGACTCGTGTTATTTTTTCAAAGTTATCTATGAAGATTTGATAATTTAACAAACTTTGAACCTGATCTCAAATAAAACTGAGTTCCGTACGTGTAAAAAGATAGTTGTCCAAAAGCTGCAGTTCTATTGTGGTTAGTGCACATCTTTCGGCAGAACAATAAATTCTAATCCAGTGGTAGTGTTCCAAATTTGTGTTCATCTTATATTAATCTTTTCTTTAACAACAAAAATCAGTTTCTTTTAATCCAGAAAAAGGCAAAGGTCATTTTCTCAAGAAATATTATTCGGAAGAACAACAAGGGACCTAATAGAGTTATCATTGTTCTTACTTATCCTCTAGGTTTATATTTGTATGCTTATCATGTATAGATCTATTTTTGTATTATAAAGGAATTAGATCAGCTGCTTGTATGAGTTTTTAGCTTTAAGTTGTATTAACTAGAGTTAGTTAGTCGAATATGTCATATTCTAGTCAAGCGTCTTTTCATTTTTCTGTTTGATGTTCTTTTGGGTAGAATTGCTAAAAGTGTCAACTAGAGTTAGTTGAAGTGTGGATGCAGTAGAGTTGTTGCTTGTTTCTTATCTTATCCTTGAGAGCTTGTTGGTGTCTAGAGTTAGCATGTTGGGTTCTTAAAGTCTAGATCGACTAGAGCTAGTTGGTTTAGTGGGCAATAGAATTATTGTTTAGTTTTTGCTTGTAGTAGAGTTGCTACAATAAGGGGGAAGAGATTAAGAGTTTAATCCCTAGATTACTAGAGATGTGTAATCTAAAGCTTTGCTCCTTTATACTTAATGGAGTTTGGGTTGAAATCATGTGAGATAGGTCGTGGTTTTCTCCTTCATTGAGCAAGGAGATTTCTACGTAAAACTCTTGTGTGTGTTTTACTTCCACCTGTTTACTTTCCACATTGTAATTCTGTCAAGGGACTTGATCCATTGACCATTAGTAAACGTATACATTCTATCAACTCATGAGTAGACCTGTTCAGATTGGGTAGCTCTGAGAGTGTTATGTAAGAAACCAGGTCGTGAGTTGTAAGGCTTGTTCGAGGGCGTTCAAGAACATAACTTACGTATGGGGCGTTTATATGAATATTTTACAATCACTCGCTTAATATTTGATGCTTTTATATAAGGGAGTCAAAAATCAGCTCAACTACAGGTAACTCGTCCAACTTGTCCAAAATTTTAAGGGTTAGGGTTCAAGATAATTTGAATTGGATTTAATCTCAACTCATTCAAGCCTTAATTCATTTTAAGAGAATCCTCAATTGAGCCCAATTTAATCTCCAATTTCAACCCGTTTTAAGACTTTTTATTTGCATTGATGTTTTGTATGGTTCTATGTTGAAGATATGAATTACTATCTATTTTATATCTTTTAGAATTGGCTTAAGTCATCTACAACTCCTTAAAGTTGTCTGCATATTTCATTTAGACACCTTAATTAGAGCTAGTATTTATTGAGCACCTAAATTATTCAAAACGTGTGTTCTTCACTTTCCTTTTGCACGTGATGCAATCTGAAATCGTATTTTACTTTAATTTTCAATAAAAATAATATTTTTATTAGAAAAAAAAAACTCACCCCTCTTTCAGTCATCTTCTTCACCCTACATCTTGTGTCTATTTTTTTTTAAAAAAAATAATCAACTAATCTGCAAAAAGGAAGAAGATGGAAGATTCTTGGACATTCGACCAAAAACTTTAGCCGACGTGAACTCCATTTCCGAGCATCTCTAAACAAACATCACCACTCAAATTAAAATGTAAACTCATTTAACGTGTAAAAAATAATATCCAAAAATTCGATAAAATTAATTTGGGTCTTCTTGATTTCTTTTTTACAGTCGATTTTGAAATGATTATCCGTCAACAAACTCTACTTCTTCATCACTCTAGTACGAGTCTCTCTCTATATCTTTCTCTCACGTATTAGGTATGAAAATTATTTTATTTTTTAAAAAAACTAAATCTATAATTAAGTTGCTAAGATGTTGAGTTTTGTGGTTTAAAAAAAGAAATGGTGCATGGAAGAAGATGAAGAAGAAAGGGGATGGGGTAGCATGTGGCAGGGGGCTGGGTAGAAAATGTATTTGAAATAAATTTTATTTTTTAATTTAAAAATTATTCTTCTATAATTTTGGGGTCAATTGCTACATGTCATTTTTTCATTAATCATTTTGTCACGTCATCGGTAGTGTATCTCACACACTTTACACTTTTTTTTTTTATTATCGAAAAATGTCTAATAGGAACAAATTTTGTATAAATAAAAGTGTTCAATAGGTAATAGTCTTAGTTGAAGTTGTTATTCCGTAATTTTACTATCTTTAGAAAAATCACTTGTTGAAATGTTTCAAGTATAAAACAATTTGAGAAAAATACTTAAAAAAGAAATGTCACTTAATTTTTTAAAGAAATTAAGAAAACTTAATTTAAAAAAACTCTAACAGATTAAGTTTTTATAAATTTAAAAAAAATTGGTAAGAGCTTCTTATTTACGCTTCAAGAAGGATTTTAAGGCATTTGAAGTGTCCACTAACACACGGTTATCATACGACTTAGATTAAATATATTTTGACTATTTTTTAGAAAAATGATTAATTTGAGAAAATAGTTAAACAAAGAATAATTTTTAATTTTTAAGAAAAGAGGATATTAATTGAAATATTTGAATTAAATTGCAAGTGAGTAGGATCTTGACAAAAACTAGATTAATTAGAAATGATTTGAATAATTTTAAAATAATAATTTAAAACAATTTGGTTAATTAAAGTATGAAAACTATTTTAAATTAATTGAAGAATAAATAAAAAGTTTTGACTAAAGATTTTTAAATAAAGTACACGAGTTGATAAAAAGGTTTTATTAACATAAAGAATATAGTTCATCTTTTGGGGAATTCGATTAAATTGATTAACAATTCTAAAGTTAGAGTTAATAAACAACAAACAATAAATAATCGCAATTAAATAATTTAAGAGTAAGAGAGAGAAGTTGAATTTGGGCCTTTCTTGGGCCAAATTCGTTGCTACTTTTGGGGTTTAACCCAATTTTCATTTTTGTATACATCAAATGTATATTGATGTATATCGGATGTATACAATTCATTTTTCTGCTTTCTGGGACCTGACGTCAATTCCAAAGACTTGTTCTTCAATTTCTCAAGGTTGGCCGACTCGATAAAAGAACTTTGGGCCTTTATGACCCTCTCATAATACGAAGGGAAGAAGGATGGAGTCTAAGATGAACTCGAGTTGGTGTCACATTTATTAAAAGAAGAAAGGAAAAAAAGTTAATATGATTCAATAAAAATAACTAGCAAAAACAGTGTGCCAAATTATAAGAATATGTTGATTCAATAAAATTAATGAATAACCCAATTAGGAGGGGTCATAAAGAGACATACTAGAACCAATAAATTCCAACGAAATGACTAAAAGAGGCAACAAACATTTAATACCAACACATCAATGTGGTGGCTTAGCAATATTCTTATAAATGGGAAAAAGGGAAGAGTTAGTCACCATCAAATAATTGGGTAGCCAAAGATATATAACAATGAACACACACAAAAAAAAAAAAAAAAAAAAAAAAAAAAAACAAACAGTAGCAAAGTCAACAATTTTTCCAACTAAACAATGGAAGCTATAACACTAAAGGACTTGACAAGGAAGTTAAATGAAAGCATGATCATGATATCAAATAACATTCAAATAGCATTCATGCTCATCAGACACCCCTATATGATGGCTAAATCGAAGGAAGCATGAAAAGATTATGCTAAAAAACACACTGTTAACTTAAATCAACATGAAAATAGATTCACACGATACTATAACGTATATCAGATAATGAAGAAGCATATTAACATGAAAATGGGTACTTAAAAAAAGAACAACTACAATATTGAATAAAATTTTCAGATTTGACTAATGACTACTATTAAAAAAAAAACAGAGATACACTTAAAAAGAAAGATAACAATCAGATTTTTTGCAGCTCCATTTCGAAGACAGAATGTGAAAGGCAAGACACATATTTAGGAAAAGACCAACTACAAGCATACGAACCAAGTTAAAACAAGACTAAGGTGAATTACAAACATGATATCGCAAGCTGAAAACACAAAGGGATATGGATAGTGTTCGAGTCGAGCAAGAACGAAAGTAGATACAACGAGATTAGGTTAACATGATAAGAATCTATTACGGTAATTCAAAACGACAAAGCGAATAACCAAAGGACACAGAAGAAGCAGAACTGTACAGTTAACATACTCTAAACTGAGACCAAATGAACAACAGAAGATTCCGAACAAAATTAAATGGAGATAGCTAGCCTTATTAGTATTCACATATGCTCACTGTCCAAGAATAAGGGGAAAGCTACGCTAAAGAGGAATAAAACATTAAGACAAGGAACTAACCACACTTAATAATAGTATCCATATCAAAAAATGAACACACAACGCTGTATTGAATCAGAATGTAAGAGGGGGCGGGTTTACCTTTTTCCGGGCAGCATACTGAGACTACGAGCTTGACCGTGAATCTATACACCACCACAAGTGAAGCTCCGATGAGCTCTGAAAATTTCAGTTAGGGGGCAAAGGAGAGGGAAAGATAGAAACTTATTCCTGAATATTTCGAAAGTAATTGTTGTGCTTCTTTTTCTCCAATCTCCCTTCAACACATAGAGAAAACCATCTTAAAGAGATGAAGAATAGGGCCGAGTTTTTAGGGAGAAAACAGGTGGATTTTCAAATTCAAATTTGACTCCCTTTGCTCTTTTCAAAGCCAAAAATGAAAAAGATTTGCAAATCCCTGAAAAAAGGGGAAAAGGGAACGGAGATGTTGACGGATCTGCAGATTTCTCGCCGGATTTGTTGGGATTTTCTGGATTTGCAAGGAAGAAGAAGAAGAAAACACAGGGGTGGGGTCAGTTTTGGTATTGGAATGTTGATTGTATAATGCATTGTTGTGAGGAATTGTTGGAATTGGGTTTTAGTATTGAGATGGGCCAAGATTTTGGTCAAATTGGATAAAAATGGATCTTGAAAAGGAAGCTAAGATGTGGTCAATTTTGACTTTAGGAAATAACCAGGTAAATTGTAATTTCGACCAAGTTGAGGCAATTGGTTAAAATTCGGTCAAAATTAAAATAAGATGAATTAATATAATTAGTTAATAAGCTTCTTAATCTTAACAAAATAAATTAATAAACTTAATTATAAACTAACTAGTTTAAAAATATAAAATATTGATCAACTAAACTAAATCCAAATATTCAAGTAAACTAAAACCTTTTTGAGACGATTTTCAAATATTTATAAAATATACTAAATATATACGAAATTATATAGAACTTACAAAAATGACAAAATTACTTAAAATGACTTGGAAAATATTTTGAATTTTATAAAGTCATTATTTCAAATCGTTTGGATTTTAAGAAGCTCGATGATTAATTTATATTGTGGAGGGTCAAAATTGGGTGTCAACAGAAGTGTCTAAATGAAATATGCGGACAACTTTGAGGGGTCGTCGATGACTTAAGCCTTTAGAATTATTTACCCATTTGTAACTTCTTCTTTTTCTTTTCTTTTTGATTTTCTTGAGTTGAAATTCAATTTGGTTATAAAAGATAAATAACAATATGTTAAAATTATGGGGAAACTAAGTGAACACCCCATAAAAGTAAAATAATTACAAATATATACTCTTTTACATTCATACTCACTAAATAATTACACTATATATTCCCAACTATTTTTGCTTAACTAATACTAAATCAGTATCATATGAACATGTAATTATTATGAGTTTTATGGCCCATTTATGTAGTTTTTCCTAAAATTATTGAGATTAAGCGGTTCAAATGTAACACTCCACTATTTGAAAGAGTTGGACTTAGAAAAAACCATTTTTGGAAAGAATAAAAAATCTGAAATTTGGCAAGTATGTTAAGTATGAGTTTTGGGTCAACTTCAAACGACCATAACTCCTGGTAGAGGATGAGTTAGGTGGGCTACAAGATATCAAATGAAAGGTCTTTGAATTATCTTTCCAATGTCACCAAGTTTGCTAATTTTTGAGTTCGTATGAGGGAGATATGCCAGTTTGAAGTCGGGTTGTCTAGATAACGAAAGTCAACCGAATTTTAGAGGGGTATTTTGGTCTTTTCATTACCCAATTAAATTATTTCGTTTTTAGTAAGATATTTGGGGTCTAAACTGAGTTAGTTTAGTTTACGGAATTAAGAATTACGCTAGGGCTAAGAGAAGAGAAAAGAGGAGAAAAGTCAAGGTGTTCTTGGAGATTTCTTGCGGAATCAAAGTCGTTTCGCCAAGGGTTGATCCTTAAAGAGGTATGTGAGACTTTCATAGCGTTGGGTTCGTTCACCCACATGCCAATCATGTTTAGTTCAGCGAAATTCGTTCTAGAAAGTTGAAAGTTTGATGATCTTGAATTGTATTCTTGAAATTGACTTTTGTTCTTGAGATTTGATGGGATTGTTGAGTTCTTGATGGAATCGTGTCGATTTTAGAATCGTTTAGGAGTAGATTCTTGTGTACATGTAATGGGTAACTGAATCTAAAGAGAAATTGAGAAAAAGAATCGAATTTAGACGAATTGGGGTTAGAAAACAAAGAAGGAAAAAGTCGGGCAAAAATTGGGTACCCCTCAGAAATGGAACTTTTCTCTTCGCGTCGTGGAGGTCGCGGACCCTTCTGCCTCAAAATTTATTTTGCGACCAAATATTAAAATGCATCTCCGTGTCTCAGACTTGCTTCCAGATAGTGATTTCTTGATCGTTTCTTATGTTTAACTATCTAAAAACACCCCTAAACATCACGATATCTTTCCTACCACAAATCACAAACCTGAATTCATAAATTAAATTAAAGGTAGAGTTGAGAGTCAAGCCTTGAGTGTTTTTCGAGTCATTTAAAGAAGTCTTTTACAAATCTTTCAAACTTGTTTTAAGACTTAAGCATTGACATTGAGAAAGAGTAGAGTCGAGTTCATTCTTTAAAAAGTTATATGGGGACTATGTATTCCCAAAGAGTAAATGTTTTCACATTTAAATGAGAGGAAACACTGATTTCCAAATGAGTTTTCATGAGTAGTTTTGAGTTCAATCTCTTTTAAGAGAAAAGTTTTTAAGTAATAATCTCAAACCATAGAGAAAGAGTTATGTTTTTAAACATATGAGCTAAGTATTTTGGGAGTGTATTGAGCACCGATATGAAGACGAGTTCATAATAACTCAAGTCTTCATAAATCATGTAGCCAACGTGGGTAGAAAGGGTCATACTTTTTAGATGATTCATTAATGCTTTTAGCATAGACTAATTGATCCACTTAGTTGAGGCGTTCTAAATCCCGACAAATTATAGGACAATTCTAGCAGCGTGAGCGAGATGTTGTATCATCACATAACTTATAGTGATGGTTGTCGGTTAGAGAAACTCCCACAAAATTATATATAAATTGAGTTGTTTTTCTCTAATACATTGAGTTGCTACTTACTGGTCAAATGCTTTATATAAACTGCATTTACTATTGTTTATTTCTGCATTGAGTTGAGTATCCATGAGATGAGTAAGGCTGAGGTAAGTGTTTCTTTCAGAATTCAGTTCAAGCTTATGTCATGTTTAGTTTTCCCTTCGCATACTCGTACATTCAATGTACTAATGTCATTTGGTCTGCACCGTTTTATGATGCAAATACAAGTAACTAGGATCAGCATCCAACGCTTCGTTGATCCAGTTGAGCACTCAGAGTCAGTTGATGAGCCTCCTTGCTTTCGGAGGATACCCTTTTACTGCTTTATTATTCTAGTTATTTGGATGTCGTGGGTCTTGTCCCAACGTCCATCTCAGTTTTTAGAGGCTTCATAGACAGTTAGTTATTAGTTCTTTAGTCTTGTTATTTCAGTTGTGTTGATTATAAGACTTGATTTGCCTTATGGGCTAGTTGAATGTTTTCTTTTATAAACATTCTAGTTAATTCATGAGTTATCTTTGTTGAGTAAATTCTTCCACTGAGTAGTAAGTCAAGTGAAGGGTTCGTTTGGGGCCAGCAATGGTTCTCGAGTGCCAATCCCGCCCATGTTGTAGGCTTGGGGCGTGACATCAAATTGGGTGGGTCATGACCCAACCTGATTTTTAGCTCATTTGAGTCCAACCCATTTGAGCCCAAAGTAAACTTGGGTGGGTCAAGACCTAACCCAATTTCTATTTCAACCCATTCTAATGAGGGGAAATTTTCAAAATGTCAATATTTTAGTTTGTTATTCTTCTTATTTATGTATTTTTTTTATTTTTTTATTTGAAAGAATACAATTATTTAATAACAGAAAGGAGAAAATCATGGGAGAGAATATTTAAAAAAAAAGGAACATATCACTTAAAATTCTCATCAGTTACAATTTCAAAAGTAATTGATTGTATTCCAATATGTATGATATGTCTATTTGTATTAATTATGGTTTTCATGTTTGAGTTTGAATAATGACATTTGTATTTCTTTATTAGTTTGTATTCATTCCAATAGGTATACGAAATGATTTTTTAGTTATTTAAGAAGTATATTTGTATTCATATACTTATGTAAACTCGTGTTCATTCAGAAAGTATACAACATTGGTTTGTATATTTTTCAAAACAGTATATTCTTTCTTAAAATTCCAACAAAATTTGTATTCCAGTCATCAATACATACAAATTTTGCATTCATAGTAACAATCAAAATTTGTATTTCAAAAAAATTGTATTTCATGACAAAAAATGTATTTCTTATATGTTGTGTATTCCAAAAATATATAATATTCAATGTCTAATTTATAGAACATCTACTAAATATGATTCCAAATTATTTTGTATTCCAAGCATCCAACATACAAAAAAATCAAAAACAATTCAATCATTCACTATTTGTATCCCAAACAAATTACAGATTAAATAATATATTTTTTTACTTTGAAATATGGCTAATGATTCTGTACTTTCATCTCGTTTGGGTCCTTCTGCATGTAAGAAAAATGCAAAAATACTCCAATTCATTGAAAAGATAACTAGAATGGTTGATGCCGTCCAACAAAGTATCTTGGATGAGATATTGACCCGAAACTCCCAAATTGAATACTTCAATGACCGTCTAACCTTTAGATCCAATATTCTGATAGTAACTTATGAATATCTTCAGGTGAAGATCCAACATACAAAATACAATCCAGATCCATTTTCGAATCACTTCCAAACAAATTAAAGAATCATCAGTTAATGAATACCTGATCGTTTTTGTATTTCAGTGACAATTTTCAACTAAATCAATTGAATTCACTTCGAAACCCAATCGATCATTTCAAAATTTTCTTCCCTAATGAAAACAATCGAATTCAGTTAGACAAAGGTTGAAAATCTTTTGAATGATTTCTGAGATTTCTTAGAAAAATGGAGGAATTTGATTTAAAAAGGCAAGATTTAAGTTACGATATGGAATAATGAAAGAAATCGTGAGAGAGAAAGAGAAAGGATAGAATTTGGGTAAAAAAAATTAGAGAGAGAAGAATGGTTAATAGGGTCTTTTATTTTTTCCTTTCACCCGTAACTAATTTAATCGGCTAAATGGCATGTTGTAAGGTGCACAGCTAGAAAGTGGCTAAATTTTGCCAGTTAATGAGTGTATTTTCATCCCGTAGTTTTTAGGAACTCTATATATACATCTCAAACCCGATTTTTTTGATCATCAAGCCTAGTGCACAGAGAAAGGAAGAACAATAGGATTATTTTAGTAGGTTTTCATTGTCTTCTTCTCTTTTTTTTTCCATTAAACATATGTTATTCATGAATTATTTGCTTTGTCACCGAATCATGAATGGCTTGTAGTGTTTTCATGAAGGTTGTCGTTTGAAAATCCTACGCTTATAAAGATTTTTCATTATTGAATTCCTCGTTTTTTTCTTGAACTTAATTATTTAATTTTCTGGCCAACTATCGAAAATTATATGTGGCTCATAAATTGGACTTGGAAAAGGGAACTTGTGACCATATAAGAAAAAGTAGAGAAGGAGTATCGATTCGCTGCATATACCCGTTAATTACTTTGTTCAGTTGATATCACTATTGATCGACGTGTAAGAATTATTATTAATAATTATTAATTATTTCTTACTTATGACCTAAGTTTACTTGTAATCCAAGTAATACCATAAATAATATTTAATAAGGAATAGATCTCGTCCGTACATTGATTATTTGATGGACGTACCAGATTAAGTCATAACCTCTATAAATTGATCATCCCTCCACCCATTAGGGTTATCACATATTCTCTACAATAATTTCATCGCTGACGGTTGTGGTAACAAAAAGTTAGGGCAAGGAGGTAGAAACCAATTTACGACTAACGCTTCCGCTTCTCTCTGTGATGATGTCTTCCTCATCAGGTATGTGCCCCTAACGATCTCTATGTAAGATTATCGTGTTCAAGATCCTGATATTATGTATTAAAGTATTTAATCTTACATGTGGCATCAGAGCCTGGATTGTTTGAATTGATAATCTTATTAAATATGTTAGTTAAAGGCAATTTATGACACGTGACAGGCAAAAGATTGAGAGAATTGATTCTGCCTCTTAATCTATGAAATAGATTTTGTATGACCTCTTCTTTTCACAATTGAAAATTATTTATGTTAGTATACCCCTCAAAATCCTCTGTTTCAACTGGTTAAGATTTACTCTAACATAGAATGTGAGTCCTAATAAGGTTGTTCACTGGGTTGTTTGTTACCTAGTTTGCTTAGTAAATTGCAACTCAAGTGTGAATAACTTCTAACTAAGGATTGTGGTGCTTAAGACTAGTTGTCCTTCAATTATTGGTTGATCATTAATTTTTTTTTTAAAAAGCTTAAATATATATATATATATATATATATATATATATTTGTAACGATTCGCATCAGTATCGTAATTTTGTGCTTGACTATTTAAGGTGTTTAGACTCTTATGTTGATTAAGTGTTGTTAGCAAAGTTTAATTTGCACAAACTCTAAAAAAATCTTAATCTTCCCACAATGTAATAATTATGTTTTGCTTTTAAATTGTGCAATAAATTAAAGTGGTCGTTATATTATTTAATAAATAATATGTGTGTATTATGTTTCTATAGTTTGTCAATCACCAAAGTGGCCAAACTAGAGAAATTAACGTCTACACATATAATATTTATGATCACTTGATGCATGTATTATGTTTCTATAGTTTGTTAGTCACCATAGTGGCCAAACTAAATTATTTAAAATTATTCACATGCACAAAAATTTTATGAGATTATGTATGCATTTGTATTCATATAGCTTATTAGTCACCAAAGTGGCCAAACTAGTATGGTTAAGAGAAATATGCACTCATAAAATTGTCATTTATCTATAAAGGTTAATTAAATGCCTATATATGGAAAATTAAATAGACAAATTGACTTTCACTACTGCTAGAACTTAAGAATTTACCCAAAGGTGAATTAATCATTCTACGAATAGTGAACATTATGAGGTAAATTAATATTTTCAGTCAAACATATGTTGTATATCCAAAGATGTCGTATATATTTGATTAAAAATTATTCAATTACCTATTAAAGATAAAATTGGCATTTAAATTATGATAATGTGTTGTAGTATATACCCAAAGGAGAATTACGATACATTTTCTAAATTGTGAGCATGTATATCTATTTTGCAGTTACTCCGCTTCATTCGCATACTGCGTCTGTTACTGTGTTTAATGGATTGAACTTCTCTGAATGGCATGAACAAGTACAGTTCCACTTAGGCGTAATGGATCTTGACTTGGCTCTGCTGAATGACAAACCTACTGTCATTACTGATAAGAGCAGTGAGGATGATAAGTCTTTTCATCAATCATGGGAACGCTCTAACAGATTAAGCCTTATGCTCATGCGAATGACTGTTGCTAACAACATTAAGAGTACTATTCCACAAACAGAAAGTGCCAGGAAATACCTGAAGTTTGTGGAAAAACGTTTTCTTTCTGCCGATAAGTCTCTCGCTGGTACACTAATGGCTGAACTCACGACCATGAAGTTTGATGGGTCGCGTAGTATGCAAAATCATATTATCGAGATGACTAACATTGCAGCAAGACTTAGGACCTTGGGGATGAAAGTGGATGACACCTTCTTGGTTCAGTTCATTCTGAACTCATTACCTCTTGAGTATGGACCATTCCAAATTAACTATAACACTATTAAGGATAAGTGGGATGTTAGTGAATTGTCCAGTATGCTTACTCAAGAAGAGTCAAGACTTAAGAAACAAGGAGGTCATTCCATTAACCTCATAGGTCAAGGAGCTAGTAAAGGACTTAAAGTGAAGGCCAACAAGTTTAAGAAAAAGAAAGCACCTGCTAAAGTTCCACAGGATGCTCATAAGGAACTCAAAGCTGATGTGTGTCGTTTCTGTAAAAATGAAGGACACTATCAGAAAGATTGCCTGAAACGTAAAGCTTGGTTTGAAAAGAAAGGTACTTTTAGTGCTTTTGTATGTTTCAAATCAAAGTTAGTAGAAGTTCCTAATAATACTTGGTGGCTTGATTCTGGTGCAACTACTCATGTATCCACTATGTTACAGGGATTCACTACGATCCAAACTACAAATCCAAATAAGGATTTCGTGTTCATGGAAAATCGCATGAAGGCTCAAATTAAAGGTATAGGGACTTATCGATTGATCTTGGAGACTGGACATCACCCTGATCTATTACAGACTCTTTATGTTCCTTCAGTTTCTAGGAATTTGATTTCCCTTTTAAGACTTGATGTTTCTGGATTTGATTTTAAGTTTGGACATGGATGTTTCAATTTATATAAGAATACTATTTTTTATGGTTCTGGTATTCTTATTAATGATTTATATAGATTGAAACTCGATAATAATTTTTCTGAATCCCTGCTTACTATTCATCAAAATATTGGAATTAAACGTAGTTCACTAAATGAAAGTTCTGCTTATTTGTGGCATAAACGTTTGGGTCATGTATCCAAAGAACGATTAAAAAGATTAGTAAAGAATGAAATTCTTCTGAATTTGAATTTTGCTGATCTTGATATATGTTTGGATTGCATTAAAGGAAAGCAAACCAAACATACCAAGAAAGGTGCCACAAGGAGCACTCAGCTTCTTGAAATTATACACACTGATATTTGCGGACCCTTTGATGTTCCATCTTTTGGTGGAGAAAAATATTTTATCACCTTTATCGATGATTTTTCACGTTATGGATTTATCTATTTGTTGAAAGAAAAATCTCAAGCAGCGGACGCTCTCAAGGTGTATGTTAATGTTGAAAGACAATTAGATAGAAAAGTGAAAATCATTAGGTCAGATAAAGGTGGTGAATATTATGGAAAGTCTAACGAATTAGGACAATGTCCAGGTCCATTTGCAAAATTCCTTGAAGAACATGACATATGTGCACAATATACTATGCCAGGAACACCTCAACAAAATGGTGTTGCAGAAAGGCGTAATTGAACACTTATAGATATGGTTAGGAATATGATGAGTAATTCCTCATTACCCAAATCATTGTGGATGTATGCTGTTAAAATCGTTGTATATTTATTAAACAGGATTCCTAGTAAGGCAGTTCCAAAGACCCTTTTTGAACAGTAGACGGGAAGGAAGCCTAGTTTAAGACACCTGCATGTTTGGGGTTGTCAAGCAGAAGCTAGAGTTTATAATCCACATGAAAAGAAATTAGATTCTCGAACGGTAAGTGGTTATTTATTGATTATCCAGTATAGGTTTTACTGTCCACATCATAGTTCGAGAATTGTTGAAACCGGTAATGCAAAATTCATTGGGAATGGTGAAGTTAGTGGGAGTGTTGAACGACAAAGTCTGGAAATTAATGAGGTAAGGGTAAATATTTCATTGCCCATAAATGTACCTACTTCCACACCAATAACAATTGTTGTTCCTCTTGTTGAAGAACACTTTAACAATGTTGAACAATATTTGGGTGAAACACTTCAAGAAGGAACTAACTCACAAATATCTAACGTAAATGAAGCACAAACAGTGCCATTAAGAAAATCTCAAAGAGAAAGAAAATTGGCCATTTCAGATGATTATGTGATTTATTTGCAAGAGTCAGATTTTGACATTGGAATTAATAAAGATCGGGTTTCATTTTCACAGGCCATAGAAAGCACTGAGTCTGATAAATGGATTAATGCCATGAATGAAGAGTTAAAATCCATAGAACACAACAAAGTTTGGGATCTTGTTTAATTACCAGAAAGTTCTAAAAGAATCGGATGTAGATGGGTCTTCAAGACAAAACGCGATTCTAATGGTAATATTGAACGATATAAAGCCAGACTTGTTGCCAAGGGATACACTCAAAAAGGAGGCATTGATTATAAAGAGACCTTTTCACTGGTCTCAAAGAAAGACTTATTAAGAATTGTTTTGGCTTTGGTAGCTCATTATGATTTAGAGTTACATCAAATGGATGTGAAAACTGTCTTTCTTAATGAAGACCTCGAGGAGAATGTTTATATGGACCAATCAGAGGGTTTCGAAATTAAAGAAAAAAAAAATCAAATGATGCGTAAGCTAAAGAAGTCAATATATGGACTCAAACAAGCCTCATGATAATGGTATATAAAGTTTAATGATACCATAACATTTTTTGGATTTAAGGAGATTACCGTTGATCCATGTATATACCAAAAGATCAGTGAGAGTAAGTTTACATTTTTAGTCCTGTATGTTGATGACATTTCACTTGCTGATAATGATTTTGGCATAATTGCGTGAGACAAATGACTTTATCTCTATGAACTTTGAAATGAATGATATGGGTGAGGCATCCTATGTGATAGGGATAGAAATATTCCGTAATAGATCACAAGGATTATTGGGACGATCTCGAAAAGGCTATATCGAAAGAGTTCTAGAGAGATTTAATATGAACAATTGTTCAGCAGGAATAGTTTCTATTTAAAAAAGGGGACAAATTTAATCTCATGCAATTCCCAAAGAATGATGTAGAACGAAAAGGAAATGAACTCAATTCCTTAATCTTCTATTGTTGAAAGTTTGATGTATGTTCAAACTTGCACAAGACTGGTTATTAGTTTTACGGTTGGAGTACTAGGAAGATATCAAAGTAATCATGGAATTGCTTAATAAAAAAAAAACTGCAAAGAAAGTTTGTGGCATGTTATGAAGCCACAATTCATGCGTTATGGCTGCGGAACTTCATTTCAGGACTTGGGGTTGTCGACACCATTACCAAGCCGCTGAAAATTTATTGTAATAATGCTGCAGTAGTACTCCAAATGTGTCAAACATATGGAATTAAAGTACTTTACTGTTAAGGAAGAAGTTCAGAAACAAAGAGTGTTACTTGAGAATATTAGAACTGATCTCATGATTGCAGATCCGTTAACAAAAGGCATACAACCAAAGACATTTAAAGAACATGTTCAAAGAATGGGTCTTGGTTGTACTTATGATTAATACATTTATGATGTTTTTACACTCTGAGCTCAAATTATGTGTTTCTGATATACATTATTGAATTTATTGTTCTCATAATGGTGTACACATTATTGTTTTGAGATATTACAAGATAAGTCTCTATGAGACATTATTGTGGACCATAATGTTATATGTTTTATAGCTTATAAACCTAGTATGATGAGTTGCTAATGTAGTAGTATATGGAAGGAAGTATGTAATTTAAAGTTTATGTACAACCGCCATAACTCGCATTAGTAGTTTGTTATATTGTGGTATGTATGATGGACATTATAGAAGAGATTTATTATACGCGCAACTAATGTTTATGAAATATTAATGTTATATGGCCATTGGGCCAAGTGGGAAAATGTAAGAATTATTATTAACAATTATTAATTATTTCTTACTTATGACCTAAGTTTACTTGTAATCCAAGTAATACCATAAATAATATTTAATAAGGAATAGATCTCGTCCGTACATTGGTTATTTGATAGACGTACCAGATTAAGTCATAACCTCTATAAATTGGTCCTCCCTCCACCCATTAGGGTTATCACATATACTCTACAATAATTCCATCGCTGACGGTTGTGGTAACAAAAAGTTAGGGCAAGGAGGTAGAAACCAATTTACGACTAACGCTTCCGCTTCTCTCTGTGATGATGTCTTCCTCATCAGGTATGTGCCCCTAACGATCTCTATGTAAGATTATCGTGTTCAAGATCCTGATATTATGTATTAAAGTATTTAATCTTACACGACGACCATAGGAATATAGTTACTAGGAATAGTCAAGTAGTGTTAGACTTATGAACATGATGCTCAATAAGTAATATCAGTAACTCAGAAAGCAATTTAAGTGTGAGATTGGATAACTCAACTGGATTGTTACGTTAAACTATCATGACCTTGGATCCGTCTCTCATCTAAATTACATAAAATGAATCCTCATCTGCCTATAAACTTGTTGTCTAAATTACATAAAATGAATCCTCATCTGCCTATAAACTTCTTGTTATTCTTAGTTAAATTTAGCATAGTAAAACATAATTCCCAAAATCAAATATATAGTTGAAGCAATTATAATTCAAAATTAGACGATCAATCCGACAAGTCTTTGTGGGTACAATATCTGAACTTACATCCTATATAATTAGTATGGCCGCTTAAACTTGTGCATTTGGATACAAACTGACTATAGAATTCGTAATTTCTATAAGGGAAAATGGTCAAAAATGCCCTTAAACTATGTGAAAGGAATAAAAATGCCCTCCGTTTATAGTTTGGCTAAAAAATGCCCTTGACGTCAATACTTTGGTTAAAAAATGCCCTTGCAATCAATACTTTGGTCCATAAATGCCCCTATAGTTACTAAATGGGTCAAAAATGCCATTTTCCGAATACATATATTATTTTTTTTCTTTTTAAAGACATCTTCTTCATAATTAAAATATTATTAAAAAACCATTTTCTTGTTTTCTTTCTTTTAAAATCACTTTAACAAATAAAAAATGTAAGAAATATTTTTTTGTCTTCTTAATCTCATTTTATCAATTAAAATAGAATAACTTCATATACCCTTTCGACATATTATATATGTAATATATATAAGATCATAGTATATCCATCATTGATTTATATTTATATAACGATAAAAAATAATTATAATAATTTTTTTTTATTAAAATAAGAAATATTTTCATTTTTTATTTTATTTTCTGAATTGAAGTAAGATAAACATGTGCTGGTTTAAAAAAATATTATTAGAAAAAAATGTGTTTAAAAAGAAAATAAACAATATATTTATTTGAAAAATGAGTATTTTTGACCCATTAAATAACAATAAGGGCATTTTTGGACCAAAGTATTGACGATAAAGGCATTTTTGGACCAAACTACAAACATATGACATTTTTATTTCTTTCGCATAGTTTAAGGGCACTTTTTGACCCTTTTCCCTTTCTATAATAACAAGACTGGTTTACAAGAAATTAAGAACCTACCACAGGTAATGCAAAATTATTATTATTACGAAGACGAGACATAGAAGAAAAGCTAATGCAAATTAAAATTATGCTGAAGCTGCTACTTTCTGTTGGCTTGCAATGTATGTCAGGTAGATATTCCACACATAAGAAAATGTGTTGACCACAAGTGGCTGTCAAAACAATAACAAAAACCATATAGTTATCTTCTCAGAAAGACATACGTACACATTATCTAAGAAAGAGTTCAAATTATGTACACCGCGCGAATTAAGAAGGCCTTTAGCATACCTGTAAATGAACAGGGACAAATTTAAATGTGATAAAATCACATATAGGCCAATACATAAGACCATTAACAGCAGTAGGAACCAAGTCACGTTTCAGTCTTGCCACAATTTCTGAACTACTTTCACCTATAATCATGTAGCAAAATCAAAATTCAACATATACTTCAAAGTCAAATTTGTCATTCAATACATATTTAGCTGCAATTAAATTATTGTCGTTAATTAATTAGTATATACCTTGTGCTGCAGCGTTGATTGAGAAGAAGATAGCATTCATGGTAGGTCCATATAGGATCTGTCCTAATGCTATCTTTTTCAATGTTGAAACGACGTCACGCTTTGGAAGGAATATTGAGAGTGAGTTGTACCAGACATGAAGTGAAGGCCCTAAAATTACCATTGCAAAACCAGCTACCCTCATTGTTCGTATTAGATCATACTGCCCTGAGAATGAACCAGCTACAATTGTCTGTCGAGGGTGAAAAAAATAATATAGTATAAGATATTGACAAGTATTTCTACTAGTAGAACAGAGTTGAGAAGAATTTTTTGGACCAACAAAATGATCACTTCGGCGTATAAATATCTATTCATGTTTGTGGATTATATTTAATTCACGACCTTCTAACTTAATCAACATTCACAATGTAGTCCTAGGGGCTTTGAGGGTTTCAATTAGGGGGAGAATTTGTGAGACACAAGTGATGCGTTATCACTTGTGTGAACCTCCCTTATATTCCGAGTGAATTGGTTGATGTTATTTCTCTGCATATTTTGTACTCTCATTTTTATATAGTGGATTGCTCATCTCCTTTGTAGACGTAGGTCAATTGACCGAACCACGCTAAGTCATGGTGTCTTATGGTATATTTCTCGCTTGTATTCTTACTCATGGTCTTTCGAGGTTTGCTTTGCTAGCTTCTGCATAACACCTAATCAATTTTCGATCCTAACAATAATAACGCGTAGAAGAGTTGTATGTACCTGTGCAGTCAAATCAGCAGCAGTGAAAATAAGAGTACAAGTGATTGTCTTGGTGAGAATGGGACGAGAGTCGAGCATTTGTAAATACCACCCAATGAATCCAACTTTGTTGCCGCAAGCACCTCCAACAGATGATGAAAAATGCCTACATTTTGACAACTCCCTGCTAGTTTTACTAATTTGAGTATACATCATTTTGGAATGTTGAAGTTTGTGACATGGTATAGGATATTTATGGGCTAATTTGAAGCTATTTTTGAGGAATGAAACAAACATCTTTGTCTTTTTTTAAAAAAAAAATGGTTTGAAAGTGAAAGAGAGGTCTTCAAACAAACTCTTATGTTGCCTTTATATATGAGAGGATGAAAAAAAGTTAGTCCCAATTAGTGAAGTAGGGGACTATAGGGGCAGCTGCATGCCTAATTTCTTGTGGAAAGTTTGGCTGCCTATAATTTCTAGCTACACATTCACCTTATAAAAGACATATATTATACTATATACTAGTTGGTTCAATATATTTTAAAGGATTAAATGTGCTACACAGTTTTTATTACAGTTGACACTAACACTTTGTACAGATAGTATTACATATTATTTTATAATGTATTATATTGTGTTGTATTATATTGTACTATATTGTTTTAATGAATATAATGTTTGGATAAATTGTATCAATCTTTGTCGTTACATAATATCACACATCAACAATTTAAGTGATAAACCTACAAGAAAAGTAAGGTATACAAGATAGAGCTACTATGAAAAACTAGGGTAAATGATAAAATAAAATTATTAAATAATAAGTAAAGACAAAATGAGAAGAAAATATTAAGAAAACGACATGATCATACCAAACAAGTCGTTACACAAAATGAGACTTTTCTTCGTTACCTAATAATAAATTTAATTATACGATACAATAAAATTTAAGTAATAATCAAAATAAACATTATATGAAAACTAACAATAAATACAATACAACGGGTATCGAACTATCAGCCATCCAAACAAGGTAAAATTATCCCTCGAATAGTTGATCTTGTAGTAGTATTTTAGTATTAGTTATTATATATATGATGCTAAATACTGTGGTTTTCAAAGTAAACTCATTTCCACTTTAATTATCTCCATTTTGTAAAGAACAAAATAATAATTAGTAATATAAGAGATGGGCAAAACTATAAGATTTCCATACATTTAGTTAATTACATGAACATAGTGTGATTTAGATTTTGACTCAATTACCTTACCTATATTCTTGAGAATGTTACAATTAGCTTGCGGCCACAATCACATAATGGAGTCCGGAGCCTAAAGGGCAAATAAATTTAACAAAAATTTCAAAAGGGCACATCAAATTTTGTTTTAACCAAAGGGGCAAAATGGCTGGTGGAGTAGCGATTTTGTTTTGACGTCGTTACTCCGTTAAACCATCAAAATTGCTGACCTACCAACGATTTTGTCCAAAAAAAAATTCCATTTTTTAAAAGAACATCGCTGCCCGTGCAGCGTTTTTGGGGATTTTCTTTTTAAAAAAAAATAAAATCGCTGCTATGGCAGCGTTTTTTATAAAATAATATTTTTAAAATTAAAATTATATTGAAAATCGCTCCACATGTAGTGATTTTAGTAAAAAAGATTTTTTTTAAAAAAATGCTGCCTTGGCAGCGATTTTGGTGAAAGAATTTTTTTTAAAAAAATTGTATTCAATTTTCTTTGTTTTTAAATCACTGACAAGCAGCGAAGTTCCCTTCCAATTTTTTTTTTTTTTAATTGTTCAAACATTCACATGTTACTGACAAGCAGCGATTTAAAAAATAATAATAATTTCACCAAAATCGCTGCCTAGGCTGCGATTTAAAAAAAAAAATCACTAAAATCGCTTATTTTCAATATAATTTTAATTTTAAAAATATTTTTTTTTATAAAAACGCTGCCATAGCAGTAATTTTATTTTTCTTAAAAAAAAAAAATCTCCAAAAACGCTAAACGGGCAGCGATGTTCTTTTAAAAAATGGAAAAAAAATTTGGACAAAATCGCTGGTAGGTCATATTTTGATTTTCTAACGGAGTAACGGCGTTAAATCATAATCGCTACCTCACTAGAGATTTTGCCCCTTTGGTTAAAAAAAAAATTTGAGGTGCTCTTTTGGAATTTTTGTCAATTTTTTTTGACTTTTAGGCTCCGGACTCTATTAAAGTTTCACCTAAAATTTAATTCTTGAATGGATCTTTTGAATATTTAGTAGTGTAAAAACTTGTTCATGAAGTTTCAAACTCAATGAACTACTTATGAAATTCAATTTTTTATCAGTTCAAACTCTAGAAATAATTCATCAAGCTCAGACTATTAAAATCTATGTGATTGTGTGAACTTGGTGGAGTTTCAAACTCCAACAAACATTCAAATCGTTATAAATTTAAATTCAAAAGTAGCCACAAATTAGCTATCAAATCATAATTTTGTCTCCAAAATAAAAAATAATTAACATCTAATATAACGACCGATTAGCGACGGAAATATAAATCTGTCACTTATGAGTGAATAATTTATCAAAAGATTCACTGTTTAGAGGAGATTTGAGTTGATCAAAGATTGAATAACTTCATGTTTAACCATTAAAGTTTCTTCAAAGCTTGATTTTAAATTTTGACATGTTGCAAATATGAATGTTTTGACTTAATAATATATCAAAAGACTTGAAGCATCAAGAGAAACTTAGCTTCTTCAAGGCTCGATTTTAAAATTCAATGTGTCGCTAAAATGAATCATTTCGAGTAAATATTATATCAAAACACTCAAAACGTTGATAGGAGCTCATATCTAAAATTTGGGGATATTTAGAGGAAATTTGAATTGATGAGGATTGAAAAAACAAAATCAGCATACAACATCTTTGATACATAATTATATATCATATTTATACAATATACACTATTTATACAATATCATTACATTACACATCCATACGATCATTTTCATGGCGAGTTACCTAAGAATCTGTATATTGAAACTTACATTTCATCTATAGCCCAACTAAGAATCCGTATATTGAATCTGTATATTGAAACTTGATTGGTGAAAGCTAACGTTGAATTAATGTTGGTTCACTTTGTAAAAATTTCATATGAAGTCCAAACTTCCATATTTTTTTTTTCTCAATTCTAAAATTTCGTTTTCTATTTAATATTTTTTTAACTATTAAATTGGCAGAAGTCAAAAAAAAAAAAAAAAAAAAAAAAAAATAAGAAAAAGAGGAGATTGCATGTTTTTTTCTCAAATTTTATTAAGAGTGTCCAAAAATAATGGTGTGTACCTATTAAAATAAAAAAAAATATTGTACTATTTAGGGTTCCAACCCAGAACTCCTTCATTCAAATGGACACCCATTACCATTGAGCCAAAGGCATAGATTTTGTCAAAGGTATCCAACTTTAAATATATATCTTTAAACGTAGAATTTGACATATATATACAACGTAATTTTTCAACGAAGGGTTTCCAGTTGGACACTCTAGGGTGGCTATAGCTACATCCTTGCACAACGGAACATGGATAATAGATGACACATATATTTATGTTAGGACACATACGATCATGCTAAGAACAGATAAATTTTTTGAGATTTGATTCAATAAATATCTCTCGAAGTGTGAATATCTTCAAGCATGTTCTTAAGTCTGACTCCAATTCTGCAGTGATCCCATAACTCTTTCAATATTTGAATGGATAAATATTGTGAAAAAACTCATTATTTTTCTAGGTTAGAAGAACTCATACAGATCAAAGTTTCTCGATCAAAGTTTCTCTTTTCTCACTTTAAAAATGACATCTTTGGGAAATACTTAGTTTCCTTATATTCTCTCTCAAAACATCTCTTTAGGCTTTACTCAAAACTCTTCCTTTACTTTTCTCAGAAATCAATATAAGACAATGATTGGTTAAAAGGATTTCTCAATAAATAATTCAATAATAAGCTTCATGCTGGAAAATAGACATGAACAATCAATTAAGGAATCTCAATACATGACATACAACAACTCAACAATTAGGAATAAAAATTCAGAATTCAACGATACTACGCATCTAAAAAATGCTCGATATCAAGAATAAAACCCTAGATTACTCATTCTCTGATTTTGACATATGTAGAGCGTGAGGACGAACTAGTCCAACACTATGATAGCCTTACATACCCAAGATGAACAAAGTTCATTGCGAAGTGATGGAAACTTGAAGAACGCTTGAAACTCTAATTTTTCTCCTTTTGAATCCTCGCATTAAGTCTTTGAGTGTTAAAGAATGTAAAAAATATTTTAACACTGATTAGACCCTTAATTAGGTGAAAGGGGCCGGGATTTAGGCTTAGAATAGATGGGAAAAGTATGAAATACCCTTAATTAATCAGAAAACGTAAAAACCCAGTCGCGCCTGACAGAGTGCCTGACAACCCGTCACTAGGATGACTGCCCGTTACATGTCATCATCAAAAACACCTGGAACATTGAAATTTCTGCAGGTGTGACGGCCCGTCGCAGGTTTGACGGCCTATCATGGATGCCGTCAACTTTTTCTGATATGATAGTCTCTATTAACACGAACATAACTTTTTACTCCAAACTCAAAATGAGGCAAACTTGATAATGTTAGAAAAAGGATTCAAATACCTTCAATTTGATAGGTCATGGACCGCCTAATTCATTATTAGTTGGGAGATATGATCGTTTGAAGTTGACCTAAGTAGAAACTTATGTCAAAACTTAATCGGTGAGGAAGCTTTCAACTCAACTTTGTTCTAAGGGTTCTTGTGACTTTAATTCATATCCAAATCCATTTCAACACTAAATAATTAACCTTTACACATATTGATGAGTCCAGGATTTGGACTCATTTAGGACTTCATTTTAATAGATTTAGTGTCCTCAAATGCATATTTTGTGCCAATAACTGATGTAAATCCTTGAATTTCAGGTATTTGGATTGAGGAACAAAGCATGGACACTATTGAGCAAAAAGGAACAAGGCAGCTGAAAGAACGAAGAAAAGAAAGCCTGAGGATCGCCTAACCCATTGGGCGAGTCGCCGAATGGCTATGGTCTCGCCTAATGTTTCAACGTGTCAAGCCTTGAAAGAGAAAATCAAGTCGGCGATAGAAAGGAGCAGTCGGCAAGTCGCCGAACGGTTCCGCAATGCAGTGCTATATCGCCCAAAGTTATAGAGCTTGAAGTTGCTAAAGGCCAAAGCAAAAATGCGATGGAATTGACCAAATGGCGGATCGCCGAATGGATCAGCGATCTCGACTTATTGCGCCGAATGGTCCTTTGCAACATATTTTTGGGCGACTATAAAATACGTTTTTAAATTCTTAGTTTAGTATGGAATTTTAGATTTAATCTTTATTATTGTTCAGTTTCAAGTTTGAGAGCTTAGAACTGAGCACTACAAGAAAAGGGCTTCTAGGGACAAGAAAAATGGTCCCTAAAAGTCTGATTCTGCTACCTAAAAGTCCATAGCGACGGGGAAAATCTGATCGCTATAGGCTCCGTTGCTAAAGGTCAATAGGGACGAGATGTAACTACCGGTCCTGAAAGACAGTTTGTGACTGGTATACTTCTGGTCCCTAAAAAACTTTTAGGGACTACATTTCTGGTCCTTAATGTTATGATCACTGGACCCCTTAAATTTTTTTACGACAAATTTAACTCGACTTTTAAGACCAAAAATCTGGTCCTTAAATATTTTCAAGTACAAATTTAATTCCTGGTCCCTAAAGGTGTAATTTTGTATAATTTGGCATTAAAATTGATTTATTTACAATCTGATATTCAAGTCAATTTAAGAACAGAAAGATGTTGCACCTAAATAATACATGTCTTTTTCCTGTCACATTTTCCTAAGATACAATTTACTAATATAAATAATCAAAACCAGATAAACAAAATTATCAATAGTAATAAGTAAAAGTATTATGAATGTCCCACAAGCATACTACTTGCAAAAATACATAATCTCAATACAATTTACATAACTCATCAGCAAAGTAAATTGTCTTTATGTATATAATAAAAAGTTTTGCCAAACAATCACATCAAAATGATAACTAATTTCTCGACTTGTTGAAAGTATTCAAATCTGCATTTTGGCATGTAATGAATGCCTGCAATTCCTGTAATACATACAAAATAAAATTTGTTTGGTCAAAAAAGATATGTGCACAATCAAATCACACAAAACTTATTTCAGTATCATTACGAAATAAAATATTCACTCTAGATTTTAGGTTCCTATTTACTTTGCCTTCTACTTGGACAAAAATATGTTAGTTAAATTATCCCAATGCTTTAACGTCTTTCACCTACAGACCCTTGAAATTGAAAGATTTATTGGTGTTGTTAGTCATGGGATGTGAATACGAGTGGCAAACTAGAAAAACGAATCATTCGGGTAGCAACTTTATAAAATATCAAAGTATACTAAAGGGAGGACGTGTAAGCATACCTGTATGTTCACAATGAAGAAAATCTTTGGACCACCCTTTGCTGCATATTTCTGCAGAGAAGATAATGAGTAGTAGGTTCATTGGCATTAAATAATATTATCACTATATTTTCATTGAATAAAAGAAAAAATATGAAAAATGCTCCTAAGCAGACTATTAATATCATCTTCTTGTCTTTCAGACTTCAATCAATCCACACCCAACATTTTCATTAAGGTAACTTTATTCTTGATCTATATAAGAGAGACATACTAAAGACAGACATGATTGATAATGCGAGAAAATTATTTAGACTTTGAAATACAGTAGCATACTTACGAATCTTTTGGCATTAATAAGACAAGTACACCAAGAATTGACATGCTCTCTAACATAGAATACATCTAATCAAGAATCATGCAAGCTTTATCAATGCACTAAAGGGAAATTAAAAAAAATCTAATAAGTACGGGCCATAGACACAAAGAGATTGTTCCTTAAACTACAATCCACCTGAATTGGAAGACACCAAGTCTCACGTTGAAGCAAGATTTACACTTATGGGCAATAAGGGAACTCAAGTTTGATCCTGAAACTACAATGTGGTGACACAAAGCAATCATATCATTGAATTCTGGTACGATGGGAAGTTGTGAACTGTTTCAGCTAGTTATTCAAAGCATTTACATACTCTGTTTTTAGTGTACTATGATTATTTGAAGTTGTCATGTGTAACTGTACAAGAATATTAATGAACTATAGTTACTGTACTATATTTAAGTATCTGCAGTTGTCAAGTGCCATCTATTTTTTTGTATATTCATAAAATTTCTAACAGTAGACTAAACACTTGTACCGTTTTAGTGCCATAACCAAATAAAGTTTATATCTTGAAAATCAATATCTACTCAACAAATATAAGTTACCACATACTAAACACAGAATTTGCTAAGGCAGATTCATATGGCCTGTGATAGTGACTAAATTTATCCAAATAGTTCAATGATGATGGAATTCTTCTTCATTTTCTTTTTAACAATCTGAATCACTGTAGTAAAGTTGTTGTTAACTGTTTAATGAACAATTTCGAGCTTCTTAAATGGTGTTTTATAAAATAAAAAATAGTTGCTTTAATGATGCACTTCCATATCATAATTCCAAGTTCATCAATTCATTAATTTGACACTACTAGAATAAATTTTAATTTACATATTACAAGTTACATGAATTTCCAATAATTTTTCGTCAAATATCAAATAACTGAGAACACTTTACCTTCTTTGGTTCTTTTGTATCTCTTCTTATCTAATCAGTAACGCGAAACAACAAAATTGAAGGAATTCAAGAACATTGCCGAAACACAAATGATCATTTGAAATAAGAGTACACAACTGATTCCTAGAGCTAAGCCTATAAGAAACCATACACAAGTATAAAACGAGTGCACATTATTTTTTATGTCTAACTAACGTGTTTTAGTTGTTTCTTCAGAAGAGCACCGGGATGACAACAAACTAAAATCTAATGTGTTATAACTAATCATTTTATTATACGGTTCAGTTTTTAAAAAGGTTTAACCAGTGCAAATAAAATAGACAAGTTCAATCCTTTACTATAACCCTTAGATTATATCCCCAGCTACAAATTATATCCTGAAATCATCTTAATGTAAATTAGTTATGTAATAACTAGATGATTATCTCAAGAGAACAGCAGCATTTGATCAAACATCCAAATAAAGTAACTAAACTAATTTCAATACTAACCAACTTAGCAGAAACTAAACAAAGGGAGGACATAATCCATTTTTATGGTCCCAAATCTACACCAACCAGCTCTGCCACCAAACTCTCACCTGACTAGATAAATTTTCAACAAATTTTAAAATTTGAAACCAACAAAACATAATAATTAATGAAAATAATGAAACCTGAAATACTATAAGAAAATATGTCTACTGAATCATTTTCAAAAGTAATTGCAGCTAAAGGATTCAACTAACAACTCATGAATTTTGGTGATGTTTCAATATGCTAAAGGCGACTGACTAGTCGGGTAAGAAAAGAGAGTAACTGATCTGTTCTTTTTTACTCCGGATTAACAAAACTTGACAATCTTCTATTTTGTAGGTTTTACGTAATCTCGCTCATAATCGCAAAACACAAGGGGTTATTCTTACATTCAGAATTACATATCAGAAGAGAAACACTTCTTTTCTAGAATTTCTTTTCTCACATGAATTAAGTAGTTAACGAGCTAGAGATATTTTCACTTTCGTCGCTTCTTCCTCCAAGCCCCTTTATAAATCAAACCCTAGCCACCATCCTCATGTCAAACCTAGAACTCCAACTTCTAGCCCTCAAACAAAAATTGTCGACCATCATTCTGAAAAATTAGTATTGAAGAATGGAATTCTAACTAGCAAAGCAATTTCGTGTTCTAAAATTGAAAAGAAAAGACAGAGAATCGACAAACTTGTTTCCCTAGAGCAATTTTTCAGTCAAGTTTGTAAATCGTCAGTTACTTCATATGGATATGGTGTGAGATGCGGCCTTTTAAAGAGAAATTTTGAAGAGGTCAATGGTTGGGGATTTAAAACGATGGAAACCTAGGGTTTTATTTTTTGGGTTAAATAAAAAGAGAGGGAGGGAGTGTAATTAATACATCCCTAGTGCTGAGCTTGGACTACTAGAGACGGACTTTTAGCTTTTTAGCAATCAGAATTTTACCCTTCCCTAACTCAAAAAATAAAAATGAAAATTGAAGACCAGAAAAATATCTCGTCCATAAAAGTGCATTTTTAGGGATCAGATTTTGACCCTGTCGCCAAATGTTCGTCTTTAATAAGCAGATTTCTTGTAGTGGAGTTTAGAGACATTTTTCCTTAGCTTTGAATATTTCCATTTATAAGAAATTGGAAGTGGGTGTTGAAGATTCTGTATCTTAGACCTTTGTAAAGACTATATCAATCTTACCCAGTTGATGGAAATTGATAACGATTTTTACCTTTTTATGATGTCTAGCTAAAACCCCAATTCTTGGGGTGTGATTATGTGATTATGGATTGATTTAGCTACTGGGTATTATTAATTGATAGTGTAAATGCTTTTTAAAAGTAATTTCATTAAGTAATTGTGGCTTAATCTAAAGGGTTGTGGTTGCAAATGCAACTCTACCTTTGTGTTTTTGGCTTGCTCGAGAGAGAGGATTTGAAACCAAGATTACTGATTTGATGGTCTGTGGGTATTGGGTTGTCATGGGTTCAGCTCGAGAGAGTGAATCCTAAACCCTTTTCCACACATTCAGCTCGAGAGAGTGAATGGACTAAAGCGTAGGTTGTTCTTAATTGTTGCTTATTGGTGTTCGAGAGAAACCAATTTGATTCGGGGTAAATTGTTCCAAAGAAAATTTATGCCCACTAAAGTCTAGCTTATTCACTAATTTACAGTTATTCACTATTAATTGCAATTACCCAATTGTCTACCTTAGCCCATAATCCAATCACATCCCAAGAATCCGTCTCTATACTTGCTATTTTCGTGTTATTTGTTGTTTTAGCTGATAGTTGAAACCAAATCCCTATCATATTTGACACTTGTGTCACCCCAAATTTGAACCATGCTTTTATTCGTAAATGTTTTTTCAGCTATAATTGACTTGAGCATATTCTTACTTATCTATTGATTCTCAATTACAAACCACTCCCTTGGGACTCGACCCCAACTCACTAATTGGGTTATATTACTACTTACGATCGTTGACAATTAGTATTGGATGAAGTGTCCTGATGCGTGAAATCACATATGAAAAATTTAAGAGTTACTCGATACGACTTTACATGAAAATAAAGAATGGTTCATGTCTTAGCTTAAAAAATTTCACTTCCATATTCCTCCAGCAAAGTGTGATTCCTCCTAAATATCCAATCGTTGGGACTTGTATTACATCACCATAGTCCAAGGCTTGAAGAATTTTGTTATGATCTTGCAACCTGGTTTCTGTGAGCGCGAGGGTGAAAGGCAGGGGCGATTTTATGTATAATTTTTGGATCACTCGAACCCGTGGTCATCTGACTAAACTCGATATATTACTTCTATAATTATTAAAGAATATATTAAATTAAAACTTATTGAACCCGTTCTCAAGATGGCTGGATGGTTCACTGGTACAACTACAAGATTTCAACACAAAGGTTCTTAGTTATTGTTATTATAAATTTTTTGATCTTATCTTTAAAGCAAAGGTGCACCCGTTTTCTTGAAATCCTGGATTCGCCTCTGGTGGAAGGCTTGTTTATTTTAATCAGAGCACGCAAGTTGCTCATGAAATTTACATTGTGAGCACCTCTACAATTCCAAAGGAGTATCTTTATTGACGGTTTTTCCTGCATGCTCGATCGCCCTCCTGGTGATAGTGTCATGTCCAGATTTATCATTGTTTGCTTGTCATTCATAAATCATATTGTTTCCTCCCGTTTGTCCTTTGACGATGGTATAATCAACATCACGTATTTCATGTCGTTGTTCAAGTTGTGGTAGCATATGTTTATAGAAGCCTTCTTCACTTGTTGAGGAAATTTTATTATGAATATCCTTTCAGTGTTTTTGTGCATGTCCCGTGTTAGAGACTCCCTCAAATAAAGAGTTTGAGTTAGGGGATTTGGAATATTTAGTACCTCTTCCCTTATTAATTGTGTGACTTAGTGTTGTGTAGGGGGTGATGATTCCCCCTCCAACAATTGTGGTCCTACATGATCCTCCATGTATTTATTCTCCTTGTATCCCATAATCTCCTCATTTGTCTGGTCATGTTGTTGCATATCCATTATTTATTGTAAGGACGAGTTGATGAAGCGGTTGAGTTGGAGTATAAGCAAAAAATGTTGCATACTCAAGTTAGGGATGAATGCTAGGTGGTAGAGTAGATGGTAGAACTTCAACGTGGTCAGTTCTTGGGTTAGTTTGAGTTGAGTGGAGGCTAGCCTTATAAGTAACCTACCTTCTATTAAGGTCAGCAATGGGGTGGGGGGGACTCTCGGTCTGTGGTAGTTAAGTAGCCCCTCCAGAGTTGCATAAGGTGAAACATCAACTGCATGTGGGAATGTTGCTATTAAGTGGGGATTTTAGGTTGAGTACCTCTAGTCGAATGGGCATATGGGTTTGTGAGGTTCTGAAAAGTTAGATTCCTTGAGATGAAGGGAGGCATTCTGGGTGGCTGTATGTTTTTGAATCGGTGGGATGGCTGGTGGAGGTGATGAGACAATGATGGAGGCTGATGGTTGGGGTTGTTTGTTAGTGAGTGGTGAGGATGCAAGTTGTTGTTGTTCATTAGTAGTCGTAAGTTTTGTCGTTGAGGAGAATTGTGTTGGTGACGGTGGAGAAGGTGATAGTTGAATTGAGACATTGCTATTTGGAGTTTGGATAGAGTTTGTGGTTAGTGTCATTTTTGTATTAAAGCTTACTTTATTGTTGTCTATTTTGCTATTGCGATCTATCCTAGATTGTACTATAGGATTTTTCTGTCCTTTTTCCTATTTCGGGGACGTGTATGGCTAATAATTGATTGGGATGATTGGATATTGAATTTGTAGGAGTGTATCTATTTGCTTGAAATGGTTTTCGTATCGATGCAGAGGTTATCTACGTTTTCATTTATTTCAAATTGGATATGAGTTTTGAAATTTGGTTTGGGATTAGTGGAGGGGGTTTGCTTATATTAGTGTATATTGTTTTCTTCAAGATCTAGGGATTTTGTTAGGTGGATATTATTTGATGAGTTTGTCGTGTTGGTGATAATAGTAGATTTTGCATGGTATGGTAATGTGATTTTTTTGGAATGTTTTGAATTATTTTATTTAGTATTGTGTGGCTACTTTCTTCACATATTTGGGTTACTGGACCGTTCACTGAAAACTTAGAAGCTATATTCTTCATGTGCCTTTTATTTATGTTATCCGCTGACGTGTCCATACTATTTTCACTTGTTGGTAGAATGCAATATGTGGGGTCAATTTCAATTTTATTTTTTTGGTTTTCATTTGAAATTTGTTATTTTTGAAAGTCATAGTACTGTTGATGTTGTTGTTGTGTCACGACCCAGGGGTACCCTTAGATGTAACATGGTGTACTTGACCCCGAAGGGGTCTCATACAAGACACTTAGCATATCATAACATAAGATAATAGAAATGTGCGGAAATTTAAAACTTTTTCCATACAATCGAAGTCTTTTAAAAACAAGTGGAAGTCTATAGTACTTTGTCTCAAACAATCTAATACAACTTGAACAACTCTTGGGACACAACCCATACAATAGACTAAACATAAAAGAAAGGTGATCACATCCTCGATGCTATGAGGACTCACAAAGTCTTCAACTCCTTGCTCTACTAGGAACCTAGCCACGAGAATGGAACTCAAGATCGCCGGACCCTACATTTGATAAGAATGTAGGCAAGCGTATGCGTTAGTACATAATCATAAGCATAATTTCCAACATAGGCATAATATAAGCATTGGTCCAATATTAGTCTTTCATGTCATAATAAGAACACCTCATAAGTAGCTTCAAGTCATACTTGTGCAATGCATGGATGAGACCCCATAATCTCACCCACACTAAGTACCACCTTAGGCCATCATACATACTTACCATCTTTGGTCTCATCCTTAGATTCTTTCTCATAGACAAGGGAATCTTCACCTTTAGTCAATCATAACAAGGAAGGCAACTATAGCACAATCTTATCTAAACATACATCATATAAGAGGAACACTCTCTAGGTAACCTTAAGTCACACATGTATTCAAAGGGCCTTTCAAGCTACAATCCAAACTAAGCATACATCATAAGCATAAGTCATAAGCATATTCATTGCATAGATCATCATAACATAAAAGGAACATACCATGAATACCCTCAAAGCATACTTGTGCAATGCATGAATAAGATCTCATATTCTCACCTATACTAAGTAAAGCTTCTTGAGTAGCCATAGTTCATAATTCATATTCTTATTGTGGGAATTAGCCTTAACCGACATAGACCATGTGAGCTTAATGAAATTCGGTGTCTACCCCACACTGAAAAGGGGTTGCTCTACTTGCCTAAGGTAGAACCATACCCTTAGTTTAGGTGGATCCAATAGCTAAGTAACCTATGGGGGCACGTAATTATGGAATAAGGAGATTGCTACTAGAAACCCGGACTCAACTAAGGTAGAAGGTCTCCATCTCATGAGATACATACTTTGGGAATTCGGACTCAATTTGTCACGCCCTGAGCTTACACCCTGGACGTGGTCAGCACTCAAGAACCATTGTTGGCCCCAAGCGAACCCTTGGCCTGGCTTACTTACTCAGTGGAAGACTCTAAGCATTATTACAATGATCAAATGCATTTCTACTCAACTGTTTAATAAAATAACTTAGAACGTTTAAAGTTCAAACATTCAACTTGGCCAAATTGGCAACTCAAGTCTTAACATATGAAATAATAATGTAAAGACAACTAAACTACTAACTGTCTATGAAGCCTCTAAAACAAAGAGGGATGTCAGGACAAGACCTCCGATTATCCTAACAACTGAAATACTAAAAGCAAAGTAAAAAGAGTCCTCCGGAATGCAAGGAGGCTCACCAACTGACTCTAAGTGCTAAACTGGATCAACGAGGCTTGGATGCTGATCCTGATTACCTGTATCTGCATCATAAAACGATGCAGGCCAAATGGCATCAGTACATTGAATGTACGAGTATGCGAGGGGAATACTAAACATAACATAAGCTTAAAAGGAATCTGAAAGAAACAGTTACATTGGCTTTACTCAACTCAAGTTGTTGCAATGGGTGAGTTTCAAGCTGAAAATAGATTCAAAGCCCTTAATAGATGTGTGTTTTTTTTTATTTATTCAAGTATATTATTCCTTAATTTAGTTTTATAATTTAAGTGCAGCCAGGTATGCCAAGTTGTAAGATCTTCTTTATTGGTATAACAAAGGCGGCAAGATCAGTTGATGTTACTAGTGATATTGGTTTCAAATCAAGTACTACAAGTAAGTTGAAATGGAATGAAAAAGCAGCAATCTCGACAAGAAAAATTCAAAAAAATAAGAGAGTAACAAAGAGAAAAAAAATCAAGAGGGAGTGGTTTAAACAACCCAATATAAAATGATGTTGTAGTACAGTTTTAAGTTCTTTAGTAGACATGAACTTTTTTCTCATTTTGTTGTTTAAACTGATGATGCATTAGTATTAAGCGACAACTTATATTTTTATTTTTTGTTTTTTTTATTGTAATCGACCTTATGTGAGGCCTATTTTATAATGGTGTTATGTCTATTAAAGGACTTCTATTTTATAAATGGTGTTATGTCTACTCAATTGCTTCCTTATTTTTTGTAATATAGAGACTAATATACTAATTTATCCAAATTTAATTGAAAAGATTTATGATCTTGCTATGCAAAATTTGTCATATTACATATGGCAAGTAAAAGAGAGTTACAAAACATATCACATCTAACATAGGCTATGACAATTCAATTAGCTCAGTATTTGAATCACTACTTTGAAAAGGGTTGGTGAAAAAACCAACAACACCAATCAAAATATACAAAATGATCTTCTAATTGAACCTACACCATTTACACTTTCTTTGAACCATTTGAAATGAACTTCCTCTGAATCTCTTCTCCACTATCAAATTAGTGTTACTCAAATTATCAATGTGAACATGTTGCTCATTTAATTGAATCTGCCTCCTCTGAATTCCAACTCTTTGATTTTGTTCACTAATTTTGGGAGGATAAATTTGATTTTGAATCGATTTCTTCTTTGCTCTCCATAAAAAAAATACAATTCTTAGAGTGAAAAATTAAAAATCAAAACTGTATAGTAACTGTAACATCTCGCAAATTGAAATAACTAGGAAGAAGTCAAGAATTGGAAATAGTGATTTTAGGAAATAATGAAAATCTGTTATTTGTTTAAGTTAAGGATGAGTTTTGGTCAACTTCAAACGACCATAACTCCTAGCTCAAGATGAGTTAGGCTTGTTTCCAGATATCGTAGGAAAGATCTTGGAATAATCTTTCCAACACCACCGAGTTTGAGCGATTCCAAGTTCGTATGAGTGAGATATGCCCATTTGAAGTTGGGTTGTTCAATTAAGGAAAGTCTAAGCCGGATTTTGAAAGGGTAGTTTAGTCTTTTCCTTACCCAATAAATTAAATCCATTTTTAGTAAATTATTTGGGGTCTAAACTGAGTTAGTTTAGTTTATGCAATTAAGAAATATGCTAGGGCTTTGAGAGAAGAGAAAAGAAGAGAAAGGAGAAGAGGAAGAGCAAGATTCGTCGTTTCGTAAGGAATTGATTGTGGGTTTCTTCAAGGATTTGATACTACAAGATATGTGAGACTCTCATAGCATTGGGTTCGATTACCCACACTCCAAACATGTTTAGTTCATCGAAATTCGTTCTAAAAAGGTTGAAAGTTTGATGTTCTTGATATGTATATCTTGAAATTGCTTTCATTCTTGAATTAGGCTGAATTGAGAAGTTTCTGAGATCTTTAAGTTGAGTTTTAGAGTTGTTTTGAGTTAGGTACTTGGGTACATATGCTGGGTATCTGAATCTAAAAAGATTTTGAGAAAAATAGTCGAGTTTAGGCGAATCGGGGCTGGAAAATGAAGAAGGAAAAGTCAAGCAGGTTTCGGCACGCAAGTCCGCGTCGCGAACTAATTTCTCCCCCAGTGAACAAAAATTAGCTCCGCGTCGCTGTTGGGACGCGGACTCCTCTGTCTCAAAATTAAATTTCACGATCAAATATTTAAATGCATCTCCGCGTCGTGGACTTATTTCCAGACAGTGATTTCTTGATCTTTTCTCATGTTTAACTATCTAAAAACACTCCTAAACATCATAAGATCTTTCCTGTCACAAATCACAATCCTTGAATTCAATTCAAGGAAAGTTCAGAGTCGAGTAAAGTAAAGTTAAGAGTCAAGTTAAGAGAAGTTTATAAAGTTTTCAAAAGTCTTTTACAAACATTTTAACTTTGTTTCAAGACTTAAAGTTCAAGTTGAGTAAATAGTAAAGAGTAAAGATTGAAGTTCATTTCTTCAAAGAAATATATGCGGACTATGTATTCCCGAAGAGTTTAAAAATATTTTCATATTTGAGCAAGAAAGGGAACATCGATTCCAAGAGAGCTTTTAAGCTAAGTTTTGAGTAATTATGTCAAACCAAAGAAAGAAGTTTGTTTTAAAAACATATGAGTTAAGTATATTTTGGGAGTAGTATAGAGCACAGATATGAGATTGCGAGTTCATATTAACTTAAGTCTCCATAAACCATGTAGCCATCATGGGTAGTAAAGGATCATACTTTTTAGATGACTCCTTAAGATGATTTTAGCATAGACTAGTTGATCTACTTAGTTAAGGCGTTCTATATGACAGCAAAGTATATGACAGTTCTGGCAGAGTGGGCAAGACGTTGTATCACTACTTAGGCTCAAAGTGGTGGTTGTCGATTAGATAATCTCCCACAGAAATTATATTACTTTATTATATGAGTAAAGTTGAGTTTGTTATTGCATTTTCTTTAATGAACTAAGTTGTTTTCCTTTGTTTTACAAGCTTTCTATATATTGCATATGTTTAATTGCTTTATATTGAGTTTAGTTATTCAGGAGTTGAGTAAAGCCAAGGTAAGTGTTTCTTTTAGATTTTTTTCAAGCCTATGTTGTGTTTAGCATTCCTACTCGCATACTCGTACATTTAATGTACTGATGCCAATTGACCTACATCTTATGATACAAACACATGTAACCAGGATCATCACCTATTGCCTCGTTGATCCAGTTGAGCACTCAAAGTCAATTAGTGAGCTCCTTTCATTCCGGATGACTCCTTTTACTTTGCTCTCAGTATTTCATTGTTAGGATGATCGGGGGTCTTGTCCCGACATCCCTCTTTGTTTAGAGGCTTCATAGACAATCAGACAATTAGTAGTTTAGTTGTCTTTACATATCATTTCATATGTTAAGACTTTGAGTTGCCATTTTGGCCAAGTTGAACGTTGACTTTTAAACATTCTAAGTTATTTTATTTAACAATTGAGTGGAGATGCATTGAATCCTTGTAATTATGCTTTTAAGTCTTCCGCTGAGTAAGTAAGTCAGGCCAAGAGTTCGCTTGGGGCCAGTAATGTTTCTCGAGTGCCAGCCACATCCGGGGTGTAGGCTCGGGGCGTGACAAACTTGGTATCAGAGCACAGAGTTCAAGAGTCCTAGGGAGTCTATGAAGTCGTGTCTATAGAGTCCTAGTTATCGGTGTGAAGCGCGCCACATCTATAATTAGGAGGCTGCGACACTTAAGAAAATTTCTCACTTCTTTCTTACTCATTTCGTGCATTAAAGTTGCTCTCTAAGAAGTTTCCTTCTAATTCGTGCTAGGGTGTGTTTTTTAGTCAATCATCCCTCCATGAAGAGCTGTCAGAGGTCGTCCTGCTAGGCATAATGTTGAGGAGCAAGAGTTACCAAATACACCTGAAGTGCAACCTCAAGGGGAAGTCACCAACGATGAGTTCAGAGAAGTAATAAATATGCTAAGTGAAGTTGTGATTAACCAGGTCGGGCAACAAAGAGGGGATCGACAAGAAGAGGCTGAAACTTCAAGAATTCGTGAGTTCTTGAGGATGAACCCTCCAAGCTTCACTGGTTCGAGCACTACTGAGGATCCAGAGAACTTTATTGAGGAGCTGAAGAGGGTATTCGATATTATGCACGTTGCCGATGTTGAGCGAGTAGAACTAGTTGCATATCAATTAAAGGATGTTGCTAGGACTTGGTTCGATCAATAGAAGAAGAACTGAGTTGATGATGCACCACATGCGAGTTGGGCTTGTTTTGAGGATGCCTTCTTGGGGTGTTTCTTCCCCCGAGAACTGAAAGAGGCTAAGGTACGAGAATTTCTTACCGTAAAGCAAGAGTCACTAAGTGTTCATGAGTATGGGTTGAAGTTCACCCGACTATCCTGTTATGCTCCGGAGATAGTTGTGGATATGAGGAGTAGAATGAGTTTTTTTTTAGTTGGGTTGTCCCGCCTGTCAAGCAAAGAGGACAGGGTAGCTATGCTAATTGGGGACATGGATATAGCGAGGTTGATGACTTATGTGCAGCAGGTTAAGGAAGAGAAGCTGAGGGATAGGGAGAAGTTTAGAAACAACAAGTCTAAGACAGGGAATGAGTCCGGGCAGCAGAAAAGTAATGTGAACCGTTCATTCTTTCAGCAAAAGCAAAAGGGACATGCTCCATCATCTACTAGTGCATCTACACCCAGAAACAAAGGTGAGTATAATGGTCAGAATTTGTAGAACTTCAGAGCTAGACCTGCGCAGTCTCAGGGTAGTGTGGCACAAGGAGGTAACTGGGCTCTTGCATATGCTAGGTGTGGTAGAACCCACCCAGGTAAGTGTCGTGATGGCCAGTCAGGTTGTTTCAAGTGTGGACAAGAGGGTCACTTCATGAAAGAGTGCCCTAAGAACAGGCAAGGTAGTGGAAATCAGGGCAATAGAGCCCAATCTTCATCAGTTGCTCCACCAAATAAGGCTGCACCTAGAGGAGCTACATCCGGTACTGGCGGAGGAGCAATCCTTCTTTATGTGATCACTAGTCGCCAAGAGCAAGAGAACTCTCCAGATGTTGTCACTGGTATGATCAAAGTCTTTACTTTTGATGTTTATGCTTTGCTAGACCCAGGAGCAAGTTTATCTTTTGTAACCCCTTATGTTACAAATAAGTTTGATGTTATTCCTAAGAAACTCTGTGAACCCTTTTGTGTTTCTACACCTATTGGAGAATCTATTCTAGCTGAGCGAGTATATCGTTATTGTGTCATTTCCATCAATCACAAAGACACCATGGCTGATTTAATTGAGTTAGTCATGAAAGATTTTGATGTCATTCTAAGTATAGACTGGCTTCATGACTGTTATGTCTCCATTGATTGTATAACTCGAGTTATCAAGTTCCAAATTCCTAATGAGCCAGTCTTAGAGTGAAAAAGTAGTTCAGCAATTCCTAAGGGTCATTTTATTTCGTACCTTAAGGCAAGAAAGTTACTTTCCAAGGGGTGTGTCTATCACTTAGTCTGAGTTAATGACTCTAGTGTTGAGATATCTCTTATTCAGTCAGTTCCTATACTAAAAGAGTTTCCAGAAGTTTTTCCAGATGATCTACTTGGAGTCCCTCCTGAGAGAGAGATGGGCTTCGGTATAGATGTTCTTCGAGATACTCATCCTATCTCTATTCTGCCTATGCGTGGCAACGGGACCGGAACTGGAACTACCGGACCGGGACGGACCGAAACCGGAACGGAACCGGGCACCACGGGCCGGAACCAGGACGGACCAAAATCGGTAATTTCAGAAATTTATAAGTATTCCTGTCCCGGACCGGTAACGACCGATACTGGACCAGACCGGATCGGAAACCGGGTCCCAACGTCTATATTTAAAAAATATATATATTATTAAAATTAAAAAATAGGAATATTACTCAAATAATATTAAAACTTTTATAATTTTAAAGTTAAAAATTTATACTTTTATACTTTTAAAGTTTTAAATACAAACTTTCAAACTTTAAAACTATAAAAGTTTAAATTTCACTCTTTAAAAGTTTGAAAATTTAAATTCAAACTTTAAAACTATAAAAGTTTAAAGTTTACCCTTTAAAAGTTTGAACTTTGAAACTTTAAATTCAAACTTTAAAACTATAAAAGTTTAAATTTCACCCTTTAAAAGTTTGAAAATTTAAATTCAAACTTTAAAATTATAAAACTATAAAAGTTTAAATTTCACACTTTAAAAGTTTGAAAATTTAAATTCAACTTATTCAAGACAATAATAAAAATAATTAAGGCGAATAGCCTATACAATTATTAATATTAATTAAATAGTACAAGTTGAATTACAAAATATTAGTAGAGTATTAAAAAATCTAATCTACACAGCCACCTTCTAGGAAGGGTTCTGTTTGAATTAGACCTCGAATTATTATACTCATACTAATAGACATTTAAATTTAATAGTTCATGCTATGGAATTGGTTGATTAGCTAGTTCCTCCATTGCATCAATGCCGTCGTCACTAAAATCTTGCATTATTTTATCAATGTCATTTTCAAATTTGGTCGGTAAAGGTGGACGACCATAACTCCTTCTCTCGCCATTAATCCAATCTCTAAATAGTACCGATATCTCCAAGCTATCTACTGCTAATGAATATCTATGCTCTCCAATTTGATAACTTGATGTACTAAAAGCGCCTTCCGAAGCTACCAAAGATGCTTGAATAGCTAACACATCTCGAGCAACCGGTTGAAGCTTTGGAAATCCCTGGCCGCGATTGCTCCACCATTCTAGAAGATCAACAGTAGTAGGTTCAGTATTTTGATTAATATACGCATCAAAATCATTTCTATCATTATGAGAAAGTTCAAGATAACAATCTATCATATCATCAATATCATCTTCATTATTATATCTACTCCTAGAACTTTGAGGCTCTTCATTACGTACTGCATTAATTATATTCGAATTATACAAGTCATACAATTTTCTAGCTTCAATTTTTATACTATCTTTAACATCTTGACAACTAGGTGTTTCATCATCTTCACTATCAATACCCAAATTAAAATATATTTTATCAACCATTCGTGATGCACCTTCATCTTTGTAATGTGGATTTAACAAACAAGCGGTTAAATAAATTTGAGGAATAGGAATAAAATATTTTTAAAATTTTTCAATCATTTTGTTAACAGATTCTTCAAATCTTGGTTTATTTTTGAATTTATAAAATTTACTAGAAATAGCACAAATATTAGGTAAAACAGAGCATATTTGTCATATTTGAATTATGAGCATTCCAAACCATTTGTAAAGGTTTCTTATATTCATAAGCAACTTCAAGCATTTCATATAAAGAATTCCATCTAGTACACACTGATTTAGGAATCTTTCTAGGTGGAAGATTAAATTCACGACAACGATTTTCAAAATCTCTGCTTCTAGACTTAACTTGACATTTAAAAATAAAATAACATGCAGTTTCAACTTTTATACAACCATCATTATACATTGCTATACAATCTCTAACAATCAAATTATATATGTGTGCAGTACACATAATATGAAAACCATCAATATAAATAGGGCAAAGAGACGGTTTTAGTATTTCAACAACAGTTTTATTATTAGAAGCATTATCTAGGTGACACTACTTATTTTATCACAAATTTCGTAGTTTTGTAAAACATCTATAATTGTTTGAGCTATATAACTACTGGTTTTTTGCATTTCACAACATTTATAACCTAAGATTCTTTTTTGCAGTGTCCAATTTTCATCAATCCAATGTGCAGTAATAGTGAAATAATCATTACCATTTACACGACGGCCCATATAAGAAGTAATAGCTATTTTAAAATTATTATAATAAAATAAACAACGAAGATATTGAAAATGTTGAGCTTGATAATAAAGATAGCCTTTTTAATTGTATTTCTAATAAAACATTTAAAATGTGGATTATATACAATTTGAATATAAAGAATAAAACCAGGATTTTCAGCAAAACTAAATGGCAAACCCATAACAACAATCATTTTAGCTAATTCTTCAAGATCTTTTTCTCTACTATATGACCGTTGTATACTAGAGCCAGAAACATTAGAAGGATTTAATTGTGTTTGGACCATATTAGAGCCCTCTACTCCTACATTTTCAGGAAGGGTGGTACCATTCTTTTTAGCTTCGGCTACAACTTTAGCATGCAAAAATTCATTTTTACAACATGACACTAAATGATTAGTCAAATGTCCCGTCCTACCCTGTTTTCCTACGGTTTTATGATTCATTCTATGTTTACATTTATTACAAATAACTTGTGTTTTATCTTCATTTTGAGTTATAAATTGCCACACAACTGATTTTTTAGCGTGTTCTACCTTAGTCCTAGGATGCACGGGGTGAACGGGAGCAGGACAACAAAAGGGAGCGGGAGGGGAAGAGGGATTGTCAGTGGGAGTAGCCGTAGCTGGCTGAGTTTCATCATTATCATATTCATCAACATTATTATCAAAACTATCAATATAATCATTAACATTATCATATTCATCATCTTCAGGTAATTCCTCATCAAAATTATCAAACCTTCTTTGTAAATGTTCATGATAAGGATCTAATCCACTATTACTATCAATATTAAAAACACTATCATCAACATGCGTATAATCATCCGTAGTTATTCTTAATTGAGAAGTTTTTTTAGTTGTAGATTTAGACGTACTACCGGTTATTTTATTTTTCTTGGATTTTGAGCTCCATAAATTAGTGATCGAATCAACTAGTGTTGTTTTACCCTTCTCAACATTGTTTTTACCGAAATCCATATTCAAATATAAAAAGTAGTAAATTATATATAATACGAAAATGTAATGCAAAGTTTTAAACAAATAAATAACTAAATAAGTAGAGACTAGAGACTAATTACTCACAAAATAAATAATTAAATGCAAATAAATAAATAACTAAATAAAAAGTGAGTTGGAACGAATGTACCAAACGTCTACTTAAAAAAGTAGACGTGTATGACCGAAAGCCAAAAATTGAAAGTTGACTTTTGAAGCTCCAATTTCCAAAGACAAAATTCATAATTTTAACAAGAATAAGAGATTAGAGAGTAGAGAGAATAGAAGATAATATTTTTGTGAGTGAAAAGAATGAAAGATTAGGAGTATTTATAGTTAAAAAAAAAGGATGAAAATGTAGTTTTTAGAAGGTTGGGGTATTAAAAAAAGTTTGGGGGTAGGGAGGTGTAAAGGGGAGTTATGGGGGGTGAAAGAGCCCTTGGTGGGGCCCAAAATCCGTTGCCCAATGGCTCTCAACGGCTAAATTAACATTTAAAAAAAAAATTTAAACTGCCGATCCGGGACTAACCGGTAAATCCCGATTTCCGTCCTGTTACCCCTCATGGACCCGCTACTTATCGGCACTAACCGGTACAAGCCAGAATCGAGACGAAATAGGTAATGGATCGGGACGGACCGGAACCGGAACCGGCACCTCCCGATTTCGTTGCCACGCTTAATTCTGCCATATAGAATGGCACCAGCAGAGTTGAAAGAGCTTAAAGAACAGTTAAAAAACCTCCTTGATAAGGGCTTTATTCGACCAAGTGTCTCACCTTGGGGAGCTCCGGTTTTATTTGTGAGAAAGAACGATGGTTCCCTTAAGAAGTGTATAGATTATCATCAGTTGAATAAGGTTACCATCAACAACAAGTTTTGAGAATTGATGATCTTTTCGATCAGCTTCAGGGTGCTCCTTGTTGTTCTAAGATAGACCTCAGATCTAGCTACCATCAGTTGAAAGTAAGGGAATGTGATATTCCCAAGACAGTATTCAGGACCCGTTATGGTCATTATGAGTTTCTAGTCATGTCATTCGGTTTGACCAATGCACCTGCAGCGTTCATGGACCTTATGAATAGAATTTTCAAACCTTATTTAGATATGTTTGTTATCGTCTTCATTGATGACATACAAATCTATTCAAGGAATGAAGAAGATCATGCTAGCCATCTCAGAATAGTTCTTCAGACTTTGAAAGATAAGGAGTTATATGCTAAGTTCCCTAAATGTGAGTTTTGGCTTAAGTCTGTGGCGTTCTTAGGCCATATAGTTTCCGGTGATGGAATTAAAGTTGATACCCAAAAGATAGAGGCAGTGTATAATTGGCCTAGACCCATATCTTCAACTGATATTATGAGTTTCTTGGGTTTGGCTGCATATTATAGAAGGTTCGTAGAGGGGTTCTCGTCTATTTCGTCCCCTTTGACCAAGTTGACTCAGAAAACAATGAAGTTTCAATGATCTGAAGCTTGTGAGAAAAATTTTCAGGAATTGAAAAAGAGGTTGACTACTTCCCCAGTGTTGACCTTACCAAAAGATATGCAAGGCTTTATTGTATATTGTGATGCGTCTAAAGTTGGTTTGGGTTGTGTACTAATGCAGAATGGCAAAGTTATAACTTATGCCTCTAGACAGTTGAAGGTTCATAAGAAGAATTACCCAACCCATAACTTAGAGTTGACTGATGTAGTTTTTGCTTTGAAAATATGGTGCCATTATCTTTATGGTGTTCATGTGGATGTGTTCACCGATTACAAGAGCCTTCAGTATGTGTTTACTCAGAAAGAGCTTAATCTCAGACAAAGGAGGTGGTTGGAATTACTCAAGGATTATGACATGAGTATTCGTTATCATCCATGTAAGGCTAATGTTGTTGCTGATGCTTTAAGCAGGTTGTCTATGGGTAGCACCGCCCATATTGAGGAAGAAAAAAGAGCTAGCGAAAGATGTGCATAGACTTGCACGATTGGGAGTCCGACTAATGGATTACACAGAAGGATGAGTAGTGGTGATGAATGGGGCTGATTCATCATTAGTGTCAGAAGTGAAAGGAAAACAAGACCAAGATCCTATTTTGCTTGAGTTGAAGGCAAATGTTCATAAGCAAAAAGTATTAGCTTTTGAACAAGGGAAAGATGGCGTATTGAGATATCAAGGTAGATTGTGTGTACCAATGATGGATGGACTCCAAGAGAGGATCATGGAGGAAGCTCATAGTTTCAGATATTTCATTCATCCGGGTTCCACAAAGATGTACCGTGATTTGAGAGAAATTTATTGGTGGAGTAGGATGAAAAAGGGCATTGCAGAGTTTGTTGTTAAGTGTCCGAATTGCCAACAAGTTAAACTGGAGCATCAAAGGCCTGGTGGTTTGGCTCAGAAAATAAAACTTCCGAAATGGAAGTGGGAGATGATAAATATGGATTTCATCACAGGTTTACCAAGGTCTCGCAGGCAGCATGATTCTATATGGGTGATTGTCGACAGAATGACAAAATCAGCCCACTTTTTATCAGTAAAGACTATCCATTCAGCACAAGATTATGCTAAGTTGTATTTTCAAGAGGTGGTAAGGCTTCATGGGGTTCCGGTCTCCATTATTTCAGATAGAGGTGCTCAATTTACTGCACAGTTTTGGAAGTCATTCCAAAAAGGCTTGGGTTCAAAAGTGAACTTAAGTACTGCATTTCATCCTCAAATTGATGGGCAAGCAGAGCACACTATTCAGACCTTAGAGGATATGTTGAGGGCGTGCGTGATCGATTTCAAAGGTAATTGGGATGATCACCAACCTCTCATCGAGTTTGCTTACAACAATAGTTACCACTCTAGCATCCAAATGACTCCTTATGAAACTCTTTATGGGAGAAGATGCAGATCTCCTATTGGATGGTTTGAAGTTGGTGAAACTGGGTTTATAGGACCAGATTTAGTTCATCAAGCTATAGAGAAGGTGAAGGTGATTCAAGAGAAGTTGAAGACGGCACAGAGTCGTCAGAAATTCTACACTGATGTTAGGAGAAGGGAGTTAGAATTTGAAGTAGATGATTGGGTGTATTTAAAGGTTTCACCCATGAAGGGCGTTATGAGATTTGGTAAGAAGGGGTAACTTAGCCCCCAATATATTGGACCTTATCGAATAGCCAAGAGGATTGACAAAGTAGCTTATGAATTGGAGCTACCACAAGATTTAGCAACGGTTCATCCAGTATTTCACATCTCCATGTTGAAGAAATACATGGGTGATCCTTCATTGATCATACCAACTGAAGATATTAGGATCAAGGATAGCTTGTCTTATGAGGAGATTCCTCTTCAGATTTTAGATCGCTTAAGAGAAGAGAAAATAAGAGAAAGGAGAAGAGGAAGAGCAAGATTCGTCGTTTCGTAAGGAATTGATTGCGGGTTTCTTCAAGGATTTGATCTTACAAGGTATGTGAGACTCTTATAGCATTGGATTCGTTCACCCACGCGCTAAACATGTTTAGTTCAGCGAAATTCGTTCTAAAAAGGTTGAAAGTTTGATGCTCTTTATATGTATATCTTGAAATTATTTTCACTCTTGAATTGGGCTGAATTGAAAAGTTTCTGAGATCTTTCCATCGAGTTTTAGAGTTGTTTTGAGTTACGTTCTTGGGTAAATATGTTGGGTATCTGAATTTAAAAAGATTTGGAGAAAAATAGTCGAGTTTAGGCGAATTGGGGCTGGAAAACAAAGAAGTAAAAGTCGAGCAGGTTTTGGTATGCAAGTCCGCGTCGCGGACTTACTCCTCCAGTGTGCGTCGCTGTTGGGACACGAACTCCTCTGTCTCAAAATTTAATTTCACGATCAAATATTTAAATGCATATTCGCGTCATGGACTTGTTTCCAGACAGTGATTTCTTGATCTTTTCACATGTTTAACTATCTAAAAATACTCCTGAACATCATGAGATCTTTCCTATCACAACTCACTCCTTGAATCCATAATTCAATTCGAGGAAAGTTAAGAGTCAAGTCAAGTAAAGTTAACAGAAGTTTATAAAATTTTCAAAAGTCTTACAAACATTTTAACTTTGTTTCAAGACTTAAAGTTCAAGTTGAGTAAAGAGTAAAGAGTAAAGATTGAAGTTCATTTCTTCAAATAAGTATATGGGGACTATGTATTCCCGAAGAGTTTTAAAATGTTTTCACATTTGAGCAAGAAAGGGACCATCGATTCCAAAAGAGCTTTCAAAGCTAAGTTTTGCGTAATTATCTCACACCAAAGAAAGAAGTTTGTTTTAAAAACATATGAGCTAAGTATATTTTGGGAGTAGTATTGAGCACCGATATGGGGAGGCGAGTTCATATTAACTCAAGTCTCCATAAACCATGTAGCCATCATGGGTAGTAAAGGATCATACTTTTTAGATGACTCCTTAAGATGCTTTTAGCATAGACTAGTTGATCCACTTAGTTAAGAAGTTCTATATAACAGCAAAGTATAGGACAGTTCTGGCAGAGTGAGCAAGACGCTGTATCACCACTTAGGCTCAAAGTGGTGGTTGTCGGTTAGAGAATCTCCCACATAAATTATATTACTTTATTATATGAGTAAAGTTAAGTTTGTTATTGCATTTTCTTTAACGAACTAAGTTGTTTTCCACTGTCTTACAAGCTTTCTATATATTGCATATGTTTTATTGATTTATATTGAGTTAAGCTATTCAGGAGTTGAGTAAAGCCCAGGTAAGTGTTTATTTCAGATTTTTTTCAAGCTTATGTTGTGTTTAGCATTCCAACTCGCATACTCGTACATTCAATGTACTGATGCAAGTCGTCCTGCATCTTCTTATGATGTAAACGCAGGTAACCTAGATCATCACCCATCGCCTCGTTGATCCAGTTGAGCACTCAGAGTCAGTTGGTGAACTTCCTTGCATTCCGGAAGACTCCTTTTACTTTGCTTTCAGTATTTCATTGTTAGGATAATCGAGGGTCTTGTCCCGACATCCCTCTTTGTTTTGGAGGCTTCATAGACAATCAAACAGTTAGTAGTTCAGTTGTCTTTACATTATTATTTCATATGTTAAGACTTGAGTTGCCATTTTGGCCAAGTTGAATGTTGACTTTTAAACATTCTAAGTTATTTTATTTAACAGTTGAGTGGAGATGCATTGAATCCTTGTATTTATGCTTTTAAGTCTTCCGCTGAGTAAGTCAGGCCAAGGGTTCACTTGGGGCCAACAATGGTTCTCGAGTACCAACCACGTCCGGGGTGTAGGCTCGGGGCGTGACAGTAACATCAATTAAACATAACAAAATCATCAATATAAGAGGAATCACATACACCATAGCAAGAGCAAGAGCAAGATCAAAATCGTTTTCCAGAATTTGACTTCGATCAAGAAGTCTGCATATACAATAAAATTTCATGTTTGCATCACACTATGGCTTTGAGCATTGGATCTAATTGTTCCGTGTATAGCTTATTCAAATTTACATTTGTCATTACTAACAACACATAAAAGAAAAAAATAAGAGAAGATAAAATTGATTTTAAATCCTCAATATGAAATTGGGGAAGATTGCAAACCCTCAAACTTCAAGTTTGGTAGTGGAAGATATAATTAAAAACAATAATAACTAAATTTAAGCTCAATGCTTTGAAAATGGTGGAAAAGAGAAAGAGATGAACTGAAAAATAATTGTTCAAGAAAAAACCTTAAAGATTTCTCCTTTCGTTACCGTTGGAAAAAATGGCTGGGAAATAATTAATAATTTCTTATTTGGACTCCACATATAGTTTTACTTAGTTTCTTATGCACATAGAGGAGGTGAGTTCACGTTATATGACACATCAACATATAATGGTTAATTAATAAAATATTAGGGGGGTTATAAAACTCACGCGAAGATTAAGTGTGTAGTTGGAAATTCGGTTATAGCTTGGGAGGTGCATTTAGTCATTTCCTCTATTTTAAATCAACCCCAAATTTATTATAACCCAACTCATATATGGAAATTCAACTTATATTGCGTCTGATTGTCCATCTTTAAAAAAAAAATTATTTATATTAAGATTAAATTATCTATGAATTATCCAAATGTCTTATTTATTTTATCTTTTTATTCTTTTTTTTAATCTCTTATTCTTAATTGCGACATCAGGGACTCCAACTTTAAATGAACTTACATGTTCATGTTCTTTTAATTTGTATTATTATCATGATGGGATGGAGTGGGGATATGAGAAAACGTTATTTTTATTTTTTTATTTTGAATTTTGGATACACGGAAAAAAAAATATAGCATATGTACATAGTTGGTTAATTAAATCATCTTCTATTGAACCAAGTATTTCTATGTAAATTTTGTCATTATTTTCTTCCATTTCTATCTTGGTTTGTCATAATTAAAAAAATAAATAAATTTAAAATGGTGGACAAGATCCAAAAAAAAAAAAAAAAAAAAAAAGGAAGAGAGAGGAATTGAAGGGGTGGGCATGGTGGGGGAGTGTAACGAGTAGAGGACTAATTTTTTTTTTTTTAATTTACTATGGAATTCAAAATTAGGTCAATCAAATGAGCTCATATATTCAGTAATTTCAAATTATTTTAATAGAACGTCTTAAATGTCCTTAAACTATGAGATTTGATACAATATTTTTCTTCATTCACCTTATGAGGGTGAACCATTAAACATAAGGGTATTTTTTTTGCTAAAAGATTGACATTAGGAGTAATAGGGGGTTGAAGGTGGATGAAACCAATTCAAATAGTTGAGGGTCATTTTAGGTCTTCTCCGTTTAAAAATCAAAATGATAATTAATATATACAACTCGAAACAATTATATCATGATTGAGAATATAGACACTTCATTTTAAGTAAACTTGTTGGGTCGGTCTAATCCAACTGTGGTTTCAGATTGGTTGAGTTAATATTTCTATCCCATTTAAAAATAGAGTTTTTTAGCCCGATTCGAGTAAGCCTGCAGGCCGGTGGGTCAAGAGCAATGTCGGTTGGTGGGCCCAAAAAAAAATTAAAGTAGAACACTAAAAGTAAATAATAAGAGAAATTCAAACTCAAAATCTACTTAAATCACTATAGATAAATATAACAAATTAATATTTTTATTTAATTAGTTATATTGTTATACCTTAATTTGTTTATTAATATCTCTATTGATTTAAGTGATGTCATGTCAAAAGTTATTTAATTTTACATAAATTTTATATCAAAGAAGATCATTTTCTCGTACGATTGTACCAAGATATTTGTATAGTAACAACATGTAAATTGTAATAGTGCCTTGTTGATATTAATGCAAATATTTTAAAATTATAGTATAACTTTTTACACAAAATCAGAAGACAAAAACAATTTTTCACTCTTTTAACTTGTTCTAGGAAAAGGTCTTCTTACCAAAGGAATATACAAAAATCCCAAACCAAGCTTAATCGGATAGTGCTGAACTAAAAGGAGAACACAATGGGTGTGTTTAGTATGAAGGAAAATGTTTTCCTGAAAAACAAGTAGATTTTTGACTTATTTTCTCATATTTGGTTGGTGAGTAGAAAATATTTTTCGAAAAAAAATTTTAGTGTTTGATTTATGAATGAAAAATGTTTTTGAGAAATATTTTTTATTTTTACTAGAGTAGAGAATAATTTTTGAAATTGAAAATATTTTTTTAAAACAAACTTAATATTTTTTTGGGGGTGGGGTGGGAGTGGGGCTGGTAGGGGCTGCCGGGAGGGATAGATCGAGGATAAGGGTGAAAAAATAAAAATTTGAAATTGAAAATATTTTTTAAAAACAAACTTAATTTTTTTTTTTTTGGGTGGGGTGGTAGGAGGGTGGGTGGGGGAGCTCGAAGAGAGGGGTGAAAAAATGAAATTTTAAAGTTGAAAATATTTTTCAAAAACAAACTCAAAATTATTTTTTGGGTGGTGGCATGGTGGAGGGGGAGAGGTCGAGGCTTGGGGTTAAAAAATGAAATTTTTAAATTGAAAATTTTTGTTAAAAACAAACTCAATTTTGTTTTTTTTTTTTTTTTGGGGGTATGGGTAGGGGTGGGTTGGGGTGAAAAATAAAAATTTGAAATTGAAAATATTTTTTAAAGACAAACTTAATTTTTTTGGAGGGGCGGGAGTAGGGGTGGGGTGGGGTGAAAAATAAAAATTAAAAATTGAAAATATTTTTGAAAAACAAACTTAATTTTTTTGGAGGGGGGTGGGGGACTGGTAGGGGGCTGATGGGGGGTCGTGGGTAGGGGCGGGGTGGGGTGAAAAAATAAAAATTGAAGTTGAAAATATTTGTTAAAAACAAACTTAAAATTCTTTTTATTGAGGGGGTGGGGTGATTTGGGGGTGGAGTGTCGGGGTGGGGTGAAAAAATTAAAATTTGAAATGAAAATATTTTTTAAAACAAATTATAATTTTCTTTCGGTGAGGGGGAGGGGGGTAGGGGGTGAGAAATATTGAAGTTGAAAATATGTTTTAAAAACGAACTTAAATTTTTTTTGGAGGGGGCTGGGGGGCTGGTAGGGGGCTGATGAGGGGCGGAGGTTGAGGGTAGGGGGTGGGGTGGGGTAGTGTGAAAAAATAAAAATTTGAAATAGGAAATAATTTAAAAACAAACTATAATATTATTTGGGGGGGGGGGGGGGGGGTAGGGAGCTGGCAGGGGTTGAAAAATTAAAAAATTGAAGTTTGTTATATATTGTGGATGTCCACTACATCAAGAATTTACTACATTACTTTCCTCCATTATGTAGATAACCATAACCTCCATAACCTCTACCTTTATAACCATTATTCTTGTAACCTTTCACTTCCATAACCTCCCCCATTATATGCATGTTAATGTCATGTTTATGACTAACATTTTGTATGCCTCTATGCTACACTATAAATAGAGGCATAAGGGTTCATATTGTAACACTTAAAGATTTGGTGAACACTTGAGAGAAAGAAAGTTATCTCATATTGTTACTCTTGTCTTATATTCTTCTCGTCTTCCTCTTTATATTATTCTTTTGTTCTTAAGTTTTACAACAAAGTTGAAATCACGAGTTGCTCATTCTCCGTCAAGAATCAATGGTAGGTGATTTTTATGAATTATCCTAGTAATTTTTAGGTTGCATGGTATACTTCATATCCTTTTTATTATTTGTACTAACAAAGCTTGTTTTGTGGTTATTTTAAAATGGTTAGTAAATTATGATAATCTTCATAACAATGTTGATAGGGACTATTAAAATGTTTTTAATTTATTTAAACTTGGGACTTTCATATGATTCTAACATGTTCTAATTAATTGATTTTGTTCAATTTTCTTGTACTTTAAGTCAAATTCAGATTATATTTATGGTTTTCGATAATTATTTTTTTGGCAATGTATTTGGTTTATCAAGACATTGATTGAGGGTAAGACGGTGAATTCAAGTTTCACCGCACCAAGTGGGTAAGACACAGAGTTAAAGTCTCAGTGCACCATGATAATAAGAAGTTGGGTTTAAGTCCAATTGATTTATCAACAAAGACGTTTTTATATGGGTAAGACATTGGGATTAAGTCCTAATCACTATAGTGATGATACGATGATAACTAACATAAAGTTGTATACTTTGACTGAAAGTCATGAAATTTGCCCAATTAATTTGTTTCATTCTCTTATGTGAATGTGGTAGCAGTGCATAATATGTCTGAAAAATGACAAGTGGTTGAATGTATGAATATGGGTGTGGTAAAATGTTAATGGTCATCATTGTGGTAATTAAAAGGAACAACATTATGGGTTCTAAAAATGGTTCTTCAAATGTGAAGGTAATTTAGTCCATTAAAGTGGTATGAAAGGTTATTGGACACATTGTTTCTTAAGATGCTCCTTCAAATGTGAAGGTAATTTTTATCCATCAAAGTGGTATGAGAAGTTATTGGGCACATTGTTGTTGGTGCAACCCAAATTTGAAAAGTTTTGTAAATCCTCCATCAAAATAAAGGAATACAAAGTGGTAGTACATTTGGTACATTTGACCTCTTAAAGTGATGTTGAGGTGAGTCACATAAATTTGATGATGCCAAAGCATGACAATGAGTTTCTAATAAAAACTTATGGAGCATGTACAAATGGTTATGGTCCATTTCTTGAAGAAAATGTGACTTGTGTTCGTATGGATAAGAACATGTTCATGTATTGTTGGATAAATGTCACATCTCACCTCTACGGGAGGTTTGAGAGATTGAAAAGAAATATTTTGACATAAATGATTATTTGGTCTTATACTTTGAGTACATCACAAATATTGTGGTATGTTCTATCATGAACTATTGCTAACAAAAGAAAGAAATATTTTTTTCCTATAAAGGTTGTGGTCATGACCAAAAATAAATATGGCAACACAAAGTTGTCATTGGTTGTCAAGAAATAAGTCTTGCATGTATTCTCCTTGAAGGAGATGGTCGCCATAAAAATGATGTTGTGAAATTTGTGGCAGTACACAAACTTAATTAAAGAGTTTCGGAAGAACTAATTTGTTACTATCCAGAATGAAAATAGTTCATAATATTGAGGTTGTAGTAAGTCTCAAAAGAAACTTTTTAAGTTTTGGAGGAATTGAAAATAATTATTATATTGAGACTGTAAATTATTGAAAGATCAAATATCTTTAGATTACTACAATCAAAACGGTTTATGAATATTTACATAAAAGGTTACCCGCCTTTATCTTGTTTGTTGTATACAAATATAGGCATGATGATGGAATCTCATGCAAAAGTAAACTAGAAGTTTACTAGAATAAATATCAATTGGCATAATCGGTTGACCATTTCGGTTCAAATGCGATGCAAAAGAATTGAGAATTCATGTGGTTATATGTTGAAGAAATAAAAGATTCTTCAAGAATTCTCATGTGTTGCTTGTTCTCATGATAAAATGATCATTGTACCAGGCAAGGTTGGAATTGTATCCCCTGAAATTATTTGAAACATATAAAAAGGTGAATATACTATTATGATTTAATAGATGCATCTATGGTATGGTCACATGTGCATTTGTATAAACTTACAAATTGGTTTTTGTAAGGTTGTTTGCTCAAATTGTTAAATTAAGTGCAAAGTTCCAAACTATAAAATTATGTTGATAATACTGGTTGGTTTAGCATAAATTATTTGCCTCCAATTATAGCTAGATCATTGATTATGAGAACAAATCTCTCAAATAAAATTTGGTATGAGATGAGTTTATTTAACGTGTATGCATCAAGCCAACAAGGTTCTCCCATCACAATTGGTTCAGGGTCAGGAAACAAATAATTTCCATCTAAAAATTTGATGCGTGCACATATGATTTTATTGCTCCACCATGTACAAAGATGGATCCCCAAATGAGGTTGGGGGTAAATGTTAGATTTCCTAACATTAGGGGGAGACATGTTTAGCAGCTGAAAATTATGTGTGGGGTGAATTATCTAGATCCTCGTTAAAAAAAAATGTGAACTTGAAGTTCAATAGATAATTCATTTGCAAAATGTGCAAATAATTTGCCAGATGTATTTGCTGACCCAATATTTTAATTAAGCTACAAATGCTCCAATAAATAGTCCTTAAAGGACAAGGTCTATGATGCGCGGCGTAATAGAATAGATCGATTCCAAGAAACTCCTGAGAAAGGAGATGAGCAAATTATCAAAATGATCATGAAAATGAGGTAAGTGCTTTGAAAGAGCACTATGACATAACACTTCATAAAACCTTGGCAAATGTTCAGGTACCTGAAAATGATGAAAAATGAAGAGATCTCGACAAGTTATGTTGTATTGGAATCGAAATCAAAATGACCGTCGACGGTATCTTTGATATGAAGTAGCACTCAACTCTATAAATGGTTACGAGAATACTTGAATATGCATAATGAATGATTATTATGTCTAACTAGACGACGAAGGTTATATGAAAATCCTTGAAGGATTTAAAAGGTCTTAAAGCAATTCCATTGAGTATCCAATGGTTTTGAGATTGCTTAACACAGAGAAAGAATCTTTTTGATCTCATGAAAATGATTTAAAATGTCATGTATTAGTGCAATTGGTGCACTTACAGATTGCTGGTTATGCAAATGCTAGAAGATTATTTGATATACATAACGAAAGTTATGTGGAAGGAATTTCATATTATCATTCAAGATATGACAAGAAACTAACAAAGTAGGTGACTCAACATATAGAAGATGTGTGATTTTCTTTCAGAAAAAAAGACGAGCTTCAATAAAATTGAAATGATCAATCCCCGAGTCAGAAATGATTTGATTATGTAGATGCAGAATATTTATTTGATCTGCATAAAGCTCGATCGCAAATGGACTATTATTTACATATGGAGACACAACGATATCTTGGAAATTCAAAGAATCACATTAGTAACCACTTCTTCAAATCATGCAGAAATAATATTGATCTATGAATAAAGTCGGGAGTGTGTTTGGTTGGAATCATGATCTATCAAATTCGGAAAATATGTGATTTTCTTTTGAAAGGATATTTCAGCCACCATATACGAAAATGATATATAGCTCAATTGAAGGGGGTATACAATCAAGGGAGATCGGACAAAGTATATTTCACCAAAAGTCTTTTTCACACATGATCTTCAACAAAATGGTGAGATAGACGTTCAAAGATCCATTCAAGTGATAATCTTGTAAGCTTATTCACTAAAGATTGCCAACATCAATATTTGAGAAGCTGTGATACCAGATTGAAATGCATTGTTTTCGAGATATCAAGTAAAGTTTTTATCGGGGGATAAAAATACGCATTGTACTCTTTTCCTTAACCATAGTTTTATCCCAATTGGGTTTTCTTGGTAAGGTTTTTAATAAGGCAACATTCAAAGCGTATTAAAAGATATGTGTACTCTTTTTCCTTCACTAGGATTTTTTCCCACGGGGTTTTTCCTAGTAAGGTTTTAACGAGGCATATTATCTATGGATATCCAAGGGGGAGTGTTATAAAATTATATATTGTAGATGTCCACTACATCAAGAATTTACTCCATTACTTTCCTCCATTATGTAGATAACCATAACCTCCACCTTTATGACCATTATTCTTGTAACCTTCCATAACCTCCCCCATTATATTCATGTTAATGTCATGTTTATAACTAACCTTTTGTATGCCTCTATGTTACACTATAAATAGAGGCATAAGAGTTCATATTGTAGACACTTGAAAATTTGGTGAACACTTGAAAGAAAGAAAGTTATCTCCTATTGGTACTCTTGTCTTATATTCTTCTTGTCTTCCTCTTTATATTGTTCTTTTGTTCTTAAGTTTTACAACAAAGTTGAAATTATTTTTAAAAAATAAGCTTTAAATTTATTTTTTCAACAAAAAAAATTGATTTTTTCAAAAACAAAAAATTGTAATTTGAAGTTGGAGGAGAGTTTTGGAAAATGTTTTCCTTAATTTTTTAAGGGAAGACATTTTCCTTAATTTTGAGGAAAATGAGTTGATTTGGAAAACATTTTCCAAAACTTTTAACCCAACCAAACATGAGAAAATTGAAAAACATTTTCCGAAAAATGTTTTCCATCATACCAAACACACCCAATGTGTTCCTTCATAACTCTATTTTTAAAAAAAAAAAAATCCTTTTTTGTGCTTGGGAATTTGTGACCTCACAAAAGAATCGATGATCACATAAAAAAATGCAGTGCCGATATTAGATTTGAGGGATAGATCAAATCATGATAAAGAAAATTCGATGATTTTTATAATTTTCAAGCGGAAATCTCTCTATTTTTAGTCCATAAATTAAATAGATAAATTGATATCATAAAAAGAGTAAAACAAACAATAGATTTGTTGTTAAAATAAAAGTGCGGCGATATCACAATTCACATGACATGTTGTAACAATTTCAATATAACAAGAGTGGGTCATGTGCACAAGTTCAGAAAACATAAGTCTCAAAAATGGAGAGATTCAACCCAAAATATCATAGAGACAGATGTTCTTTTTTTTATTATTATTAAATCACACACTTAATTTACAAAATTCCAAATTTGGCCCCACAAATATTTTGTGCCTTGTTGAAGAGTCTTGACTATATACAATGTAAAAAGAAACATTTGGCAATACATAAGATAGAACAATTTCACTAGAGGACAATGGCCATGTGCTTATTTGGCTTGAAGCAATGTATTACTTCTCAAGATTAATGATTTTCGTTCTATCATGTTACTTCAACTGACATAAGTTAAGAGCATAAGCCGACATTGGTCATATATATCCTCATGTTGTGTAATAAATACATAAAGATAGCTTAGATTGGACATAATTATGTATTTTTATCATGCTATTTTGATATATGCATACAAAATGTATTAAGATTATTAAAAGAACGGATATATAGTGATAAAACTTTCTGGTAACTCTAGTCCCTTGTCTACAGGAGTAATTGTCATCTCCGAACTAGCAAATTTCACAAGTGATAAGTTATGTATTGAATTACGAGGAACTTTCAAAAATAGCAAAGACTTAAAATATACTGAGTCAAAATAGTTATAGGTTGCTTAATTATGATTCATAGTTACATGTTAGAGGAAGAAGAGACGAGCGAGCAAGAGAGCAGGGACAAAGAGAGGTGGGTGTATATATGCAAGGATTGGAGAATATATAAGAAATAATGGATTTTAAGCACATAAATTACTAACAACTTGAAAGATAGGTTAATAATCAAGAGTGATAATTTTATTTTATTTTTTGGTTTCTCATCCGGTGTCCGGAGCCCACATTGGAGTTCCGACTAAATTCGGATTGTGCATTGCGGGCCCATTCGGGGGTGGCACTCCCAACAGGATTTTCTCCATACCTGCGCTAGAAACCCGAGACTGTTATGATGAAGCACTCCATGAGTCTTGTACAACCCATGTTGGTAAGTGTGATAATATTTTCAATGAAAAATGATTTTTTTTTAAATGTTTATTTTGGAAGGTAAGTAGATTGCTAACTTAATTTTTAGTATTTGATAAATAAGTAAGAAAATATTATTTCAAGAGTATTTAAATATTATTTAGCAAATATTATAGAGGCGAAATGAGACGGTGAGTGGAGGTTGGGGTGGGTGGAGGTTGGCGTGGGGGTGCATAATGGTCAGGCAATGGGGGTTGGGAAGATTGGATAGATGAAGGAGGGGTCACCAGGTTCACGTGAATTCATGTTTTCCTTCTAAAATCATATATAGTAGTGTTATATTTTTAAAAAAATATTTAAATATAGTTGTGTGAAGCCACATGACTCTAAATATCATAAAATGCAATGATTGGATGTATCTCTCTAAGTGAAGTTAGAAATTTGAATCTTACATTTATCTAGTTTTTATTTTCTTTCTAAAATTGGTTAACATCCTAACACCTCTCTAAGCGGTTATTGGTAGCACTTTATATATATAAATTTAATCTTTCAAAATTTTCAAATTTGTCGCATTGGAAATTCCTAACATTTTTAGCACTGTATTTTTTTAATATAATTAAACCAAATGTGTATATTAATACTAGTACTACTGGATAATATAGCATACAATCAATGGGTTTAGTTGATCTCAATACTTTGGCACTGATGGATACACCTCTGGATGGATGGAGAGGAGATAATAAACTTGGAATATCACTTATGCAATTTGTTTTTCCAACTTCTATTACGAAAGTTATTTTCCTTATTTTTAAGGAACTTATTTTTCTAAAATAATGTTTTTCAAATATTTTGACCAATCAAAAAATATTTCTGAAAATATTTGTCTCTATGCCAAACAAACCCGTAAGATAGTCTGTGTTAGACCTGATTCCAACGATATCGATAAACTAATGTGACAAGTAATAAAATAGCTAGAGAATAAAATGTTAGTACTCAGTAACTGTGATTCAATGTTTTGTTATTGTACTGGTTTCTTGACTAAACTCAAAAAAATAATGTGAAGTTGACCCAACAAAAAAATTTAATTGTCTGCAGCAACTTCGTAGCTTCCCTATTTTCTGGATTCTGAATTGACATGCATATTAAACTAATAGTAATATAAAAATAAGATAAAAATGTAATTTCATAAATTAAAAAAAAAAAAAAAAAAAAAAGCTGCTTCTAGGAACATCACACCCCTATAAATATTCCAAAATTTGTTATAGAATTGCTACTAATATTCTATTTTTTGTTGAAAGATGAAGGACAAAATTTAAACTTAAAAATTACAGCTGTAATTGGGATTACCTTAGAAAAAGAGAGAGAAAAAAAAGAAAAATATGTTTTAAAGATATACAGGTGAAAACGCGTTTCACAGACAGACACAAAAGTCTGTGACAGTTTTGTCTTTGACAAACAAAACTAAAGTTAAAAATACATTACAAAATCTATCAAAGCCAAGCCAATAAACTCTACCTGCCCGCATAGTAAACTTAGGTAAATCATGTATGGAAATATAATATTCGATATTGAATCAATTCAACATTCCGTTTGATGATCACTTCATCGATCATATTTGTAAAAAAAAAATCACGGAATCATTGGGAGGGAGAACACTTATGCAAGATTTAAAGTAAAATTATTAACATTAATTATACGTTTTGAGTAATTGATTAAACTGGTTTTAGAAGATTAAAAAGTGAATATATTAATTTGGGATAAAACGACCATATTTGATCCAAATATTCCATTTTATTGAGTGTATATTGGTGTTATGTGATAGTGCTTGCAAATTAGTGAGACATGAGACTAGCGACTGAATAGACAACTGATTTTTTTTATATATAATGATGTTAATCAAGACTAAATCTGTTATGCAATGGAGAGTCAATGAAAAAAATTTTACGTGAAGCAATGAAAAATTATGTTGTGAAATACGATTTTTCCACCAAAAATACATATGATGAAAATAGATTTTTCAATCATTTTTTTCTTTGTTTCACTGATTCAATCAAATATTTACGGAAATAATTATTCAATATTATTAATAATGATTTTTTTTTGTAGTGTGATGACTAAACTATTCAATTTAATTACATCAACACATTGTCTCAAATCATTCCATCATGAAGAACAATTCAATTGAATTATGCCATTGCTAGTCAAAGTCTAATGAAAACAAACCATATAATTAAAATAAATATTTTCCCACCATTTTTTTATTGCACTTTGAGTACAATAAATGATACAGCATATGACACACTTCTATAAAAGAATATATCTTTAACTAGAATTTTCTAGGAACTCACATGGGAGAGTCCAGAAAATATGATTTCTCTCTCTGTATTGTCCCTAATTTTTTCCCCTAATAGTAATAAATGTAAATAAAATTAGTCTATGTAAGTGATGTTGTTCAAGAAAAAAATTAACTTGACATCACAAAAAAAAAAAATCTTTTTTTTTGTTTTTTCTTTCAAAGAATAATTAAATAATTGAAGTGAGATCTTGATGATTAGCAAAAACTCCATAAAGGGATATCTGCTGAGGATTCTTCATAATAAACATCCTCCATTGAAGGTGGATCAAAGAAAACTGTACCATGTAACATGTCATTGTACTTTGGTGAATCAAAGTTGTACCATTGCTCAATCATTGACATCTCTTGATCAAAAGTATAATTTGGTAATAAAGAAACATCATTTATATCCTCAGAAGAAGAAGTAGAAGGTGGCGGAGATGGAGATGATAAAATAGTAGGGTTATTAGTACTGTCATCTGACAGTACTAACTCTATATTTTGTTCAGGAGTAGCCGCGGCTGCCGCGGCCACTCTCTGAATGGCTTTAGGAGAGAGTGTTGTAGAAGTGTGATGATCAATGTGGTGATAGAAAGAAGAGTCAAAAGGAAAGTTGAGATTTGAAGAAGCAGAAGGGCCTTTTAGGCATAAAAGTGCAGCATCATAAGCTCTAGCAGCAGCTTCAGGGGTAGAATAGGAACCTAACCAGATTCTTGTTTTTTGATTTGGTGCTCTTATTTCTGATACCCATGATCCCCAGCTTCTCATTCTAACTCCTTTGTACTTGTTCTTCTTCATCTTCATGTTATTGATATTGCTTGATTTCTTCTTCATCTTCATGTTATTGATATTGCTTGATGTTGAAGAAGAAGAAGAAGAAGATGATGATATTGACATTGATGTCTTGTTTGGCTCTACTAAACTTTTTTGCTCTGTCTTCACCATTGCTTGAATCTTGAAAGAATAGTGTTGTTTTGTTTAACTTGCTTCTTTTTCCTTTTTTTGTGTTTGTGTTTTTGAGGTGGATATTGATGAAGTGATGTTGAAGTTGGAAGGAAGGGATGATTATTTATAGATGGTGTGGGCTAATTTGAGTTGGGGGTGGGGTGGGGTAGGGGTTGGGTGATTTTGGGGGGGGGGGGGTGAGCTTTGAAGTGAGGAGATCATTTTAGTCTAGTGAGTATAATGTCTACATGTAAAACATCAGAGTGGAGGACAGACATTTTCCAGTACTTTAATCCAATGTAGAACTTGGATAAATGTCCTTTTTACTATCGCTTCAAATGACAATATTGTCCTTAGCTTAACAAAAATATATTTCTTCCATTTTTTTAATTTATGTGATCCAATTTCATACTTGGATAAATGTCCTTTTTACTATCGCTTCAAATGACAATATTGTCCTTAGCTTAACAAAAATATATTTCTTCCATTTTTTTAATTTATGCGATCCAATTTCATACTTGGATAAATGTCCTTTTTACTATCGATCCAAATGACAATATTGTCCTTAGCTTAACAAAAATATATTTCTTCCATTTTTTTAATTTATGTGATCCAATTTCATACTTGGATAAATGTCCTTTTTACTATCGATCCAAATGACAATATTGTCCTTAGCTTAACAAAAATATATTTCTTCCATTTTTTTAATTTATGTGATCCAATTTCATTTAAGAAAGAAATAAAAAAATTAAAATTTGTGGTTTAAAATTTTAGATATTTATGTGATTATAAATCATCTTACTAAAATTAAAATAAAATTTTTAAAACGAAATTATTTTTTTATGTTATTGACGAGACGGAATTGCTCGGATGTTAAGCAGTCCTCACCATCCGACTAAAATTATTCTTTTCAAAATGGACTAAAAAATAAATAAATTGAAATGAGGGGATATATAGTTATTTGCAATAAATTTTAAACATATGAAAAATAAATAAACCACACAAATAAAATCTGAAGAAACATGAATATATTGATAAATATTCAGATACAATTTTGTTCCTCCCTTGATTCTACTCTCCTAATATTTATCCATGATTCGAGGGCCGTTAATGGCGTATTTTTCGAATGATTTAGATTTGACCTCTATATGAATATTCCATCAACTTATGGAATATTCGAGATCTTGATCTTTAAAAATACCCAAGAGTTTATGGGATATTTTGAGATGCCTTTTCAGAGAATTTAATACCCTTTATATAGGCATAAACTAGGGTTTAGGATTGAGTAGCCTCAAAAAATTCTAATTAAAACTGAACACATCTTCTAGAGTCCCAATTCGAATTGAACACGTCTTATAGAGTCTACAAAATTTCAATGTCTACGATAATATTTAAGAGTTGAAATAATATCCAACTACTAGCTATTTGACATTTTTGAAACAAAATCAGTATATGTAACATGTTCTATTTATTTATTTTACTTAAGTATTTACTTTTCTTATCTAGCAGACGCAGAACGTTCAAAAATATATTTTCTCCTATGGATCAAGACTATGTCAAAACTCCTGTCTCATTTATACTCTGAGGAACATTTTTTTTTTCTTTTTCTAGAGAACAATTAATGCTTAAAATGATGAAATTTTACCCTTAACGTTATTTCACGTACGAAAGACCTTTTAGAGCTTCTTGACAGCTTGGAAAAAATAATTGCAGTCAAATACTAACAAATTAAATCAGGAAGAGAAAAGTTGACAGTTTCCCGTAAGGCATAAAATAAACATAGTTTTTAACTTGATTTATCTGATATTTATGTTCTTCAACTTCAAATGCATAGTATAAATATTTATTTAAGTTTGAATAAAGTTGACAAGTGTGCACACACTGCACGCATACATCTTATGTAGCGTCTCACATGAATCATCATATAAATACATCTTATTCAATTTTATACGAATTTAAATATCTACTTATAGTTTTCGGAAAAAAAGGAGTATAGGCAAAATGGGGCAGTCTGGAAACCAGCAAGGATCCTTAAAAGTAAGCAAGTACATACGCGCTGATATTACTTGACTTGAACCACAAGTTATCTCAACAAAGTGATTTCTGATTTGTACAAATTATATTTTAAATTTCTTTTCTTGTTTATACTTTATTTAGTAGTATGAACATACTATTTGTAGTAGTATTATTTAGTTTCTTATTCTTAATTTAATGTGTATTATTATTTGTTTTTCCATTTTATTTATATTTTGCTCTATCAGTGTTTTTAATAATGAGTCGAGTACCTTTTCTTTTTATTGAGGTTTGCATATATTTTATTTTTAATTTCTAAATTTTATTTGTGAGATTAAGTTTGTTTTTAGTCGTACAAACACACTATTTACAAAAGGAAATAAGTAGTACTTCTTTCGTTTCAATTTGTTTGATATGTTTTCTTTTTGTCTGCTTAAAAAATGATTATTGCCCTTTTAAGCAACTCTTTTATTCTAACTTTCTAAACGATATGTTTAAAACTACAAAATTCAAGTTTTTTTTTTAAAAAAAAAATCGTGTTAAGTCAAGATAAACCAAACAAATTAAACCGAAATGAGTATTTACTTATGGAAAAATTGTGGAGAATAACAAATATTTAAATCATATTAAATGCTATAGCTACTATTTAGGAAAAAATTCTAATTCGCAACTACAGTTTTGCACAGTCTTGTTATTCGCTTGATTTGTATAAATTCAAAATTTGTATAATTCGGTTCCTGATTATATAAATTCAAAATTTTGTATATGTTTACCCTAGTTATTTATATACGATTTATGAAAAATACATAATAAATTACGTTGTTTGTATATTGGCATACAAACAAAGTTTTGAAAAATTCTTAAATATATAAATACATAATTTGTATATACTTACTCTATCTGTATATTCGAAAGCGAAATATACAAACAAGCATAAATATACAACCGCAACCTCCAACAATACTATAGCTATAGAGCGCGATTATCAAAACTATAATTATAAAGTCTTATTATGTCTACTATGTTTGTTATTCTCTCAAATTTTCTCCTTAATTATTTCGTCACATTGATATTATTATGTTATTTAGTTAAAATGATATCACCAATGATCAGGATAATATTGCATTACACTAAAGCTGACTAGAAACTGATTTGATACCTTCATGACTTATCAACATAGTCTGTTTGTCTATTTCTTCAACATTTTTTTCACACTCCAAAATATATGAATCTCTATTTCTTCCGAAACTTAACTATTTGATAAACTAACCTCTCCTGTTAGATTCTTACAACAACAACATATTACATACTGATGAAATCCCACAAGTGAGGAGTCTAGAGAGGATAGAATATTCGCAGATCTTACCATTACCTCTTAGAAGTATAGAGGCTGTTAGATTCTTAATTACGAAATTAGAAAGCATATCTCAACATTTTTAGAATATTACCTAGACATTCAAAAAAATAGATTCTGATCCCTGTTTACACTTGCTAATTCAACAAATTAAAAAGAAATATTAGAGTAGTAAATGAATAAGAAGTGGGCAAAAATGTAATTGTGAAAGAGCACATTATTATTATTATTATTATGAAAATGACATGTCTGAATGAAGAAATGTCGTCATCATCATATCTTGCATCTAAATATGCTATGAATTAAAAAATAATTAAGTGCTAAAGAGAGAGAAATTAACATAGGAGTCTGTCATTAGCAGCTTCCAGGATTCTGCAGCAACAAAGTGTACTCTCAAAGAGAAGAAGGGCTGCCTGAAAAAAAAAAAAAAAAAAAAAAAAGAAGGGCTGGCCTTAGGAATATATATATTTAATATGCTACTACTTGCATTAGCATACATACAATTTCTAGAATGTAATTTGAACTGACACGATATTTAAGAAAGAAAGAAATAATATTTTTGAAATTCATGATATAAAATAAGTCATATATATATATATATATATATATATATATATATTTATATAGCTATAAATCATTTCATTAAAATTAAAAATGTGCATTTTAAATTTAAATCGTGACTAAATTATAGAAAAATGTTTCATTCTTTTTGGGACTGACGTGAATAAATTTCCACAAGTGTTACCCTCATATTTTCTCTTCTTAAAATAAAGGGAGATTTGTTATAAGTTTTTCAAGCAAATTATTAAAAAATTAAAGAGTTATGGGTGCAATTATCTCGTACTACTTTTTTTTAATTAAAAATGAAAAATAAATAAATTATGAAACAAGTAAGAAGGTAGTAATAAGAAGGGGGGAAATCTAAAGACGCGCAATAGAACAGTAAAGATATAACACATGTAGGATAAGAGGTTTTATTTGTTGTAAGGGAAAACAGCTGTTTCTCTTCTGTCTTGCTGAGCCCTCCTTAAAACGCGTTTTTATTTTTCTTATTTATTATATCTATCAATATCAGTCCACATAACAGGAAAATAGCATATTCTTCATCAGCCTCATGACCTCGTCACATGAGACTTGTCCGGTACGATTTACATTTTTTGTGTGATTTATGAGCTATTATTGGGATAGAACCTTTGTCATGTGGGTGGATGTCTTAACACATGTACCAGCGGTTTAAGGGACACTATTATGCTTTCCATGGGACATTGTTAATTATATTTAGTTTCTACATGATTTTTTTGGAAGTTAACAGGTACACGTGCACCCCAAATATGTACATGGGATCCACCTATGTGCACAATCAACAGAGACGTATCCAGAATTTTGAAATGATGATAAGTGCATTATTACAAAAAGGTGGATTTAAGATATAAATTTTGACAGTTTGACGACGTTTAGGTTATTATCACTGAAAATCATTAAAATTTTAAAATTAGGTCCAAAAATATTTTCTATTTATCCAAACCACTCAGGGAGATGTTACCAAATTTTAGAAAGGAAAATAAAACAAGATAGATAAACGGTTCATATTTCTAACCTCAGGTGCACCCAATTATCATCGCACGATATTATATGATACTTCGAGTGTGGGTTCACACATCTATATTTAAATATTTTTTTAAAAAATATAATACTACTATATATGATTTCGAGGGGGGAGCATGGGTTCACGTGAACCAGGTGACCCCCTCCTGGATATGCCTCTGGAACACTGAGAAAGTCATCATAGTGTGCTTACCTAAAGGATAGAGTGATCGTAGATTTCTCTAGAATTTCTAAAAATGATAGAATAAAAATGAACGGAGGGCTCAAGAAGTGTTAGGGTTTTACCCTGATTTTCTCTCCTTATTTGAAGTTTATTTTTTCCTAAAAGAAAAGACAAAACACTATCATAAATGTTTTATGTTTTTACTTTTCATGAAAGGAAAATATATTTTTCTTTCATATTTGGTTTATTCTTTCCTTAGAGGAAAAGTTTGGAGATCTAGCTATAAATTGAAGATCTCTATTTTCATAGCATTACACAATAGCATCCACAATGTAGACATTTAAGAGTTTTGTTTATGTGGAGATTTTCTCTCTACAAATTTAATGTCTTTTTATTAGTTTTTAATTATGTAGGCCAATTGGTCATATCATATAATAATATTATGTCTTTTAATATAGTCTTATGTGTCGTCTAATTTATCCTCATATGATTTGCAATTTGTGAGCTTCCACATGACGCCCTATTCACCTTTGAACCCAACAAGTGGTATCATAGCACATGGTTCAATGATCCAATGGCAAGGTTGAAGACAGGTTCAACATGGTTTCAAATTAATTTGCAATAAATTTGATGATAATGAAGATTTTTGTCCAGCTACATGTGGAGAAGAGATTTAAATCATATTTTCAACATTTCTGCTGCTGCATCTTTGAAAATAAAAATAAAATATTTTAAAACCATTTTTAACTCATATATTTTAAACTTTATTTTTAACCATGACAAGCAACAGTAATGAAGACTATGTGAAGAACGAAGATTATCATGCACATGAAGAAGGTGGATCAAGTTTTGTCAAGAAAATCCAGTCAAAAGGGAAGATTTGTTAGGGTTTTGCTCTGATTTTCTTTACTTATTTGAAGTTTATTTTTTCCTAAAAGAAAAGGCAAAACATTATTATAAATGTTTTTACTTTTCATGAAAGGAAAATATATATTTCTTTCATATTTGATTTATTCTTTCCTTAGAGGAAAAATTTGGAGATCTAGCTATAAATTGAAGATCTCTATTCTCATAGCATAACACAATAGCATTCACAATGTAGACATTTAAGAATTTTGTTTATGAGGAGATTTATTCTCTCAATAGTTTTAATATTTTTCTTTTATATTAGTTTTCATATAATAATATTATGTTTTTAGTATAAGTTTTTGTCGTCTGATTTATTAATAATATGATATGCAATTATAAGCTTCCGCATGACGCTCTAATCACCTCCATAACAACAAGTAGTATTCATAAAATATTGCAACGGTTTCATGGGCTAAAATCCTATGTTCAAACACTTCTTAAGCGCATGCGTCATTTGACTTTTTCATTTTTTTCTATCCACGACATGCACAAGAATGCAATATGATAAAATAATATAATAAATATAAGCATGACTTTAATAATTTCTGTATCTATTTTGACACAATAATTTTCTCCTATTTCGCTTTTTTGACATTTATTCTAAGAATATGAAGTAATGAGCTCAAGCAATAATTTATTTTATTTATTTTTTTGATTGGAGAATATGGTGTTTATATGGAAAGAAATTCAGTAATAAAGCCTAAAGATGTTCCTTTTAAAAGATTGACTCAAGCCTATATATGTAGTATATATATATATATATACACACACACACACACACTCTCTCTCCGTTAATTTTTAGTTGTTCTGTTGCATTTTTTCGAAAGTTAATTTGACTAATTTTCAAAGTTAAATTAGATTGCAATACTTTAAACAAAAAGTTTAGCTATTCAAAAACTATACGGAAGTATTACAAATTACAATTTTTTGCATGATGTAAAAATATATATATATATATATATACACACACACACACTCTCAGTTAATTTTTAGTTGTTCTGTTGCATTTTTTCGAAAGTTAATTTGACTAATTTTCAAAGTTAAATTAGATTGCAATACTTTAAACAAAAAGTTTAGCTATTCAAAAACTATACGGAAGCATTACAAATTACAATTTTTTGCATGATGTAAAAATACATCGTAAAATATTAATCAAAATTCTTATTGTTTGACTCTAAAGAAAAAAAACCATGACAATTAAAAAGGAACAGACGAAATACTTACTTTCATTTGAAAAACAAATAAAATGATGTTTAAGTATGGACAGTTTCGTAAAAATTAAACATTAACGTCTCATGCTTATAAAGCTTAGAACTAGGGGTGTACATAGGTCGGTTTGGTTTGGTTTTTCATTAAAAAAAACCTAAACCAATTATGTCGGTTTATTAAATCTAAATACCAAATCAAACCATGCAAAGTCGGTTTTTTCGGTTTCGGTTTTAGTCGGTTCTTTCGGGTTTTTTCAGTTTTTCGGTTTTTTACAACTTAACGATGTTTGAAAAAGAGATCAAATATATTTCACCTACCTGTGTGATAAGCTAAACTTAAGAAATGTTAAATGAATAGAAATTTTCGTAAAGACGGTAAAATTCACATGAGTACAAAATATATTTTTTTGAAATATCAACGTTCATTATGTTAAATTAATAAGATTAAAGGATACAGTCAAACTGAATACAAAACGAAATATTTACAAAGCTAATTGTTAACTTCGAATTTGAAAACTATAACAATATAATTGTAACTTCAGATCTTAATACAAAATAAAAATATTTACAAATTTTGCAAGCCCAAATTTGAAATAAAATATATAAACATTGAAAACTATAAACTAACTAAAAATATATTAACAAAGTAGATTATAAGTAATATTTTTTTATTTATAAATAAAATAAAATTATATATATAATATTTATAATTTTACAAGCCCATATTTGAAATAAAATATATAAACATTGAAAACTATAAACTAACAAAAAATATATTAACAAAGTAGATTATAAATAATATTTTTTTATCTATAAATAAAATAAAATTATATATATAATATTTACAAAATTTTACAAGCCCAAATTTGAAATAAAATATGTAAACATTGAAAGCTATAAACTAACTAAAAATATATTAACAAAGTAGATTATAAGTAATATTTTTTATCTATAAATAAAATAAAATTATATATATAATATTTACAAAATTTTACAACCCAAATTTGAAATAAAATATATAAACATTGAAAACTATAAACTAACTAAAAGTATATTAACAAAGTAGATTATAAATAATATTTTTTATCTATAAATAAAATAAAATTATATATATAATATTTACAAAATTTTACAAGCCCAAATTTTAAATAAAATACATAACATTGAAAGCTATAAACTAACTAAAAATATATTAACAAAGTAGATTATAAATAATATTTTTATCTATAAGTAATATAAAATTATATTATTTACAAAATTTTACAAGCCCAAATTTGAAATAAAATATATAAACACTGAAAGCTATAAACTAACTAAAAATATATTAACAAAGTAGATTATAAAAAATATTTTTATCTATAAATAAAAAATTATATATATATATATATATATATATATATATATATATATATATATATATATTATGTCGGTTTGGTTTGAGTTCGGTTTGACTTTTTTTCATTTAATAAAAAACCAAACCAAGAGTGGTCGGTTTTTTTTTCAACCGCCAAACCAAACCACAAATCGATTTTTTTTTCAGTTTAATTTGATTCGTCGGTTTGATTTGACTTGTACACCCCTACTTAGAACTACATAACATGTCTCCCAACTAAAAAGGATTATTCACCCTTAAAACGGTGATTGAATTTATAGACGTGATTCAAGAGTATGCGGATTGAGATGATCAAATAAAGACGATTGTTAATATTAATATGCTTTAACAATGTATACTTGCTTATAAAAATAATGAGTAAAGAATGTGATGACAATAAAGAATTAAGGAAGTGAATTGAGAGTCCGTTTGACACTGTTGTTGGTACTCCCTTCGTCCACTATTGTTTGTCAGGATAAGATCATATACAATCCTTGAGAAAAATTTAATATAATGTACAATTTGACTAATATAACCCTACTATCAATCATTATTAAAATGGTTTGTACTTTTTGAAAACTGTAAAAACATCTTTTTTTTCACATTAAAGTAGTTTTATAACTTTAAAATGACTAATTTTTGAAACTAGTAGTTATGTACTCTCTCTGTCCCAATTTATGTGACTTACTTTCTTTTTCAGTCAGTCTAAAAAAGAAGACACATTTCTATATTAAGTAACAATTTAATTATATAATGTCTATTTTACCCTTAATGAAATGATTTACAGCTACACAAATTTCTATCATTCATTTTGAATCACAAATTTTAAAAGTCTTCCTTTCTTGCTTAAACTCCGTGCCGAATCAAACTACCTCACATAAAATGGGATAGAGGGAGTAATTATTAAGGGCAGAATTGGAAAAAAGTGACTAATTGTTTCTTGATTGTTTAAATTGACAATTAATTTTGGACAACTATTTTTAGTATACCTAACAAACAATAGTGGACGGAGGGAGTAGTTCAGAAGCACTTATTTTGATGAAAAATACTTTTTTTTTTTAAAATTTAGGTGTTTGGCAAACCAGTAAAACTACTTCTAAATATAAGCAGAAACAATTTTATATTGTTAGGAAGAAGCTAAAAAATTATGCTTCTTAAAAAAAGCAGAAGAAAATTATTTTTTCAAAACTAAAATATCCCTCACATATTTACCAATATATCACTTATTAATTAATTAGCATATCTCATATTAAGTTTGATTAACTTTCATTTAAGAATTTCATATTTTATTTTTATACAATAAATTATTATATTTTATTTTACGTTTATGTATTATTATTTGATTATTATATCTCGTATTGTTTTGCACAATTAAAAAAAAAAAAAGATAATAACAATATTTTTGTAAAATTAGAAAAAAATAAAAAGAAATAATATTAAAGATTTAGCCATCCAAAAAGATATAATATTGATTGAAAATGTGAATATGTCCATTTTAATTTAATAAAAATAAAAGTAAAATTAATTCTTTTTGTAATAGATATTAAAAACAATTTCTCTCCATAAATAATCTTAATACTAAAAGTACATTGATTCTTGTCCTTTTTTCATAATTTGACTCTTAAAAATATTTTTAACAAATATTTGTCAAACACAATTTGCTTATGAAAAGTACTTTTCAAATTAATTAGCCAAACATAATTTTTTTTTTCAAAAGCCGTTTTTGAAAAGTTATTTTTTTTCTAAAAAAAAGCTTTTAAAAATAAGCTATTTTTAGCAGTAATGTCAAACATGCTCTGATTTTGAATGTCAGTGTGGCTAATTGATGGGGTCACCAGAGAGAGCTTGGAATTTTTGTATTTCAGAACGATGGAACATAATTTTACAACGCTCGAGGATAATGCTAGTTAATGAATCTAATTCAGATGTCTTATATTATAAACCAATGGTGGAGTAACATTTTTTATTTAAGACTGTCAAAATATTAAAAAGTAAATATACTTTAAAAATAAGGGAAGTCAACATATAGTATTTATATAAAACTAAAATTTTGACCTTAATTAACAGTGTAATTTGATACCCCTTAGCTTAAAGGTGACTTTGTCACTGCTTACATCAAGAAAATAAGATAATATTTATAATTAAAATCCTAGAGACCGTAATTCGTGATTCTTGTCCCGATTGAGTCCATTAGGTCATGTATGTTGTTGTTGTGCAACGATGGGGGAAGATTGCATGGATCTTTTGAGGACGGTTGGGTTTTGACTTTATCCAATCGATCACAGCCTAATGTTCAATCTCATACTTTCAGAGCTAAGCGAGCCAATTGACATGATATCAATCTCAAATTTGGGTCTTCTACGAATGTAATTTCTCCTTTTGATCATGTTTAAAGAAGGTGTCCACTATTTACTTCGATTGAGTCACATCCAACCTGCCCTATTTGTCATGTATCGCTTCCTGATTAAAAAAAGGCTATTATATGAATTATACTCCCTTTGTTTTATATTATTTGACCCTTATTAATTTGACATACCCCTTAAAAAATTTTAATTAAAGATACACTTTACGAAGTTAATGAAGTTTGGAAACTCTAAATATCTCTACTACTACTTTAGTTTGTTAATACGTAGTTATTTAGTACTAAAAATATTTTATATATATAGAAATCAAGTAAAACGAAACAAAGAAAGTAACTAAGTAAATTGCTCCTATACTTTTAGGGGTCGTTCGGTTGATAACAAGTTATTTTAAAATAAATTATCTCGAAATAAGTTATTTTAAAATACGTTATTTCATCATATATATGAAATAATTTATCTCTACTAAAATATAAATAATGAGATAAATAATTTCAAAACTATCTAATACCTTAAAATAAAATTAATAATTTTATATTTTATCTTTAAAATTATTATATCTTATACTTCACTTAAAAAAAAAAAAAAAAACTCTTTAATTTACATTATTTTGATTGGATGGAGTAGTAGAAAAGTGTGTGTATAGGGTAGCTAGATTCCCAAGTAGTTGTGTTTTTGTAGAGAATCAATAAATGTGATTTGCTGGAGTTGAAGGCCATAAGGTTTTTTTTCTACTTTGGAAAAGGATTCTGCCGGCACATGACTCTCTTTGACATTTTGCCATTTTTAGGACCTTTTTCCATGTGGCCCACGCTTTCATATTTACGACTTCACATTACTCATTAATCCTTTCGTTCAATAATAATCGTTCATTATTAATTTAATATAGAGATCAAGAAATATAAATGATATAGAAGATAAGTATTGTTAAAGATTTCAAAATAGTATTCCTTTCGTTTTAAAATAATTAAATTGTTAAGATATTTTTTTCTATTTCAAATTAACTTAATTGTTCAATTTTTAAGAGTACTTTTAAAATATTCTTATTTTTAACCTTCATTTGGATTTTTTATGTGTGAGTTCAAGAAATTTTAATTACTTTGAATTATTCTAAAGATTAATTTGACAATAATTAATAAGGATAAAAATAGAAAATTGTGTCTAATTCATATCCTAATCTTCTTTTCTTAAAAGGTGTAAAATACCCCCAACAATTCAATTATTTTAAAAGGAAAAGATCAGAAATATATCCAAACTTTAACCGAAATTGTTGTAACAATTCCAAACTTGGGAAGGACCTATTATCTCCGCACTATTTAATAGTATATTTTAAAGATATATAAGTGTCCAGTGGGAAAAGTTACTATTTATAATGACGCAATATTTATGATATCCACGTGGATACGTATATATCTTTAAAATACACTATTAAATAGTACAGAGAGTAATAGATACTGCCTAAAATTTGGGATTGTTACAGTAATTTCGATAAAAATTCAAATATATATTGAATCATTTTCCTTATTTTGAAATAAAGAGAATATAGTGGACCAATAAAGATGGAGTAACAAAATATCTTTTTTTTTCCTTCTCTGATTATCGCAGCACACCCCTTTAATTTGTCATTTCATTTTTAATTAAGTGCTCTGTTTTCATTTTTCCTTTTCATTTCACATGATTTCCCCTTTGTCATTCTTCTATTCTATTTTATTTTGTTTAAAACAAGAGATTTCAGATGCATTTTTTTTTTTTTTTTTTTTTAAAGGATAAGTTTCCAACTCAACCTTAAATCATAACATTGACGCGCAAAGTTTTGTACCAATCCTCATATTACTTAATTATTATCTAAAATACACCTCTAAAAACCTTAAAAGTGTCGAGAAAAAAACACCTCTAACTTATTTACTTTTTTGGAGACATCTACAAAACTAAATCATTGGTATGTATTAACAGTTTGACACTTCATTTTTTATCTAATCATAATTTAATTAACTTTTAAGTTTTGAGATATAAACCAAACTATACAACTATGGATAGGATATATAACAAAACAAATTATAGACAATAAAATTAATATGACAGAAGTATCAGGATACATAGAAAGAACATTTATAGCAGAAGTAAAATTATGGTTCTTAAATTTAGAAGAAGAAAGTAAAAAGACATTAAGATCAAGTAAAGGCATACAAGCTAAAGAAACAACATCGGTAATGGATATACTCTACAAATATGAAACAGCTATAAGAAATGAATTTAGCAGTATGACAACAGAGGAAGAAGAACGAAATAAAAATAAAATTACAAACAGAAATTTAATGAACAAATTAGGAATATGTAATATGTGTTATTTAGATGAATACACTTGTGCATACAAAGAATATTATTATAAAGGAGTCTATAATACACAAGAAAGTCCAGGAATAAGACACTTATATTTTACAAAATTACCAGAACCATTTAGTTCAAAAATAATAAAAGCATGGGAAGAAGCAGGATTGCATGATACATTAGGAGCTAGAATAAAATTTGTAAAATAATGGTATGCAAATATGTGTGAAAAATATAGAGAAGATATTAAAATGGAAAAAACAATAATGAAAAATTTAGCATGTTGTAAAGATAAAATAGCACCCCAATTTGGTTGTGATGATAAATATTATAAAAAGCATAAGAAAAGATTTAAAAAATATAAGAAAATAAAACATAAATATAGAAATCCGAGAAAAAGATATTTTGCAAAATCTAGACGACCATATAGGAAAAAGAAAAGTATAAGTGAATGCAAATGCTATAATTGTGGAAAATTAGGACATATAGCAAAAGACTGTAAAATACCAAAAACACCCAATAAGAAACAAATATCAGAAATAATTATAGAAGAAGAAGTTTGCTTACAATTAGAATATTTAGATTATGAATTAGAAAGTGATGATAGTATTTATGAAATATCTGATAATGAAGAAAAATATCAAACAGATAATGAAATAGAACAATTAGATGACTGAAGAAAATATACAAATAATAAGAGAAGAATATACGACAGATGATTATTTTGAACAAAAAATAATTTTTGACAATAATATATTTGAAAAGGTAAAAGGAAAAGAAATTGATTTAAGTGTGGAAAAAATATTTAGTATGCCACTAATAAAAAAAACCTTTTAAAAGAAATAAAGAAGAATTTTATATAATTAGCCCAAAAGAACATATTATAGATTGTAAATATGCCCAAGGGAAAGCTGAGGTGCCAATTATAAATAAAAGAGAATTAAATAAAGAGGTACAAAAAATCAAAAGTAAAGAACAAATTAAATATGTACATTTAGGAGGAATAGAAATACTTATAAAAGCCTGTTTTAAAGAAGGAATAGATACTCCAATAGAAATATATTTAGCAGATGATAGAATAATAGAACCTATAGAAAAAAGCGTAATCACAGCAGTAAGAGGAAACTTAATCTATCAAAAATTTAAATTTACAGTTAATACTAATTACTCAGTAGCATTAACAGACCAGAACATAGATAAAGCATTAGTACTATATTGAAAATTAATGGAATAACATTAGCCCCAAGAAGTAAAATATGTACAGCCAGATGTAAAAATTTATATGTACTAACTACAAAACACAAAATAACTGCAAAAAGTAAAATAAAAGGAATAGAGATAGAAACCCCATTTGAACAGTTTGTTAAAATAATAGATAATAATAACTACTCATACAAAGAAATAGACACTAATGAAAACTTAGATATAATAGAAGAAAGAATAGGAAGAACTAGAAAAATTAAAAATAATCTACAAAGAGAGTATATAAAAAAATTAGCACATGATATAATCCCTAACAAATACTACATAATAGGAATAATAGAAGGAAAAGAACACCTAATATTAATAAATATAGGACAAGAAGACAATTACATAATAGAAAAATTCTTAAATAAAGAAGAAATAGAAATAAACAAAGTAACAAAACAAAGATGCTCAGATTTACCAGCTTTAATAGTTGCTCAATTAGAAATAGAAGCAGAAATAATAATAGCAGATATACCTATGAAAATAAAGCTAGAAGTTAGAGAAAATCAACAAGCAGATATCATATTAGGATTAAAATGGTTAGAAGAAGTAAAACCTTACAAAATAGAACCTACTTACCTAACTATCACCTATAATAATAAGACAACGATAATAAAAAGAATAATATTATGAAAATACATGTACTTATGAAAATAATAATAGAAGGATACTATAATAGATATTATACACCAATAATAGATACAGGAGCAGAAGTGAGTATATGTAAATATAACTGTTTACCAAAAGATAAGTGGATAAAATTAAAAACACCAATAGTAGTAAAAGGATTTAATAATGAAGGAAGTTTAATATACTTTAAGGCAAAAGATGTAAAAATACAAATATGGATAAGATACTTAAGATAGATGAAATATATAATTATGATTTACCTACAAAAGATATAATCTTAGGAATACCATTTTTAGACAGATATTATCCGCATATAATAACCAAAACTCACTGGTGGTTAACAACACCATGTAACCACAAAGTAGGAGCAAAAGGAGTAGGAAATAAAATACGAAAAGCCACAGAATGGATAAAAGGAAGTGAAAATATTACACAGAAATTAGAAAATATGCCAATTAGTACCAACGATATCGAATACATAGTATTCACAATAGACAAATTAGGCCCTATAAAACAAAAACTAGAACACTTATATAGTGAAGATCCATTAAAAGGATGGAATAAACATAAAATCACTGTAAAAATAGAATTAATAGACCAAAATAGCATAATAACCCAGAAACCCTTAAAATATAATTTTGATGACTTAAAAGAATTTACAATGCATATAACAGAATTATTAGAAAAAGGATACATACAAGAAAGCGATAGTAAACATACTAGCCCAGCATTTATAGTTAACAAACATAGTGAACAAAAAAGAGGAAAAAGTAGGATGGTTATAGATTATAGAAATTTAAATGCAAAAACTAAAACTTATAATTATCCAATCCCAAATAAGATATTAAAAATAAGACAGATACAAGGATATAATTATTTTAGTAAATTTGATTGTAAATCAGGATTTTACCACTTAAAATTAGAAGAAGAATCTAAGAAATTAATAAATACATAAAGATCACAAGGATTTTATGAATGGAATGTATTACCATTTGGATATAAAAATGCACCAGGAAGATTCCAACACTTTATGGATATATATTTCACAAAACTACATAACTGTATAATTTACATAGATGATATACTATTATACTCTAAAAACTATGATGAACATATAGAATTATTGAAACAATTTATAGTTATAGTAGAAGAATCAGGAATAAGCTTAAGTAAGAATAAAGCAGAAATTATGAAAAATCAGATAGAATTCTTAGGAATACAAATAGATAAAAGTGGAATAAAAATGCAGCAACACATAGTACAAAAAATTATAAATTCAGAAGAAATACTAGATACAAAAAAGAAATTACAATCCTTTTTATGACTAGTAAACCAAGTAAGAGAATATATATCAAAACTAGCAGAATATTTAAAACCATTACAAAGAAAATTGAAAAAAGATGTCGAATATAATTATAATGAAACAGATAAAAAACACGTTCAAAAAATAAAAGAACAATGTAAAAAACTACCAAAATTATGTTTTCCAGATGAAAATAAAAAATTCAATTATATAGTAGAATCAGATGTAAGTGAAAATAATTATGGTGGAGTATTAAAATATAAATATGAAAATGAAAAAATAGAACATCACTGTAGATATTATTCAGGAACATTTACAGAAACAGAAGGAAAATGGGAAATCAATAGAAAAGAATTATTTGCATTATATAAATGTTTATTAGCATTTGAACCATATATTGTATATAATAAATTTATTGTCAGAACAGATAATACACAAGTTAAATGGTGGCTAACAAGAAAGGTACAAGACTCAGTTGCTACAAAAGAATAAGAAGACTAGTATTACATATTTTAAATTTCTCTTTTACTATTGAAGTGATTAAGACTGACAAAAATGTAATTGCAGACTACTTATCAAGACAAAGCCGTACAAATGAAATTTGAGGAAGAAATTACAAATACAGTACTTATGAATGAATTATTGGAACAAATTAAGATGCTCAACAATAGAGTATTACTCATGGAAACAAGATATGTGGAGAAGGACCACAATAAACAACCAGAGCTAACAGTGCAGTCGGAGCACTTTAAACAACCAGACCTAGAAGGTGACGTTGGGAAACACCTAAAAACCCAAGTTACTAACGATTTAAATATTGCAGGTACATCTACTAAGGAATCTTTCACAACTATTCCAAAAAGAAAAAAATTATAATTTGAATAAGGTATTTGAAAAACCTTATGCCCCATCTCATATTACAAAAAATGAACTATTTATACCACCACAAATACATACTTACGCAACATCACTCAACCAGACAAAGAAAACCTACTACAATCACATAACCCGTACATATCTCGAAAATATTGAAAAAATCCAAAATTTCCTAAATACCCAACCTATTGAAAACCCAGAAAAACTAAAAACTCACCAAGGATATATTACCCAAAAATTACAAAACTATAATAAATTGATTGCTTTGCCAGGTACTAAACCAAATCTAGTAGCAACTTGCTATGCTTATGGACTTATTTCAATCGCATATACGATTCTTTGGAGATGAAATTAGCCAGATACCGGAATTATACCAAGCATTTATGAATTATAAGAGAATTACTAAAGGACAATTATTTTATGTTAGATTTTACTCTGCGCCAGCTGAAGTATTATTTGACGAAATTAAGCCAGTTATTACAGTTATAAAAATAGGAATGACAAAGGATTATATTATTCCAGAAGAAATTACAAAACAACCAATTATACCAAGAACAGAACTACCAGCTTTTTATGCCAACAAAAGGATCATTGGACTTAGTACAATATTAGCAGAATTATCCAACGTATATGACGAGACAAATTACATATGGAAATATTGTTCAAGAAATCACTTATTAATTTATTCAACGGCAAAGGAGTTAAGACCCATGGATAAGTTAGAAGTAAAAAATTGGGCATTATCACTACTTAAACCAGAACAGGAGCCAACAACGAAAGCTATCAGAAAATGATTTATCTCTGAAGACAGCCTGGATCAATACTGTAAACTTATTGGTAAAAAATATACAGAGCACATATGTAGTAGATGCAGTGGAGTAAATAATTACATACCAGATGTCAACATAGATTGAAGAGCAGGTGGACGGACAAGAATTAAAGAAGACGCAATTATTGGACAATGACATAAAGTAAACAATCGACAACAAACATGTGATAGAAAGTGACATAAAGCTAAAGAGAAAGCAACTTAAGGAGAAAGCAAAAGTTAAAGAAGAAACGTAAGTTGGGGACTGACATGTAAATACTTAGGGACTTACTGTATAAATATTTTTCTTAATTTGCAACTATAGTCCTTAGTTTGTTTGTATATAAAGGCGATGTAAGAAGACAGGAAAAAACACAACCCCTCTCTCGATCTCTCTCTAAAATTTCTAGATTCCAGCCTTTGTAAAAAATAAATATTCAATAAAATTATTTTCCCCAAATAATGGAGCAAAACTTAGCAAATACTGCAACTCAGGTATACCCATTTATGATTATGCTTAGCTAAAATAATTAATTCCTGTCAACCATAATATTATGTGATATACTTATGATTGTTATTATGAAGTAGAATTATTCAATAATTTATTATCTAGTTTGCTAGCATAGAGAAAAGTAGGAGAAAACTTTCAGAACTATGCCATCCAAAATAGGGAAACCAGGAAAGGCAAAGAGGCCGTGTTAGGGGAGTACCTAAGTGTTGAGGCACTGTTTAGGAAGATAATATCCGAAAAAGGTATCTTGCTAGTAGTGATTAGATGATAAAATACGAATACTCTAATTCATAATAAGTTATCATAAGATTACCATAGGGTAGACATGGAAGCCAGGAATAAATTGATAAATAAATTGATAAATAAGACTAAATGAATACCCCAGACATACCTACTGTAGAAGTTAACAATAGCTATTTTGAAGACAATTATAAGATACTTATTCTTAAAATATTAGAAAAAATAACCGAACCTAGTATAAAAAAATTAATATGGGAAAAATTAATGAAATACGAAGAAGAAGAAATAAATAACCTAATAAGACAAAATTGGTTTGATGACATAAGAGAAATAATACAAGAATTATATGATAGTACATATTATTTAGATATATATTCAGACTACAATAGTGATTAAATTATGATAAATGAAGAATACTTCCAACTCTGGAAAGAAGTTATATCTGAAATAGACTTATGGGAAAACATTATAAAAACATATTTAGATATGTATTTTAGAACACAGGACATACAGTACCTAAACATGTTAATAGAAGGAACCCAAATACTTTTAAGTAAGAAAGAAAAAGAAAATGAATTTTATAAAAAAACATTTATTTGATAAAGCCTATGATAAACCAAAACATAGCCCGAATTCCGCACCTACCCCCCAATTTGGTATCAGAGCTATACATTAATTAAATAGAAAAAATGAGAAGACCCTATAAAAATACTCGAATCTATAAACAAACAAAATACAACTTAAAATATCTATATGAGGAATATAAACAATTAAATAGACAGATAAATAAAACTACAGAAGATATCTATCAATTAGATAAGTTAATCACGAAAATATCATTATTAGAATATAAATATATAACCCAATTAAAACAAAGACTAAAATAAGAATAAAAATGAACAAAGAAGAATTCGCAATAAGCGAGAAAACATATGAAAATTATGATGGACTATAAATAAAAATAATTTTCTCAAATCTAGGAAGAAGATACAAAAAAATAGGAGACCAATTATATTTAATGTTAGAAAAAGAAGAATTAAAACTAGAAGATAGTCTAGCAGGCATGATAAGAATAGCAAGGGAAAATGAAGAAATAGATAGAGAAAAGGAAATAGAAACAATAAAAGTCCAAAATAAAGAAAAAATACAACAAATAACAAACACAAAAAATAATAGAATAAAAGAATTAGAAAGAGAATTACAGGTATTGAAGGAGGTATATGAGAAACATCAAGAACAAGAAGAAGAAAATAAATTATTAACAGAAATACAAAAATATAAAGAAAAAATTACAAAAAATCAAGAAGAAACAGAAGTAGAAAACCAAAATAAAAATGAATTACACATAGAAGCTATAGAATAAGAAGATATGAAAGTAGACCAAACTTCAGAAATAAGTGAAACGTATACGGAAATTATGGAAAATAAAAAGCTAATAGAAAATACGGAAGTAGAAATAAATTATGATTAAAAAAATGAAAGAAGCAGCAGAACCTAGTACAAGAAGAACATATCCAAAACATGAAAAACCACAGATATATACTCGAGATTATACATATTCAGATAGATATAATACCTTATGGAATAAGAGATTAAATACAAAAAAATGAAGTCCTAAACAAATAAATTTACAACCTGAATACTTGAATTTAGAACTACAAATAATACTAACTTTCAAGGCAATTTTATCATTTTTATAAAATTTTATTTTAATAAAAGAGTTAGAAAATATGTTTTTTTAAAATAAAAAAATAGTGTTTCTATTAAGTATGTATTTTATTTCCTTAAAAAATGATTAATTCGTATTTTAATTAATATAACTGGTCTTTCATTTCAAAATAATTATTTTTTGTTGTTAGAATTAAGAAGCTTAAATCACTAATTGAGTTTACATTTTATGTTGTATAAATGAATGCGGGCGTGAAAAAGGATAAAATAATAATAGTCAGAATATTATGGGTTCTCAAAATGGTTCTTAAAAAGCGAAAGTAATTTTTACCATCAAATTTGATATGAAAGATATTGGGCACAAGGTTGTTGTGCGGTCTAATTTGGTAAGTTTTATAAATCCACCATAAAAAAAAAAAGAAATATAAAGTGATGATGCACTTGACCTTTTAAATGTAATGTTCATGTGAGTTATATAAATATGATAAATTACGAAGCATGACAATGAACTTCTAATAAAAATTATGAAGCATGTACATATGATTATAGTCAATTTCTTGAAAAGAATAATTTGTGATAAGCATCATGAATGCTTGATCATTCTTTAAAATGATGCATCAATCTGATAAAAAAACATGAATAAAGACATGTTTTTGTATGATTCGATATATAAATCTCACAACTCACCTCTACAAAAGGTTTTTGAGAAATAAAAAAATTTATTTGAAATTAAATAAATAGTCATATGTCATATACTTTTAGTACGTCACAAATATTATAATATGTCTTATTATAAACTATCAAAATATAAAATCAAGAAAGAAATCCTGCCTATAAATATTTGGCCCTGATCATAATGACAATATTTTTCTCCCTAAAAGAGCTATATGGATGGTGTTATGACATATGTGGTAATACGCAAGTCATTTGGAGCTCTAAAGAGCTAATTTATTGTTACTTTGAAGGACTAAAATTGATAATATAAAACATTTCATTGTGATAAATCGCAAAGACATTCACATTTAATTTTTCTAAGTGCACATTCACATTGAGACTATAAATTATGAAAAGATTTAATATCTTCATGTTACTACAGTCATAATAGATAAGAAATATTAATGTGAAAAGTTATCCTGTAAGAAATATTAATGTGAAAAGTTACTCTGTTTTTCTTGTCTCTTTTTGTTGTCGAAAGCTTAATTTGTATTTAACCAGTCTAAACTTTGTAGACCAATTACCCATTCAAACTTTTAGCTAATTCCTTGCTCCTTCACAAATCTCATTAAGCTAGCTATTTTATCAGGCATCAGTTTTCTACTCTATAACTGACAAATCTATCTAATCTTTGAAGCACTTACGCCCATTTATCTTTGTGTCGTTCTTGTGTGGAGTTAGAGGATGATTTCTCTTCATCTATGTTTGTATTTTTGATGGTTTTGTTGCAATCTTCTAGCATTACGCTCAATCTAGACATGATAACTTCAAGCATTGAATAACTAGCTTAGCACATGTGATTCCACCTTCCTTTGTTTTGCCACGTGTGTCAATCATTGGATCTCAGCCTCCTAATTTAGAAGTTGTCGTTGTATTCCCAACAAGTCTAGTAGCATCCTCCACAGCTTCTTTACATGCTCACATAAAAAATGTGTGAGAGATTCTACTTCTCTTGAATTACATAGCACACAATCTTATGATACTTGTATTCCTCATCTCTCTAATTTGTCCACCATAATTGACATTTCTTGAAATGTTAGCTAAAGAATAAACTGGTATTTTGAAAATGTTTCTTGGATCATTATTAGGCCTTTCCAATTCACTTTTTGAAAATTAGGTTGAAAGAACTTGTAAGCTCTTTAATGTTGTACGTGCCTTCTCTGATGAGTTGTTGCAGGTCTGTGAGCAATATGCGTTGGTTAAATCATATTTTAGCATCGAAAATCTTCAACACCAGCCAACATGCATGTTTTGAACTTCTCAAGAAACTCAATCAATCAACTTCAAGAACGAAATTTACAATTGATAAACTGCCCACTATTTATATACAAAGGTACAAGCATGATTCTAGCACAATATCATATCATATCTTGCACAATATCAATGGTGTGATTGTGCTTAGTTAAATTAGAATATTGTCCTGGATATTTTAGAGTCATATCAGATATGATTTGGAATCACATCAGATATGGTTTGGAATCACATCTGATATGGTCAACATCCCCTCTCAAATTTATGCTACTTATAAAAAAACATTAATTTGGATAATAGGAATTGGTGTCTGCTCCTTTTCATCGCTTTTGTAAACAAGTCTGCCAATTGATCATGTGACGGGATATGTCGAAGACTAATGACTTGATCAACCACAAGTTCTTGAATATAATGACAGTCCACTTCAATGTGCTTTGTGTTCTCATGGTGGACCAGATTTTTTGCTATTTGTATTGCACTAGTATTGTCAGCATGTAATGTAGTGGAGCCATCAAAAGAGATATGAAGTTCTGTCATCCATCGACATATCCACACAATTACAGAGCAACCGGCAGACATTGATCTATATTCTGCCTCCGTTGATGATTTTGAAATTCTTGCTTGCTTCTTGAACTTCCATGAGACAAGTGATGATCCGATTAACATACATTATCATTATAACTTAGGAAAACACACCTCACAGCTTTAACAGATAATTTATGACGTTCATGTCTAGGTAAATGGACAAAACACACAATAAAAAACTTTTAGATGAGAATAATCAGAGAGTTTACCAAAAAAAATGGAATATGGACTATCATCTTTGTTAATGGTAATGATGTGTCTGTTTATTAAATAGACAGAAGTTTGGATGACTTCAACCCAAAATATTTTAGGAACATTTGATGTATCGAGAAGAGCTAATGTGGTTTCCAGAACATGCCTATTTTTTCTTTCTACAATCCCATTTTGCTCAGGTGTGTATGGACAAGAGTGTTGCGAAGTAATGCCTCTCTCTTTGAAAAAATCTATGAGTTCTGACTTCATGTATTCTCCACCTGAATCAGATCGAATATTTTGATTCGTTTATTGAACTGAGTCTCAACATAGTTGACAAATTGTTGTACGATTTTAGGATTTTCACTTTTATTTCTAAAAAAGAATACCCATGTATATCGAGAAACATGATCAATAAACAAGATAAAATATTGATACCCCAATCTAGATGAAATTAGTGCAGGACCCCATATATCACTGTGAATCAAATCACAAGTCGTATGAAGTAGTACTACCAAAAAAAGGCAGTTTATGACTTTTGGAATTAGCACAATTTTCACAAGGCAATTTTGATGACAAAACCCATGATTTCTTATTCAGATGAAGACAATATTGTAACATGGAAGAAAGTTTTTGAGCATGTGGATGTCCAAGACGATGATGCCACAAGTACCACAATTTATTTGAGTTAGTGATGTCTCTTTTAGTGGCAGACAGATAACATGCATAGTGAGGTGTTTCAGACATGGACAACTGGAACATTCTCCCAACTTTACGACCCTTGACGATCACTTTTCCTGTCTCCAGATTCTGAACAACACAACCAAGACGTGAGAAAACAACAAGGCAATTTTGTTCTACCAACTGTCCAACTGAAATAAGATTAACAGTAAGTTTAGGAACAAAAAGGATATTAGTGAAGCAAGATGATTTTCCAATCTTAGAGGCAAGTAAAGGATCACCATTGGCTGTGAAAATAAGATGATTTTCTGATGGAGTTGATAAAGAGTGTAAATTATGGATATCTCCTGTCATATGGTTAGACGCAGCCGAATCTATATGCCAAACTTTTGAATTCTTATTTAAATTCTTACCAGGATAGGCAACAGTGAAAGCACTAGAAATAGCCCCGGGGAGAGCAGCTGCAACTGAATCTTGTATCATCTTTTGAAGTGCTTTCGGATCCAAAGAAGATGGTGTGATATCTGCTTGACTCACATAAGATTCAGACGCTTGATAAGCTTTGTGCTTGGTTTGATGCGTGTTTGGTGTCGATTGCACTCCATAATTATATGGCTAGGCTTTTTACAATAATTTCATATGTTTCTTTTATTGAAATGTGACGCAATATGGCCATACTCTTTGCACTCAAAGCATTGTGGTCCAGACTTTTGAAATGAGCTCTAGTATATTATTTATGGGCACCTTTTGATGTATAAATAGTTGCGTCAATTATGTAGGAAGAATCTATGGATGTCAGAGTATTGATGCACGTCTCCTCACGAATGAGTTCTCCAAAAACGACATCGATGTCTGGAAGAGTTTCCATGTTAAGAATGTTAGCTCTAATAGACTCAAAATCATGTCTCAATTTCATGAGAAATTGGACAACTCGAGTCTTCTTCCTCTCCAACATAACTTCCTTGAAGCCTGTGGAAGAAAGGTTTCCTCTAAAGCTTTGGTCTTGTTCTGACCAGATTGCCATAAGTCCCGAATAATAACTCCGAATGTCTTTATCTCCCTGTTTGTATTTCGAAAGAGTATGTTCCAACTCAAATTCCCGAGCATGATTACATTGAGAATATACCTTTTTGAGATGCTTCCACATCTTTGTGGCAAAGTTGAACAGACGCAGACTGAGTGCAACATCTACATGTACAAAATTGAGGATCTACGAAATTACACGAGCATTGTTAGCGTGTCAAACTTGTTTTTCCTTGTCTTCATTTGGCTCAGTTGTTGATCCATCCAAGATTCCAAACAAGTTTTTCCCTTGAACAAAGATCCGAAAATGAAATTCCCACATCGGATAATTTTTTCCATCAAATTTGATATCCGATGACAGAAATCAAACAACAATACGGGCAAATTAAACTAGTTTCTGGAGAAAAAAATTAGGCTCTTGATACCATGAAAACAATTGAGTAATCAGAGACCAAAAAGAGTTGAAAACTATTCTGTATTTCTTGTCTTTACAATTGATAAACTATCCACTATTTATATACAAAGGTACAAGCATGATTCTAGCACAATATCATATCATATCTTGCATAATATAAATGGTGTGATTGTGCTTAGTTAAATTAGAATATTGTCCCGGATATTTTAGAATCATATCAGATATTTGGAATCACATCTGATATAGTTTGGAATCACATCTGATATGGTCAACACATGATTGTTTGTGATTGTTGATTGACTCGGTTATCTCTCTATTACAAGAACATCAATGGTTGGCGGGATACCACACATGGTATGAATACTAATGGTTGTCTCGGTACCATGCCTGGTATAATTACTAACTATGGTTGACTCAGATACCATGCAAGTACACTAACAAATTGTGTAAGGGTTCCCTGAGAGGATCGAGTATGTGTTTATGATTTCATGAGAGGACCGTACATTTTCAATTGTGATCATGTGGGACATACATAGACATATTATTGTTTCCTGATATTTTGACTAGGAGTCTATGAATTGGTGATTGTTGGTATATGTGTTGTTTTGTGTTACTGTAGTGTGGTTAATTGTTTACATGGATATTTTGGATTGACCGTGTGATTCTACTATACATTGTGATTTATGTTTAGCTACTACACCTGTTCTTTCCTTCTTGAGTACAGGGCATCTGATCCGAGACCTTAGTTAAGGGACGCTTGACATCGAATTCAATGGTGAACTATTCCTCTAGGTTGTCATGGATTTCTTTTCTAATTCTAGTCCATCTTTTTGGACATAGACATTTTAGACTTAGACTTATGTTTTAGTTTCGAAGTTGCATCCCCATAACTGATCACATTAAAGTTTAGATACTACAACTTTCAGTTCTTAGGGGTTTATTTCCGCACAATTATTTTGATTATTAAGTGAATTTAAGGGGACTCAATTCTTTAATTGTCTAAATCATTTTTACTACTTATTATGATGAACTTCTTTTTTATAAATGGTGTTTGAGCTTAGTTTAGGTTAGATATTGATTCTCCTACTGGGTGGTTTAGTGTGGGTTTCACTCACGATGGTTTGAATTGTGACAAGAATAAATATTTTTCTCAAAAATTGTGATATTATTGTATGGAAATGTGTTCTGATTTGATGAAAGCAATGAAGTTATTTTTTGATTTGACAATAAATGAAAAAGTTGAATATGTTTAGAATAAAATTGTTTGCATGACTATATAGGTTATGAAGTTTATATATAAATCCTTGGAAAATTTAAAAGGTTTTACAGCGATTTTATTAACTATCCAATAATTGTGAGATCACTTAATATAAAGAAAGATCAATTTTGATCTCATAAATATGGTTAGAAAGTATCACATCATAGTGTAATTGATGAACTTATGTATCCTTATATTATTATTATTCATGAGATAATACTTTTATTAATATGCATGCAAACTATAGTATCTCTTATCGATGGAGATATCAGGGTTAATTAAATATTAATTTATAAATTTGTTTATTCTAACCAATCGTGTCAAGATTTATTTGTTATGAAAGTGTAGGAAATTATTTGATTTATACAAAGTTTGATCTTGAGAAAGTTATTTGTTTTCATGTGAGAATATTGTTCATCAAATCATTTTACAAGACATTCAAATTTATTATCATGCAAATGAAAGTGTTCGTCACCACTTGATTATTGCTATGAACAAGTCGAATGAGCAATTTATCTAATCGATGATATCGCTAGCTGAGTGATAATATATTGGTTCAGCTCACAGACTCAACATATATCATTGACAATAAAACTTTGTATCGGAATAACTTCAAGAATGCAACATCTTGATAAATGTGATTTGGTCACAAAGACACAATCATTAACAATGTTTGGAAAGCTAAGTATGAGATTAGGAGGTATCATTAACCAGAATTAAGTGATGGTTAAATATGTGTTGCATTTTTTTTCTTTAGTCAAAAATTTATTCCATTGAATTTTTCAGGCAGGATTTTTAATGAGATAACTATTAATGCGTATAAAATATGTGTACCTTTTTTCCTTCACTAGTTAGAATTTTCTTGTGATTGAATTTTTTCTATAATAATTTTAACGAAATACACTATCTAGCTATCAAGACATGGACATCCAACAAAAGTTTTATGAAAGTACTAAAATATTTCGAACGACTATGTATACTTATTCTTTCATTAGATTTGTTCTTTTACATGAACATCCCAGAAAAACTGTAAAATTATTGTGGGTGCCCATGTGGCCAAACACTATAGCTTACTCCTGTGCCCAAGTAAGACAACTTTGTGCCCAAGTTTGTAATTTATAAATATCCCCCTTTATGCCATGTAAAAAAAAATACTCAATAATAGAGAAAATCTACTATTACTATTATTATTATACTACTATCCTAAAGTGATTTTTATTTTGGAATAATAATTTTTGCTAAGATGGCATTTACTTTGGAATAAAAAAAGTACCCTCTCAATCCATCTTTACTTGTTTACTATACTAAAAATAATTATCCAACAATACTTGTTTAGTTTGAAAAATCAAGAGATAATTTACTTTTTTGTGTTGATTTTACCCTTGTTATTAAATATTAGTCAATATCTAATACATTTTCCAAAGCATTAATTAAGTTTAATATATTCAAAGGGTAATATAGTAATATTATTTCTATGATTAATTATTTCTTAAGGTGCGTGTAATAGTGTAAGGAAATAATGGACAACTATCGTCGGACAGAAGGAGTATCTTTTTTGAATTTCTAAAGTAACACTTATATTCAACAGATTTCTTGAAACAAATATAAATTTTTGACCAATATTACAATTCGATCAAATTCATAATTAGTATGATCCTCCTCAGGTGCGGACCTAGGTGGACAGGAGGGGTTACCCGAACCCCCTCGATTAAAAAATTATACCGTATACATAAGGTAAAATTATTTATTATGAGTATAAATATTAAAATGAACCCCTCAATACAATTGTGATGCGTAGCCCAGTTGTCGCGCTTATATTTAATTTGAGCTTAAATTTCATCTTTCCCAAGCTTTTAGCTATAAGTTTTAGTTTTGTCTTTTCTCAAAGCCCAGCCCACAAATTAACTTTCAAAAGGTTGTTTGATTTGGATTTTACAAAGGTTAATATTCATATTAAAATCACTAAAGCTTATATGAAATTGTGTTGAAGACATTTTTTGAATTTCAAGATTCAAAAAAGTCTATTTTTGACCGTATATTTCTCATATATCTTTTAAATATTTTGATTTTTTAAATTATTTTGACTTATAGTACTTTTTATGTAGCTTATAAATAGATAAATTTCATTTTTAAAAATTTAAAAATTCTATGCGCAAATATTCGGTCAAACTTAAACTATTTGACTCTCAAAAAATGAATAGTGTTACATAAATTGGGACGAGGGAGTATTAATAAATATAACATTTGATTTTTTTCATAAATAATATTTATATAAATTTTGTAAAAAATTCTATATCATTTTACGAAGGATATAGAATAAGAATAGGCTCCTAGTAATAAATATATTTAAAACGTTAAAACTTAAAACAACAAAATTAATAGGGGATTGGCCAAATTTATATAATTTGTTATTATGAGTACCTTTTATTCAAAAAAAAAAAATTATTTTGTAGATTAATATTTCATGTTTGACTAATAAATTCAAATTTTTTTCTCGTCAATATTAGAGATCAAATTTGTGCTTGGCCAAATTTTCAAAACTGCTTTTGAAGAAAGTTATGTTTTCAGCTTTTGAAAAGAAGTTTTGCCACAACTCAAAAATAACTATTGTATTTGTTTTCCTAAAAACACAATAGATTTTAAAAAGGTTCGATGAAGCAAGACATAAGAAGGAAGAAATGTTAAATGAAACATGACAAAACGAGTTAAAATTTGGTGAGTTAAAATGATCTTGTCATTCACCACTACGCTCCTTTTAATCAACTTTTTCGCAAATTTATTTCTTATATTCAAACCCCCGAATGAAAATTTTGTGTCCGCCACCGATCCTCATTATGCAATCCATTTATGCATTTTGTGATGAACATGTCTATAAAGAACAATGTCGGGTCAAATCCGTACAAACCCTGCTCTCCATCCTTTCTCCTTCCTCCCAAACAAAGTTTAATTAATTAAAATTAAAATTATTTCAAAAGGGAATCATTTACTTAAAGATCTCTTCTAATCACATTGTTTTAGAAAAAAATAATTAATTGCAAACACGGTCCTATGTTATGTTATCAGGTGGTTAACAGAATAAATATTCATGTTAATTAATTAAGTACTAATTATTTCTGATAATGATTATGGTACAAAGCAACCTCCACATGTGTACAAAAACCCTTCACATGTTCCTCCCACACGTAATTATTTGTTGATTCTGCCTGTTTTCTTATTGTACAAGTTTTAATCAAAATTTCTATGATATTTAGTCTTTCCTCCGTTCTAAAATAATTGTCATTTTTCGCTTTGTGAGAGTTGATTTAATTAATTTTTAAAGTTAAATTAGATTATTAATTCAAAATTTTAAATGTTCAAAACCTATACGAAAAGTATTGTAAATTGCAATTGTTCTTATACCAATATGATTAAAAACATATATCTTAATATGTTGGTCAAAATTCATATCATTTGATTCTCAAAAAGAAAATTGTGACAAATATTTTGAAATTGAGAAAAGATGTTTATTCTTGATTGCCCTTGGTTACTCCTAGGCTTGAGTGTCAAGCAAGTGAGCTGAGCTAGCCTGAGCTAAATCGAGCTTTTAAAATTGAGTTGATCGAGTTCAAATAGAAGTTGAGCTCAACCAAAGTGTTTATGGTAAAAACATATCAAAACTAGCATAAGTAAAATGTAATAATTGCATTACTTACCTAAAGGGTTCGTTTAGTAGTTGATTAGCCGTTAGACAGTGAGTTATTCATATATTAAAACTAACATAATTAATATCATGTTTGGTAACTTTTTAGTTACTTTTCATAAAAATTTCCACATGATCAAGTTCAACGTTTGGTAATCATTTTACAATTCTGCTTAAATAAAACATGTATATTTTATGAATCAATTCATGTATTATTTTATATATGAAAATAGAAGATCAAATAAGTAATACATGAATAGTTAAACTCTGCATAACTCATTCTTACATTACTAATACGTACATAGCTCTAATCAGCAACCAAACGACTTATTTGTTAACCGAGCCTACGCGAGTCAATTGATTGATGTTTGACCTAATTGAGTCGAACGCTAGCTAGCTACGTCATTTGACAAGAAATATGGACAAAACATTATTGACTAATTAGTTAATTAACATTCAACTTGCATGTCTCAGTGCTTAACAGACCAAAGAAAAAAATGTTTAAGAGGAAAAAATGTGAGTTTACACTAACACCACCTTAATTTAAGGATCTTTGGAGAAATTAAGTACAATAATATTTTAAAAACAATATGCATTAATGTACTGAAATTTTGTTTAACCATTTTATGAAGTGGTTGGTTTAACTAAACTGTTGGACAATTTAATTTAGAGATGACCGACAAAATAGATTAACCAAAAATGTGAACATAGTTTTTACAGTTGGCAAATTGCCCTTTTGAAACAGCAATTCTACACCAAAATATTTGACAATATTCCATCATAATATCATTTCAAAGCAACTTCCATAAATTTTAAAATTTTGATTTAATTTAAATTTAATGTAAAGTATATCAAACAAAATAACTACTTGATACACAAATCAAATGAAGTTTGACGAGTGAAACTTGTTCAAGTAGTTGAACACCTTCATCATCGAACCGATAGAATGAGGGTTCAAATCATGATAAGTGATGCAATGCAATCGATTGGCTGCATAAGAAAAAAAAAGTTAATATGTGCATTAAATTTTGCTTACAATCGATATGATTTGATGTATATATTATGCCTTATAAAATACGAAATAAAAATATGTGTATCAAGTATCAACGTACGTAGAGATTAAATTATGCAAAGATAAAAATGCACAAATTAAGTAACCATGTATACCAATCTTTTCACTATTAGTCATTTCATAACAGTTCATTTATGATTTATTCCCACATAAACATTTTTTTCCAGCTCAATTGCCCTCCTTTAGTCTCCACTGGGACACTCTAATTACCAGTCAAAATAATAGATACGCTTAAAAGTGTGCGTACTATGTGAATTTTTTCCCTCTTTTCCGATATGGAATTTGTCTAATATGTCATATGAACTCCTTTTTCGAAAGCTTATCAGCATAAAGCTTGTTAGTTCGGCCATCGACCCACCCCCATCAACCTACCCTTCGCAAGGGGCATCACATACACCCCTCCATCCTTGAGACTCAACGTCCTTTTTGAGGCTGGCCACCAATGTTATGCGAGATTCAAGTTCAGATACCGACAAAAATAACAAATTTGTAATTTGGACTCTGTCATCATCGAGCCCAAAAGTCATGTATGTACCATATGGAGTTGTACTTTGTCTTATATAACACTTCACTCCTTCCTTCCTTTTCGATGTGAGATTTACTTCAATAATATGTACCCTTTCTTGTAGAGTTTTTCACCTTAGAAGTTTGTCAGTCCTCGACCTTGACCCGGCCTCATCAACCCACCATTTGTTATTAGGAGCGTGGCAATCAAATGTGATGCATAGGTAAGACTAGGGAAGTTCAAGATAACTTGAAAAACATAACACAATCAACAAACGCACAAAAAAAATCTTGTAATTGATCGAATCAGTTTAGTATCAAGTGTTAAAAAAAATAATGTATAGTTTGCTTTAATATTATAGTAACTTTAATTCCTCCTTGATCATTATATTAAGAGGAAAACTAATGTATGAAAGGGAATAAAGTTATTTAAAATTAAGTAGTGACCTCATAGTGAGAGTTATAATAATTTAGAGGTACCATACTTTGAATTATTACTTTGATGTTTGATTGTTCACCCCACTTGTCCAGCATTTAAAGATATTGTTACACCAACCAAAGCAAGAATATTGTTCCTTGTACGGTGTATCTACTTTCATCTATTCACAAATATTGTTCTCTATTTCCTAGAAGTTACAATATATATACTTGATAACAGGTAATTAATCTTCTATTTCAAAATGAGTTGTGTTCCATTGCATGCTTAGTTTGGTCCCATGGGATTTGTTTAGTACTCATATGGAAGGATGGGACATGTTTAGTTATATGTAGGGATGGAGATAACATTCACCATTAGAATGTTTACAATTGAAATCATTAGTTCACTGACAAGGGTTGTGGTGGAGTGGTAAGTACTACTTCATCCTTAACTAGAGGTCTCGGCTTCAAGTCTTCTTGGGTATGGAGTCACCCTTGTTAGGGGAGCGCTTTAACTCTGACTCCAGACACCGGGTAGGAAACCAAAAAAAAAAGGAGAAAAATAAATAAGAAACCATTTGTTCTAAGAGCTACTCTTGCTTGGTAATTGGTATAATAAGAAGTTCTAATTTAACAATTTGATCCAAGAGACCATAACCCAAAGGGAGAAATCAAGAACATTTTCTTTTAGTTTAACCATCTGGTATTTGTAGTTCTCTGTTTTTAAAACTCGAATCTGATTAAGAGTGGATAACCTCCCAATTATCCCATCACACCCCTCAATGGCATATCAAGGACATTTTTTTTAAGTTTAATCATCTGATATCCAAAGTTTGTTGGTCCAATCAATCAGATTTGCAGTGTGGTAAGTCCACCAAGGGGGTAAAACACTTCCAAAAAAAAAAAAAAAAAAAAAAAAAAAAAAACATTTCCAAAGATCAAACTTAATTAAGGATGAAGAAATCTCAACAATTTTCACTACATCTTCAATGGTACATTTTTTAGTTTAATCATTTGATATTCGAAATTTCAACCCCATTAATTCAAATCTATACTAGGGTAGGTCTACTAAAGGAGTAAAATGAGTCACTTCTTAGACACCAAAGGACATTTAACATTAATGAGCAGGAAAGATTCCTATCCAATCTTCAAAACTAGTTCAATCTTCTTGAAATGATCATGTGTGGGGTGGGGGGGGGTACTTTGAAATAATATGTACTAGTACCATGGCTAAAGGACGTTCCGTACCAATGGCATATTAAATTGGAAAATAGACAATGCAATAATGTGACCCAACATATTAAATCAATTGATGCAGAGGTTTGCCAGCTAATAAGATGAAACAAATCAACTCAAGTCAAATAGCCCAATTTTAAAATATTTGCTGATGAGATTTGGAGATTAGGTTATGGGCAAAAACAATCATATAGAGGCTCTGAATCTTGATGTGTGTAGTATGAAAAAGAGGCAACAACCATCAAGGTAGCAGCATCCTGGAAGCACCCAAATTCCAATCACAAATTGGACATTACATTTATTATCCACTAAATAATATACAAACATGTTCATCTAGACAGATATTGCAAAGAAAATTAGGATCTCAATAACACTAGAAGGATAACAATATCACATGTATGCTCAAGAGGTCATTGGTTCGAGGTACAGAAACAATGCACGGTAAGGTGGTGTACAATAGAACCTTGTGATCCTGCCTTTACTCGAACCTCGTGGGCCGTGCATAGTGGGAGCTTAGTGCACCGAGCTGCACTTTTTATTTTATTGTTTGACATAGGTAGAAACATTGACTGACTAAACTCCAGATGGGTATTTACATCAGAGGATAATTGATAGAAGCTCCAAAGAAGCAGTCTTGCATGCTTTGTCAACATAATTTATTGCAAGTGGTACACTTACATTTACATGAGTCTAAAGGGTGAAACACTTTTCCCCTGTAGATGATCTTGTTATTTTTGTAAATGATGTTATAAAACCATATTGTGTGCACAAATCATCTTTTCCAAAAGAGGATGCCCTGCAAAACTAAAAAAAACATGATTTCAGAGCTTGGATTAATTCTATGTCAACACCTAGAGTTTCTTGGAAACATGACTATGAAAATCAATTATCAAATCAGCAGTTATGAGATGTTCATACATCAGACAACTAGCATTGACATGTTCATTCAAGTCCAAAGTTTGAACAGGCATAAACTCCAGCACACTCAAAGTAAACAAAGGGGTGGAGGGTTAAAACTTCAGACAAAACAAGCTACTGGTTCTACTGATATGGAAATCACTATTTCAGGATCATATTTGTAAGTCGACTTAGGAGACAGTAACAGGCAACTCACTGGTAAATTGTTAGCAAAAGATGGAAAGTAACGGGAATCCCTTCCAAAAACAGAAAGCACATAGTGAGTAGAAGTTAATTTTAGAGATGTCCTGTGGAATTTACAGTATCTTAATAGCATATAAAAGAAACAAAGATTCGTACATCTCTTTTGACAAAAATGACATGAACATTTTGATGAGTGTTTAAATCCACTAAGTTCATTTGGTAAATCCAAAATCGATCAAGTAACCCATATTGCTAACTGTTCAGACCCAAATAAATTGAGTTGTGCTTGAATCATCTATGTAAGATCCTTCCATTAGGGTATGTTTGTGTAGTTTCTTTCTCATAGCCTGAGGGGCACGAGTTGTACTGAAGAAAAAGAAGTTAATCCTACTGCTTAATATCTCAGATGCAGCAACCAAACCATCATATGAATTGGTTACCAAAAAATAAGAATGTATATCATTTTGTTTCATTTAGAAATCAGAAAAGATATTAGTTTTGGGGGATTCCTTAAAACACACAAAAAGAGAGTAAAAGAATCTTAGACTTGTCTAAGATTTTAACATTCAAATCCAGTTTCTCATATCTGATTCTTTCTACAACCCTTGAGGAATTCTGATTTGGGCCATCTTATTTGAAAAGCTCAGGTTCCAGTAAAAATAGGCAGTTGTGTGGTCTTTTCTTCATCAAAAGCTTAAGATCAATGACCTATTACAGTTGAAAGGTAATCAAATCTATTAGTCAATTTTTTTTTATTATTTTATGACCGTGGTGTCCGGGCCAGCTTACGCGCACCTTGGCTAATTCCATGGGATACCTGCCACCTCCCACCAGCAACAGGTACCAGGTAACTCGGTCCACCAAGGCTAGGACAGCTGGGAAGAATCACCTAGTGTTTTTGTCTCCATTGAATTTTGAACCTGAGACCTCAGGATTCACAACCACTTCATTGACCACTAGGCCACACCCTTGGGTGCTAGTCAAATTTGGTACACTATGTGCAAAAAAATCAAGGACACGCTTTCTGTTTTGCATTATTCATTTGCAAGAAGGTAGTCATCAATAAGGATTATCACAAATATTGTAGGGGCTATTTGACGAATCTTCTCTGCTTCCACATTCAGATCGTGAAAGTTTAACAGTAAAACTGTTGGTTAACATTCATGTGCTGAAAGGATCTATATCAAATGGAAAGAAACTTGTTATTATTAATTGTTGGTTAATGTTCATGTGCTGGAAAAATTCTCATGAAACCTGAAATTCTCAACTTCCTATGCAGAGAGACGTGATAATCTCCCCTTTGCAGCTACGCTCTAGTTATGCTTTGCAGTAATTTTTTATCTGGAGTAGTCCAAATTATCAGCAGTCAGGCACTTCTTCCTTCTATTTTTCCAGGGGTTTCACTCATGTCACTTGCAATTAACTTTCAGGGAGTAGATTTATAAGTGATGCTAAATCTACTAGCAAATGCTAGAGCGTCTAAGAAACTACTGATTGAGAACTCATCCAGACATTGAAGCAGACAAACTCTTTTTTTTTTTTTTTGATAACCGAGAAATCTGTCCGTGACCCGCCCTTTGGACCAATCACAGCCTTCTAAACTCAGTGGATAATGGGCCCGCCCCTCTACCCTTCTCCACTTAATACCAGGCTTCGTTTTGCATGGTGTGGGGCTTGAACCTGTGACCTAAGCCACAAATCCTCCACCTTTTGCCACTTGAGCTAGGCCTTGGGGGCAGAAGCAGACAAACTTTTGAATCAGCCAAATTACGATGAATGAAAGGAAACAAATATAGTTCACTCCATTTGTAACATCATCTATTTGCATTACATAATGCTTACACTGAACTAAATATTCCTTATCCGACTCAATCAACTAGGTATTGGCAGGAAAGGTCATCTGATAAACAATTTATTATTGTTTTCGTGTTGGGCAGGGCAGCTGAGATTCTAGTCATGACACAGAATCAATCAACCAAGCGATGCATGAAACTGCAAGTTCACCCAAGTAGCATGAAAGGGAACACCAGCCAGCTGATAGAAGGAGAACTCCTCCAGTACATTTTCAATGATGTCACAGATTTTGTAAAGAGACAAACATTAAATGTCAATTAGACAGTTAAAAAGATACTAAATGAGAAGTTAACAAATTTATATTTGTGTCTAAAGGACCTGGACTAATGTTTATAGCATGTACAGATTTAAAACTTGCATGCGTTGAAATTGAAAAACTCAAAAGAGATGAATATCCTACCAAGTTTTCAAATGCTTCATTGTTGAGAAACCCATTGCATCAGTGTTCATAAGATCCCTCAAAGGAACTCAATGACTTTATAATGCATTCATACACCTTAATCCCCTCCAAATAAACAGTATCCTTGAGGAACTGCCAGGAGAACAGACGATTGGCATTAGAGAAACAAGTGATTACTGTTTTGTCATAGATAGAAGCAGAGACAAACCTCATTGTGGTCATGAAGTAAGATGGGGGTATTCTTCATTGGGGAGAAACCAAAGGTAGGAATACACAGCCGTCTCATGAATCGAGCATCAGTAGTGGAAGCTAATATTTCAGGCTTGGAGAGTTTACCACCAGCTCTAGTAACAGCTTCATAAAACACGGACCACCAAGGGTTGGAATCAGAAGCAAGTGTCATCAGAGGACGTCCCATGATGTCCCGTAGGAATCCCTTCTCGGTTATCTGCCATATTACAAAAAGCCTGAGAATCAGTAGACCAAAAGTACACCTTATCCCTTTTTTGTGTTTAGCAAAACAAATAACATATTGAATCCAAATGTAAACTTCTTTAAAACTGGTGATTTCAAATATACGAGTGGGAATGAGGAAAAACATCTACCTAACAACGAAGCCAACCATTACTTACATTAGAAATGACGTCTCTACTTTAAATTAACTTATATACGCTCCATTTAGAGTTGTCACCCTAAATAAAGTTTGTTTTGAATAAACAGAATTGTTCAGCGGAATGATTACAATGATTACAGAGGATTCATATTGAGGCATAGCTAATTGATTGACAGATTGATAAATTGAATGATTACAGAGGATTCATATTGAGGCATAGCTGATTGATTGACAGATTGATAAACAGAGTTTTCCCAATATTGTGACCACTTCCTAAGAAGAAACTTATGGAACCCACCCTTAAGGAGAGAATTTTCAGTCATGGAACAGCTTCAGAAATACAAGAAAAAGACCATTGGATCAAAATGTGTACTCTTAAGCTCTTACTTCTTTCCAGATTTCCAGCCAAATTAATCCTAATTTGTGAATTCCAAGCCAACCGTCTTCTCGACTTCTCCAATCCTTCCTCTTCTCAAAACTCTCTTCTTAACATGTCTCTCCACAGCAGTTACACTTCACTTATCATCTTTAGGTCCATATGGTAGAACACAAGTTTCAAATTGATCATATAATAGCACTTCATCAAAAAATTGATCATATAATAGCAATTACTATGACTTTGGAGTGTCATCAGTTGAAAACTAGTGTAAAATCCATTTAAGATGGAAAGGAAATCCTTCTTCTTAGCTGGGGAAAAGTCATGAAATCATTGAGAAAAAGGGAGAGCCATCCGCGTGGTTTGAATGGATAGAAAGAAGGAAATCTTCATTAAAAGCAACAGATTTTTTGGAATTGCAAAATATTGATGAAGACATCTGAAGAACCAGGGAGATCTATGTCGGAAATGGAACAAACAGGAACATATATATGACTATTACATCATCCCAGACTACAACAGATCTTGAGAATTCAATAGAAACACTGTAGTAGAAGGGAGTAGAACAAGATTGATCATATCAAACTCTGGTGGCAGGACATTGCAAACAAAATGACGAAATTCAAGGCGAAGGAATTTCTTCTCCAACTGTAAGCTTCCTCTATTATCCCTTCAAAATCTAGTTCATCGTCAAATTCATGTCAATTCAGATTAATATTTAGGTATCATATCACCATTCACGTCTTTCTTTTTCTCCCACTTATTGCTCCAGAGATTATGCATGGATAGCCGCAATTAGGAGGTGGTAGGTCACAGATAAGTGAAAACTTCAGCATATAGAACCCCCTTTGTACAAATGAGGAAGCAGTCTCTAAAACCAAGAATGTATTTTCTAGCGAAGTGCAAGTGGTGCACAGTTAGGTGAACTGGAAGGCTCCAATAAAACGGAGTTAGAACAATAGATACAATCAAATAGGAACATCTATGAGACAAGAGCTTCTCGCTTCTGCTCAAGTTCGGACCGGAAACAGGTGAGTGACGTCAAGCTTCACTTAATTAGTGTTATCCAACCACCTCTTACCACACTTAGTAACTGGTCTATCACTCCATCTCATATTGTGTCAACACAGCCCAAACTGTTTCGCTGCACATACATCTTTTTCTAACTCTTCCAAGTCATAACTCACTGGAGAGTATGCTCTAAAGATGTACTGAGACACTGGCTGAACACCTGTTAACCATCGCCCCACCCCTGTCTTCTTCTCCATCTAATCTTACCCCTTTCACCGGCATCGGCAGTACACCATTGCTGTCTACCCAAACAAAATACTCATCCCCTTTTCATTATAATAGCATCAAAGCCTTCCTACTTATTGCCTTCATCTTCTTCCCACTAGTAATCATTATCACAATTACAAGAAATGATAACAAATTTTAACCGGAAAAATAAAATCAGTTCATATTTTTTTCATTGGAAAGAAAGGAGCTTCGCCGGAATATTGAAACTTAAAAAAAGAAGAAGAATTGGAGAGGGTGAGAGAGAGAAGAGAGAGAGGCGGAGGGAGTGGGTGTGCATGCTAAAGAGATGATGGAAATGGTGGATGGGAATAGTTGCGGGGAGGGGAACACTGGGTGAGGAAGAAGACTGCCTTTTTTTTTTTTTTGGTAATCCACTTTTTAATTTTTTATTAATTTAGGTGTATAAGTTAGAGAAAAAAAAAAGAAAAAATTATTTTCAATTGCTTTTCGCGCTTAAAGAGGGTGAAACACACGTTCTTTGCCATGTCAACATTTTGTGTCTAATAGGAATGAGTTTTGAATAAATAAGGTGTTCAATAGGTACAAGGATAGATTGAAGTGTCCAAGTGAAATATGCGGACAACTTTAAGTGGCCGCGTATGACTTGAGCCAAAAGGTTTTCTTTTTAATAATTGAAGTTTTTTAGATGAGATGATCACACACTTTAACATGGTAATAGAGCAAGCAGAGATACTAGGTTCAAGTCTCATTGTCACCCATTATCAAAATATGTTCGATGTGTTTGCTCTATGAAAAAGAATCAGGCCCGCACGTGATTGGATATGTAGAGGATTTACCTAGATAAATAAATGTGTATCTCTCTAACAACTTAACAACTTATACTTTTAGATGAGATGGTCACACACTTTGACATGGTAGTGGAGCAGGAAAAGGTCATGGGATCAAATCTCACTGCCACCTATTAACAAAAAGAATTTCTACATGCGTGCCTCGATGTAATAGAAATAGGTCTGCACATGAGATGGCGTATTGAAGATATAATTACATAAATGGAAGTGTGTTTTCCTAACAGTTTAAACTTTTCGATGAAATGGTCATGTCATTGGTGATTGCTTTCTAGATAGCATTTCAAAGATGACACAGTTGATGTTAGTATGATTATAAGAGTTGTCACTTGCAATACTGCTTGTTCTTCAACTTTTTGGTTGATGTAAGTTTTGTATGTTTCCAGAAGTGTGATCTATTTATCTCTAAGGAACTGGTCAAATATCAATTAGAAATATCAAAGAGGTAGCATTATTTTTTTCCCTTAATCTTCACCAACTCCTTAGCTTTTGACAACTTGAGAGGGGACAAGAATACATTTTTTTCCCGATGATTTCGATTGCATGAACCTACTCAGACTACTGTACTAGTAAGAAGGTTTAGGTTCGGTTGGTCCATGTAATCAACAATGAAAACAAGATGAGATTTTGAGACCCTTTCCTCTTATTCTATGAGCATTTCTTTGTACCAAGGATGTATGTTGACCACAGAGATACTGACATACCGAGATTCTGACAACTGAACATCCCATCTAGTCGCATCTTCTAAAATCTCTTCACGCAACTGATTCATCAGTCTGCTGCTTCAAGTTGACAAGATCAGCAATATGTAACTTTTGGTTGTAACCTATAAAATTGGTCATGGAAATCGCTCCATATCATCCCGGGTTTGAACTGATTGGCAAACAGCGATTAGCATTAGGAAAAGACGGTCTTTATAGGCAACAAGGAAAGAGCTGAAGCTTATGTCATTCTGTATGAATGAACTACCCGCGTAGTAAACGTGCTAATTCACTCTAGGACAGATTAGTCATCTTCTCAAAAAAAAAAAAAAAATGAAAAAGAAACCTATTGATAGAGGCACATCAGATGATCAAGTCAGGACAGGTACAGACTTGTTTACTGGCTTCAAGTTAATGCCAAAGTACTGCCTCATTATTTCGGTCAGTGCACTCAAGGTGTAGAATTGTGGAGTTGATGGCTTTTCTGGTCAGATGCAAGGTTTCAGACAGGTCACCAGAGATTGGATTGATCTTGGTTATGCATTTACTTCCCGGGCTAGTGAGATCAGATGTATTGTTAATTCGGACCAACAAAAAGGTTTTGCAGCTAAGGGTGGATGAGTGCCCTATGCCTACTCTGCTAGGTGATTTTCCAGCACAAGCTCGCTCCCAGGTACAGATGGTATTGTACGGATGGTGAGACCCAATAGTCCTTCAAGCTTTACTTCTTTAGGACCCAATTTCACTCTGTTCAAGAACTCGAAGGTGGGCAAGAACCTGGGGTAAAGAAACTCATGGTTCTCCCAACTCGGACAGATGAAACTGGAAGATTCTCCACACTGGCTGACAGTTCCTTGAGTTGAATCAGCACATCTTGGCTTCTTGATAAATGACTTTTTGATTCCACCTCCTACGATAATAACCACGCCATTCATACAGGAGTAAATCGATATGGAAATTAATGAAATAATACACCACTTCCCCAACATATTGGAAAAGTAGAAATCCATGGTGCAAAGCGAGGTCCATTTTGCTCAAAAGCAGGAGGTCAAGCCGACAAGACAACCAAAAAAATACTCTTTGGTCAACTTCAGTTACCAGCCTGTCCGAGGCCTACCAAGCCCGCAGTTCAGCATGAGCTCTCCTTACTGCACACAAAACTTCAATGGCGGGGAGAGTGGCAGATTCCATCAAATCTTGTGGCTTAGATGGCAAATTTAGCATGCCCAGCTCCTAGTGGCTATCTTTTTTATATTTTATATAGAGATGATTATTCAATGCCACAATAACCTTCAGTATAAGCAAGTCAACATGGGTAAGGCCTAGGAGGCTTACTATTTCAACAAGTAAGTTTTGGCTTACCTGTAACCTTTTCTTTTTAAATCGACAAGTCAGAGGATAGTGAATTCTACACCAGAAACCTATTTGCTGATATCACCAACTTACATTACACAGTGATGTAAATATTTCAGTATACAGATGATATACCTCAAAATGCTCTGAACAGTTCCAGAAAGCTAATAAGTGCACCATCATTTAATCTAAAGGCATGAACTATGGCTGGAAACAATTGATATAACTTCCAAATTTCAGATATGCTAACTATGCATTACAAGAAAGGTTAGAAAGATATTTCTATCTGAATGTTCGGAAAAATCATACAGCAATAGTGGAAAGATAAGATAAGGTCTGCAAAATAACATCGTAAGCATTGCGAAAAGCAACTATTCACCTTATATGTCATGTTCCTCCAAGCTGGTGCCCATTGCTCTTCAATTATCTTCCTCATAAGTTCAGGGTCAGCTGTTGGCGGCATCCTAATATCAAATCCTGCCTCAGCCTCAGAGGGTTGCATGTTCATCATAAATCCCTATGCAAGGAAACAATGATAAGCACAACCATAGATTACAAGGGAACACGTTCAATACACCAACGCATAAGCCAATGTTACCTAATACATAGAAAGTTGTTAACGGGAATAGGTTCATAATTCGCTACCTAACCATAAAAGTTATTTCCATTTGGTAGGCTTCTGTCATGATTTGAATTGATTAAGAGACATCTGAGTTGATTGAAAGTCACATGAGCAGAGGTGACGCGTCATCACTCTCTTATCAATATTAACAGAGGGGAGGGGGGGGGGGGGGGGGGTTGAAGAAACAATTGAAAATTCTTATTTTCTCTCAATCCACCTCTTCTTCTTCTTCCTCGTATATTCTCTTCTTTCTTATCTTCTTCTTCTTACCTTAATTCTACCATTACAGGTCATTGGAGCTCATGGTTATGGTGTAGTTCTTTTGTTAATTCAATTGTAACCTTTCAGTTGAATCAATAAAGAGTTCCATTTCGAGTCCAATTCCTTCTTCTTTACAGTATTTCCATTTCATTTTTACATGTACATTACAGTTTCTTTAGATAATACTTCAATATACTACCCTTCGGGGTGGCCCAGTGGTTTGGGCTTGGGACTTCCATGTTGGAGGTCTCAAGTTTGATACCCCTTGCCAGCGAAAGCAAGGGGTTTGCCTTTTGGGTCGAGCTCATCGCACCGGGCTTGCCTAGTGCGGGTTACCTCTCCTATGGGGTTAGCGAGCTAGTGCATAGGAGCGGGGGTTTTACCTGTGCACACCCAAAGGGTAGCGGCTGTGGGTTTCCCTTGTCATAAAAAAAAATAATACTTCAATATACTTTAAGAACAACAACACAACAATAAATTTTAAGCTAAAGAAAATTCGAAAGACTAATCACTTATGTAAGTATTAATTACATCACATATTTCTCAAGTCAAATAGGAAAGAGCAACAATTACAATCCGGATGACTAAATTTAAAATTCCAAATTATTACAGTATCACTTCCCAAATGACTGTAAGCCCCCCTTCAATACAATCATCTACGGTGCAGCTTACATCTCTTAGGAGTAAAGGGTGGCATTATACTTGGTGCAATAAACAAGACACGGGGAGCAGGGTATACAACAAGATAGATTGGGCACTAGGGGATTTTCTGTGGTTACAACAATCTGGCCAGGTAGAAGCTGATTTCCTCCATCCAGCAGTCTCAGACCATCCCCCATACTTGTTAAATATTGCCAGCAACAGAACCTACATCCTAAACCATTCAGGTTCTTCCCTAATGTCATGGAGCATCCTAATTTTAGCAATATATTAAAACAGTGGACTACTGATGAATCTGATCATCCAATGGAAAATGTGTGGTGCAAGTTGAAGAAGCTTAAACTACAAATTAAAGATATCAATAGGTACATGGCCTCTTACCAGCAGAAACTTGGCATAGCAAGGGAGGAGTTAGCTATAATACAAGACCAACTTCAGAATCAAATGCTGAATCAGGAATTGTTTAACAAGGAAAAGAAGTTGGTACTGGAAATTGCAAAATGGAGCAACATAGAGGAACAAGCTCTTAGGTACAAAGCAAGAGGTACCTGGGTGGAGAGTGGAGATCGTAACTCTAAGTATTTTAATGCGCAGTGGAACATGAGAAGTAGCCACAATGCAACAACATCCATATACACTGAAGGTAATGTCAAACTCACTGATCTACAGGCTATTGAAAATGAATTTATTACTATATTCTCAAGATTAATGAGATAATGTGCTACTGAGCTTCCTTGCTTGGACTCTATGGTGGTGAGAAATGGGAAATGCTTGTCCGTCCAACAACAAAAAGAATTAATCAGAGAGGTCACACATGAAGAGATAAAGGATGCTATTAATTCCATGCCAAGGAGAAGGCTCCAGGGGTTGATGGTTTCCCTATTGAATTCTTCACTAAGAACTGGGAGCTTATGGAATGTGAGATAGTGCAAGTTGTATAACAATTCTTCACTACTGGTATCCTCTATCCTTCTATTAATACTACTGCAATAACCTTGATTCCAGAAAGTGCCATCTCCTACAAAGGTAAAGGACTTTAGAGCTATAGCTTGTTACTATTCTTTACAAAATAATATCAAAAGTATTGACTAGAAGAATTATGGATGTGATTGGAGAGTTGGGTGCTCCCAATCAGCTTTTGTTGAGGGTAGGAGTATTATTGATAATATCTTATTTAGCCCTGAGATTTTTAAATGCTATTCTAGAAAAGGGATCTCATCAAGGTGTGTTCTTAAGGTGGATCTAGGAAATGCTTATGATACTTTAGCATGGAGTTTTATGAGGAAGTTGCTAACTGATATGGGCTTCCCTGCAAAATTTACCCACTGGATTATGACGTGTGTGACTACAGTATCATATTCTTTGATACTAAATGGAGGTCTGATCTATCCTTTTGCTGCTTAAAGAGGTATGAGACAAGGGGACCCTATGTCCCCTTATCTATTTGTACAGGCTATGTAGTAACTGGGGAGAGAGCTAAATCAGTTAGCAAAGAAAGGAAATTTCAATTTCCACCCAAGATGCAGGAAACTGGGTAGTATTCATGTCTGTTTTGCAGATGATCTCTTGATGTATTGCAGGGCAGACATTAGTTCTGTTGGGATGTTAAATGCAGCATTTATGAGATTTTCCAAGGCTTCTGGGTTACAGGCAAATGTAGATAAGAGTTCTTTATATATTGCTGGGGTTGCTGGACACACAAAAGAAGTTACTCTTGAGGAGATGGGATATGTTGACAGTAAACTGCCTTTCAGATATCTAGGTGTTCCTTTAGCATCTAAAAATCTCAGTGTAAGCCACTACCTGCCATTAATAGAGAAAATCACTGCAAAGGTTACTTGTCGGTCTGCTAAAATTACTCTCCTATGCTGGGAGAGTACAACTGATTAAATCTGTATTGTTTGGGGTGCAAGCTTACTGGTCCCAGATCTTTCTGATTCCTAAGAAAGTGATGAAAAGCATTGAACAAATTTGTAGAACTTTCTTGTGGACAGGTGCATTTACTATATCAAAGAAAGCTTTGTTGTCTAGGGAGAATATATGTAAACCCCTTGCAGCTGGTGGATTGATTATTATCAACTTATGTCTTTGGAATAGAGCTGTTATTTTGAAGCAATTGTGGAATATAGCAACGAACAAAGAATGTTTGTGGATCCAGTGGGTACCCAGCTATATTATAAGACGACAAGATATTGAAACAGTCTGAATACCTAAGCATGCTTCTTGGGTTGTGAAGAAGATTTTGGCTTCAAGGGATTGGATTCTACAAGGGTAAGGAAGGCAGGGTGCTCTGATTTCAGCTTTCGATGCAATCCAAATAGGTGATAAGTTCTCAACGTATAAGATGTACAAAAGTTAAATGCCTCAATATCCCAAAGCTGATTGGACGGCCATAGCACTACACCCCAGAATTCATCCAAAATTTAAATTGTTCGTATGGCTAGCAGTCCAAAAAAGATTAGCAACTGTAGATAGACTGATAAAGTATGGGATCCAAGTACCTCCTAATGAGCTTACTGTGGATTGACAATGGAAGCGTTCAGTCATCTATTCTTTGAATGTCAGGTGACAAAGCCATTGTGGAGTAGATTGTGTGGATGGCTGGGGTTTCACAGAGTTATTCAAGATTGGGGGAATGAACTACGATGGGTATGTATGATGGCAAAACAGAAGGCAGGACGAGCTGAAATTGCAAATAGTGTGTTTGATATGATAGTGGATGTTATATGGAGAGAAAGGAACAAGATCAGATTTCAACACGGAAGCATGAGAGCTGAGAATAAGTGCTGAAGGGAATCGTGATGCATATGCACATCAAGAGCCAGAACAGGGAAAAGTGGCAGACTACACTACAACAACTCAACGCCTATCCTTAGTTCTGCATAGACTATAGCTGGAATGTATCACTGATCTATATAAGTTGTTTGTATTATCTGTTTATATATTAGTAGATTGATATATTGAGGAGTGAGCAGGTAGTCCAATACTGCTTTGATTGGTTATAAATGAAAATGTACAGTTAACTTAAAAAAACTACTGTTGGAAAAAAAATATACTAGAACTTAAAAGAGTGAGCTCAATCGAAAACTCACAGTTGGGGAAGGAGTTCCAGCATTGAGAAACACCGGGTTCACTGAGATGACCTCAGAATTAGCAGCCAGTCCAGCCTTGACCATATCAAACATAGACTCCCTAAACTTAGTAATAACCTCCATACTCTTCATCAAGTTCTCCATAGCAGTATTATCATACAATTTAGACCCATGTCCAGGCTTTCCAACAGCCTTAATCACCGTATGCCAAGGAGTCCTATCAGCATAAAAAACCCTAAACTCATCATTAGGCGAAGCCTGCCCCTCATCCATCATAAACCCAAGATTCAACTCTTCAAATTCTTTCGACTCCACAAACTTCTCCATCCCATCAAACCCACCAACCTCCTCTTCAGGCACATACAGAATATGAACATTTCTCAGAGGCACAAATTTTGAATCACTAGTTTGAATCGCTTTGATTGCCTCCAAATACTGCAGACCAATACACTTATCATCCTGGGCTCCCCGTGCAAAGATTCTTCCATCGGCAGTCTTGTGAGCGGAGAACGGCGGGTGGGTCCATTTATCTGGTTCAGCAGGGACAGAATCAAGATGGGAGTTGAAAAGAATGGAGGGAAGTGAAGGATTTGAACCTGGCCATGTTAATAGGAGGAGGGGTGAAGTAGGGGTAAGGTGAATGACTTTGGAGTGGAGATTAGGGATGGAGTTGGCGAAGTTAGTGAGGTAGTTAATGGCGGCAGTGTAGTTTGGGTTAGGATGGGCAGTGTTGATTCTGAGATATTGTTGGAAACGGGAAATGGGTGTGTCTGATTCTTTGTTTTCATGGAGGGATTCGGAGAATGAGAGTGAAAGGAGGAGGAAGAAGAAGAGGACTGGGAGACGTTGGAGGTGATCGAACATGGTGAAGACCCTCGAGAAAGACAAGTGCTCTGAGTGCAAGAGACCAAATGAAAAATACTTGAAGAAGGTAGTGGTGATTTGGTTTAATTTGATTTGTTATTATTTATAAAAAAAAAAAAAATCAAATTGAATTTAAATTAAATTGACATAATATAATATATAATTTTAAATTTTCTATACATAGATGGTATTAATTATAATCTACTTTGTAACTATTTTAAATATTAGTTTATAGTTTTTAATGTTTAGATATATTATTTTATATTTAGGCTTTTATAATATGATTTAAAAAAATTGGCAAGTAATTGTGATGTGTCTGTTTGTGTGTTTTTTGGTAAGTATGTTTTTCTAACACAATTTTTGGGAGATGACATTAAACAATATAATCATTTACTCGTATGTCGATTATATCATATGTCTCAATTGAGAATTTTAAGTGTTGCACTAAATAACACAATTAAGGGAACAACATTTTCAATTATTTCATTTGAAAATCGGTGCAAGTTGTATTTGAAATTTGGAGAAAACGCTTAAACCTTATTTTCATTTCTTTTTCATTTTACTATATTTTTTAAGAAAGATTATCCTAACTTTTTAAAATAAAAATAACCGCATTTGAATTATATTTCATATTTTTAGAAAAGTACATTAAAACCCAAAATTATTTGGAAAAACTATAAGCAAACACAACTCTATTTTCAAATTCAACTTCAAAAATTCAAATAAAGTGAAAAAAATATTCGTAATAGTATATAGTAGCTTGTATATATGTGGAATCTATAGTTTGTTTGACTAGGCTTTTATAATTAGTTTATTTTGAAAAGTACTTTTACATATATATTTTTCAAAATATATTTTTGATGAGAAACACTTTGTATAATATAGTATGTGAACAAATTTACTGAATAGTTAATATTATTTAGTAGATAAATAGTTTTATATTGTGTAACACCTCTCACTTTTGTGTTAAGGTTTGAACCTTTTCATGTATTATATTAGATCGGAATTCGATGGATTTAATTGTACCTAGGAATAAAGGTCAATGTCTAAGTATGGAAAATGGGTTGGATGTGAATTATGGTCATAAGGAAATTCTAGCACAAAGTTGGATCGTAAGTTTTTCCACATATTAAGTTTTGATATAAGCTCATGAAAGATTTCACTTCAAACAAGCGTATCTTATAGATTATGAAGAGTCGCGTAATGTATTGTCTATCAAATTAAAGGTATTTGAGTCTAATTCCTAACACTACGTTTCTCATTTGGATCTTTCTACAAACTCAATCATTTCATCAGAAGGTAGCATGCCCATTATGCTTAGCGCTGAGTGAACCGATGGGGTTCTACAAATACTCGTCTTCTTAAATATTTGATTCTATTTTTCATTCCTACAATCTCTAAGTCGATCAATTTTCTCTCCTTTCCTCGATTTACAGTATCAAGGTGTAACACCCCGTACATTTCACATGTATACGACTAAGTTAATACTGATGAAAGTATTTAAACTCGAGAAGTAAGGTGGTTATTAAGCTTAAATTTTAGAGTTGAGTGTTAAGTTTAAATTAAAAGATTAGAATTTGGAAAATGATATAAAATAAGTGAGGTGCTTGTTTGACTAAATTAAGCTAGTAGGTGACAAGTAGATGCATCACCTACTTAGACTTTTTGACCAACTTAATAAGAGTAAGTAGCTGCATCACTTGCCATAGCTAAATAGATTTAATAAGAAGAAGTAGTTGAATCACCTAGTTTGACATTTGAGCAGCTTAAAAATGGTCGAGTAGGTCAAGTAGTCAGACCCAGGTTAAAGAATAAAGAAAATGAGCCAAAGTTTCAAGTTCTGTTAGATAACTTACCGGATAAGGTGGATTGCAAGATAATCCACCTACTTGGCAATTTGTGGACAAAAATGAAAAAGATAGAGGCGGTGGAGTGCCAACAATTATAGGGCCATATTTGACTCATTTATCTCTTAATTCTTACAAGGAAAAAGGAATCTATCTCCAGCAATCTCTTTTTCCCTCAATGATTTTCACATCCACCTCAAAAATACTCCATGGGTGCTTGAAGAAACTCTCCTAATTTCCAGCCAAGGTAGGTAGAAACCTTATGGTTTAGCTTAATTGTTCCATGAGATTTCATGTTTTTCATGTTTAAATATGGTGCAGACCTTTCCCTAAGTTGTCTGCCCATGTTTTCTTTGTTATTAAGAGAGTTTCTCTTCTTATTTTGTTCAAGTGTGAAGGGTAATTAAAACTCTTGAAGGAGTACAAGTTAAAAGAACAATTTTCTAGAATTTGAGGTAAGGTTACTGCCCCATTTTGTCTCACTATATATATAAGATTGGGTGAGATTTCTCTACGTGTTTTACTAAAAATTCATGAAAAAATGATCGAAAGCGGTGAGTCAAAGTTTTATTGATTATTTTAGAAAGGTTTGGGGTTGTCTATACAGTGAAGTTTGGAGAAGTACTAGATGGATGGTTGGATTTATTAGTGGTAAAGGGCATGGTTTTATTCCTATATATGGTAGTGAGAGTGTTGTTTGTAATTATGAGGTCGTTGGGTGTTGAAACATCATTTATGAATTGCAGAGAATATGCCCGCTAGGTGTTCGACATAATGTTGTAGTGGTCCATTACTTGACCTATTGACCCGATTGTGATTTAATCAATATATTCTGTAGATTATCATTTGTAATATTGGCTAGCCGTAAGAGAAAGTCATGTGAAATGATTTAGGGAAGAAATGAAGATACACCATTTGAATTGTGGGTTGTGTAGGCGTGTTGCCCCTTAGGTGTGTATTTACTGTTTTGGATGTTGTAAATCTCAGGTAGTGTCGGATGACCTCATGGGAAGGTCATAAATTGTGTAAACATGGTGATAAAGGAATTAGTGAAAAGAACACCCATTAGTAGAGGGATTTTGAGCTTGCTGCCCGACTACAGTTTTGGTAAGTCGAAGTGATCTAACCTTGTTTATTAGTTGTTATTATTAGCTCTATTACTTGCCATTAATGCAGATTAATGCCTCAAAGGAAAGGCTGATTCATGGTACCACATAGTATTGATCGGGAGACAATGTATGTAAGACTATTTGATTTCATATTTTATGGCATGAAGTCATATATTCTGTGTACCAACCAAGTGAGATCTCTAAGTCATTCTCATGGTAAAAGATACAATGTAAGGGTGTACAGTCTCCAAAAATAATAATCTCCCTCATACCGTTCATGGTTTCAAAAATGTGTCAAGCTACTTCTATGCATGTTCATTCTCCAATATTGGTGTGTTTATACTTTCAAGTATTATTATGACAAAGGTACTCTAAACAGAAAATTTCATGAGTAATCCACCAAGTCAAAGGAGGATCATTAAGTCAATAAGATCCTACATTATACATGTTACAAGTATTTGTATGGCAGATACACATTATGTCTATTATTCATTTTATATGTCCTTAAGTGGAATGTGTAATAACCCTTATTTGCGATCTATCCTATGCTTCATTAGTTCACATGTTTATGCACCCTTACCTTTGATATCGTGTACTAAGTGTGTAGCTACCGTATCATCATATGCACTCCTCGCCTCTCCATTTGAGGAGTTATAGTCTATATTTGAAATGCAAGTATGCCTCCATTTGATATGTCCAAATGTGTTTTAAATGAACCATGTGCTAGTAGAATCACTTGCTCACTTGTTATACCACTTAATGACTCATTTTCTACATGTCCTCATGTTCTCACTTGTTGTGTGTCTCATGGCCCATTTACGAATATGTTTTAGCCCAATAAGATTCATTGTGTCATATAAATTATTAAGTGTTACTACATTGATGTTACATTTGTTTCTTATGTCATTATTGTTGTCTCAAGTCTTTTATTCACTTGTTTACTGACTGATCTATAGTCCCAAAGCTCAAAAGAATTATGAACAATCTCAAAGATTAAGAAAATACGTAAAGCAAATATGTATTATTATGGGTGGCAGCTCATGGGCTGAAAGACTAGCATGGGTCGATCCTGAAAGCAAAGTTGTATACTTATGGGTGGTAGCTCAGGAGTTAAAATACCTAGCATGGACCGATCCCAATTGATATATATACGGGTGCAGCTCAGGGGTTATAATACCTAGCATGAGCCGATCCTAATTTGTATATGTATGAGGACAACATCCTGGGGGTTAAAATGTCTAGCATGGGTGATCCTCTTCTACCACTGATCAGCTGGTCATCATATCAAATTCTACAAAGTTTATAAAGAAAAGAAGAGTAAAGTAAAACAAAGAATGTAAGGTACTCAATACCCCAAAAAAGTAAGCAAATGTGGTCTTTCATCCTTATTTATGAATTTATAATTTGATACATAATTTTACTTGAGCTCTTGTTTTACCTATGGATACTTTATGCTTTACATATTCAGTACATTCTTTTGTACTGACGTTCCTCATGGGGAGGTTGTGTTGCATGCCACAGGTACATGTACTCAAGATAATAGCATTTGTCCAAGATAAGCACAAGATACTCAGCTGCCTTTGGTGAGCTCCATGTTGATTCGGGGGCTCGTCGAGTCTCTAACATATATTTGATATTTTATTACAGTTAAGGGTATGGCGGGGTCCTGTCTTGACCTTATCTAAGTGTTTATCTTTTAGAAGCTTTGTAGACCAATGTCAAAGTGAAGCGTGATTATGTCTTGTTTTCTAGTAATTAAGGCCTCAACGAGCAGTCAAGTATATCTATTTTGGGCCTATCTATGTGGTATTTTATCAAGGTATTTTATGTATACTCATCAAAGATTTATAACTTCATTTGTTGCATGTATGATAAGCAAGAGTTACAAGTTGGTTCTCTCGGGCCTTTAGGGCATCGAGTATGTGTCTGTCTCAATGGGACTTGGGGCGTGACACAAAGTATGTTTCTCCCATGTATTTTAAAGTGTTTTTAAGCATTCTTAATCGTTAATTATGAATTCGTAATAAGATTTTAAGCTACAATCTTAGGGTTTCCAAAAACATCTTTAGGGTTCAAGAAAAGTTTTTGATGTTGTTCTTCTTCAAAGTTCATATTTTTCTTGAATATTTGGAGCAATTAAAGTTATCACACGTGCGTGAACGTTATTGTTCTTCACCCATACTACCTTTTCTTCAAATTTGACCATATGAACAATTTGGGTTAAGTATGAATTTGTTCGTGCTACTTCGTTATGGATGCCATGAACTCCTTACAAATTTCTTAGGCACTCTTGAATTCTCTTTGTTCTTTTATTCCAAAAATTCTATGATTTTCACTAGGAAACTATAAAATGTGAGTATTTTTCTTTAAAATCTAAAGTTTGATAATTCCTATTTAAGGATTTTAGTTATGATATGACCTTTATGACTATGAACCATAAGTCATGATGTGATGCCTAGACGAAAGCATGACTTACATATATGAACTTTTCAAAATAAAATATTATTATAAGTTATAATTCTTTCACATCCTAATTACAATCGATAAACCTCTTTTGAATTAGGTCGATCATTGTTACATGCATGCTCTTACATATGAAACTATTTATATATTACAATAGTGAGGCATCAACCAATAAGGAAGCTCTAAAGTACTAAGATCAATGATCATGGGTCATATGGTATCAATTATGTATCACCTAAGTTCGTACAAGCTCGTCCGCGCACCTGGTCTGTCTGACACTTTGTCCCCTTGGTCTCTTTGTCAGCCAGATCATCGGACCTGATCCTTTGCCTTGTCTTCGTTGTGATCCTTCTCTCTTTCGAAACTTCACTTTTAATCATACCCTATTGCCAAGTGTCCATTCCTCCGTATGCCATGTGCGTTTATCAATTACAGCGTAATACAATTAATGCTTATAAACTTCAACCATAAGAGATGTGAAGACAATTGTTTGTCCACAAAAATAAAGCATGCACGACAGACTGAAATTTACAGCAGACAGCAAAACAAATAGTGTAATGGATTGAAGTTTAAAAACAACAAGATTTACCAAAAATTAACTATGGATAAACAAGTTCCAGCAATGTGTTTTATACGTTGCTTCCCTTGTTTAATTATAATTAAATTGTTCACGAGTCAGGTGGACCAACTTTTGAAGCTTTGTTCATAAAAATGAAATTTATAGGTTCAATTAATTATTACAAGAATCAAAGAGATTGCACGTACGACATGATTGATCTGTTTATCTTTACATATTCTTCCATCTCTTTTTCTAAATTTCTTCGTTTTTTCTTATAATTTCTTCTTCCCTTCCGTAGTACCCTTTTTCTTCAAGTAATCTTTTGTAGTTTGTTTGGAGTGCACGTCAGTCCCGACCCTCTTTATCCGCTAAAGAATATTACATGACGACGGCACGGATGGTTCATCTGTAGGCACACAATAATTTTTCCCCCCCTTAAATTATGAAAATATAAATAAACTAAAAACAAAACAGAAAATGCGTTTGATCTTTTTTCTTTTTAATCTTTTTCAAAAGAAATATACCTTCTTCTTTTTTTGACATATTCAAAATCACAAGATTAAATGACATTTGATACATTCTTAAAGACCACAACAATAAAAATTATTCTTTATTTTCTTAAATTTCATATCAAGTCGATAATCAAATTGAAACGAGGGAGTTTCCATTTTCCTCTTTGTTTTGCATTCTTTAGAGTACTATGAGTTTCCATTTTCATTTATCTCAACTTTTCTTTCGTATTATTATTACAATGTATATGAACTAGATCTCACCATGGTTACGCATAGGACGATACCTCGAACGAAATGGCCAAAGAGAAGCTGCCATTTGTCTAAGTCTGAAGCAACGCCGCTGTCTGTTCACTCTGTCTTCTTCTTCTTCAAGACAATCATCAGAACTATCCATCTGAGCTTCAGAAGAAACCGGTAACGGATTCCGACAAACCGGACAAGAATTATGTAGCCTTAACCAAGGGACAATACAATCCGAATGATATATATGTTTACATGGTAACTCTCTTGCTTCTCCACCTATTTTAAATTTTTCCTTACAAACCGGACATTCTGAATCATCTTTTAAATGTGCTGCCACAATCACCACCGTCGGAATCAAATTAATGATCGGCTCGGGTGCTGGTGCAGCACCCGGCCGATCATTTTGTGTTAACTCTTCTATTAGGTTTTCAAGACCCGGACCTGTGAAATAATCTCTACTATTATTTACTTCGTGTGGACCTAACCGCTGTCTTTCTCTGCGGTCAGGTCCACCGGATGGTCGGATGACAATCCATGAGCGCGGACGTGCTAGGATTCCGCTCTCTGGTGTAAATTCATCTGTATCGTTGTTTAGAAATGAGTATCTCCTTCTCGGCCTTAACCAGAAGTCTCGAATCCTCTCATGCCGTCCACGTGTAGGTGGTGGTACGAGAGTTTCAGTTCCGTCTGAACGACGGAAAATAGGGACCACATTGCCTTGAGAGGTGTTGAATAAATTAGGGTCGAGCATGAGAGTTAGAGCTTCAAGAATTCTAGCTTCTGGAGAAGGATCAAATGAAGTAAAGTCTAAGATTTGTCCAGGGTTTGCTTCATCGATTTCGTAGAGGAAGTGACCGAAACAACGAGGACAGATAATCTCCGAGGGGTTTTCCGGTGATACCCTAACGATGAGATGGCATTGATAACACCAGTAACGCTGGAAGTTCCTGTTACCATTATTAGGGTTTTCTGTTGAGGACATGTTTTTGGTTAAAAATTTAATCTAGATTTAGAAAAATATATTGTAATTGTACAAACAGAAACAGGAAAATGTGTTAGTTTTATATGTAACTATGATTTCAAAAGAAAATTAAAAAAAATATTCAAGAATGGGATAATTAGAGGGAAAAAGGATGGCTTTTGGTCAGCAGAGAAAGCGATTCCATATTTGTTTGTTAGGTGTTTTTGCTGCTTCTTTATGAAGAAAAGCATCAGGATATGCATATGGTTATATTTGCCAATAAATTTTGTTTTATTAAAAAAGTTCCAACGGTTTCTTCCACAAGAAGGAAAAATAAATTGAGATCTTGTACAAATTCTAGTTTATTCTATTTTCCTTTCTTTTTATTCTTTCGTTCCTTTAGTATACATATATTATGAACTTATAATTTTTAGATACGTGCATGTGCATTTCATGTTAATTAATCCATACAAACATTTTGATATTTTACAAAATACAAAAATATGGAGTAGAATTTATGTACGATAAGCAACACCAAAAATAATAGTATATATATTGCCTTCATAACTTATACATATATTAGTTATGCGGATTTTTAAATTCTCAATCAAACGTTATACTAATCTTATACATGAGAGGGAAGTGGGAGGAGAGAAACAAGGTAGGAGAGAGAAATTTGTTATAAAACCCAACATATAACTACAAATTGTAATATTTTAAGCAATAGTAATTTATCGTAAATATATATCACATGTTTACCTTATTGTGTAATTTTCCCATTTGGTTATTCAGCTAGCCGAAAGATTTTGTGTGGGTTGGAATTAATAAGAATGAGGAGAGAGTTGAAGTAGTTGGTTTCAATCAGCCCAATCGATTATGATTATGTATCGGATTTGCCCTTTTTAGAATAGTTTCTCGGTGTGAGGGATAAGTTGTATTACCTCGTTCAAAACTTCCAAAATTGTTTTTGACCTTCGTGGTGTGTAAGGACTAATTATAACATTGTTGCAAAAAACATAATCATACAAAAGTAAATTAAAAAGGGAATTTTAAAAATCTAATAGTGATGACAACTAATTAAATTTTATCCCTACTGATCTAATTTTTCAAATTACAAAAATTCCTTAAATTTGGTGGAATTCAGATACATCCCAAAACGTCGCGTTCCGATTTCGGATACATTCCTCAATGTCCCAATACAGTCACCACGTGAATGCAATATATTGTGTTGGGTTGTATATTCTTAAAACATTTCCCAAAAGGAAAAAGCTAGAAAAAAAAAATCAGACTTCATTACTAAATAAAACCTTATATTATTAAACATAGATATACTTTTGCTTATTTATCAAACATAACAAAAATTTATTGCATGATATCGCAACATTGTTGTTGCTAAGCAATAGAATATTTCACTACTTAACTAATGTTGCCAATAGAGAGAAGACTAGGATAAATATGATTCATTTATTCCCATTGCCATCATTTTTTTAGGATATGATGTGAGATCTCTACATCAAATGGCCTATGAATGCACCGTGATAAGACGAGTGGATGATACTTCAAAAGAATTGAAATATGCAGGAGCGTTTTAATTTAAAATTTGAGATTTCTTGGACAAGATTTAAGCTGGTTTTGGACTGAATTTCAGTCCTAGTTCGTTGAAGTTTAAAGTTACAACAATCTAATGTTAGCAAATTTATGGTGAAGTTGTATTATAATTGTATGTTGAGTTGAAAAAAATTGTTAAATTTTATATGTTGTTGTAGAGATATTATATTTGTATGAAAGTTGTATACATTGTTGTTGCAGATTTATTAAGTATGCAGAAAATACCATGAACTTTATAAACATAACATGAATTTTATACAAAATTTATACAATCATATACACATTTCATACTAATTTTATACCGTTTTCATACACAAAAATTTCTAAGCTTTGTGAGAGAGATACATATTTCATATCAATTTTATACCCCTTTTTCATACACGTTATGAGTAAAATTCTAAGCCTTGAGTGAATATAAATTTTAGGGCAAAGGATAGAACTCACAAACTTTTAGGGAAAAATTACCATTTGTCCCTTATAAGTTTATAATTGCAGAAATCCCTCAAAAATTTTAAAAATAGATACAGTAATATAAGCGCTGATACATTAATCTGATGCGTGAGATACACTAATCTGAAGCGCAAGATACACTAATCTGATGCGCGAGATACACTGATCTGATTCGCGAGGTACATTTTATACATGATACACTAATCTGATGCACGAGATACACTAATCTCAAAAAATTGCAGAAATTCCACCTTTTAGTTTACTTATTATCATTATCCCCTATAAGTTTTACAAATCTCCAAAATCCCTCATTTTCGCGCATACTTGTAAGGTAAAATTACAATCTATCCCTTAAAAGTTTATAATTGCAGAAATCCCTCAAATGGATACAATAATATAAGCGCTGATACATTAATCTGATGCGCGAGATACATTAATCGTTAAGTAAGATACATTACATTTTACACATGAAACACTAATCTGATGCGCGGATACACTAATTTGTACATGATACATTAATCTGATGCGCTAGATACACTAATCTGATGCGCGAAAATGAGGAATTTTGGATATTTGTAAAACTTATAGGGGATAATGGTAATTAGTAAACTAAAATGTGGGATTTCTGTAATTTTTCCATTATAGAGCTTTAAAGAGCAATTGGGCCTGTTAGTCAAAATTGAGAATTGGGCCTGAAGCTCAGCTGCGAAGGAACCCAAGTTCAAGGCAGCCCAATTGGTAAATAACACTATTTGTGGAGAAAAAATCGTAAATAACACTATTTGTGTTCAAATTTACAAAAAATAGTGAGGGTTTGCTTAGTTACAAAATCTACCACCATTTTCATTTCAAAATATAGTTAAATACATTGTATCCGTGTACATAATAATAATAGTGTAATACATAGTATTAGCGCGCATAAGAAATTGTAGTGGAATATATATTGTATCTGCATCTATAATAATAGTGAAATACATATAAGTTTATTTGTGCATAATGCATATACCATCTCTCTACCTACAATATCTTTTCTAATTCCACTGCTTTCCTCAAATTTCAGTTGCAATTTCCCTTCACTTATTCAATTTTATTTCCTCTTTTTTCCCTGTTGGAGGAGAAGTGAATTGCAGATCGCACCATATTGTTATTTTTATATTTGTATACGCTCTTCGTCTCAATTAAAGTGACTTTTTTTTTAAAAAAAATTAGTGAGTTTAAAAAGAAATGACATCATTCTATATTTGGTAATAGTAATTTAAATTTAAACTTTTTATGTTATCCTTAATGAAATGATTTATAGTCACACAAATATTTATAATTTATTTTACTTCATAAAATTTCAAAAATCTTTAAATCATTTTAAAACTTTTTACTGAATCAAACACTTTCACATTAATTGACGGAGTTAATAATTATGAATCAAAATATTCAAATAATTGTTACATAAAAATTACGTTGGATTAAGATGACAATAAAAATAAAAGTTTACCTTCGGCAATCAGCATCATTTGGTCCAAGCTTGTAACCGAAATTATGAGCCCACATATTTATATCTTACCCTATGTAGTCCATTTTGTACATAATCCAAAAACGCAGAAGATTTTAGAAATAGCAAATATAATAGAAATAATAAGGCTTTATAGTTACAATTTTGAAAATTGCGCTTCATAGCTATAGTTTTGTTTGCTATTGAGGTTGCAGTTTGTATATCTGTCTGTTTGTATATTTTGCTTGCGAATATACAAATAGGGTAATTTATTATGAATTTTTTCATAAATCGTAAACAAATAGCTAGGATAAGCATATACAAACTCTGGATTTATACAATAAGGAACCGAATTATATAAATCAGACGAATTATACAAATCAGGCGAATAGCAAGAATTGGGAACATCGTAGCCGTGAATTGTAATTTTCTTAAACTGTAGTTATAGTACCTAATATATGCTAAATATTTGCTATTTTTCATAATTTTCCCTTTAAAATACTTGGAGGAAAAATGATTATTTCTTAATTTGTGATTATGATTTATTTAACGGAAAATGACCTAAAAAACCCTCGACGTATTGGAAATGGTACAAAACTACCCTCCATCCACCTATTGACTCCAAAATACCTTTGTCATCCACCTTTGAGTCCAAAATTGACCACTTATTTAATGGTGTTAAATTTTATTATTTAAATATTTTTTTTAAATACGTGGTGCTCAACTATTGGTTATAATTTAATATATTAATATAATTTATAAACCCACTCATTACCCACCCATTACTAATTAAACCCGCTCCAAACCCTACCCAATTAGTAAACCCGCCCCAAATCCACCTATTAAACAAAACCCTGAACCCTTCCTTTCCAAAGTTGTCTTCTTCTCAGTCAATTTCTTTTCAAAATTAAAATTCAAATCTCTATTATTTTTGAGCTATTTTGGTAATTTTTTTTTATCCATTTGAGATGGAGTTTCGGAGAAGACGAAATCCTATTTTATATAAGTTTATATAATATTATATAATACTTAATAGCGTAAAAGCGTATATAAACACCTCTTATAGACTACTATACACTGTTATATATGATTGATGCATCGTTTATAGTTCATGTATAATATTGTATAACATGGTATACCAAGTGTAGAAACAATATTGTTGCGATTTTTTTTGGATATGCACGTGAAAAATGAAAATATGACTATATAAGTGCAATGAATTATTTTGAAAAAAATGAAGAAAATTACATAAATACACAACTTAGAATATCATAATCTCTAAAATTTTCTACCATTTAAAAACATTACAAAAATCTCTCTCGGATACATCTCTATCCCCTCTCGGATACTTCTCTATCCCCTCTTAGATACATTCATATCCCCTCTCATCCCTATCCCCTTCAGATACATTCTATCCCTTCTCACATACATCCCTGTTCCTTCGGATACATCCATCCCATTAAGGGGGTGTAATTAATATTCAAACTCAAAAGGTCAATTTAGAGGATTAAGTAGAATTTAATCAATTATATTTTATTTGATACATAGCCATCATTGTGGAGAGAACAAGAAGAGTTGAATGTAAGATAAGAAAGCTCCCAATGTCATCGATACCTACAAAGTTACAAATCGCAGTCACGGAAACCTCAAAGTGTATATACTCTATTTATACGGTATCTTATTTATTTTTTATGTTTGTAAGTAAGCAAGCAAGCAAGCAAAGCATATTATTCCAAAAACATTTTATATAATCTAAACAAACACGACATATATAAGGATAGAGGATGAGAGCTGGGGTGGCGTGAAATAGGAGCTATAGAGGTGGGGCTGGAGGTGAGGTGTGTTGGAGGGCGAGAAAAAGACAATTAATGTGGAATGCCACTTATATAACTTGTTTTTCCTACTTTTCGTTAAGAAACTCATTTTCCTTATTTTAAGAAACTTATTTTCTTATAAAATTTTTAAATTTTCTTGACCAACCTAACATTGAAAAATTTAAAAATATGTTCTGAAAAATATTTTCTCTCGCTCCCCGCCAAACATACCCTTGTAGCAAGTTTTCGTTTACCAATGTTTAGTTCATATAAAAGCTTCAAATTGTATAAACAATATAATTAAAGACCTTTGGACTTTTTTTTGGATCATTTTAAAATGACAAAGATAAATTAGATATATTTGTAGATACCTAAAGAAACAGGCACAGAGATATACTTGTCTTAATCATTTTGTATTTAGCAACGACTTTTGGTTTAGTATGTTTTATTTTAATGGTGAAGTAGGTATAAGGCTGTATCTTATTTGGACCATTACGTTTGACAGTCAGTAATCAAAACCAATTAAGGTCAAATTGGGTTATTCACTTGTTCATACTAGTGGCGGAGTTAGAATTTTCAAAAAGGAATTTAAAATCTGAAAAAATAGACACACGAAATAGTCGAATGAAGGTTCGACATCTATTATATATACCTAAAAATCATTTTGAACCATGTATAAATAATATAATTATCCACCGAAGGGTTCATCTAGTTGGCTCCGGCACTGCGTACCACATTAAAAGAGTTTGGTACGTACAAGTGAATATCGCAATGAAATATTCAAACGTTTCAAACTACTTTCAATTCAAGAATGATGTCTCTTCCTGTTTTTAAAATAACTTTTCAAAAAAATGTTTTTGAAAAAAACCAATTTGTGTTTGACTAATTCATTTGAAAGTATTTTTGATAAGCAAATTGTGTTTGAATATCTTTTTCTAAAAAGTGTTTTTGAGAGTCAAATTTCGAAAAAGGAAGTATCAGTGTACTTTTAATATCAGGATTATTTTATATAGAGAAAAACTATTTTAAATATCTAATACAAAAATTTTAATTTAAATTTTATTTTAATTAAATTAACATGTACATATACAAATTTATAATCAATATTGTACCTAAATAAATAAATAAAATATTAATATGATGATTTAAATATAATTAAAAATATCAAGAAAAATTAATTTAAAAATCATTCCGCAAATTAAATCACTACATACGAAAAATTCACCACAAAAATAAATAAAGTCCTTCATATTTTTTAATCCTACAAAAATATTGTTGTTACTTTTATTTCTAATTCTTTAAAAATAATATATAAGATATAAAATAATAATATTTAAACATAAACTAAAACAAAATTTTATTACTTACGAAAAAAATGAAGGAAACTTAACCAAACTTATGGATATGGTAATTAATTAATAAGGGATATATTGGTAAATATGTATGTACGGAAGAGATATTTTAGTCTTCATAAATAATAATTTTCTACTTCTGCTTTTTTTTAAGAAGCAATTTTTTTGTAATGACTGATTGGTCATTTTTTGCTTTTCGTAAAATTTATCGTTTTTCCCTCCCAATATCGATCCCGAATTTTTTATAATTGAGTTTGAAAAGTTGATTTTGATCTTGGAGTTAGAAATTGAGAATTTTATAAGTTTTGAGTTTGAAAGACTAATATTGTTAAGAAAGTGATTTTTGGAGTCTTTTAAAGTTTCGAGTGTCGGAATGGAATTCCGTCAATTCAGTCAGTCCTAGAATGTGGAATCTGAGCTGAGAGAGTTGTTGGTTTTTTCCGAGTCTTTTTGAGGATTTGAGGTCCTAAGTTGTAAAATTGTGGAAATTTAGCCTTTGGATTGACTTTGGTCAACATTTGGGGTTTGGATGCTCGAATCGAAATTCCGAGAGTTCCATTGGATTTGGGGGATGATTTTAGACCTAGAGGGGGGGGGGGGGTTTGGTTGATTTTTGAGAGGTCCCAAGCTTGTTTTAGCCTTTTTAGGCATGAGTTAGTTTCTTGCGGTTTTCACGGATGTCGAGTCAAGCAGACCCCAAATTCATATTTTGACGGTTTCATTGAGTCTGGAACATCGAGTATATTTGATTGGCATATGTGATTTGTGTTTGCGGGGTTCCAAATGAATCCCGAAGGTGCATTTGATGTTTTAAGAGTTGGCTAAGTTGCTGGTGCTGCATGCCTCGCTTTTTCGAAGGTATTATCGCTTAAGCGATCTCTACTTAAGCTAAGGGCTTGTCTCTTAAGCAAATTTTGCTTAAGAAAAGGAGGCTTCACTTTTGCGAGAGCCACATTTTTAGTGGGGTTCGCTCTGGTCTCTTTTGCGATACCTGAAAGGGTTTTGGCCTGTAAATTTCGGGGTTTAAGCCTCATTTTTCTATTTTTGAGCATGGGGAATCCTTTGTGGCGATTGTTGAAAGGATTTATTATGCTAAATCAAGCGGGTAAGCTTTTGTGATCCTAAATCATCATTCCCTTTTGATTATTTCTGGATTTTAACATCAAAATATGATATTTTAATTGGTAAATGGTGAGGTTTTTCAAGAACTCAAGTTCTTAACTTAAATGGAGAATTTGAGCTATTTTTTAGTCCTTTTTCGAAATGATTTTTCCAAATGAGTTCCTAAAGTCTCAAGTAATGTTTTCAAGTATTAAATTTCGAATTCAAACCTTATTTTTGGAATTGGATTTTGTGTTGATTGAGTGATTGACCCATTTTTCAAGAGAATTGATGTGGGTATTGTTGTTTCCAGAAAGTGATTATGAATACTTGTTTGTGTATAGATTGTGTGGCTTTGGAAGAGATTCAGAAGGGGAAGACTCAACTCTTGAAGTGATTATTGAATGATTTAAGGCAAATGATCTCCTAAACCTTGTATTCTAATAGAATTCGTGTACTTCCTTCGTTGTTTGTGTGTTGAGGAAGTTAAAGGTTTAATTGTTCACTTGATATATTTAAATGAATGAAAAGAGGTTGAAATGCAAAAAGTTTTGTGATGAACACGATGATGTGAATTGCCTTGTTGTGAACTTTATTGATTGATTGATGAAGTGCTTGAAAACACGAATGTGAACTTGAATTCTGTGATTTGTTGTCTCTTCCATGTGGTGTGACATTGTTTGCGTGCATTAATTATTGAATTTCGAGATGAGACATGTGATGGTTTATGATGCCGAGGTCTTTGCCGACAAGTGATATAAAGCCGATCGAAAATGATCCCGGCTAGTGATATTAATGCCGATGAAAAATGGTTCGGGTAAGTGATATGATATAAAGCCAATAGGAAATGGTTCCGGCTAGTGATGTTAAGCCAATGAAAAATGGTTTCGGCAAGTGATTAGATATAAAGTCGATGAGAAATAGTTCCAGTTAGTGATTTGATATAAAGACGATGGGAAATGGTTCCGGCTAATGATATTGTGCCCATGAAAAATGGTTCCGCCGAGAGATTGATTATTGTGACTTGATGCAATTGATGGTTATGCGTGACTTGCTTGTTACTTGTGATTGATGTACTTGTTGCATGTGACTGAACTACTTGACTTTGAAATTAAATTACTTGATTCGTTGATTATTGATTGTGACTATTGAACTGTGGATATTAGGCCTTGTGAGCCAGGTATTGTAGAATTGCTACGTTGGATTGATTTCTATACAAGTTGTAGTTTGAGGAGGTTCGGTTAGAGTGAAAGGGGTACTCGATTTCTAGCTAGATACTTTGTTTTTTAGGTTGCTAGTTGCTTGTTGGGTACCGTGTATTTGGTACTCACTCTTTGCTTCTACACTTGTGTAGGTACCGAGCCCGGTACAGCGTGATCACTCTTCTTCTCTTTTTTTGAGGCTCGTGAAGGACTTGAGAGGTAGTTGTTTGTCATCCCGACGGACCCTCTTTTCCTCTTCTTTAAGCTTTTTTCTATTTGAGAAACAAAGACTGAGACTTGTACTTATTTCTTAACTCTGCACTTTATGTATTTAGTGGCTTGTACACGTGACAACCAAATTTTAGGGTTTTAATAGAAGAATAAGGTTTTCGCTTTATCTTGTTCTTGCTTTACGGTTCTCAGCATTTCTTTCGTTTTTTGTTGGGTTGAGGATGACTTGTCTTGGTGGGAATAGACAAGTGTCATCACGTCCATTTTTGGGTCATGACACTTTTAGCTTCTTCCCAATAATAGAAAATTTGTTTTTGCTTCCATTTAAAAACAGTTTTAAGGATTTGTCAAACACTTGATTTTTCGAAAAAAACAAAATTTGCCTCCTAACAACAGTGTCAAACAAGCTCTAAGGATATTTTGATACATTATACATCTCTTTAATTTAATACCATAAAATCAAAAGTATTTTTAAGTATCTTAAATTTTGAATCAAATGATGATCAAACAAATATTGAAACAGAAGGAATAATATTATTCTCTCTGTCCAATAATAGTTGTCCAATTTTGACTTGACATACACCTTAAGAAACAATTAATAATAGTAATGTTACTATATTACCCTTTGAATATATTAAATTTAATGTTTTGAAAAATGTATCAAATACTCCCTCCGTTCCTTTTTATATGTTACATTTTAGATTGCACTTGCATTAAGAAATTAAGCAATTTTACCTTTCTACCCTTATTTAATGTTTTCTTAAGTCAAACATTTCCATAAATGATGAATATGATAGATTTCAAAAATAAAATGCATTTGGATAACTATTTAAATTTTTTAGTTTATTTTCAAAATCAGATTTTATAGAATAGTGAATGGAGAGAGTAATTAATCAATGTATGAAGTACTCCAATGAATATTAATTACTTATTACTTTTCCTAGGTTGGTCAAAGTATATATTTTTCAAGACTAATTAAATACTCTATCAAGGATATAATTGGAAGAATATGGTAATTTATGCATTGGTTTTATAAAATGACAAGTATTATGATCCAACTTTTTATAGAAAGGAATGACATATAAAAAGGAACGGAGGGAGTATTGAATAGTATTTTAATAGCAAAGGTAAAATAGAGATAAAAAAAAGTAAATTATCTCTTGATTTTCCAAATTTGACAAGTATTGTTGGACAACTATTTTTAGTATTGTAGACAAGTAAAGATGAACGAAGGGTGTACTCCCTCTCCTTACTAAAAATAGATGTTCCTTAATACTCAGTATGTTCCTATTTATATGTCATCATTATTATAAATATATGCTCTGTAATAATATATGTCATTTCACAAAACCAATTCATAAATAATATTATTCTTCTTATTTACCTTTGAGCATTATTAACCCTGAAAGTATGAATTTGATCAACACAGAAAAACTAAATGATTAATTCATATTCATTAGTCAATTTAACTAATCAAAATAAATTATTTATGCGCATTTATTGAAAATTTGGCTTTAAGATAATACTAAATAAGCGTACAATAATAAATTTACCTAATTTGTTCAAGGATTGTAAAACCTAAAATCTAAAATCCTTTTGGCCAGAATTTGGCCAGAATGATATTTTATCTATGTTATTTTATCTTTTTGAACATTTTTGCCCTTTTAACTTTAATATATTTTAATTAAAAAATGGAAAAAAGATCAATTTATTTTAAAATAAAAAAGATATTATAGATATTTTAAATTTTTGACAAAATTTTGATAAAATTTTCTAGCCATTCCGCATTACCCTAAATAAAAACTGGGAGAGTATTAGATAAAACAATTACTAGTTTAAGTGAAATAGGACAAACCCCGCTCTTAGGCTTTGATTTTCACATTTAAATGTATTGCAACTTTTTAGGCAGATGTTTTTCATGTCACCTTTATTACCCCTTTTAGTGTTTGATTCAACTTTTATTAATCTTCATCAGTTTTACTTGTACTAGTTATTTTCAGTTAATACAAATATCGAGTAGTTTTGTTACTTGGTACTAATATTTTTGTCTCAAATTTTATACTCATATTTTTATTTAGATATTTTTTTTAATTATTATTTTGAAATCATGACAAACTTAGAGCATGCTTGAATTGGTTTAAAAATTGTTCGAACCTACTTTCAAGTTATTTTTAGCTTTTTGAAGTGTTTGACAAAGTTAAAAACAACTTAAAATAAGTTTTAAATGACTTTAAAAAAAAATTAAAAACCAAAACTATGTCTCTCTCTACTTTTAATTTTTTGATTTAAAAGTTATTTAAATTTGACTTTTTATTATAAAAATTACAGTAATATTTTTTTAAGTCAATTCAAACGTCATTCTAATACTTTATTGAAAAATGAGAAGAGAATAGAAAAATGTTTAGCCGCTGAATATATTTTTGTGTCATTTTCAAGTTACTTATGAAAAGGACTACTCCAATATTCATCTTTTTAGTTAAGTGAACTGTCAGGTGAAAGGTGGGTAGCATCCACTTTACAAAATATAATAGGATTCATCGTTTTAAATTATTTGATCTATTTTAATTTGATATAGAGTTTAAATAAATAAAGAAAATTTTTGAATTATATGATCTTAAATTAAAAATATATCAAATATATTAAAATGACTTTTAATTTTATAATCTTAAACATGTTGTCATGTGATAAGTTAGAATTTTAGAATTGCTAAAAGGAAAAAAGATTTTTTTTGAATCAGACTACTCTCTCGTTCCTTTTAATTGTCACAGTTTTCTTCTTGAGAGTTAAAACTATATGAACTTTGAATAGTTTATTAGTATTTTCTTTTGTATATAATACTTTTTGTATAGTTTTTGAATATCTTAAATTTTATTTTTTAAAATTGAATTAATATAATTTAATTCAGCTTTAAAAATTAATAAAATTAACTCTTAAAGAGTAATATAACAACTAAAAGAAAATGGAAAAACTAAAAAAAAGCATTGAACAAATAAATTAAAAGAAAAGGAGTATTTTATTATGCCCGAAAAAACTATCTTTATCAAGCCCAGCCATGTTATGCAAAATAAGGTTAATAATTTCAAAAAATGTACTTGGGATTATATTTTTGGTACAATAGTATCTTTCTACTACTTAAAGGGATAAAAAATATTCTTCTTTTTAATGGTTGTTTCAAAATAAGGAAAATAGAACAATTTTTATTGTGAACAATTTATAATGAAATCATAATTTTATGAACTGATTTTGTATCCCTATTAACATATAATGCAAATAAATATTTACTAAGTAGATATTATTAGGAGAAGTGCATCTTAGTAAATTATGCGAAATTTATAGAGGTGTGGTTTTTATTTCATCCTATAAGAGAATGACACATAATAAATATCTAAACAAAATAAAATAAAGACACGTTTGTTAGTCACAAGGGTATAAGTTAGCCAAAAAGGTTAATGAAAAGGTATGTTTAGATCAAAAAGATGGATAGAAGGGTATTTTTAGACTAAAAGATAGATAAAGGATATTTTTAGACCTTTTCCTATAGTTCAAGGGTATATTTAGCCAGTGGCGTAGCCACAGCCTATCCAGAGTGTCCAATTGGACACCCTTCGTCGGAAAATTACGGTGTGTGTATATATATATATATATATATATATATATATATATATATATGTGAAATTATACATTTCAAGAATATATATTTGAAGTTGGACACCCTTGACAAAGGCTATGACTTTGGCGCAATGGTAATGGGTGTCCATTTGAATGAAGAAGTTTTGGGTTCAAGCGGTTCAAGCCCTAAATATCACAATATTTTTTATTTTAATTATTTTGACACCCACACACTATTATTCTTGGACACCCTTAATAAAAACCCAAATATCACAATATTTTTTTATTCTATTTTGATAGCCACACACTATTATTTTTGAACATCCTTAATAAAGAATAATGGATACTCTTAATAAAATTTCTAGCCATTTAGCCTTTTTCTAACGAAAAATAATCAAAAATATCTGCAAACTATAGAAAAAAATCTAAAAATGTCCTTCTATTCATAACTTTAATTCCTTGCATTTCTAGCGTGGAAAATTGGAAATTAAATAATGCTGACAATTGGCTGAAGAAAAACGGAGAACAATTCTCATTATTCATTAATGATAAATTGATTTTTTTTATTTTTTAGAATTTATTAGTTGAAGAAATCATTTGAAAAAGACATTTTAATATTTTTGAAAATTCAAAAAGAATGGTACAAAATTGGAGACCATATCAAACATATCCCTCTATGATTCTATCGAATTAATTATGATTCGTTATCCAATATTTTGTGATCACAACCAAAAATATATTGTACAATTTGTCAACTCAGATTCTTGAACATGAGAAATTATTTATAAAAAACAGTCAATAAATTATTATTTTTTTAGAAGAAATAAAACTTAAAAGTAACGACAAGATAAAATAAAATGAGTCAGTTGATTATTTACTTTACTTTTACTCTATTGACTATTCATATGAATCAAACTATTAAATTGTTAAATATGATAGATATAATTTTTCCTTAGAAATATTATTATATTGTTAAAATTTGACTCTGGAAACCCCTGTTTTTCTAATTGGCTATTTTTTTTAAAAAAATCTTGTTATATTAGGTTATTAAGTGAACATAGTTATACTATTTGTAATTGGTATAGTATTCATTTTTATCATGCATTTTCTACAGTACATTGTCAAGATTTATTTCACTTTTATTTTTTCTCCGGTTTGCTTTGATATATTTTTCCTTGATTCGAGGATCTATTAGAAACAACATTTCTACCTCTCAAAGTAAGGATAACATCCCTGTACACTTTATTCTTTTCAAACTCCTCTTCTGTAATTATACTAGATATGTTATTATAGATTCATTAATCGAATACGTGGCTAAGTGTAGAAAGAATTCATAGTCAACCCCAAATTAACCGGTGCCATCTTGGCCAATGACTGAAGAATTCTCATCCGTCTAAGAACTTGGTCCCAGTTGGGTTCACCTTCGAAATATTCAAAATTTCATCTTATCACGTATAATAATCATGATCTTATCCTAAAAACGTGTGGAAGAGGGGTGCACAAAGTTATTTAAAGTTAGATTGTCCTATAAATATCCTCCTCTTTCCACCATTTTAAAATTATCTATATACACGTTTATACATAATTACATATAGAAATACTAATATTGTTGCACGATCATTAATTGTAGCACGATTATCGATCTGCTCACTTTGATGAATAAGAATTATATATGTCTTTAATCTTTATTGTTTCATTCAAATTATTTGGTGTGCTATCAACCAGATTTGGCTCAATCATGTTGCTTGTGGCCTTAATCTCATAAATTTAATTGGTTGACCTAATAGACAAATTTTAGGTTAAACAATTACCAGGGGTAAAATTCTCAATTTAAACCATAAAAGGAGGAGAAAGAAAAACTGGTAAAACTTTATCTACAATTTATGTGTACATCAAATAAATAAATGTAAGATAAGTGTCTTTATACATATTTATCACCTTATAAGTATTTTCATTTAAATTATACTCGTAAGCTGAATTAGCTTATTTTGGTGTAAATATCAGTGCAAGAAAGTATTTATAGAAGAAAAAATAGTCCTTTTCATCGATACACATTTGATAAAGTACATACATGTATTCTTTTATTATTTTAAATAAACATTGAGAGTAACAGAAAGGGAAATGGGAGAGGAGATTACAAGATGAGAATCAAACTCTCATTAATATTTCCTGAAATGCATATTCATACTTGCACTAGTAAATTCACATCTATCAAATACAAAATTCTTAAATGTCAAGAAAATTATACTGACTGTTGGAAAGAAAATGTTAATTACTTGTATGGATTGATACCATAAGAAATTATATTGTATATCAATGTAATATAATATGACATAATAGGTTATAATCTGCCTTGTATAATTTCATACAACTAACAATAATTTATTATACTTAAGGACATCTGATAATGTAAAAACTATATTATATTAGTATTAGGGTGCGGTGCAAAAAATGAAACTCAAATAAAAAAAAAAGGGAAAAAAGTAGATATAATTGTAGATGACCTAGTAAAAGAAAATGACATAGGGAGGCTTGTCTTAATTAGTCTGAATTTGTAGAAATTTTGGTCAAATTATGCAATCTATATTGGCCATTTGGACTAGTATGACAATCACATAAAAGCAAAGGTCAAATAGGCTTATGTAAATTGTACAACATCATTAAATTGAGTGGTTTTGGTTTATTTCGTAAGTGGTGATGCAAAAGCTATTGAACAATCAAACTTATGCAATAAATAAAGTTGGAAATTATTGAGAGTCAAACAATATAATATGGGTGGCAAAGGGAGTCGGTAGGAGCTAGAGACGTTGCCAAGCCCCTTTGGCTTAGAGTATTACTCCTCCTGCCCATTTTACGCCAGATTTTCAGATTTCGGAGATTCAAATGTGTTTTATCTTTGATCATAAATTTTTCATAGATTTTTTAAATATTTTGAATTATTAATTATTGTGACTTATAGTACTTTTTACATAGTTTACAAATATATAAAATTTATTTCAAAACAATAGAAGATTCCATGTGCAAATGCCGGTCAAACTTAAACTATTTGACTCTTGAAAAAAGAAAAGTGTCACATAAATTGAGACATAGAGAGTAATAAACTAAGCAAGTAACACAACGAATTAAAATTTATATTTATTCGAAATAGTTGTGGTTTTTAAAAAACTATATAATATAATGATAATTTGAGGGTTTATAGCTGATATACACATAAATACACTCCGTGCAATATTGTTAGATAGAGATGTTTGTATACATATGGATACACTTATTAAGCTTGTGAATAAAATGTATTTTCACTATTGTTATACATACAAATACAATGTATTTTTTCTATAGAGATATGTATACAGACATATATATTTATCATGCATGTTGATACAATACGTTTCACTATTATTTTGCACCCAGATACAATTATTTCGCTACATTTTAAGATCAAAATAATGTTACATTTTTCAATTAGCAAAAGTTCACAATTTTTCGTATAACTGAGCACAATTTATGCTACTTACGAAATTTCTCAAAAATTAATATTACTGGTTTATAGAAAGCAGAAGCAAATCCAAAATTTGAAGATAGGGGGCACCAAGGGTAAAGCGTTATTTTTTTATGTTCATTTTATTTTTAACTATAATTTATTATAATCTATGGTATATACATCAACAATTTTAAAAAGTTTCAGTTTGAAAAACAGCGGATATCAAAATAGGAGATCTCAACACCATTTCGTTTCAACATTGATGAATTTCTTCTAGAGATGAAAGAGAAAACATGTACAGCTAAAGTATTTTTTTCTACTTTATCAATTCAAGTGAAAAAAAGGTTAAATTTTTTTAACCTCATATCGTTCATAATAAAGTGATACTACTTTTCATGAACAAAAAGATGATATTTAAATTTTAGAAATAGTGGGGATTCATGAAATGAGAAAAAAATTCATCATGAAAAAAGTAATTTTTGCATTTATGAGAAATGCTGAAATTTTTTAGAAAGATTAAGAATGCATATATTTATCTTGAAATAAATCAGATGTTATTGTTTACATATGATTTGATTTTTGACTCTAACATGAGTGTTATAAAAAAACGATAAAAACATAATGAGTAGTCATTTTGATATGAAATATTTGGGTGAGGTAAATTTCATTCTTGCAATGAAAAATACTATATGAAACACGATATGAAAATTTTCTTGACAAGCCATATTATATTGAAAAATTTGTGAAATACAATTGTGTTGATTGTATGAATCGTAGAACTCTTTTTTCAATTTTGTGAACATGGTGTGACAAATATAAAAAAAATAATACTTGTTAGCCTTATAAAAAAATACGAGATATGCAACTAACTGCACTTGACTGCAATACCGATCCTTCCTAGTTCAATCAGAATCGAGAACTGCAGAGAGGTTCTAATCGGCCTAGCCTAACCAACTGCTACAAGCGGGCAGAAAATAGATGTGGTGGAGACTCAAGTCAAGGCGATGAATCAATATTGCATTTATAATAGAAATACTTAATATGTACAAGCAAATCAGATATGTTTACTTGATATCAAAGTATGTGATTTGTTTTATAAAACAAAATCTGCTATAATTAAATATTTTATTGATGAGCTGAGAAATTTTGGTGCTATTTGTTGAAAATGAGAAAATCAAACTATTATTTGTGAATTCTAAAATGAAGGTTGAAGTATTTTCTTAGCTTCAACGAGTGAAAGGTAAATTGATTTTATTATATCAAACACTTTATTTTGATAAATTATTTTTTCTAATTTGATTTATTGTGATAGTATCAATATTATTGATAGAGTATCAAATTGTTATTTACAACGATAAACCTAGACCAATGAAGAGAAAACACAATATTGTAAGATCATATTAATTAGAGGTATACAATCTATATTAATTTGTCAAAATTTATTATAATCTTACCGATGAACTAACCAAGACCATGGCAAGAAAAATGATCTGAAACACATTGAGGGAATGAGCTTGAAGCTCATGAATTTTGAGTCATATATAAGAATATCCAACTTGAGGACTAGAAGTACTATAACCACGTTCATGAATGGGAGAAACAAAAATCATATAGTGACTTATTGTGAGATGTTCTATATATTTATTTTATTCTCTCTATGATGTGAGTGCATTTATCCTATTATGATTTGTAGAGGTTGAGTATTTAAACTTTTAATAAAAGTTTGTATCTTGTATAAGTGGAGTGTCAAATTATAGAAGTACACTTGACAAATTTCACCTATGTGAATATAAAAGTAACCCGCTTTCTACGAGAATAAGATTATTTAAAAAAAAAACACTCATACAAATCAAAATAGCACAAGACCTAGTGTGTTGACTAAAAATGCTTAAGTTAAGACTTAATTAATAGTCTTATATGGCTTACAATATGTTAAAATAAAATGTCATATAATATAATTAATAATAATTAATAATAATAAAAAGAAATAGAGATAGCGATAATGAATAATAGTTCTCTTCAAATATAGAGTATAGAGGGAAAAAACTAATAAAAATAGACAAATAGCTTGAAGTTGCTCATCTCTACTTTTCTCCCGGGTTGTACAAAATTGAACCAAACCGCAAACTGAGTCAAACCGAAAAAAAAATCGACTAGTGATTTGGTTTGACTTGGTTTGGTATTGGAAAAAAAAACCCGACTATATTTGGGTTGGTTTGGTTTCAACTAAAAAAAACCAACCCAAGACCAAACCAATCCGACATTATATATATAGTTTTAAAATTTTATTTTATACGTAAAATATTTATTTTGATATAATTTTTAAATATTTCTTATACTTTTTCATAGTTTTATCTTTTAATATATTATTTCATGATTGAAAGTTAGAATTCTTAATGACCCAATAAAGATTATAGTTCATAGATATAGATAATTATAATAAAGCTTAAATCAAAATCAAATTAATACTAACGCAAAAAGAAAATCAATTCAACACTAAGAATGACAATAATATTGAATATTTGTTCTTTAGTTTTACATAGGTTAAGACAATTAAAATACATAATCTAATTTTAATTTCCTTTAATATTTAGTTATGTAAGTTGTAACTAATACTTATTAAACTTATTTTAGCATGATTTAGTACTTTTAAATTATGATCATTTTCATTATGACGTATTAATTTGCAATATTTGTTTTACCCGATTTCATTATTATTTTTTTGGATATTTTAGTGTCATTAATCATATCATATTTTGTGTTATTTTCTTAAAAACAACTTAGTTGTATTTTGATAGGACTAAAGAAATATTTGAAGTACAAGTAAATTAAACGTTTGTATGAATACTTTACCGGAAAAACCCAAAAATCCGAAAGCCCGAAAAAATCCAAAAAAACCCGAGGTTGAAAAACCTGAGTTTTATTGGTTTGGTTTGGTTTATAAATTCAAAAATCCGACACAAATAATTTGGTTTGATATTTGAAAAACCCGAACCAATCCGACCATGTACACCCCTACTTCAAATATAGTGTATAGAGATGAATATAGGGGGATTTAAAAAAAAAATATACATTTCTAATCTCACTCTACGATCTTTGTTTTGAACATTACTAATACGAAATGCTTTATGTACGTATCGAAACTGCTCTCTTATAACAGTTGCAAATACATGAAATTCAAAACTTAGCGGAGGGATTGTCCTATCTTTTTTCTTTTCTTTACATCGTTAGGTAGCCTGGTTTTCAACTTAAATTAATTATATTATTTATCGATGTTTGAATCTTGTAAAACAATTTACTATACTATTCTTTAATTTCCGTATACAACTGGAATATCAAATTTTCAGAGTATAAAAATAGTAAGGTGTTTTTTTAATTAGCTCTCTTTGTCACACATATTTTCCTTGTAAAATAGGAAACTTAATTAATTATATTTCAAAACTGCCAAAGAATCATTAAATCTTATTAATGAGCCATTTTTTCAGCCTTCCTACCACAAATTATTTTTATTTTAATCGAAAATAAATAATATAATATATACTACCAAAAAGAATTTATAATTAACTATTTTCGTGAATCTGTCTTCATTGAAGACCAATTCTTCGAACCCAAGACTCTTGTCCAAATGTTGGTTTTAAAACAAATAAACAGAAAGAGTACACATGACCAATTAATAAGTTTATACCATAAAGTTGTCTTAGCGTTACGCAGATCAGAATCATACTTACAATTAAAAAAAATTAATTACTAGTTAACTGAATTATTTATATATATTCAAATTTAAATTAATCGAATCAATAATTTAAACTCGAAAGTTGGACAGTGGGGCACGTGCCGGGGTTGCGACAGTGAATAAAGCGAAAAAAAAGTGGAATCTAGATCCCACGACCTAACCTTGCCCGTCGAAACCGGGAACTTAATCTAACGGCTAATAATACTTCTTTAGATCTAACCGTTGAATATTTAAATGAACGGTTCACGTTAAATCTAAGTGCCTCCACAATCTCAAATAAAACCCGGTCTTTTCTCTATCTCATTCTGTTCATCTCTGTCAAATTAATACACTATTCCCAAGAAAAAACCTGCTTTAACCTACGCACTTGTTCACTACTTATCCTACGCCACTCCGGTCGCCTGAGAAATGAAGCCGGCGTTGGAGTTGAGAATATCTAGGTATCGAAGGGGAGAGTGAAGTTTGAGAAAAAATTTAAAGATTCAACGGGTGAGATTTTAGGTACTTGAAAATGGAAGGTCAGAAAAGCCAGGCGAAGCTAACGAGGACACAGTCTTCACTTCTCCGGTCTTCTCCAACTATCCGGTCGTCAATTCAGAGCTTTTCGTCGATTAACGAATTCGGAATTGACCATGAACCGGATATTGAAGAGCAGAAGCCGCATAAACCCGGTTCGACTCCGATTCGTCGGGGTTCGTTTTTCTCGCCGTTCCGATCGGTTCCGGCGAGAATGGGTCCGGTTCTGGTAGTTTCGGTGGTTTTAATGTACACCCTTTTCGTTTTCTTTAGCAGGGATAATATACCCACGTCGGAGAGTCTCCTGTTAGCTCTGATTTTCGTAGCGGTTCTGTTGTTCTTCGCTGGGAAGAACAGAGAGTCAATTCACCAAAGGTATAATGTGTTTAGGAACTTGTTTGATGAGTATGGGAAACGGTTTGGGTTTCAGAGAACCCACTCGAAACCGGTTCAGTGGTTCATTGGGGAAACAAAATTGGGGCATAAAGAGGGAAAATCTGAAAATGAAAACCAGGTCGTGAGGGAAGGAGTTGAGTTTTACAGCAATGGGGATATCTATGAAGGTGAATATCACAAAGGGAGGTGCAATGGTAGTGGAGTTTACAACTATTTTGTGAAGGGAAGATATGAAGGTGATTGGGTTGACGGGAAGTATGATGGGTATGGGATAGAGAGTTGGGCTAGAGGTAGCAAATATAGAGGACAATACAGGCAAGGATTGAGACATGGCTATGGTGTTTACAAGTTCTATACAGGAGATACCTATGCTGGTCAATGGTGTAATGGTCAAAGTCATGGTGTTGGCTCACAATCTTGCTCTGATGGTAGCTGTTACATTGGTGAATTTAAATGCGCAGTCAAACATGGCCTTGGCTGTTACCATTTCAGGTAAAATAACAACTTTCGAGTTGTTCCATGGCTGGAATCTGATTAGTATGTTATTCGTGATCGATAGTGCTAGCTGTAATTCTTGGATGCTTTTATTATTTTGTTCTTGCTTGCTATTTTTAGGACTGTTAATTGTTGTTTGTTAGTGATGGATCAGGAACATAATTTTGTAGGATGAATGCATCTACTGTTGTTTGTTTATTAGTGACCGATCGGATCATGCTTTCCTAAAATGCAATATCCTGTCTCATGATTTTTGTCTTGTTTGATGAATTATAAGGTTATGTAAACGGAGATCGTTGAATGCATGTTATGCAGGAACGGGGATTGGTATGCAGGTGAATATTTCGGAGATAAGATTCATGGTTTTGGTGTGTATCATTTCGCGAACGGGCATTGCTATGAAGGGTCATGGCATGAAGGTCGTAAGCAAGGTTACGGAATGTATACATTTAGAAATGGTGACACAAGATGTGGGGAATGGGACTCTGGCAATTTGAAAATTCCATCGCCCCCACTAACTGATGCTGTCCTTCGAGCTGTTCAGGTAAAAGAAAAAAAAAAAAACAGTTTTTTCGCGGCATTTAATGCACCATTTAACCTTAGTCTGTTGATGCATATGCATATACTGATTACTCAATGTTTGAATTGTCATTGTCTGATCTCTGCAGGCTGCTAGGAAGTCAGCAGAAAACGCAATTAAACTAAGGAGAGTAGATGAACAAGTGAAAAAAGCAGTCACCGCTGCGAATAGAGCTGCCACTGCTGCTAGAGTTGCTGCTATCAAAGCAGTACAAAACCAAATGAATGGAAATTTTTGTGACACTTGCTAACAATTCAAACTTTTTTTTTTTTTACAAGAAGAAGCAATAGTTTGGTAAATGGAAATTTACAATGGTTTTAGGCCACCCCGGCAAGCAAATGCAGCCGGTGGTTGAGTGTAATTTTGCTTTCAAAGTTTTTACTTAACCACAATTGTAACTTGTATATAATCAATGCCCTTCACCATATGTATATCATTAATATGAGGATGAGGCTTTTACCCTACAATTTTATGTGTCAAGTGGCATTTTTAAGATAATCTTTTACGTAGAAGAAAATGATCGTTTCAGATCTCGTAGGTCTCTTATATTAAAAAAGGAATAACAAATTCTTATAAAAAGATAACTAAATATTTGACTATGTTTTCTTCTTGTGTTTATGAAGTCAATATCAAATGTTTAAGAAAAACAAATTTTATAAGTTATTGAATTCAGGTTCTATTTTGTTTATTTTTTCATCCTTATTATGAATTTTCACTTTCAAGTCTTCAAAAAACTATACTAATATTAGTTCTTACTCAAGTACTTAAAAAAAAAAAAGGAAAATGGTCTTATATACCTTTCAACTTTGTCATTTAGAGTTGATATACTCTCGTTATAAAAGTGACTCATATATACTCTTACCGTTATACAAATGACTCATGTATAAAAAATAAATAAATGCAATATGACTATATTATTGGTGGGGCGGCAGGGAGGCTCGTGTTAAGGTATTATAGGTGTTCTGTAGTGGGTGAAAGTAAAACATTATTGTGCTTGGACTGCTGTTTAGTCTTACTCCTTACGACATCATCATTCATATATATCACTCACCAGTTAAATAGTGGGTCAAGCTAAACCTAAATTTTTGGTTTTTTGGTACTCCCATTAGAGTCTGATTAAATTTAAATTCACATAAAAAAGTCTCATAATGGGGGTAAAATACTTCCTAACAAAGACAACTTCATACTCAAGGAGACTCAAACCTGAGACTTAAGCCAGGATTTAAATAATACTTATCACTCTACCACAACCCTTATTGATAAACTAAACCTAAATTAATAAATGATATTTAGAAAATAAATGTAAGTCATAATTTTAACCCCTTTTCTTAATCAGGATAGAAAGCTAAACTGAGAAATTTAATTTGAAAATGCAGTAACTGTTTCTTTAGATTCAGATCTGATTATTGCTCATGTGAAAGCAGCTAAAAGATGGAATAATCTTTTGACAAATATATTATTATTATAAATGGCATAATTCATTAATTACTTTCATATATAAATGCATTGTGTCTAGGAAAAAAATAAATTCAATTTACTCATCGTTTTGGTGGAAAACTAAAAATGTAAGAGAATATTTAATGAGGACCACAGTATCCTTTTGCTAGAAGTAGACATCATTTTGTTGGAATAACTATTAACCATTCAGCTGGCAGGTAACGTGTTCAACTTAAAAATTGTAACGACTTATTTAGTAGTATAGTAAGAGTGTCTTTGGCATGAAATCAAAATATTTTCCACCAAAATTCTCGTGTCGCAAGTTGATGTGTATATCTCGCTCTCGTTAAGGGAATTCAATTCTACTGTAGCATAATCTTCGTCGATTCAATAATATAACTTTTGACTATTTTCTGGTGATACAACAATCAAACAATATCAGATAACTTAAACAATTCAATTAATAAGAAATTAAAATTCCACCAAAAGAATACTTTTTTTTTTAATAAAAAATTACTCTTTTTGTATAGTAAATAAGTTGGTGACTAATTATCATATTTTTGCCTTTGTCTCAACTCTATTTTTCACTATACTAATCTTGAAATATAAACACTCTATAATACATTTCATTTTTCACTATACTAATCTTGAAATATAAACACTCTATAATACATTTCATCCACTTTTTGTATTTTTCATCTATTCAATACAAGGAAGAAAACATTATTTATATAGCTATAGACTTTTTTTCACAAATAAATGTCAACACTATGGATAGTTATTTGAGGATTAGTGGGGGCAATTAATATAAAATAATAAAAAGAATATGTTATTGTGGTTACATGAGTTACAAAGAATTTTGACTCCACTTTCTCCGCTTTATGCCTACTAATTTAAATTTCTAATATTAAAATACACAATAACACTAAAAGCAGTCTTTCAATAATTTTTTTTTGATATTCAATAAATAACAAAAATATTATCGTTAAAACACATACATAAAATTTAAACAAATACTAGTTATTTCTTTCTTTTTAAGAAAAATATTTTTCAGAATATCTTATTTAATACTAGCCCCCCCCCCCCCCCCTCCCCCCTCCGATACCAAACACACCACAAAAGTATAATAGAGACAAACACAATGGGGTCTTGGTGGTAGTAGAGTGAAATTCCTGTCCAAAAAAAACTCCACATTAGGCTGATGTGTGAAGTACATGTACTTAAAATTTTAAGATATCTATTTCTATATTAAATTATACATCAAGACACAATAAGAGACACACATTCAACATATATAATAAGATAAGATATATATCTTCAATAGTATTTTTTTTTTATTAATAAGTTATTTGCTCTGACCGTTAGTAGATCAAGTGGTTTATTGGTAATCAAATCCCCATGACCATGTCACACATATGTTGGACATGGCAACGTGAGAAGACATGAAGTATCTTCTCACCATAAATTTTGCTTGCTTCTTTATACAACATTCCACATTTTTCAAAAAAAGAAGATTCCAATATGTATTATTTTCAATTCAATGTGTATGAAACTCAACTAATATTTTCTTTGCCCTATCTACATTTGTTCATTTAATTTGAGTATTTTTCACAATAAGATGAAGGGGCATCATGTTTGTTTTGCCAAAGATATTACAACACACAAATTTGTTTAGGCAAAATTTCTTTCTTTTGGTAAACTTGATTAGCCAAAAATTTGCTTATTAGGTCAACAAATTAAATTAGTTTGAATTATGTTACAAGTAGCGTATATATTTCAAATATGAAATCTTTAATGATGAGAGTAAAATGAAACAATAAGGTGTTTTGGACTAAGGGCGTGCATTTTTTTTTTTTTTGATTTGATTTTGTACTATTTGGTTTGAATTTTTCAATTTCTGATTTTGAAGAAATGTAATTCAATTCGAATCAAAATAAATTTGGTTTGGTTTGATTTTTCTCTTTTCGATTTGATTTTTTTTATTCGATTATTCGGTCATGTCAATAATTAAAAATATAATCAAAGTTATATTTGCAATTTGAATATATATATATATATATATATATATATATATATATATATATATATATATATATATATATATATATATATATATTAGTTTTTCGAAATTTTTATTTTTATGAATTTGAAACCAACCAAAAAATCAAACAAAGTAAATTACTAATCCAAAACCTAATAAAAAAATCAATCCAAATTAGAATTCAATTTGATTTGGTTTGATTTTTCGGTCTAATCCAATTAGTGCACACACCTAATTTGGACATGCGATTTCATCTCGTGATTTGAAATCTTGAGATGAAATCTCAAATTCTCCAAAAAGTTTAATTATGAAATTTCATATCATGTCCATACATAATTAAAATAAGTCCATAGGTGAAGTTTTTTCTTTAGTTCGACCTGATCATATTTTTCTTGTTTGTTCAAGCTAGCTGTAATTGAATAAATTAAGGAGCTACATTTTAGGGGTGACAAAATCAAATCTAACCCGTCCAACCACCTAATCAATTTAAGTATGTGTGAGTTATTGACCCGCCTATTTATTAGCTCAACTCATTTCAATTCAATACATTTCAACCCATTAAAAGTTAATGTAACTCAAATTGGCTCATGAAAATCTTGTCAAATTATTTTATTTTATTTTATTTTATTTTCAATTTGATATTTTATATAGCCATAATAGAGAAACTTTTTTATTAGATATTAAAATATTTTAAAAGACCAAGTAAAACAATTAATCATAGTAAAAATGGAGTTGAGTCTTGACCCGCTATACAATCCATTACCTAATTCATTTTAACCAAAACAAATTTGAATTGAATTGGATCTTGACCTGATTGTTGTCTTAACACATTGTGATCCGATCAAATTTAACCTAATTTGTTCAATTGCACCCTAGCTACATTCTAGAGGACATAATACAACATATGTTGCTGACAATATCATTTTCTTCATATGTGAAAATTGTTATAAAAGTAGGGAAAAGAACACTATACCCAAAACGTGAAACTATATACAAATTGATATTCCATTATTTTTATACCCCTTTTATAATTCAACGCAAAATTACTCACGCGAATTTTGCCTCATCCTTTTTCAAAACTGTCTTCTTCTTCTTCTTCCTCAAGCTACCTTCTACGCAAATTCCAGTGATGAATAATGTTATAATTTTAGTGCAACACAATGAAATTTGAGATTCAAACAACCATTACAATAGTTATCACATTGATGTAATTTTAGTCTATTCTACTTCTAATTTCACAGATCTGATTGAAACAATAACATCACAGCTACAGTAGGATGTTGCTACAAGTAATGTTGAAATCAATATCCACCATTAAAAATTATGATAACATGGACGTGAAATTCTATTTTGATTTAAAGAAACATAATCTTGTGATCACGTATATCTGTTGATTGTGGAATTCACTGCAGTATCCATCTCCATGTCCAGCTTTGGTTGCCTCACAATCATGCCCAACATTCATTGTCTTGAAAGCTCATAAAAGTACAGAACTAATCTAATTTGCAGACACAATTGAGTCTGATCCTATTGAAGGAGTTATAATTCAACATGAGAACGTAGAACGTCAAAACACTCCTCAGTTTCTCCTTAATACTATTATATATATATATATATATATATACTCGGATGGTATCAAGGAACGGATGGTATCAAGGAGGTATATACTCGGATGATATTAAAGAAGAAAAAACAGCGCTTTAGTGAAAACACTACTAAGTTACTCCTTGATACCATTAGAGTATATATATACTCCGATGGTATCAAGGAGAGACATGCAGTGCTTCAGTGAAGAAATTGTTCGTTACTTCTTGATACCATCTAAGTTTATATATACTCTGCTTTAGAAAGAGGTAGTGATTTAGTGAAAAATATCTAAATTGATTCTTGATACCATCAAATTATATATATACTCTAATAGTATCAAAGAAGAAAAGGCAAGATTATTATGGGTATATATAGTATATATATATATATATATATATATATATATATATATATATATATATATATATATATATATATATATACGATGATATCGAGGTAATTGTATTTTAATGCGTCAAAGAGGGTATGGGCATAACAACTCATCACATATCTCATTACGGTGTTCACAATCAATGTACACAAGCAATATCACACCATACGAAAGAGACAACAATTTGCACAATTCAAGTCCACATTCATGCATTCAATCATTTCATCAATCAATCAACAAGGGTTACATTAAGACAGCTCACATCATCATGTTCAACACATAGCCTCTTTCATTTCAACCCCTTTTTTATTCATTTAGATGTAATAAGTAGACAATTTAACCCTTCACCTCATCCCCGTTACTCCCAACATGCAGTCAACAAAGGAAGCATACAAATTCAAACTAGACTACAAGGTTTAGGAAGCCACTTGCCTTAAATCAATCAACAATCACTCCAATAGTTGAGTCTTCCCCTTCCGAATTACTTCTGAAACCACACAATCTATAAATAAGCAAGTATTTACAATCACTTTCCGGAAACAATAACACCCACAACCATTCCCTTGAACGGTGGGTCAATCAACACACAAACCCAATCCTAAAATTACGGTTTGAATCCGGAAAGGCAATACTTGAAAACATTACTCAAGGCTTTAGGAACTCATTAGGGAAAATTATTTCGAAAATAGACTTGAAAATCAGTTCATAACTCACTTTTACTTCAAAACTCAAGTTCATGAAGAACTCTCAATTTATCAACCCAAAATCTTGTTTTCAACTCATAAATTCAGTAATAATAATAATGGGTAATCGAAGATTTAGAATTATGAAACGTCACCCAACAATTTTATCTTGAAAAATCCACTTGAAATCGCCTCTACCGAGTTCTCAAAGATCCAAAAATGAAAATGGGGGAAGAAAACCCCAAATTTGGGTCTAACATTGCTAGGGGTCCTCCGCGAACGCGGACCCCTGCCCGCGAACAAGGGTTTTAATGACCTGGACCTCTGCGAATGCGATAGGTCTCCCGCGAACGCGAAGATCAACGCCTTGACCTCCCGCGAACGCGGTCGAGACTCCACGAACGCGGGGTTCTCACCCCCTTGCCCCCGCGAACGCGGAGGGTTGCACCAGAACACAGATAACCAACCAACTCAAAATCATTGAAAGGACACTTGAAATTTGTTCGGAACCCCGTAAACACAAATCATATATGCAAATCGATTATACTCGACATTCTGAAATTATAAAACCGCTAAAACACGAATTTGAGGTCTCCTTGACTAGACATCTATGAAAACCACAAGAAATCAACTCACTCCTAAAAAGGCTAAAACAAACTCGAGACCTCTCAAAAATCAATCAAGACCTCACCTAGGCCTAAAATCATCCCCTGAATCCAACTGAACTCTCGAAATCCTGATTCGAGCATCCGAACTCCGAATGTTGACCAGAGTCAATCCAAAGGCTAAAATTCCACAATTTGACAACTTAGGATCTCAAATCCTCAAAAAACAATCGGGAACTGAAACCGACAACTCTCACGGATCAGATTTCACATTTTGGGACTTATGAAATCAACGGAGTCTCATTCCGACACTCGAAACTCCAAAAGATACCGAAAACTACTTTCTTAACAACTTAGTCTTTCAAACTCAAAACTGACCAAAAATTTCAACTTTCAACTCAAAGTTCAAAACCAACTTTCCAAACTCAATCAAAAATGACTCAAGGTCTTCATCTTGATGAACTAGTCCCGATACCGCGTCTTATTTACTTTTCCCTGGAACTATCAATATACCAAATAGCTGATGGGGAACTATACTTTTCGTAACTATACTAATAAGGGGTGGGGAACGGACGCGAAGCGCTCTTTCCACTCCTGGCCCCGCAAGCAAAGAGGTTTCAAGATAGCAGGCGACCAAAATGAAAAAACGGTAATTTTCATGAAAAAACAAAAATTGACCGTCCGGTCATTACATTGGGCGGACAAAATAATAAATTTTCCATGAAAAACAAGCACCGAACTTCCAAATAAAGATTTGGTTTGCTTTTAATTGGCGATAAAAAAAATTGTTTGTTTTGATTATAAATTTTCTTTTATTTGCACCAATTTTGCTTTACACCTTTGTTCCTCAAAATTAGTGTACGTCTTTTATTTGGTTAAAAAAAATTATCGAGTAAATATTATTAAGTTTGTTTTATTAGGTAAGTGAGAGAATATTTTACTTTTTACTCGATGAAAAGACATCATTTGGTAAAGGAAATATATATATCTAGTAAATATCCTTTGATTTGATTTAAGGTTTATATCTAAAAGTAATTGGTTCATTGGTCAAGATTTGAAATAATTTACTAATAATTTATAAATTAAGAAGAGCCTAGTGTACTGACCTTTTAAAATGTGAAAACTTTATGGATGAAATTGGAAAAGAAATTGAATTATTAAAGATTCCATAGTACTTCTTACGTATATATAAAAGTTCAAAAGCATGATATTTACTTCTTTTTTCGTTTTCTGTTCATTTTCCATAATTTAGTAACGGGAAAGTATGCTAATATCAATTGTTGTTTCACGTCTTACTCACTGCTAGAATTTTTATTTTATTTTTAATATAGGAATAACCATTTATTACCGTACATCTTTTTTTTTTTTAAGAAATAAGAATATTATTGATAAAATAATATGAGTAGTTGAGTACAATTCCGTTCAGGGCCAACTCAACAATATTGGGAGCCTAAAGCGAATCTTAAGAGAGGGGCCTTAATATTTTTTTTTATCATATATACTTTTATTTAAGTGTACTTTTCTAGCTATTTTAGATGCGAAGTCATTAAGTATTGTTTTATAATCAATTTGTTTTAATAATTCCTTTTCAAATGATAATATAGCTAATTCATTCAATAAGTCTTTTTATTTGATTGAGTATTTTCATTAGATCACTATCTTCTACTTGTATTATTTCTGTTAACACTTTGAATTCGAAAAATAAATCTAAACCATCAATATCAGAATAACTAATACGTGTTAAAGAAAGTTCAAAGTTAACACAATATTTTTTAAAATTCTCGTCATCTAGAAATCTCAATATTTTACCACTAAATAAGAAATCAAAAACATTTTCATATTGCTTCAATTGGTTCAAATCTATTTTGAAATGAAAAAATAGTTTGATCTTCTCTACATATATAAAGTAATCAACTCTAAAAGATTCTTCAAGGGACTTTGTGATTTCGTTATCCATATTTTCATCAAATTGTTTTTTTACGAAATTCAGGTTTTTATTCATCTCATATGCAATTTCCTTAGTAGAAATCATATCACTCATAGTACATATAATTTTTTTTTAAAAAAATAACATACATAAGTAATTGTTTTTTAAAAATGGGGGCCCCAAAAAATATAGGTCCCCAAGCGATGACTTTAGTGACCTAGGGGTTAAGACGGCCCTGATTCCGTTGATCCCATGATTCTTCTCAATTAAGATTTTCTCTATGATTTGAGGACCGTTAGAAGCGTATTTCTCGAACTAGGTTAATTTGAATCTCCTTGAAATATATTTGATTTCCATGAAAGGATTTTTGTGGATCTTCTTGAAGTATTTGATCGTCAAGAAGAGTTCGACCACATCTTGATATGTGATCTTTATAAATATTTCCAAAGTTTATGAAATATTCGAGATTTCTTTGAGAAAGATAATATTTGATGTCTTCCTCGTCTCTTTATGATATGCAAAGAGTTGTGAAATATTACTGTACTTTATTACTTCTTTAAAAGAGAAAATTAATTTTTGTTTCCTTTTGCTCTTTTGCCCTTTCCCATTCCAAATAGTTGAAAAATGGAGAAGGTCATCAAAAAGATATTTTCATTAATATACTTTCACCGATTCATTTTAATTATTGTGCTTATTTAAATTTATTGATTCAAAATAATTATTATTTTAGAAAATTATATAATATTAATTCTTTGTTATCACTTTACCCTTAATTACTTAATAAATATGTAGAGAGATAAATGTGATTAAAAAGAGAGTAGTACTCCTAGTCCAAAATCAATTTATTTCTAACACTTTTTCTTGGATTGGAACGAATTTTTCAAAGTCTAAAGAGGTACTGTATTAGTTATTTTTTTTTTCCAATTTACCTCTCTCAAATGTGTTTTTCAAATCCAAACATTGTCTATTTATACTTTTTCAAAAAGTTTCGGAAAAGTAAAAGGATAATATTGTCAAGTGACCTTATAATTAATTGATTTTTAAGACATGTGTCACACCTTAAAAAATTACTTATTTTGAATGGGAGAGAGTATTAAATTGAGATAAAAAACAATTAAGCTTAATATAATAAAATTACCCTTTTAGTAAATGTATAGTTTTAAGAAACTTTTTTTTTTATGATCGTAATATTCACGTTAACTTTCAGACACTTTAACTAATTTTACGGAATATCATTCACCTTCCACCAGCTAGGTACCTGATATAACAAAAATAGATCGAATAGAGTAGATGTTATCTATTGAACTAAAAAAGTAGAGATATAGCAAATACAAAAACATATGAAAAGATATTTTCATTAAAGTAGATGGTATTATCTATTAAATTAGAAAAGTAGCTAGAGATATGGTATCTAGAATTCTAGTGAAATAAAAAAGTGTATATGCGGGGTTTTAATTATTTTCATGCATGCAAGCACATGCTAAGGTAATGGAAGGTGGGTTTCTTTAATGAAACTTCCATATAATAAAATATATATTTGTTACATCTATTGTCTTAATATTAAAAAGGAATGAACTTTATTTTCATGTCTTACTCCATTGAGGGTAGATTCTTTTTTTTTTTTTTTTCCATTTCACAAATAACCAAATTTTATTCCCTCACCTTTTCTAGATTTACTACACTTTTCACCGCACATGCATCTTATCAAGACAACTTTTACAATTTTTGGGAACTTGTCAACTTTTATGAGTTGGCAAAATATGTTGCAAAAATAACCATTGACAACAAAAGATTTGGTAAATTTGCTTATTATTTTATTCGTCTCAATTTATACATCAACATTTGACTTGATATAGACAAGAAAAAAATAAAAAAAGAACTTTTAAAATTTGTAATTTTAAATAGGTTATGAGAATCTTCTTGTTATAAAAGCATGTTATTAAAACTAAATTAATATATTCAAATATAAAATGACTATACTTTTTTGAAGGAATTAATAAGGAAACATTACTGCATAAAAATGAAACATACTGAATATATGTAAGTGAGGGGAGGGGGGTATTTGTGATCCTTTTTTCGTTTCTAGTTGACTAATTACAGTTAACAATCAATATTCAACAAGTATATATATATATATATATATATATATATATATATATATATATATATATATATATATATTTTTTTTTATTTTTTTTTTTTTATTTATTTTTATTTTTTTTTGAAAATTTAATTTGGAAAAGATACCTACAAAAATCGAAATAGAAAAGTTGGTAAAAACTATAATAGAAAAGCCTAAAGAATTAGAAATTAAAAATACCCAAGTAGTAACAAAAATCATAGATTAAGCAGAAAAAATAACTACTGAAATTAGTAATCTAAAAGAAATAATTATAAGACTTGAACAGATTTCACTTTCATGAGTGAGGAAGATATAAATTACAAAAAAACATTAGAATATACAACAAAATTCCATTAAGAATCAGTAGGATATTCTAACCACATTCCCTCTAGCCTTATAGACAAAGTAGAAATCAAACAAAACAATACAATAATTGCCTTACTAATAGAATTAAATATAAAACTACATAAAATACTAAAAGCAAAACAACCTGAACAACAAGTTCATAATAATACAGAAATAGATGAATTAATTAACCAACTTAAGAAAGTAGAAATAACCCCTCAACAAGAAAAACAAAAGGTAACTAGAAAACCATAAAAATGGACTTTCTTTCAAATAAACGAACAACCCAAGAAAACAGACCAAGCTTCTCAGAACAGAATAGGAAATAACATAATTTCTCGAATATTATCTAGAAGACCATCAACTATAGATGAAAATCAAGAATTAAAGGAAATCATAGACATAAACAGAGATCTACAATTTTTTCAACAAAATCAATTAAACTTATTAAATCCAAAGACATTATACAACGTTAAATATTTCTGTAGAGACAATCAATTATACAAACATTATAGAGAAGAACATATATCAACAATAGGATAAAACTTTGCAATCTTAAACTTAGTAAACCCAGCCTTCATAAAAACAATTAAAAAAACCCAAACTAATGCTAATGCATATGGGATTAATAGTTATAGGAATAAAAGGACTAACTAGAAAAAATCTAGGATCTAAAATTTTAATTGTACTATATGATGATCATTGGTTAGACCTAAATAAATCTATCATAGGATTAACAAAAGTAGATATGACTAGTAATGGCGGAATATTCTATATTAGCCCAGACTTTTTAATCAATTTAAAAGAATTTGAAAAATATATTAAAATAGGAATCCAGACTAAAGGGTACGAAGAAATGAATAATGGAAACAACCTATTAATGTGCGTAGGTTTTATAGGAAAAATGACCTTAAGTAGTAACACAAAATTTAAGCTCCAAGTAAACGATGTAGTAGAAGTAATGGGTAATAAAGGAATAAAACTAATAAAATTAAACCCAGAAGAATACTCAGGATTAGAATGGAACCTAGACAAATTAAGTAAACCAAAAGTGTTTGCCCCCGAACAACATTTAATGTACACTAGCTCAAAAGGTGAGACATCAATTAGGTTTACATACTATAATTATACAAGTCAAAGAGAATTAGATGATAATGAAACAGAAGGTACAATAGAAACAGAACAAGAAGAGTTAATGAATATAGAATTAATACAGAAAGGGTACGAGGTAGACAGAGCCATAGAAGAGGCAAAAAGACTATATAAAGACAATAGTCTTACTGTTTTTAAATGTAGAGGATGTAAGAAAGGTAAAATGGATATAATGGAAACAATAAAACATTTTAGAATATGTAAAGAAAGAGATGATAATTTAGCATACAGAACAGATGAATCAGAATATATGAATGAAGAAAATGAAGACACTTTATCCTAATGGATGAAGCAACCAATTCACATAGTGCAAGCCCTTTCTAGAGAACTACTGCAGCCCCAAGTGTCAGTTATAGTACAGGTAATCTACCTAGAAGACCATGGGTTAGACCTGATCAAGAAATAAATGAAAATGTCAAACCACCAGGAAGAAGAATGCCTATAGAAGAACCTATTAGACTACAAGAAGGAGGAAATAAAGAAAAAATATTAAATATAGCTGCACATGATCCACAAATGTGGAATACTGTAATAGATTTATGGAAAGGAATAGTGGTAGCAGATTTTATTAAAAATTATCATGAAACAGATGCTGAAACTACGTATAAATACTTAGAGACCTTTTTAGGAGAATCCTATAAAGCAGTGTGGTAATCATATAAACAAACTTATCCACAAGAATTTCAAGGACTAATAGAATTAGGACCAAACCCATACAATTTTACAAACAAAATACATGTGTTGTTAATTGGAGAAGACCCAAATAGTGGCTTAGTAGCATTATAAAGAAGTGTTGTAATAAAATTAGAACAATTAAGTTTGTCAAATTGGATGTACATAAAAAACTTTCTTAAAGATTATTTTTACTGTTGTACTATTAACGGAAATACATTTAACGGAGAATTAGGTAAAAAGCTATTCAATAAATTACTAGGAGCTTTAGGACGAGAAATAGAAGAAAGATGGTATAAAAGAGAAGGGGTGGTTCAAAACCCCACACTCTTATGGTCTATAGAACAAAAAATACAACATATAATGAAAATACTACAAGAAAAATGTACTAACATACAAATACAAAAAAGCGTTAAAACAGAATGAAATGAACTTCTGTAAAACAATGATATATACGACCCAAAGTTATGATAAAGAACCAAGTAAATTAAGAAAATATAAAAGAAGAACAGCCCATAGCCAAAAACCATACAAACACAAAAAATATTTCTTAAAAAATCCTTAGCTAGAAAGTCATACTTAAATAAAGGTAGACATGTTAGAAAAAACAGAAATGATAGGAATTATAAAAATAAATTAGAATGATATACTTGTGGAAGTTCAAAATACTTAGCAAATATATGCCCTAAAAGAAATAATATGAAAACTAGAAATTCTCAGTTAATAGAAGACTTTCAAGAAACCTTATTAAATGTAGACGAATTTATGTCAGATACAGAAAGTATATACTCTGTTATAAGCATAGATGCAGTAGAAGAAAGAAAAATTCAATCGAACACATCTGATTCAGAAGATGATAATTTAATTAATGAGATAGGATTAGAAAGGATTGAAGATTTCTTAGACAATATACTAATAAGTACTATAATGAATATTTCACAAGACTGTAATCATGAGTTCGAAAGACTAAAGGGAATAGATAGTAACCAATGTAGTATATGTAAATGGTATCCTAGTAAAATAACAGGGCTAAATGTAAAAACTGTTATATGGAAGCCTGTGTAAGTTGTATAGAAAATAAATTAAAGCAAAAAATAGAGAGACAACAAGAACAAGTTCAAACAAAGGACCAGACTACTAATCTAAGACTAATAACCTTAGAAACACGAATGAATGACTTAGAACAGCGATTAATTACACTAGAAAAAGGAAAAGAGAAGTAGGTCATATACAGTTACAAGGGACAATACGTATAGATCAAATAGAAAGCGAACTAATGAACATAGAAGAAAATAGTACTGGCTTTATATGCAATGAAGATAAAAGGTTAGGAACAATAAAAATACTAGTGAGAATAAAAATTAAAGTTATAGAAATCGAAACCTTAACATTAGTAGATACTGGCTGCACCTGCTGCCTTCTTAATAAAAATATACTACCACAAAATATATTACCAACCCTAAAAACATTAAAAGAACCAGTATCTGCAATACAAATGGATGGAACATATAATCTTTACGACCAGTATATCGAAAAAGCACAAATAAGCTTTTTTGTATTTGTGTGTTAGTACATTTTTCTTGTAGTATTTCCATTATATGTTGTTTTTTTTGTCCTATAAATCATAAGAGTGTGGGATTTTGAACCACCCCTTCTCTTTTATACCATCTCTCTTCTATTTCTCGTCCTAAAACTCCTAGTAATTTATTGAATAGATTTTTACCTAATTCTTCGTTAAATGTATTTCCGCTAATAGTACAATAGTAAAAATAATCTTTAAGAAAGTTTTTTATGTACATCCAATTTGATATACTTAATTGTTCTAACTTTATTACAGCACTTCTTTGTAATGCTACTAAGCCACTATTTGGGTCTTCTCCTGTTAATAGCACATGTATTTTGTTTGTAAAATTGTATGTGTTTGGTCCTAATTCTATTAGTCCTTGAAATTCTTGCGGATAAGTTTGTTTATATGATTCTCATACTGCTTTACAAGATTCTCCTAAAAAGGGCTCTAAGTATTTATACATAGTTTCAGCATCTGTTTCATGATAATTTTTAATAAAATCTGATACCACTATTCATTTCCATAAATTTATTACTGTATTCCACATTTGTGGATCATATACAGCTATATTTAATATTTTTCCTTTATTTCCTCATTCTTGTAGTCTAATAGGTTCTTCTATAGGCATTTGTTTTCCTGCTGGTTTGATATTTTTTTTATTTCTTGATCAGGTCTAACCAATGGTCTTCTAGGCAAATTACATGTACTATAACTGACACTTGGGGCTGCAGTAGCTCTCTGAAAAGGGCTTGCACTATGTGAACTGGTTGCTTCATCCATTAGTTTTGTATGACTAGTTATGGATAAAGTGTCTTCGTTTTCTTCATTCATATATTTTGTATGCTAAATTATCATCTCTTTCTTTGCATATTCGAAAATGTTTTATTGTTTCCATTATATCCATTTTACCTTTCTTACATCCTTTACATTTAAAAACAGTAAGACTATTGTCTTTATATAGTCTTTTTGCCTCTTCTATAGCTCTGTCTATCTCGTACCCTTCCTGTATTAATTATATATTCATTAACTCTTCTTGTTCTGTTTCTATGGTACTTTCTGTTTCATTATCATCTAATTCTCTTTGACTTGTATAATTATAGTCTGTAAACCTAATTGATATCTCATCTTTTGAACTAGTGTACATTAAATGTTGTTCTGGAGCAAACACTTTTGGTTTACTTAATTTGTCTAGGTTCCATTCTAATCCTGAGTATTCTTCTAGGTTTATTTTTATTAGTTTTATTCATTTATTACCCATTTTAATATGTTTTTCAAATTCCTTTAAATTCATTAAAAAGTCTGAGCCAATATAGAATATTCTGCCATTACTAGTCATGTCTACTTCTATTAATCCTATGATAGATTTCTTTAGGTCTAACCAGCGATCATCATATAGTACAATCAAAACTTTAGATCCTAGATTTTTTCTAGTTAGTCCTTTTATCCCTATAACTATTAATCCCGTATGCATTAGCATTAGTTTGGAATTTTTAATTGTCTTTATGAAGGCCGAGTTTACTAAGTTTAAGATTGCAAAGTTTTCTCCTATTGCTGATATCTGTTCTTCTCTATAATGTTTGTATAATTACTTGTCTCTAGAGAAATATTTTACGTTGTATAATGTCTTTGGATTTAATAATTTTAGTTGATTTTGTCGAAAAATCTATGGATCTTTGTCTATGTCTATGATTTCCTTTAATTCTTGATTTTCATCTATAGTTGATGGTCTTCTCGATAATATTCGAGAAATCATGTTATTTCCTATTCTGTTTTCTGAGAAGCTTGGTCTGTTTTCTTGGGTTGTTCATTTATTTGAAAGAAAGTCTATTTTTGTGGTTTTCTAATTACCTTTTGTTTTTCTTATAGAGGAGTTATTTCTACTTTCTTAAGTTGGTTAATTAATTCATCTATTTCTGTATTATTATGAACTTGTTGTTCAGGTTGTTTTGCTTTTAGTATTTTATCTATTTTTATATTTAATTCTATTAGTAAGGCTATTATTGTATTGTTTTGTTTGAGTACTACTTTGACAATGAATCAGAAGCAGTCTAGCAAAATCCTTTTTAATAAAAAATTGGAATAATAATAAAAACAACATCTCTATGATAGGGATGACAGAGGTAAAAGAAAGACTATCACAGTTAAAAGAAAAAGTAGAAATAATTTTAGTATCAAAAATTGTTTCTATAAATAAAATATTTGCCTATTATAAATTGAAAATTGATTTATTTATTTATGCCTTTTTTTGGCTTAAAATGATTCCATTTTTTAAACATATTTCTGAAAATTTTTTTAGATGGGTTAAATGTTCTTGATATGTTTTAGAACATATCAGTATTCATCGATATAGACTATAAAAAATTCTTTTTCAGAAAATATTTTTCCATCTTTCTTTGAAATATTTGTGGAGTACTTTTTAATCCGAAGGGCATAACTAGTCATTCGTAGTGTCCATTAGGCGTACTGAACTCTGTTAATGGAATAGATTCTTCAGACAATTGTATTTGCTAAAATCCACTTTTACAGTCGAATTTTGAAAAATAAGTTTTTCCTTTTGCAAGATTTATTAAATTGTTTTTATTTGGGATAAAATATCCATCAAATATACCATTTTTATTTAACTCTTTATAGTTTATTACCATCCGAGTTTTTCATCTTTTTATCTCAGCATAATTTCTTACCATAAATGTTGTATTACTATGAGGGCTTCTACTCAACCTAATAAGTTTTAGGTTGATTAATTCTTTGAGTTGAATTTTAAATTCATTTTTATCATCTTCATTATAGAGCATTGGCTTTACTCTAATGATGATACTTGGATATTTAAGTATTAAAATGGTTTTTTAGTGATTCCTTTCCCATTTTTCTAAAGGATTTTCGCCATAAGATTCTTGTAGATTCTTTTTAATTGCTCTAAATTAAGGCATTTGCAAGAGATTTTCTAATATCTTCTCTTGTAATTTCCATTTTCCTTTTCAAGAATATATGAATTTTGTTTTCTTGGGACTTTGATAAAATGTCCACAATGAGTTTTAAGACTTATCATGTATATTGTCTGAGGATAGGATTGTCTTGAAATTGTTGGAGAAAATCATTTCCTAATAATAAATCAGTTTTCAATTTATCATAGGCAAATATTTTATTTATAGAAATAATTTTTTATCCTAAAATTATTTCTACTTTTTCTTTTGACTGTGATAGTCTTTCTTTTACCCCATGTAATCCCTATCATAGAGATGTTGTTTTTATTATTATCCCAATCTTTTATTAAAAAGGATTTTGCTAGACTGGCTTCTGATTCATTGTCAATTTGACAACAGGTTGTTAATTTTGTATCATAGAATGTTAGCTCTATGAAAATTGATACCCGAAAAGATGTTTCTTTGGGCATTTAATTTTTTGATATGAAACAAGTTTCATTTTTATAACTCATTTCTATCCCATTTTTTTCCTATACTGTAGTCATTAAGACTCTTAAAGAACATATTTTCTAGAATTAGGTTGTGATCACCTTCATGATTTGTAATATAGCAGGGAACTATTATTCTTATAGTGTCTAACTGTATGGGTAAATCTACCATGTTTATACAGCTAAAGTTATTTCCTTCAAAAGTTTTATAAATATAAGGAATACCTTTGTATCAAGATTTCTTGATTTTGCCATTCAACTATGTTAAAAATTCTTCCTGAAACTCTAGAAATGTTAGTGATTTCAAGAATTTTTTTAACATATCTGTTAGAAATACTTTTCTTTATGGAGTTTCTTCCATATTCTAACGAAAGTTTAGGATTATTGCTAGAGCTTCCTATTTCGTTTGTTTTTCCAAAATGAATTTCATATTCTTCTGGAATAATTGCTTGTTGAATTTCCGCTTCAACTATTCTTGCAATTCCTATGCATTCCTGGTCTGTTTCAATTATTTCTTTGTTTTTGTATACTCTACCATAATTGGAGTTTGTGATTATATATAAGGCTTGGTAATATATACTCATGATATGATTACCTGGTTTGAATAGGTCATTTCTCTTAACCTGAAAATGTAAGTTTAATGCATCATTAAAGTCTGCATCCTTTAGTGAAATGCAGTACTTTGGATAATAGGTAAATAGGAGCTTGGTGTAGGCTAGGTTACCTTCAACTATAAAGTGTATTCTTGAATACACTCATTTTGCATATTTGCAATTTTTTTTAATTGCTCCTTAGCAATTATTCTTAATTTTTCTCTATTTAGAGAAGAATTTCCTTCTCTACCTAGGAATTCATTTCCTATAAATTGTATCAGGTTTCTAATTTCTTCTTGAAGAGAATTTTTTAACCCTTCTATTGTACTATTTTTAATGATTCCTTTTGCATCATTTGATAATCCTGTATACCAATTACTGACTTTACCAGTAAATATATTTATCATAATGATATATTTTTCTTCTTCTGTATAATTTACTCCTTTTCCTAATAGAAAGAAAAGAAATATGTTTTGTGCCATACATCTAGATCCAAATTTGGTTCTCTTTCACAATCTAGATTTAAGAATTGGGTTGTTCCTACATCTCCTATTGGGAGTCTGTTAGGCATATATTTGGATTTATTATTATTATGATATTGAGTCATAAAATCCTTATTCTTTCTTCTTTGGAAGCAAGGTTTTGTTCAGAATTATATTCTGGTTTTTTCTTCTTTTAAGGAGTTAGATTCTTCCCCTTTAACAAAATTTCCTTAGGGTCCACCTATATCACCTTTGTTCATAAGAACTTTTAATTTTTGATCTAAAAAATCAATGTCTTCTAATGCATATCTTAGTTCATTCATTTTTTTGTTCAAGATTTTCATCCTTTTCACCGTTTTCTTCTTCTTCTAGCTTCTTTTTACTAGATTGTTCTAATTCTTGAATTTTTTGTTTTTTCAAAAATTCTTCGATTAGCTTTTCATCTAAGCTACCTTTTTTATATGAACTTATACTAGCGAATTTTTCTGCTAAGAGTTCATTTATATATTTTTTTACTTACTTTTTTGTCAATTTTTCCCACTTTTTCTATTATATTTGTAATTCTTCCAGGAAGATTTTCTTTAATTGATTTAATTTCAATTTCTATTAATTTTAACCTTAGAGCTATTTGTTTATGACTTTCAAGTAGGTCATTTAATATATCAATAGATTCTTTTAAGCGCATTTTGATTTTTATTCTGATAGATAATAATCAGACCAATAAATATCTATATTGTTTGACACAATTTCTTTATAGTCATGTATAAATTCCATTTGAATTATTTCTTCTTCAAATTTTTCATAAACTATTTTTTCGTATAATTTTTTCTTTTAAATCTTTATGTAAGTAATCAATTACTTTTAATATAGTTACCAATGTTGTTTCTTCGAGATACCATAAAAGACTTATCATTGCCTTTTTTTTTGTATTTATTTATTTACCTTGCTCTGATACCAATTTAAATACCACAAATCGTGATTCCTTTTAAATTTATTTATTTCCAAAACTAGTCTTCCCCTTTCATAAAACGTTGTGACTTTTATTAAAAGTTGTAACTTTTATGAAGGGTTGCAACTTTAATGAAAAGTTTATGAAGTTGCGACTTTTATAAAAGTTGTGACTTTTATGAAAGGTTGTGACCTTTCCGAAGGGTTGTAACTTTTCCAAAGAGTTGTGACCTTTCTAATAAAGCAGAATAAACATTTGTTGACACTATCCTTTGTTGTCTATAAATAGAGGAATTTTCTCTCATTTTAAAATAACGAAAATTCTGAACTTCTTCTTCTTCTTCTCCACAAATAAATATTCGTGTACTTTGGTCCTGTTGAGTGGCTTACTACACCATTGCATTTGTATCAATACACTGATAAATAGAATCGTTATATCCTAAGAGAATATATTCCTTTAAACCTCGGGTATTAGAGGAGAATAATTTCATTAAGGAGACAATGTGCATTCAGTGGGCTCAATTTTTTCCTTCCTGTTTCATTCTATTGTTACAGATCCCAATATGTTTTTTTACCGTCATTAGTTTATGCTTATGTTATTAATATAACGCTTTAAGATTTCGAAGGAATGTTTTAAGATAAAATTTTATTGACAATGTAGAGTATGTATCAAAAATACAGAAATTACTAAATAATCATATGTAAGCTTAATAAAAGAGTTCGATCCCGTGCGAAGCACGGGTAATTTACCTAGTATAAATATAATGTCGGATTGGTTTGGTCTTGGATTGACTTCTTTTTAGTTAAAACCAAACCAACCCAAGTATAGTCGAGTTATTTTTTCCAATAACAAACCAAGTCACACCAAATCATCAGCCATATTTTTTTTTATTCGACTCAATTTGCGGTTTGAATCGATTTTCGGTTCAATTTTGTACACCCCTACTTCTGGTTAGAGATACATTCGACCCCACCATAGTTTTTGGTGGTAAGTTATTAGAAATTAAAAGGGAGTGAGTTTGACTAGTGTCTTTCCGAGATATTTCGATAACTGAAAGTTGGGAAAAATCGAAGAGAATGTGTATTTTTTTATTCGAGAGTTAAGACATTTCAATCCAAGTAAAAGGGGCAAACTGCTAACCCTGAGGCGTGATATGATCCTGGATAGCTCGGGCTACGCAGCACCTTGTAGATGATTTCATATTTCTAACAGACTATCGACTCACTCCAGTCCAGGAACACATTCAAGGAATGCCCGCTACAGGGCTGCATGATCTTCAAGAATTAACTAGAAGATGTTTAAGAGTCACTGTCATGATTCATGCAAAGAGTACCACGTTTGGACGAGGCTTGGGGATTCAGAAGATCAAGCTAGTTATAGGAACACAAATGGATATCCATACTTGTGATACTATGTAAGGTGTTGGAGAGAAAATGGAGCAGGAAAGGGCTGAAGGAGGACAAAAAAAGGCTAAGGCACCTTCTAGGGAGAACACAATTGATTGGCAGAACTATGCCCTGCGAAAAACTGCTACTTGGCCTAAAATTTAAAGAAGCTTTAGTGCTTTTTACACATAGAACTGACTTTCCCAAGAAAATGGTGCTTTGGAGCTGAAGGACTTCATGGCATAAGGTTCACCTTCATTAAGGGAAGAAACATTGCCGTAATATCACGGCAATTGTGTTCGGATATGAGGAAAAAGAAGATAAGGAAGGCCTTATACAATTTCAACTGGAATATCTAATAAACATACCAAGTCAAATAAGGTTTGGAAATATGGATCAATTCTATCCACAATCAAATTCTCCATCATCCTGAAGGACTAATTCCATGTGGAGGAGAGGGTTTAAGACGAGGAGATTACCTCCGCTTCTCTTCATCCTAGTTATAGAAGGTCTTGGTATGATACTTAAAGCTGCATTCAGAAGGAATGGACTTGGTGGTTCTATGTGGGTGGGTGGATGGGAAAGGGCTGGTTTTTGCATATAAAAATAAATAAATTAATAGCCAATGTATATATCAATGAAGGTTCTACTTACAGTACGTCAAAAAAATAATGGCCAGCACTTAATGCATGCCTTTTTAACTACTGTAGTTCTCTTCACAAGATCAGAAGAAGCTTTACACACTGATAGGGAAAAGCAAGCAAAGCCTTCTACCTTTACACAAGAAAATCGATCTTTTTTTGAGAAATGATTAGTGTATTATTAATGTAGCACCAAGAAGGTGCTGTTAAAAATACTTAAAAAGTGCCAGAAGAATATCCTTTCTATCATAACAGGATTCTATGAGATATATCACTGCGTCAGCATAAGACAAACCTACACTACACATAATCAGAACAAGGATTACAGTAGTACTAAGGAGTACATAGTGAAATGAACAAAATAAAATGTAAGCTTTGGCAAGGGATGACCGGGAAGCAAGTGCAGCAAATGCAGCTTAAGTTTTTCCAGTACCAATATCTTTAATTCATGCATATTTACAGCAAGAACATGCTAAGCATGTGCTTGTAAAAGCTAGAAGTGATAAGTTCAGTGCAAAGCAAGACTGCTGACCTTCAACTTGGTAATTGATCAGACATCCTCACTAACTGCTCTCAGGTTGTTTTGGAGAGCCTTCAAAGGCTTTTGCAACTTCAATAGTTGCGTCTCTTCTATTAATGACTTCACAAAGCTCCTCAACCCTATCTTTCAACATGCCAACATTAGAATTGGTTGAGCGGACCAACTTGTTTGCAGTCTCCAGTGCAGTGCATAGCTAGAATGCAATAAAGAACCAGAACGCATTAATAAAGTGAAAACATACAGAGACACACTGCATATGGTGGAATGTAAGGAAAGAGAGAAATAGCAGAAGCTTTGAAGATAGGTCCAATTCTTTCATAAAGTTGAATGGAATTGTATTGTATCTTTTTATTATTGGTGTAAAAAGATAGAAATAGATGAATAAGAACTAGTAGATTTGTTAGGATCACTGTAAGTAACTTCCTCCTACTCTCTTTTGCTTCCTTTTGAAGGTCTCCAGCATATCCATAATGCAGAGGAATACAGTGTTGCCAATTTTTTTTAAAAAAACATACAGAGATATAGATTTAGAGTCCCTCTCTCTCTTAATTGTTTTTAAATTTTTGGATAAGAACAGATTTAGTCTTTGTTGTTTAGTTTTTCATTAAGTAAAACAGATTTAGTGTCTTTTTAGAGGTATTTAAAAAATGGGGCTAATCCAATGTGTTAGATATAAAAAGGGAATAGTGCGACCAACAACTATATCTGTTTGTCACCCATTTACCTATTTTGGTAATTACAGATGCATAGAGTATAAATAATACAATCATTACTCCATGTCAAAAACGAAAGGATGTGAATGCTGCAAATCACAATGCCACTGGATTCAATTTGGTACATATTACTACCAGCGCTAGATAAGCTTGAATAGAAATATTTAAGATCCCAAAGACCAAAGTGAAAAATTCATTTGGTCTCAATTAGTGCCTTATTGAGGTATCCCATATCCTCTATAAGTCCTATGAAATCAACAGGTATTACCTCCAGTGTGAGATGCGTCCATGAATGATCTGTGCCAGCAAGTGCCATGTTCAGCTGCTCATACTTTTCCTAAACAATAAGCAAAATATTAACTTGCTATGTGACTTAACAGCCAAAGGAAGAATATTAGCTGTGCATTCAGAAAGAAAAAAGAACGCCCAAACATTACACTATAGCAAACTAGTGCTATTAACAGAGGTCATATAAAAACAGACAGTTCCGTTCCAAAAGAATAAAATGTCAAGGTGTATGGTGGATGAATTAAACTTCCCCAATCAAGGAACAAACTATCCTAAGCTGGCTGAAGTAGGAAAAAATATGAATAAAACGTACTTCACTGTTTCACCATATTCTATTAAGACTTCACAATTACTGATCAAAATCAATTGCTAACAATATTCAGAATGTAGGTTTAGGCGAGGAACTGCAGGGGTTTTGATGTGTCAAAAAAATTCCCCTTTCAGTTATTTATGTTTATCCTCCTGTCATAGTCTAATTTTCATCATCAAGAACCAAACGCTTGCAGGAGAAATCGTATCCCTTGATCACCATAGGAGAACAAAATTGCCAACCTAGTTGCAGCAGTAAGAAAATCAAATGTTTTTGAACACATTAGTTTCACGTACATCAGAATTTCAACACTGAATAGAGTGGAAAATGCAAATACACAAATTGTAATGTCATATGATGTATGAAGTTTTTTCTGAGAATGCATTATTGTGCATGAAGTTAACTACCTCTTTATATCACCCAAGTATAGTATCACGGTTTTTGTCATAGCAATTCATATTGTCTACTGCAAACTTTAGACTAACTTCATAACAGTTCCAAAGCATTAGTGTCTCCAAAATTATGGCACTAACAACAAATTTAACTAAAATTTCTGCTCACACGGAGGATATTTCAAAATTGTGAACACGAATTGACTTCTCATCACTATAGGAGGCTTACTTTATTATATCTCCAACGCTGCCAAGAGTGCACTATATCTCTAATATCACTCGGAATAAATGCAAAAAATAACTATGAATAAAACAAAATAGAGAAGACAATCTATATATGCAATACCAACAAGTCGGTATTTGGTTTGGGATCTGAAACTAAATCATGTCATCATAAAAGATAGCAAAAATTTAGTACAGTCATAAAAAGATGAATAAAGATAAAGAGAGTGCGTTGGGTGGAAGAGAACCTGAAAGAGCTTGTTTAGATCGGAGGGTTGGAGGCTGGAATTGTAGTCCGGTGAAGGTGTATTGATTGGGTGCGACGGAAGCTGATCACCGCCGGCATCGTTTTCTCCAACGTCATTCAGCAGATCGCCGATGCATAACAATGGCCCTCCCACTCCTCTCATCTCTCCCTCTCCCTAGTCCCCTCTCTCTCACTCTTTCTCTTTCTGTCTTTGAAAGGGCGGGCAGGCCCGAGCCTAGTTGGCCCAGACGTTAGATACGGTCCACGAAATTATGGCCTCGTCGGTTTGGGGTACAAAATCAATTCGAAAATTGAACTAAGTCACAAAATGAGTTAAATTGAAAAAAAAAAATATTGACTAATGGTTTAATTTGATTAGGTTTGATATTAGAAGAAATTAAATTCTACTTGAGTTGGTTTGATTTTAACTAAAAAACAGTCAACTAAGCATCAAATCAATCCGATATTATATATATAATAATAAAAATATTTACTTTGATATAATTTCTAATTATTGCTTAGATCTTGGGTATGTTGGCGACTGATTCACCTGGAAACATAATTCCCTAATTGGCTAAGGGTGCGATTAGATCGTGCACTGGTCAATAAATACTGAAATGCCAACTTTTTGAATGCAAAAGTTCATCACATCGAATCTGGTTCTTCAGATCATGTAGGAATTTTTTTGAACTTGGAATCAAAAGTTATTTTTTATGTGGCTAAGCCTTTTCGATTTGAGAATACTTGGATGAAGGAACTGGACATTAAACAGACGGTTCAGACGACGTGGGAAAAAAGGAGTCTGCCTATTGATAAAATGATTAAACATTGCGGAGAATACTTGCATGATTGGGAGAAAAACAAAAAGCAACAGTTTAAGGCTAAATTGAAACAGGTCAAGGCACAAATGACCATCTATAAAAACAGCACTGACCATTATCATATGCAGTTGTTTAGTATTGTCAAATCGGCATATTTGCAAGCCCTTGAGCAGCAAAATATTTAGTGGAAGCAGAGTGCTAAACAATATTGGTTGAAGGAAGGTGATGCAAACACAAAATACTTTTATTTCATACTTCTAGCAGGTGAAAGAAGAACACATTTTCTCATTTGAAGGATAAAACAAGACAATGGCGTGGTTGGAATAGTAGTTTGGAAGGCGTAATCTCTAATTTTTTGAATCATTATTCACGTTTGAGCAAGGAGATATGAACTCAATTCTTAATAAGATTGAGGGAAAATTACAACGGATCAAAATGCATCCTTGAATCAACTTTTCACTAATGACAAGGTGAAAGAAGCAGTTTCCTTAATGCTTCAAGACAAGGCGTCAGGTCCAGATGGGTTAAATGCGAGTTTTTATTAGAATTTTTAGGCTATATTTAATAAAGATGTGGCGAATGTGATACTCAATTTTTTCAATAAAAATGGAGTCATTCAGGAAATAATTTTACTAAAATTATTTTGATTCCAAAAAAGAACCAACCCAAGCTAGTTTCTTATCTAAGACCAATTTCTCTGTGTAATGTTATTGATCGTATAGTTCGCAAGATGTTGGTAAATCACCTGAAATTTTGCTTGAAGGATTGTATTGTTGAAGCCTAGAGTGTATTTATCCCTAAAAGATTTATTCTTGATAATGTCATGATCGCTTTTGAGGTCAATCATTATTTAAAATGTAAAACACAGGGAAAAACAAGGTTTGTCGCTTTGAAAACACATATGAGCAGAACCTATGATAAAGTGCGGTGGAATTTTTTGAGAAATGTGATGATAAAGATGAGATTTTCATCAAATTTGATTACAAAGATCATGAAAATGGTTTGTACTGTGTCTTACCAAATATATCATGATAACAATTTTGGTGATATCATTCCATCACAGGGGATTCTTTGTCACCATATCTTTTCATCACTAGGGGTCTTTCATCTTTATTAAGTGCTCATGCCCGCCAAGCCACGTTTTATGGAGTGAAAGTCACTCCACATACTCCACCTATTACTCACCTTTTTTCGCAGATGATGCCTTATATGTTTTTTAAGTTGTGGAGTCAGAGACTACTATTATTAACAATATTTACTGCTCTATCAAGATGCATCTGGACAGCAGGTTAATTTTTATAAATCCAAAATATATTCCATTAGATATACTACAGAAGAGATGAAGGATGTTGTTGCATTTATTCTGCACGTAAAATACACTATTGATACACCCGATCCAACAACAGTAGAAATATGCACAAGCAAATCAAGTCACATAATATATTCAGACTCAAAGCAAAGTATGCAGACACATAAGAATTGAAAGATCCTAAGTCAATAATATTGCAGTCGATGAATGATAAATCAAAATAATACATGTGATAAAACAACATTAATGCCTCTAGCCTACCCGAAAATCATAACACTAGGCACGACCACCCTTAGACTATGAACCTTCATGACCACCACCTCATCGGGAATAGAAACCACCTATGTCACTTTGTGCACCTCTCCTATGGGTCAAGTGTTTGTGTGGCCTTAGAAGTCAAAGCCTGAGAACCCTGATGTGAACCACCCCGTCTAAGCTTGAAATGATCTCTCGCAAAATGTCCTATTTCACCACACTCAAACAATCCCTACGGGGCATAGATGAGAGCAACTTGAATGACCGAAAGACCCTCCATGGTCTAAATGTCTAAAAGATGATCGAGGTGAAGTTTCTACCAGACTGAAAATACTACGCTCGACATAATCAACTTCAGACATTGACATAACAACATATATGACTCTGCTAGACTAAGGGTGATAACCCCTTCATGAACTTTGAAATATTGTTTAGAAATATTCTACATGTTTATCTCTTAAACAAAGGTTAAAATTTATGCCTGATGCAACATACACAAGTTCTAACTTTTTCCTGTTAGACAAAACTTCTGATCAATTGAGCAAGTTGACTGTCTCAAGATAAAAGTAAGAACTTACATCTAATGAAAAACTCCCGTAAGTTTTAACTTTTGCCTATAATGTAGAATATCCGGTCAATTAAACAGGTTCGCTATTTTGAAATTCCTAAACACTTGTCCTGTGACAAAAGTTCTAAAAAATTGAAGTTAAGAGTACCCTTTAAAAATATATCAAACAAAATGCCAAAAAGTCACAACCATCCTTGCGAACGACATTTTTGATAGACTTTACTCATAGGAGACGTTAAAACCAATTCATCTTAGGATCATTTATGAACTTTGCCCAAGTAGAAACTTTTATAAGCGGTCGTAGATGACTGCATAATCTGATCCTTCCAAGAGCTTAAAGAATCTTCTTATTTATTCTCTTCAATTTGTTAATTGAAGAAACAATGGCAAATAAAAAAAACCTACCAAGGCTCTGGCAAATGAGAACACCTAGCTTTTTTTCGCATCCAACCATCATCAGAATTCAGATACAAGCATTATCCATGTTCTCGCGGATGGAGAATTCGTTCCAATTTCAGAGTCTCACATTCAGATTACAAAGGAAAATAGAAAATATTGACATTTTACCTACGCAGGAATCTTTAAGGATATATAAGAAGAAAAAGTATAGTACACTAATGTAGCCACGAATTACAGCCCAAAATATGACCATACAAAAGTAGAACTGTCAAGGATTCCCAACTTAAAAAACCATGGGTCCTAGTCCAGCAGAAGCTTAGGGAGAAAAACATTAAACAGAAATTTGTCTCGGAAATTGGGCATCAGAGCATTAGAATGTCAATGCAACAGAGTCGGCTTAACTTATATAGGAAGGAGACGGCCAACAAAAATAAGGACCATATCCTAAAGGTAGCTTTGGTAAAAACAGCCACTATATAGAAGACCCCATTTATCTACACATCCTATTAGATGTCACTCCAGCATTGAGCCCTTGCTATATACGCATCGGGCAATCTAATCGGAAGATCTGAATTCTACTCAACCTATAAACTACCTTGGTATCTACACACCAGAGTTGCACTTACTTCCAAGATATCACACTTCCAACTTCAGTTTAACCAGAATAATATTCACACAAAGGCTCAGTTACTTGAAATATGAACTAATAAACAGCCTTGCCCCAATATCAAGGGGACCATACCCTCCTCCAATAGCGTGAAGAGCAACAGTGATTGTTGAAAGAAGTCGCAGAGTCACAGGGAAAACAGCAGGTTCGATCTTTGGTATACCAGGAAGACAAGATTTTGAAGCATTTCCAATTTGTAACACATCGCTCCCTTCCCGATTATTTGGTCCACACAAATCCAGTTCTTGGTTCAGTTCACATGGGCTAAGAATGAGTGCTACTTCTTCAAGTGATCTGCACTTCCCTGGACTACCCCTCCTGTTAAAGCGCTTATTTGTAGACGGACTAAGTACCAATGTTGAAGTAGCCTCAAGCCACTCCACAGTCAGTCCCTCAACTTCATCATAATATATGCGCTGTTCAGTCTGAAAGTGTACAAAACCATATAAACAAGACATTCAGAGAATAAGGCATGTCAGATATACATACCAAGTATAAACAAGACAGAGACAGAAGGGATGCACAACTAGCTAGGATCCAACGGAGAAAACTGGTCCTCAAGGGAACTTCTGGATTGTAAATAATAAATAGATCAATCAATCAGGGTAACAAACTTACAGCAAGCTTGTGGATGTATAATGACATGAATCGTGGTCCCAAACCCATAACTCTTGCTTCTGAGAACAATATCTGCATGGAGGATAACACACTAATAATCAAAGGACTATTCTTGTCCTTGAAAAAATCAAAGGACGTGTCCTTGAAAAATTGATAATGTACAAGGATGAAGTCAAGATACGTGGCCAAAGGTGAAAGGACTATGCATCATGAAAATTCCAATAACGAGCAAGGAAAAAGGTTATATAAATAATCAGGTTCTGTAATCCTCTCATCTTCCCTGTGTGTAGCTATTGCGCCTTTTTATAGATAAACTTGCAACTTCTGTTGATTAGGTCCTTCGAAATCCATGCCGCACCCAATCTGATACGATTTGGGTGTGGGCGTGGGCGTGGGCATGGGTTCCATACTTGATTTGGTTTAACCTAACTTGGATGCTATCAATTTAATAACTTCATTGCATAGTTGAAACATGTACAAATATATATATGTACAGTTCCTATATATATCCCCGAATCCTGAGATTTAGAAGATGACGAATCTGACTTCTAGATCAGCACCTGTGTTGGGTGCCTACATCCATATCCAAGTAACATAGCTTGCAGCACAACTAACAGTACAAAACATCTTTTTTTTTTGTTAAAGAGTACAAAATGCTGTTATTATCCTGCCATTCAGCCCTTCTGATTTTCGAAACTTGATAGACACAAGTTATCAGAGGACTACTTTGATCCTAAAATTTTTTATACAGTACAAGAAAGATTCCCACATCTTTCCCATGTAAAGCTATTGGAACTTTCAAGACAAAAAGACTAGCAGCACAGAATGAAGTACAAGGATCTCCAGCATTCCCTTCCTCTTTGGCTGTAAATTCAGCCCCCGAACTGTCTTTCTTACAACCTACTACACTGAACTTCTAGATTTCTTCATGTTCTTTACTCAAAGTATAAGTAGCCAAATTTCATTAATTGTTTACATAGTCAGTAAGAGTTAACTTTGCTTGTAACTGTTCATTTCTCCAGCGATCTTGATGCTGGCTTCATATATAAAACCACCTTACTTATCAAAAGATATGACAAGCCTTATGTGTTTGCTAAATTCTCAAAATACTACCAAGTTCAGGTCATTTTTCAATGGCTGAAATCAGCTTCAAGATCAGAGATGTACAAACAGTCAAACAGCATGCTAATGAATTTAGTAGCTTAAATGACATGACAAATTTTTAAGTTTCTCTAGAGTTCTGTTGCTTTCAGGCTGTAAATTCAGACCCCTAAACTGTCTTTCTTACACACTAGTTGCTGTAATTCCAAAGAATTTCATGTTCTTCACTCAAAAATATAACAAGCCTAGTGTGTTTGCTAGATTCACAAAAAAAATACCAAGTTCACGCCATTACCCACTCTTTTGTCAATGGCTGAAGCTCAGCTGCAAGATCTGTGACTTACAAACATTCAGCTAAGACCTGATAGCATTTCAGGTACCAAATAAAGCAATTTGGGTGAAAAAACTCAGGTTCACTGATAGCTTATTATCATCGAGAAACACAGGTGGTCAAGCATGAAAACTCAAGGCAGAAGATCTAACTTTTTTTCACCCCACCCACCCACCCCAAAAGAAAGAAGCACAAAAGATCTGATGTTAGTGCAAGATATCCATTTATCTTGTCAAGACTAAACCAGCATTTATGTTTAACAGGCACACTAATTAGAGGTCATCCCACAACACCAATTGCTACCTCCAACCTTCATTTGTTGTGAAAGAGTAGAATGCTTTAGACATACTTTACATACCTCCTTTCTTTTTAGAAGTACCCACATGTAGAGTTTCTCCATAGCATCCTTCACGTGCCTGCAAGCCAACTTTCTTTCATTGCAATGGGAAGCAATATCAGCAAGAGTTTCTGCACAGGGAGCCTTATGTTTTGATGCTGCTGCAGATAATGCTTCTTGAGCTTCAGGTGATGCAATTGCATCTTTGTTGAAGTGTACATCGGTCAAACATCTTTGGCGTCTCATTTCTCCCCGATCTGGATTTTGCAACAACTTGAGCTTCAGATACACCTCTTCAGCTTCTACAGCTGCAGCAAGCATCCGATGCACCAGAATATCCGGATAGCGCCGGAGCGGAGAAGTAAAGTGTGTGTATAAAGGAACAGCAAGGGCATAATGACCCCTATCATTTTCATCTTCTACATCGCCACTGCAGAAGTAAGTTGCCAATTGCATGGGTCTTGCAGCGTAAGACATAAGAATATCTGTTAACACAGAATCATCCGCAAGCTCTCGTCTAATGCACTCCAACGAATTATGAATCTGGCCAGAAGAAGTAGTGTCCAATCTCAGACCATGTTTAGAGCAGAAGGACTCAAACTCTCTGAGCTTACGCGGGTTGGGTTCAGGGTGCCTTCGCAATAGTGCACTGGAAGGATAAGCTCTAGTTATAACTTCAGCAGCTGTCCTGTTGGCCAAAAGCATAAACTCCTCAACAAGCATGTTTGACTCCTTCCTTCCACTGAGCACACTATCATAAGGTATCCCTTCTTCATCAAATAAGAAAACTATTTTGGGACTTTCGAGTGACAGAGCCCCATCTTCAAACCTCTTTTTCTTCAAGATTTTAGAGATTTCATAAAGGTTCTTGACAGATGTAACAACATCAAACCAATTAAAAAGGCCATGTAACACTGGCCAAGAATGTTCTCCTTTATAAGAATTTGGATTATCAAGCAACCCATCAATAATATCCTGAGCATGATCATACGAGAGCTTGCAACAAGATTGAATTATAGTGCGGCCAATCCAGCGCTGAATAAATTCCCCAGATTGATTGATGTCCCAAAAAATAGAAAAAGCAAGTCTGTCCACACCAGGATTAAGCGAACCCAGATTCTCAGAGAGCAATGGGGGCAACATTGGCAATTTACTTTGCAACAAATACACACTTGTTGACCTCGCTTGGGAATTTTCATCTAAAGCCGAGTCTGGTAGAACAAAGTATGAGACATCAGCTATATGGACCCCAACTCTAAAAATACCATCAGGCAACCTTTCAACAGACAGTGCATCATCAAGATCGGTGGCAGTAGCAGGGTCAATTGTAAAAACACACAAATTTCTGATGTCTCTTCTACTCTGAAGCTCCTCTTTAGGTATTTCCCATGGGATACTTGGAAGACATGATAGGGTCTGTTGACAGAATTCTGAAGAATCAATTGCATTTTCGTATAAGGTTGCAGCAAGCTGTGGCTCCAGTTCTCCACCTCGTCCAAATATGTCAGTGACATGAGCTTCTGGGATATAGTTCTCTTCTGCCCAGTCTGCAATCCGTGCGGCTACTAGGTCCATCTCCACTGCCACATCACCAGCTTCCAATCTTTTCAAAATGAGGTCTGGCAGGCTCTTAAATGGCACCATCATTTTCGGAAGCCGAGGATCATTTGGTGTTAACAAGAGATATTGACAGTTCAAGGCAGTCGATAAATATTTATTCTTCTTCAAGTCCTTTTTGTTACCTTCTCTACTCCACATCCACTTCTTGACATTGAGAAAACCGACAATAGTGTCCCGACGAGGTGACCCCTCAAGGATAGCCACAACCCTGCCTGTTGGTCGTTTAGATGGGAATGAATCCACAGCAGCTGACAATCTCTCTGTTGCATGCATAGCATCATTTATTTCACTATAGCACCCAACCATGGAAGGTTTCGGAGCAGTCATATTATGTCTATTGACATAATCATTCTCCGCAGGTACCTTTTCTTCAGGATGTGAAATGTCTCCAAAGGACTGCCCACTTCTATAACCTAACACATTTTCCAAGGGGCTAGAACAATTTCCAAAACTACTGAACTCATAATCTGTGTCTACCTTGTTCTTCCCTTTGCAACTCTCTCTGACAAAGTCTGAACTGTCAGACTCCAACATACCATCATCTACCAAAGCGGAACTCTCAACACTAACTGTATATCCTTTCATTCTAGTCCAAAGAGAAGGAGGATCAACTTCAACAGCAACAATGTCTCCTTCAACCTGCAAGAAATTGTAGAAGAGAAAATGTAATCCTGCAGATGGCACATTCAGCAACCAACAAATAAACTGACACATAGAAATGACTAATCAAGGACAAAATATACACCAGACTTACGGCTCTGTTTTGAGCTGCAGCTCCACTAATAAGAACATCTGTTCGCACACCATCAACTTTACAATAGGCCTGAGAAGCAGGGGTTATATAAATATGCTTCTCATGAAAGCATCAGAAGAATTATCAAATCAACGCATAACTAAAAATGGAGCAGCAAAGAGATAATTGAATCTGTTACTATGGATTACCTCAAGTCTATTGTGGGCATTGACACGAAATAATGCTTTAAAGACATGACCCCTCTGCATGACAACAAAAGCATATCATCAAACTTCCATTCAACAACCACACATTCGTTTAATTAACTTATCTATCAATATACAAGTTTCAAGGCACGTTATGAGGCTGACCTCCAGTGCTTTATGAACGGCTTCTGCTGGCCAGTGTGAAGAAAAATATTTCCTCTGTGGGTAAGAAGTAATTGACTGGTCACCATAAGCAATATAGTTTGGGCATGAACCTGAATATACTTGTCCACCAACACCCGGTGAAAAAGTTAGCTGCACAGGGCGACTTTCAGTCTCTGCTGCATGTTCATTTAAACGCATTGTGGGCAAGGAAGTAAAGGCAATGTCTGATGCTCTAGGCAATGAAAACTCTTTAGATCCTTCGTGATTCAAGATGGGAACACCTCCCTTAAAATTTGATTCCCCAAGACAGCCAGTCAGCGAACTACTTGCTGTTGCAAGTACAAGCTCAAATAAGTGAGAGGAAACGTACAAACGACAGACTCTATCAAACCACGATCCATACTGTCATGCAAGAAAAGCTCAACTGTTTTCCCCACTCAAGAAAAAGACTCACACAACACTAAAGGCCTCATTATAAATTACATATTGGTTTAACTAGTTAAATCCATTATAAAAGAAATCAAAGAGGAAGTACAATAACTTGCAAGAAACATAAAGAAGAAACACAATTAGCATAAAAGAACACAAAAGAAGATAAATGCATTTCAACTCTAACATCAAGCTCTAGTTTCCACCAAATTAATGTGGTCCGAGGAGAGTAGCCAGTCTAATCACAGACCTCCATCCAATTTTGCCTTGATTAAACTAACCTCCCTTGTGATTTGAGCTATTACACTCACCTCCCTTATTTTGGTATTTTTTTGTAACTAAACATGTTAATATGGTAAATTTTCTATGCCTTCCAAATCTACCTTTCTATGACATTAAATCCTCTCAAAGACTTCCCTTCTTGTCTCCTCTCTCAAAACCTATTCATGACGCCATTAATTCCTCCTCTAAGTTTGTAATACATTTTTCCCATCAATTATTTGCTCCTATAGTTAATAGTAAGTATCATCTTCCTGGTTTACAATGCTTTGATAGGTTCGGTGCCTTGTCATGAACTGGACATTTTAGGATCAACTTGATATGAACTTCCAAATAGAAATGATTTTTTTTTATCTTTGGTTTCTCGTTTTGATATTCATGTGATCCTAACGCTTTAGATTGACATGTCTTTCGATAAAAGATCAAAAGCTTTTGTGGAAATAACAAGATAAAATTAATGGAAGAGACAATCTGGAGATTGCGAAGAAAGAGTCACAAAGCGTGACAGTGTTCTGAAAGTTGTTCTTTTCGGGTTTAAGAAGACCTTGAACTCCACAATTATGCAGCGAGTGTATTTTACTAAATATACCAATTCATATCCTTTTTCCATATCAGAATTCTACATGATTGAAGAGCATTCTTCAACCTAATAACTAATATTCCCCTTGTTCAACCAAAGAGTGTATTTGTGGAATATAACGAAGAAATTATCATTTAAAAATATTTTGTTACAAGAAAATAAGTGAGATGGGTGCAATATCTCAAATTAAAGGGGAGATTAGTGTTACAAAGCCAACCCTTCACTGTTGTCTCTGAAATTATCCCTAATTCTTTTTATTTTGATAAATAGGAGTGAAGCTCGGTTATTTTCTTAACACATCCACAAGCAAGCACACATTAATGGCTCTACACATTACCTTCTCTTTGGGGCGGATCTATAACAAAGGGTAGGTATTTATTAAGAAAATACTATATACTTAAAGTATATTTAACTGGGAACCCAAAACTCTAAAATACTAAAATAGTCTATGGTTCCGTGGTAAGCAAGGAACCGACTACAGCTTTGCTCTTGTAAACGGCGAGGCATCGATCCCCGTTATGCATATTTTAACTTTTACTTACATTTGTTTTTTTTTTTAAATAAGGTAGAGAACTTTTACTTCATTCGTGGCATACACTAAACTTTTACTTCCATTTGTTGCAAACTTCAACTGTTACTTCCATTCATTGCACTTTAGCTTCCATACACTGCATTTTTTTAACATTTACTACAGTTGCTATTTAAAAAACATCATGCCGACGAGGCGATGAGTACTAATTCTTCTGCTTCTCTTTTTTTTTTTTTTTCAACGGAACACAACAAATGAAAAGTCAAACTAAAGAAGAACTAGTTAAATTATCCCCTTGTTCCCTTTTAAGTGATTTTTAACCTCTTCAATTTATTCCAAAATACGTATTTACTTTTTTCAAAATTACCCTTGTTTATTAAGTGTTGAACAAATTCCTAAGAAGTTCTTAAAATTTCTTTACATTTTTGCATGTATATATTATAGGGTCTTTTAGAATAATTCACTTAACTAATATTCTTAAGTGATAATTTTAATGGGTGAAACCCCTAAAAATCACTTAAATATGAATTGAGAGGAGTAAAAACCTTGCTAAAAGTATCACTTTTGCCCAAATTCTGATTTTTAAAATCAACTCTCAAACAAAGTAAGAAGGGCTTAAGGATCTAAAATTGTCATGTTATTGCATCTATTGAAATAGCTTTTTCTTTGATAATCATATTATTAATGAGTTGCAAAATAGTTGTAGTGATGAATTTCTGAATGACTGTTTAGTTGTTTAAAAATGAAATATTTGAAAGTTCACTTTAAAATGCAATCATTGATCATTTCCAAAACATGTCATGTCGTTGTGTACAAGTGCAATGAAACGGTTATATATTCATATATTTTGTTTAAGTGGTTCGTTATTTCTTAAATATATACTTCGAATACCGTTACTCGTTTCTTAGTCAGGTTATTATTATATATATATTAACTTGAGGTCAGTATTAGTATAGGAATAGTGATGGAACCCAAATTTTCACTAAAGAGAAAATCAAAGAAGATTTAACATATACTAATATATATACACAATCTTTTCTTTTTACCAAGTAAAAGGTTTCACTGATAATAACAAGGCCAACTTGGCCATTTTCAAGTAATGTGCCAAAAAGAGGAGAAACCCATAAAAATAATACTCTCCAAACGACGCCCAATCCTATCTATATACCGCCAGGAACTACATGGGTGCAGCAATATACGCAATCTCCAAAAAACACTCAATCCTATATATATATATATATATATATACCAACAGGAACTACATGGGTGCACCTATATACACAATCTTTTACCTATCTTTGATAGTGTAAATTTCTACCGAAGAGATGTCAATTGACACCCCCATAAACTTCAAATCCTAGATACATCTCTGCTTTCCATCAGCAATAGATTTGGTTACAACCACGTCAATAGAAGACTACTATGATTAATTCATTCAATTGCTTACAACCACGTAAATAGAAGACTACTATAATTAATTCATGTATGCTTTAAAGTGTTACATTAATTATACATAGAAAAAGTTAGAATCACTTAGCAAGAAGTTCAACTAATAAAATCAAAAAACACCATACAATTTGCCTTCACCATTTTTTACACATAACATTTGATTTCCAACGGCGAAATCTGCAAATACCAATACAATCACATAGAACATACTAAAAACATACCTGTTGGAGGAGAATTTTGCTTAGATCGTCTAGATCGACGGTTTTTCTTCTTATCAACAACTACAGCAGTCTGATTCTGATTTTCCCCAGACTCCGCAACCAGTACACCCATTCCCTGAAATTTAAACCTAAAACTTAAAAAGAAAAAATAAACTAAAAACGATCGGCGAAGTAGAAATCAAGCTTGAAGCATCTTCCGATGTATAAAAATTAACGGAAGAAGAAAGAAAGCAGAGAGAATTAGTAGTGCGGTTTTTGTGTATGTATATATATATGATATGAGGTTTGTGGTGATTGGTCGGCATAGACAAGGGCGCCGACTATTGATTCCTTTGTCTGCTCTTCTTCTCCTTACTTTACTTTTTGTTTTTCATTTCTATTTTTTTTTTTTTCTAATTTCTTTTTTCCTTTTTTAGGTAGATAAATAAGCTCTTTTTTATTTTTATATGTTCACTCAGCCATTTGCTTTGAGGGAAAGGGATTGAAAGGAGCAATGGGTGGGGGATAAGACAACATGTGGGGACTTTTTTCTTTGAAGGTTCTAGGTTTAAAAAGATGAATGGGGTGGTCAATTCTCATCTTTCTATTTATTTATATTACCACGTGAATACGTCAATAATCTGCTTCTGAACATTTGATAATATAAGTGTTTTCGAGTGGGTAAAGTCCTACAATAAATTGTCAAGAATATTTTATCCAAAGATAAAATGAAATGCTTTTTAATCTTAAAACCAAAAATATTTGATTCTAATTTTTTATGCATTTTGTTATTAATTCTTCATTTTACTCTAATTCTTCATCACCAAATTCTTTAGAGAAGATATGTAATTGTTTCACTGTCTATAATTGTATCTTCAAAAAGTGGTACAAACATTTTATTCATCAATTGCGAGAGTTTTTCTTCTATTCAAGGTCTCTACATACAGAATCTAAATGTTATACATATCTAATTAGTTGTGTACTTGATAAGTTAATTAAAATATAAAAACACATCTCTTGGAGTTCAATGAAATAAATTATGTCATTCAAATAATTTGGATTAAATGATGTCTTGGCAAGTCCTTTATTCAAAATCATTTGCAATCGATGACACTACTTTGACTGCCAAAAGGCATAATTTGTTGTTTATGTTTCGATCAAATGGTTAAAACGTTAATTTTCTTTGTGATTTTTAATCAAATGTTTATAAGGAGATAATTATTTCTTTAAGATTTGATTAATATGGATTCATCCTACTTTGAGGGGTAATTCATTGATTCCAATCCGAAATTTGAACCCCAAACTTTTGATTAAGGTTGAGTACAATACTTACCATCCCACTACATTCCTTTTTTTTTTATGTCACTAATCGATTGAATACCTCAAGAAGATAGAAAATTGAATAACTAAAACTCCAAGGTAGTGTGGAACCACCACAACTTTTGAACACTCAAAAGTCCCTTCTTGGACATACCATGGATCTTTTGGCCACTGAAAACTCTATAAAGATCAAAGTCATTCAGTTCACAAGTTTAAGAATTCTAATCTACATGACACCAATAGTCTAATGATTACATTAAACTCTTGATTAACATATTTTTATTTCAACATAATGATCAAAAGTATAAGCATAAACAACAAAGTTTAAAACATGTACTAAAAATAGCAATTAATAACATAAGCATAAATTAATGACTATAAAAAACCATACCAGCATCAATAACAATCGAATGAAACAGAAAGGAAAAAATAGAGCCCACTGAATTCACATTGTCCCCTTAAGGAAATTATTCCCCTATAGTACCCGAGTTTTAAAGGTATAATAGATCCTCTCAAGATAGAACGATTATATTCACCAGTGTATTGATACAAAAATAATGGTGTCAGCGAGCCACTCAACAGGAGCAAAGTACTGGAATATTTAATTGTGCAGAAGAAGAAGAAGAAGTTCAGAATTTTCGTTGTTTTAAAATGAGAGGAAGTCCCTCTATTTATAGACAACAAAGGGTAGTGTGAACAAATGATAATTGTGTCTTATCGGAAAGGTCGCAACTCTTTGGAAAAGTCACAACCTTCATAAAAGTTGCAACTCTTCATAAAAGTTGCAACTCTTCATAAAAGTCGCAACTCTTCGTAACAGCCGCAACTCTTCATAATAGTCACAACTCTTCATGAAAAGGAAGGCTAATTTTGGAAATATATAAATTAAAAGGGAATTCTGGTTTGTGGTGGCGCATGTCAGCGGGCCTAGGGTTATATATATATATATATATATATATATATATATATATATATGATTATTATTTAAATTAGGGCAAACAATATAAATTTTACTAATTTAGTACTTTTTCTATTTCATATTAGGTAAAAATTTTAGGTTTTTTTAATTTTTCAGAATAATTGAATTGTTCAAAATTCAAGATGAATGTTTGAATTTTTTTCCTTATTGATCGTTTCATTAATAGAGTTATATTTTCTAGGAGATTAGTTACATTACTTAAAATTTATATTTGTGATTTCATAAAGGAAAATAATAAAAATTATGTTAACTAAATGTTTTTCTTGATATGTGTATATTGTCTCACAAATTCAATTTATTTGAAATACATGGAGTAGTTAACTATCTTCTTTTTTCGTGAATTTGCTATATTATGAATCCTATCATAATTTATCACCCGACATATTTAGATACATATTAACGAATTACATATAATGAAAGTGTATCTAAATAAGGAATGTAACTAAGGACATAAATTAAAAAGGAAATCACATGTATAACTACTTTGGAGTATTTGACGTATCACAATTCCTAAATTAAAAAAAAAAAAAAAAACAATCGAAACCATTTCATTTTTTTTAGAATCAGCAAATTTAACACTTTTTCATTCTCAGAATTCTTCTCCAATAATTTTAAGCTTTTTTACTCAGTAATGATCAATATCACTATATTATTGCGATATGCTGAAACAATACACTGATTAATATAACCACTAATATCCTTGATCAATATCAAGTGAATAAACTTGTGTAGTTAGTAAGAAAAATTATAAATTGTATGTTTTCATTGCTTGTGTTGATATATATACGGCTGGAGAAAATCGTCTCCACAATAGTCTCTAAGAGTGTATAAACATTGGTTGGGACAAGGCCCTGACTATACCTAATTTGTACAACAAAGTTAAGCATCCCATGAAAGCTCCAGGATAGAGTGGAGTTTACCAACTCACAGCTATACCCCGAATTCTAGCGGAGGGGTTAATCAGAATCTCTATCTGAACCTGCATGCACGAAATAAAAATGTAGCATCTCTAGGCAATGGGATGTCAGTACGAATAAAAATGTACCGGTATGTAAGGTAGAAAGTAGAATCATAAGTAGTTGTTGTAAAAAGGGTAATAACGATACCACCTGAAACAGAAACTCTAATAGCCTCCATGGCTGGCATCCGACTTTATATAAATTAAATATGCATGGTATACTCATGGAATTGTATGTCGTGAATACATATATATAGATGCAAATGCATGTCATACCTAACCAAGTGCTAGCATTGGTGGTGCCTTCCGGTAGCTAACCGATATCATATTCACCAATTTGTGGTCATATGTGTCTCATATGTATAAATATAGGCAACAGGCCCCAACTCCCTGATTATAGCTCAGGAGTAGAATGCATAGCATGTCATGTCATGGATTCATAATGCATTTATGTCACCATAAATATGTTGTCAATCTTGGTATGTTCGTACTCTTGTTCTTATAATTTCGTGATCTCTTTCGTATCACGTGTAAATGTCTCGTAGAACCTCATATACTTGTAGATTAAATTGGAACACTGCACTCGAATTTAGAAATGTAACTTAAACCTGAAGATGTTCATAAAGAGATTAAGGTGCTTCGCTTGTTTCCTTGGTAGTTTGTAAAAGAAAGTATTTAAAAAAAACATGTCATTTTGTAGTTTAAACATACGAGTTACATTTAGAGTTTTGGAAATTGACGTACTCCCTCTGTCCCAATTTATGTGGCACTTTTCATTTTTCGAGAGTCAAACAGTTTAAGTTTGACCGGCAATTTACGAATGGAATCTTCAAACTTTTTTAAATGAAATTTATATATTTATAAACTACATTAAAAGTACTATAAGTCACAATAATTGACAATTCAAAATATTTAAAATATGTATGAAAAAATTACGGTCAAAGATAGACTTGTTTGAATCTCAAAATGTGAAAAGTGTCACATAAATTGAGATGGAGAGAGTATTATTTTAATGTTTTTCAAAAAAATAAATTAGCGAGAAAGGAGGATTGATTGCAAATTATTAATGTTCCTCCATAATCTTTTTTAAGTTACAACATCTAAAGAAGAATAAGAATATATACACATAGACCTATAGTTAAAGGAATCGACAAAATGACATATAAACATCGAGTACCTATATAATTGAACGAGTGGAATGCCAACATAATGGAGTCACAAAAATACTTCAGTTGCAATCTCAATGTCTTTCACAGAAAGTCTTTAGCAATAGAATAATGTAGTAAAACATAATTTTATTTTTTAGGTTTCTAAAATTCATGCTCAAAGGAAGTACAATGCTTAGCCTTAACATACCTCGATTTGGGGTCTTGTGGTATTAGTATGGACTGTATCCCTACTTTATAGTATGTTATGCACGCAAAATCATGTGACACAACCATTACAGACAAAATATTAACACGTCAGGATCAAAGTAGCAATTTATAGATTACTAGGAGAGTGATCAGCTCGTTGGACCTATATGCTTCATTACATTTTCTTCTCCAAACTACAACCACAAATTAATGACATAACAAACATTTTTTTCAAAAGATATTGATGATTCCACAATTTGGACTCATTTAGGGCGTGATTTTAATAGTGTCCTCAAATGCATATTTTGTCTTAATAACTAATGTAAAACCTTAAGTTTCAGGTAGTTGGAGTTTGAGACAAAGCATGGACACTACTTGGCAAAAAGGAACAAAACGGCTGAAAAGACGAAGAAAAGAAGGCTTGAGGATCACCTAATGCATTAGGCGAGTCGTCGAATGGCCTGAACCTCGCCGAAAGTTCCAGTGTGCTGAGCCCTGAAGGAAAAGATCAAGTCGGCAATGAAAAGGAGCAGTCGGCGCGTCGCCGAACAGTTTCACGATGCAGTACTATACCAGCCAATGATCCAGAACGCAAAAATGTTGAAGGCAAGAGCTGAAAGGTGATGAAGCAGACCAAAGAACGGATCGCCAAGTGCATCGGCAATCCCGACTAACTGCGCCGAGTGACCCTTCGCAGCACACTTTTTGACACCTATAAATACTTGTTTAAATTTTATTTCAACAGGCAATTTCAGATACAACATTTATTTTTCTAAGTTTCAAGTAGAGAGACATTGTTCTTAGACCTTGAAGATTCAAAGGATTTCATCTCCAAGAAATTGGACTTGGGTCTCAAAGATTCTTCACTTTTGACGTGTTTTAAGACTTAATTTTTCATACCCAGTTGATGGAAACTGATATTGGTATAAATTTTTTATCTCTTTTACATGTCTAGCTAAAACCCCAATTCTTGGGGTGTGATTTTGTAAATATGGGTTAAATTATCTGTTGGGTCTTGCTTATTGATGGTTTATTTGTTGTTTAAATGTGATTTTGTTTGGTAATTGTGAATGAACTTAATGGAATTGTAGTTGCAAATACGATTTCATCTTAGTATTTTTGGCTTGCTCGAGAGAGAGGTCATAAAACTAAGACTACTAAATTGATAGCCGGTGGTATTGGGTCGACATGGGTTCAGCTCGAGAGAGTGAATCCTAGTCCTTCTCCCACATATTCAGCTCGAGAGAGTGAATGGGCTAAGGCGAAGGCAGTACTTAATGCGGCAACTCGGTGTTTAAGAGAAACCGAGTTTATTCGGGGTAAGTTGCTCGAGAGAGAATTTACCCCCACTATAGTCTAGCCTAGTCACAAATACTCAACAATTTACTATTAAAATCATGTACCCGATAATTTAGTCTATCCCGTATTCCTATCACATCCCAAGAATCCCATATCTCTATCTCGTTTTCTTATATTTTTACTGTTTTTGTTATTAGAATAATACAAACCCCCATTGATAATTGATGCTTGCGTCACCCCTTTTAGATTTAGTATGTTTATATTCGATAATGTCTATAGTTATGACTAATTAGAACTAAATTTTATTTTTCTATTAGTTCTCAAAACCACTCCCTTGGGACTCGACATCAACCCATTCGATTGGGTTATATTACTATTGTATGATCGTAGACACTTGAATTGGAAGTTGTGTCTTGATTACGCAAACATCAAAATGGCGCCGCTGCCGGGGAGTGGTGTTATTTGAGAATTTTTAGTTAAGTAAAATTTTTGTTTTTCTTAGTTTTAGTTCTACTTACTTAATTTGTAGTTTTGTTTTGTCTATTTGTGTAAATATTTAAGGAAGCATGAGTGTTAATGGCAGCAACGGCAGCCAGGTGGGCCACCAAGACGATATCGAAAATCTCAACGATGTCCAAGAGCCCAACATTAATGACCCCATCTCATGGGAGGTATTGGGGCCATCCGTTTACCTCCAGCTAAAGAAAATGCGGTGTTCCAGATAACGAGCACTATGTGGCAACTGTTAAAACTAAAGGGACTTTTTCAGCGGATTGCTCATGAGGATCCTTACGAGCATCTTCGAAACTTTGTGATGTGTGCGGACCATTCTCCTTCAAAAAATCTTTCAGGAGTCCGTCCGGTTAAGGTTATTCCCTTTCTCGTTAATGGGAGAAACGTGCAAATGGCTGGCGGAGTTGCCACGCGAATCATCACTTTTTGGAAGGAGTTGGTCACCGCATTTAATGTGAGATTTTTCCCTCCCTCGAAGATGATGACTCTTCGGGACAGTATCCAAAGCTTTAAGCGTTTGGAGGGCGAGCCAATTCATGAGACTTGGCTGCGATTCAAGAAGTTAGTGCTCCAATGCCCAACTCATGGCTTGCCTGACAAAGTATTGCTGCAATATTTCTACCAGAGCCTAGACTCGGTGGACAAGGGCGTTGCTGACTAACTTTCTCTAGGAGGTTTGATACAACAACCTTACGTGATAGCAGCTTAGCTATTGGATGGCATGACCACGATAAATCGGGCTTGGTACACCCGTGAAGATCAATTCTCCCCTGTTACATTCAAATTAACCAAAGAGCAGATGGAAAAAGATTAACAGAAAGACCAAAACATGGCCAAGATCATGACACAACCTGACATTTTGTCCAAAAATGTCATGGGAGCTGGTGCTCGGGGTGTCAAAGTTGTGGGTATCGGGTGTGCAAATCCTGAGGAGACGAAGTTTGAAGCCTTGTATAATGAGGACATAAAATTTTCTAGCCAACCAAGGTGGTGGTTATCGTTCAAACTACCCAAGGCAGGGTGGTAACCAAGATTGGGCTAGAGAGGATGGTTGGAAGGTTTACGACAGAGAATGGAGGGACCAAAATCCTAACTGGAAGGATGGGGAGAAGTATAGGTATGTGCCTCCCCATGAGCGTCAAAAGTCGAAGAATTTGGAATGTGATAGGTCTAAGGATATGCTCTCTCGTATCCTCAACAAATTTGAGGGATCAGACAAGATCTTGAAAGAGATAAAGGAATATGTGTCGACTTTGAGCCATACCTTCACCTCTCATTCAGTATCAATCAAGCAGCTGGAGACCCAAATGGGTCAGATGTCGTCTCACCTAAATCCAACACAAAAAGGGGGTTTGCCTAGTGACACTATGATCAACCCCAAGAACGAGGTTTGAAGGTGGACTTGCGTCGTGCCACGATGTTAACTAAGGCACTGTTTGGGAGGCAACCTAAAACCCCTTTTTTGCTTTTATTTATGTTCTGATAAAATAATTGTGTATTGTTTGTACAGGTTGAAGTGTGGAAGTTGTTCGAAAAGTGTAGGGTGGCGAGCAAAAGGTCCAGTCGGCAAATCGCCAAGGAGGTCGGCGATCCCGACCTAATCCGCCGTTTGACTCAAGACATATTCAAATCAAAGTCTGTAAAACTCAGCGAAAGTGTTCAACGACTCGCCAAAAGGATTGGCAAGTCTGCCTGCAACTAATTGTCTTTGTTTTGTTTGTCGAATATTTTCTAACTTTACCTCGAAGCTTTGCAGACATGGCTAGACCTAAAGTTGCAAGGAGAATCATGCCGCCCCGACTGATACGAGCACAGGATTCCCAACTAGAGAGCAAAAGGTCAAATCCTTCCAAGAAGGAAAAAGCAAAAACATTCACCTGCAAACAAAGGAAAAAGCAAGAAGCCCAGTGCTAATAGAAAGGCTAATACACGAGACCCATCTATCCCTTTATGGGCCCGGGGACTCTACACAGTTGTCCATTCCTTTTTGGCGGCTGCAGACTTGGACAATCTTAGTAAGTTCGGCACTGCCGGATCTTTCAAGGTGACTTCGGGCACTAAAGCCCAAATCCAGACAGATGGAGAGACTGCATAGACATGATCCTTTCTTTACCTCCCTCTCTGTCTCTCTTTTGTTTACATTCTGGATATTTGATTATTTGCATTTGAGGACAAATTATTTTTTATTTGTGGTGGGGTGAGGCCCACTTTTGTGTGCTATTCGTAAATCATGTTTTGTTTATGTATTTGGGTTTTTGTGCTTAAATTGTGTTGACACTGCTTTCGTGGAAGGTTTGATCTTGTGGCTCCTTTTGCTTTAAATTGCAAATAATTTCTGACCCTTCCAAAAATATTTAAATTTTCGCCACCTCTTGTATGTGTTGAATGTAGATGTTCTCTTGCAAATTTGAGTATCGATTTTGATCAATACCGATGACTTGAATAGTGCTCAACATGAATGTGCGGCTACGATGAGACCAAATGAAGTTGCATAGACAATATGTGAACTATTTGCATCTTGTTGTGACTAGCCAGTTATCAAATCGAGTCTCTTGTGATGATCGTTGCACACTAGCAAAAGTATGGAGTCTTGTTTGACTTATAGTATCAATGTCTAGTGTGATGAGCTTACCTGTAAACTATGCATGATGGATCCTAGAATTTTCCCCGTTGGTCCGGTCAACTAAGTGATGTTATCTCTTGATATGATCTTAGGCAACTTCAAAGAATGTGAGCCAATTTAACATATACCTCTTTTGTGGCCTACCTTGTGAGAGCGTGAATCGCTTTTGAACACCCCTTGAGCCTTACCTTTCTTTGGAAGAAACTTGATGAAAACAATGACCTTTCTTTATCCATCACCCATAATCCTCATGAAGTTGTGGTTAGTTGAATAGCCAACTTAGGCCAAAAACCTAAGCTGGGGGTGTGGTGAAAAGAGAAAGGAAAATCAAAAAGTGCAAGAAAGTCCCTTCTACCCATGATTTTGTGAAAAATGGAACCCCTCCATATATTAAAAAAAAATAATGAAAAAGTTGTGGAATAAAGTTATGAAAGTATAAAGAAATTGGGGTTTCCAACTATACATGGGAAGTAAAGAATGGGACTATTTGTGAGCACTAAAGAAAATGATGAAAGAAGATGAAAGGGAGTGTTGTTCAACCCTTATTTCATGAGGACTATAGCCACTGAGCCTAAATGACCATACATTTACACTCAGCCCCATTACAAGCCTCGAAAGACCTTTGTGATCTTAAGTGAACTGAAGCAAGTGTTGAGTGGAAAATACGGGCAAACCTATGGGTGAAATCATACATTATATTCATCTTTGTGAGTGTGAGCGTTGCATTTGATTCCCAAGCTTTGAATTATGAAGCTTTGTGTGAAAATGGAATCATTTTTTGCGTGAGGGCATTTGAACACTTTAGTTGAGCTTGAACTTGCATTTGAAGCAAGTATTGTGAGCTTGAGATTCTTTGATAATGATGTGTCACAACTTGAAACTTTAAGTGCACATTTGATCTTCGCATGAGTAAATTGAATCTTGTGTGCGCATTCATGATTGAGTCTTGTGTAGCACTGTTCGATACATCCCTTTTTGAACTGCCGAACTTGAGGACAAGCAAAAGTTTAAGTTGGGGGTGTTGATGAGTCCACAGTTTGGACTCATTTAGGGCGTGATTTTAATAGTGTCCTCAAATGCATATTTTGTCTCAATAACTGATATAAAACCTTAAGTTTCAGGTAGTTGGAGTTTGAGACAAAGCATGGACACTACTTGGCAAAAAGGAACAAAACGGCTGAAAAGACGAAGAAAAAAAGGCCTGAGGATCGCCTAATGCATTAGGGGAGTCGCCGAATGGCCTGAACCTCGCCGAAAGTTCTAGTGTGCTAAACCCTGAAGGAAAAGATCAAATCAGCAATGAAAAAGAGCAGTCGATGCGTCGTCGAACAGTTCCGCGATGCAGTACTATACCTTCCAATGATCCAAAACGCGAAGATGCTGAAGACAAGAGCTGAAAGGTGATAAAGCAGACCAAAGGGCGATGTGCGGAGTGACCCCTCGCAACACACTTTTTGACACCTATAAATACTTGTTTAAATTTTATTTCAGCAGGCAATTTCAGATACAACATTTATTTTTCTAAGTTTCAAGTAGAGAGACATTATTCTTAGACCTTAAAGATTCAAAGGGTTTTATCTCCAAGAAATTGGACTTAGGTCTCAAAGATTCTTCACTCTTGACGTGTTTTAAGACTTAATTCTTCATACCCAGTTGATGGAAACTGATATTGGTATAAATTTTTATCTCTTTTACATGTCTAGCTAAAACCCCAATTCTTGGGGTGTGATTTTGTGAATACGGGTTAAATTATTTGTTGGGTCTTGCTTATTGATGGTTTATCTGTTGTTTAAATGTGATTTCGTTTAGTAGTTGTGTATGAACTTAATGGAATTATAGTTGTACATACGATTTCATCATAGTATTTTTGGCTTGCTCGAGAGAGAGGTCGTAAAACTAAGACTACTAAATTGATAGACGGTGGTATTGGGTTGACATGAGTTCAGCTCGAGAGAGTGAATCCTAGTCCTTCTCCTACACATTCAGCTCGAGAGAGTGAATGGGCTAAGGCAGAGGTTGTGCTTAATGCGGCAACTCGGTGTTCGAGAGAAACCGAGTTGATTCGGGGTAAGTTGCTCGAGAGAGAATTTACCCCCACTATAGTCTAGCCTAGTCACAAATACTCAATAATTTACTATTAAAAGCATGTACCTGATAATTTAGTTTATCCCGTATTCCTATCACATCCCAAGAATCCCGTCTCTCTATCTCGTTTTCTTATATTTTTACTGTTTTTGTTATTAGAAGAATACAAACCCCCATTGATAATTGACGGTTGCGTCACCCCTTTTAGATTTAGTATGTTTATATTCGATAATGTCTATAGCTATGACTAATTAGAACTAAATTTTATTTTTCTATTAGTTCTCTAAACCACTCCCTTGGGACTCGACTCCAACCTATTCGGTGGTTATATTACTATTGTACGATCGTAGATACTTGAATTGGAAGTTGTGTCTTGATTACACAAACATCAGATATTAACAAGTGAAGGCCTACAAAATAGTACACCACAACCAAATAGAGTATACCTGCACAATAATAAAAACTCGGCATATCACCACACCTCTCATTTCCCATCCCAAAATATCCACAACTAAATTCCAACCATGAGTATTCAAACCAGCTAGAAAAAAAAATATATATATATAACTTGAATCACGAGTTCTGATCACCATTCTATGAGTTCGTCCAATAATTACGTTTGGAATCATGTCTTTCTCCTCATAAGCAATAAGGGGTTAAGAGGGAAGAACCTTAACTTAAACTTGATAAAGTTTATAGTATTTTAATGTCTCCTCAAATAACAAACACTCTCCTCAAACACAAGATCTTGAACTAAGAAGAAACCATTTGAAAATTGCAATACAATAATAGAACTAACGTTACACTAATTTATCTTATAATTCAATACCCATCTATACTTCTTCTTCTCTTCTAGATTCATATCAACAACGACCACACACATACAAATTATTTCCGAAAATTCCAGCAATAACATCAGAAAATACTTTAAAACAGCCCAACATTACATAACTATCCAAATACGATTTTTCGACCGTATATTTGTGTGTTATTGCTTATATAACTTAGTTATAGCTTGGATTCACTCAATAAAATGAAGGGTGAAATTAATACCTCCAAACAGCATCAACACCACCTAAAAACAAGACGTCTTCATCATGAAGAATCCTTCAAATCATAATCAACGGGGAGAAAATAAGTAACAATCTTTACGAACATTCCGAGGGTGAAATCATGTTGAAATCTTATAGATCTTGACTTGGGTGGTAGGGGAAACCTTAGAGACGATTTAGGATCATTTTATTTTATTTTTTCTAAAATAATGAGATAAAACAAAGGGAAAACAACTATTATAAAGCTAAACCAACATAGGGGCTATGGGGCCACCTTTACGTGCCTGCTTGTGCAGTCTCACAAAAATGTGAACATCTCTCTATTCTGAATTCTTATGAATGAACGGTTTGGTATATTGGGGTATTTTTAAAGCTTTATTGATTGGGAGAAAAGCTCTGAGACATTAAATCCAAATTTTAGAAAGTTTATCAAAGAAACGTACTCTAAATTTTGCCGACATTTATTTCACAACTTGCTTGACTTCAAAACTTAACTTACGATTATTGCGCGACTATATTACCTTATAAAACATCATTCTTAGCATATACGACACTCTTAGTCTTACCCCGAAGATACCAGTTAATGTAAGCCTTCCGAACGGGTGAGGTGTTACAAGAGGAATTCTTCAACTCGAACTTGTTTAAGGGCATCCTTGACCCATAACTTTAGTCTAAATCTTTGATCATACCACCCATTTGCAAACTTATTCTCCCAATGTGCTACACAAAGTTATATACACCTCATACACTCATGCCATGCTACGTATATTATGTGAAAGAACCGCGGGGTCTCACATCCCTCTATCAGTTGAAGACTATTTTTTGTTTCTTTTAATAAGCAAAGTGTAAAATTTTGTGATATCATCTTCTCCTTGGAGGATACACATCTTGTATTTGGAGAAATAACTATTTAAATGTACTAAAATAAGCAACAATATATATATATATATATATATATATATATATATATATATATATATATATATATATATATATAATATGTGTGTGAATCATTTAAACTTCTACTTTATCAAACTAATTTGACTATCTCTCTTGATGATCTTCGCCAACATCATTAAACTTATTCTTCATATCTTGATGAATTTGAATCAAATAAATTTGGCCATTACTCTTTGGTGAATCTTACACTGCTATCAAACTTTCTTTTAATCTTGATGAACTTGTGTTTGAATATTATGAAATAAGAAGAATTTTGAAGAATATATCTATGATCTTCATCAAAGTGATCATAAATTGTCACATCTCTTTTTCTATGTCATCTCTTTTGATTATTAACCACATGATTGATGAATCATGTGAAGGAAAAAATTAAAAAAGGAAGAAGATATATTGATTTAAAAAAAGGGAGAAATTGAAAATGAGTAGCTAACAACTCCATAGATGATTGTTATTTATAGATATTAAATTATGAAAAATTTGGTAAAAGAAAATTAAGGAGTTATTTAAGTAGAGAATGCAAATAGATAGAAGTTTTCTTGTAACTCATGAAATATAATTAGATATAGTGAATATGATTTCATTTAATTATTAAATGTATAATTGTTTAATAAGAAAATGAAGGGAAATTTTTAAAAAAAAAGAAAAGGAAAAAGGTAAATATGAATGGAGGTCATAGATAGGTGTCATATCACCTTGTCTACATTTAGTTTTATTATATATATAGATATAGATTTCTTCTCTATTTTTGATTTTTGAGATTTGCAGTAAGAAGGAGTTCTTAAGCGACTTTAAAACATACTATAACATAAATTTACAAAGCTAGATTAAGTGGAATTATGTGAAGAAGGGGAGAAGATTCATTACCAAATAAGGTATATTCACTTAAATTTTCAAAAATAAACTTCAATAACTTCTGGTTTTCAATCTTTATACACCAATGGAAATAATAAACTTCCAACATTAAGAGATCAATTTATTTCAACGGAGTAAAAAGTTGAACAAATCAAATTTAAAGGCAATTTAAGCATTGTAGATTTTAGTTATCTAAAAAACATAATGCACTAAATTAGTGGTGGAGCTAAGAATTTTAGGAACAGTATTCAAACTTTAAAGGAGTAAATGCTCAAATTATTTTTTCTCAACTCATGGGTGGGTACACACATTTGGCTAAGGATGGGTGCATAGTTTTCCAACTCACAATTCTTTTCAATAAAATCAAGCAATAAAAAGTAAAAAGACAAATAATTAAAAATCTAGGATGTGTTTGCTATGGAGAAAAATATTTTTCTATTTTCATGTTTGTTGGTCAATATAAATTGAAAATATTTTTTCTAGGAAAACAAGCTCCTTAAAAATGAGAAAAATTACTTTTCTAACGAAAGTAGAAGAAACAAGTTCCAGAGTAATTAAATCATATTAGCATTTATAATTATAAAAAACAATCTATCATATAAATTACTATTGATATAGAAAAGTCAATAAAAAAATATAGCTACTAGTTAAATTATATCTATAAAAAATAACACATATCAAAATAAATGTAATAAAAAAACAACGACGACGACGACGACGACAACAACAACAACAATAATAATAATAATGAAACATTAAGAAACTATTGATATCTAAAAAAAAAAACTCGAAAGGAAAAAGATGTGGCCCACTCCCCCCACCACCCTTATTAATCACCATCAAACATACAAATAAGAAAAAGAATATAGTATTATAAAAGAAAGCTCAGAATAATATAATATAATATAATATAATATAATAATAAGAAGAAGACAAGAAGTATAGATGGAAGAGAGAACTTTTCTTATTAAGTGTCCTCATCTCTCATGTTTGTGTCTTACAATGATGAATGAACTATCCTATTTATAGGTTGAGAAATCATTCCAAAAGTCATCATATTAAGTATCATAATAAATAGATACATTCTTATCCAAAAAGATTCATGGAACCTAGAGAATACACATAGATGATAAGTATAAGTTTATGGATAAACTCAATGGACAATCCAGTTAGTTCAATGAATGTATAACATTCTTCCTTGAATGTCCATAGATAATGTGTGTCGTTAAAATCTTACTAAGAAAAATTTAGTGGGAAAAAAGTTAGTGAAGGAAAAAGAGTAGACACATCTCATAATACGCCTTGAGTGCTGCCTCGTTAAAAATCTTACCAGAAAAACTCAATTGGGACAAAATCATGGTTAAGGAAAAGAGTACAACGCGTATTTCACTCCCCCTGATGAAAATTTTACTTGATATCTCAGAGATGACGCATTCCAATCTTATATCTCAACTTCTCACATGTTGATATTGGCAACACCTTAATAAATAAATCTATAAGATCATTATTTGAACAGATTTGTTGAACTTCCATCTCACCATTTTGTAGAAGGTCATGTGTGAAGAAGAACTTTGGTGAAATGTACTTTGTCCAGTCTCATTTCATGTATCCTCCCTTCAATCGAGATATACATGCAATATTATATTCATACATGGTGGCTGAAATACCCCTTTTCAAAGAAGAATAACATATTTCCCCACATCTGTATAATCAATAATTTGTATGTGCACCAATTGCATTAATACATGATATTTTTCAATCATTTTCATGAGATCAATATTGATCTTTCTTTATGTTAAGCAATCTCACAACGATTGGGGTATTCAATAGAATTTCTTTAAGACCTTTTAAATCCTTCAAGGATTTTCATATAACATTCATCGTCTAGCTAGACATAACAATCATTCATTACACATATTCAAGTATTTCATCTATTGTCAGACTGAATCAAGCATCATTGCTTCCACCATAGGAGAATATATCTCCATTCAATAATGTCAGGATTTTTGCTAAAATCCTTGATGGCCCAAGGCACAAATTGTATTTTATATTTTACGGTTATACTTTCGCACAATAAATTATATGTGTCCCACTGACATTATATCTTGATTCATGGACTATAAGTCCAAAACATCACTTTTCAAAATGAAACATAATATACTTGAATTGTGCTTTTCTTTTGACCAATGATTTATCTGTCCACATTATATGACAGATTTGAATTCAATATCCTCGTCATCATCTGTAATATTGAGTGCGACTTCATATCATCGATACCGTCAATGGTCTTTTGACTCGATTTTGATACTACATAACTTATTGAGATCTCTTCATATTTCATCATTTCAGGTACTTGAATCTTTGCCAAGGTTTTATGAAGTGTTATGTCTCCGTGCTCCTTTTAAAGCACTTTCCTTATTATCATTACCATCTTGATCATTTGGAATCGATTGATCTATCATGCTTTAGGCGTACCATAAACTCTATCATTTAAGAACTTCTCATTGGAGCATTTGCAACTGAAGTATAACATAGGGTCAGCAAATTCATCTGACAATTAATTTGCAACATTATGCAAATGAATTATCTCTTGAACTTCAAGTTCATTTTTTTACGAGGATCTAGATAATTCATCTCATAATTTTCAGCGGTCAATCATCTTTCCCCCTAATGTTAGAAAATCTAACATTCACCCCAACCTCACTTGGGGATCCATCTTTGTGCATGATGGAGTTATTAAATAAGATATCACACATTCAAACTTTAGATGAAAATTATTTGGTTCCTAACCCTGAACCAATTATGATGGGAAAACCTTGTTAGCTTGATGCATACACGTGTTGCTACATGTTAAATAAACTCATCTCATACCATATCTCATTTTGGAGTTTTGTTCTCATACCCATGATTAAGCTATAATTGGAGGCATACAATTTCTGCTAAACCAACCAGCATTATCAATATAATTTCATAGTTTGGAACTGTGCTCTTAATTTAACAATTCGAGAAAACAACCTTACAAACACCAATGTGTAAGTTGACAACAAAACATATGTGACCATCGCATAGATGTATCTATCATATAGTTGCAAACGGTCCACATGGTAGGTGAATGGATCCATATTCACCTTTTTATATGTTCCAAAAACCTCAGGGAATACAATCCCAACCTTAACTACTATAATGATACAATGATCATTTTATCATGAGAACAAGCAACACAAGAGAATTCTTGAAGAATCTTTTATTTCTTCATCATAAAGCCACATGAATTCTCAGTTACTTTTGCATCACATTTGAATCGGAACGACCAACCGGTCATGCCAACTGATCTTTATTTTTCTCAAACCTCCCGTAGAGGTTGGTTGTGACATATATCATTATTCTCAAACCTCCAATAGAGGTGAGTTGTGACATATCCAACCTATAATGATTTTATCACATCTTGATCCATTCTCTTTCAAAATGATCGAGCATTTACAATGCTTATCACAAGTCACATTCTCTTCAAGGAATGAATTATCATTTATATGTGCTTCATAAATTTGCATTATAAGCACATTGCCATGCCTACACATGATCCACCTCAACATCACTTTGAAAGGTCTAGTGTACCATCACATTATCTTTCTTTCTTTTGATGGAGAATTTTTATAAATTTATCAAATTATTAGGTCGCACAACGACCACGGGTCCAATGACCTTTCATATCATTATGATGATAAAAATTACCTTCGCATTTTGAAGGACCGTTTGAAAAACCTATAGTGTTCTTCCTATCATAATTACCACAATGATGACTACTTTAATTATGTCCCTCAAAGCCCTTATTCATACATTTAATCACTTGTCTTCTTTCAGACTTATTATTCACTGCTACCACATTCATATGATAGAATGGAGCAATTGAACGAATTTTAAACTTATCATGTACTACTACCACATTCGCTTCAGGGAATGGAGCAAATACAATGGGACGAATTTCATGGCTTTTCATCAAAGCCTTAGTCATCATTATATCATCAGTGTGGTACATTGACTCAAACTCAATGTCTTACCCATATAAGGCGTGTTAGGCCATAATCCTATGGGACTTGAATCCAATCCTTATCATCATGGTGCATCAAAACTTAAATTAATGTCTTACCCTCTAGATCGATAAAATAGGAATCTACCGTCTTACCCTCAAACATTTTTCCTTATGGTGCATCCGGACTTTAACCTGATGTCTTACCCTTTTGGTGCGATGGGACTTGAATCCACCGTCTTACCCTTAACCAACGGTATAGTAGACCGAAGTACAACATGACTCACCCTTTGAGTCTTTCAAAATAATAAAAATAATATTTAAATTCATGCTACTAGAATTTTATACCTTCTTCCATTTAAGGAATTTTGTAGAGCATGTCATTTTCAACCAGTAGTAGTATATGTCTTTGGTTCCTGATTTTATGCATATAATACCTTGATTTCAGTAGTTATCATTTTTTCTTCTTGATTCTCCTAACGAGATCAACCAGAGCATAAGCTAAAGAAAAACGAACTCAATCTCAATTGGCTAGAGTCTCGTGCTGATAACGTGTTATAAAATCAAGGTCAAAATAATATAATTATAAAGAGAAGAAGGCAAGAAATGTAGATAGAACAAAAAACTTTTCTTATTCAAGTGTCTTCATCTCTCATGTTTGTGTGTCTTACAATGGTGAATGAACAACCCTATTTATAGGTTGAGAAATCATTCCAAAAGTCACCATATTAAGTATCATAATAAATAGATACATTCTTATTCAAAAAGGTTCATAGAACCTAAAGAATACACATAGATGATAAGTATAAGTTTATGGATAAACTCAATGGATAATCTGAATGTGTTATCTCCGAGATATCAAGTAAAGCTTTCATCAGGGGAGTGAAATACGCGTTGTACTCTTTTCCTTAACCATGATTTTTTCCTAATTTGGTTTTCCTGGTAAGGTTTTTAATGAGACGACACTCAAGGCGTATTATGAGATGTGTGTACTCTTTTTCCTTCACTAGGCTTTTTCCCAGTGGATTTTTCCTAGTAAGGTTTTAACGAGACACATTATCTATGGACATCCAAGGGGGAGTGTTATTAATTCATTGAACGATTGAGTTTATCCATAAACTTATACTTATCATCTATGTGTATTTCTTAGGTTCTATGAATCTTTTTGGATAAGAATGTATCTATTTATTATGATACTTAATATGGTGAATGAACAATTCTATTTATAGGTTGAGAAATCATTCCAAAAGTCACCATATTAAGTATCATAATAAATAGATACATTATTATCCAAAAAGGTTCATAGAACCTAGGGAATACACATAGATGATAAGTATAAGTTTATGGATAAACTCAATAGACAATACACTTAGTTCAATGAATTTATAACATATAAACCTATTTAGTGAATGTACATTAGTTAATATAAAAAAAATAATAGAAAAGTAGTATCATATGTTAATGTGTCTAAAGTTGGTTTAAAAGAATAATTTGTAATGTCTAATAAGAAAATCCAGAAATAAATACGTATGTAGTATGAGTAAAATATGACTCCGGCCCAACATTCTATCTATCTATATATAGAGAGAGACAAGGTGATGTGATAATAGTGTATGGTCTCTATTAGTATTTATCTTTTTTCTCCTATTTTTGACATTTTTTCAATTTATTTCTCTATATAAAATAATAATCTACTAATTTATTGAATCAATAAAAAACTCATCAATTCAATATCAACCCACATACAATAAAATCTCATTAAATTAATACTTGATAAATTAATAAAATCTCATTAAATTAATACTTGATAAACTCATCTACTATTGTTTTTTGTTAAAATTCAAATCTAGTTGAAGTTATCTCTAAATTTTTTTATTGCATTCAAAAGTTTCGGTGTTACCACGACTACAAATCTTTTTGAGTGCATGAGGAATGATCTCTTTTATATTCACATAATTCTTTACGTATTTGATATGTCATTGTTGATTTTGTGACACCTTTTAAATGAGAAGTCATTTATGGATATGATTTCAAAAAAAATCTATGTTGCTTATATAGTTTATTCTCTCACTGTCATACATTGAATGTTTCTAGTAAAAATATAATTAATAATATTTGATTATTAAGAAATAATGGACATTATGAATAATGGATTTACTTTTACAATGAATCATTGAATTCTTCAATTTATTTTATAATAAATCATTTAACAAAAAAAAAAAACTATCAGAATCATACATATACATTGTACTTTATGAAATTATTTTTTTAAATAAATTCAATAAATATGATACATAATTTAGTAAGATCTAATGATTTTGATGTATTCACTTTACTTTATATATAATATAAATTCATTTTTATGTGAATTCAATAAATATGATACATAAATTAGTAAAATATACTGATTTTGATGTAAACAAAATTAACCTTCATTGAATCTCAAAACACTCTTTAAATTATCAAATATTAATTTATCGATAAATAATATCTCTATAAAATAATAATATTTCATGGTCACACTTACACTAATTTATTGAGGTTTACTGTACATTTTTGCAATAAATCTCAAGTACACCCTCAATCCACGTTGTGACATTTATTGATACATTAAATCAATTTGCAATAAAATTAAAAGTAATTTCCTCCCAAGTAAGCTTCATGTTCATTATATAGCCCTCTCTTGAAAAAAAGAAATTGTAAAGCAACTCTCGTCTCTCTGGACATAAAGTTTATATATATATATATATATATATGTATTAGTGTGGTGTGGAATTGACATTGACAATTAGCAAGAATTTTAGTTTTTCCTCTATATTTATTTCTAAATTGTTGCTTACTTGCTTCTAGGGATTTTCGCCCACTTCATAAATGGCGCGCATGACTCTGAAATAAGAGAACATGACTCGGTATTATCTTACCATTGTTTTCACTTGTGAGCTTCGAAAGTTCATTTTTTGTTTGGTTTCCAAATTTTGTTAGCTCGTGTTGTTCTTTCAGGAATTTGCACTGTTTATTCTCATCTTGAATATATAATTGGAGAAAATGGCCAAATAAGCCCCCAATTTATTACCGAATTTTCAACTACACACTTATATTTTACGGGGGTCCTATCACCCCTTGTAGTATTTAAAATTAAAATTATTACCTCCGTAACTGCTTAGCTAACAGAGTGAGTGTATTTCCAAAAATAAATATTAAAATTTTATTTTTAGTATCCCTTTTGATAAATATATGTAATTTTAGATTTTTTATTTTAAGCCTAAGTCATCTTGCTGCACCTTAAAGTTGTCTGCATATTTCACATAGACACCTCAACTATGACTATTATCTATTGAACACCTAAATAGTTCAAAAAGTATACCTTATAAACACAAAATATTGATGTGGCAAAAAAAATATTTTTCGCATCAGCTAAGCGCGTGAAAAAACCTCAATTATTATTTTGTTTTTATATTTTCAAAAAAAAACTTAATACTTTTTGCCACTTGGCATTTAAATAGTTTAATTTTAAAAAAATAATAATTTAAAAGTAATACTAATTCTTAAAACAAAAACAAAAAAGAAAAAAAGCCCCCACCCCACCCCTTTCAAGTCATCTTCTTCACCAAAGAAGACCGCACAGTATTATTTTTTTTCTTTCTTTTTCTATTCTATCTCTTTTCAATATTTATTAGTAACAATAAAAATTGAATCGACTAATTGAATTTGAAGGGAAAAAAGAAGAGAGAACATCAGGCTGAAAAAAATTAGCCGATTGACGTCCATCTCGGTCACCTTCGAACAAATATTACCATTCAAATTAAAATGTAAACCCATTAAGATTATCAAAAATAATATTAGATTGATTCAATAAAAATAATTTAGGTCCTCTCAATTTCTTTTTGCTATCGATTTCAAGACGATTGAAAGACTCTCTTTCTTCATCACTCTTGTATCAGTCTCTTTGAATATCTTTTTTTCTCACGTATTAGGAATAAAAAATAATTATAAAAGCAATTAACAAAGATATTGAATTTTGTCGTTTGAGAAAAAAAATCTTGTTAGGAAGAAGATGAAGAAGAAAAGGGGCTTGGTAGGGTTGAGCTTCTCATTTTTTTTTAAAAAAAAAATTAGATGGAAAAATTTATTTGAAATAATTTTCATTCTTTTTAACATAAAATTCTTTTTTTCTATAATTGTTGGACCCTACGCCACGTGTTACTTTTTAATTAGTCATTTTACCACATCACAACAAGTGTATTACACACTTTATTTTTTTTACTTATTATCGAAAAATGTCTAATAGGAACAAATTTGAATAGATAAAAGTGTTCAATAGGTACTAGCCTTAGTTAGGTGTCTAAATGAATTATGTGGACAACTTTAAGGGGCCGCAGTTGACTTAAGCTTTTTTTTTTAAAAAAAAAAGTGTTTTGTTTCTTCTCCAACAACATGGACCAAATCTCTCCACCACGTACCATCTTTAAGCCATCGCAGCCACTACGATCTCCACCGAAATCACCATTATTGATTGTTGTATTGCTACATGTGTCCCAATAATTAATAAATGTTGCATACAATAATTAGTTAACCACTTTGGTTGATTATTCACTCTCGTTTACTCTCTCCTATTTACAGTTAATTAAGATCTCTCTCCATATCCCCAAATCTCTCAAACAACTTAAATGAACAAAAAGATTGAATGCACTAAGATAATAAATCAATCAATTGTTATACAGAGTTGAATTAGATTTGGAAAAAATCCAAATTCAAATCCAAAAAAGGCTTTGGATTTGATTTGAAAAAAATCAATCTAGGAATAAATCAAAATCATTTGAATCCCTAAAAAGAAAAAAAATACTTTTTATTAATAGATGCTTTAATTATGGATCTCAAATCTCAATCAATCTACTACATCTCAAAATCGATATATTATCAATCTTATTAATGGTTCAATCGCTGGTAAATCAACTTCTCCTTTTCAAAATGCTGGCTCCTCTTCATCTCCCTAAGAGGATAGTGTTCGTCTCTAGTAACTTCCATTAATGGTAACATCACTTTCTTCCCGTCACTTTTTTTCTTACTTTATTTTCAGTTTTTTTGACGAACAAAGTTTGAATATCTCTCGATGAGTTTCGCTATCATTATTCACCTCTCTTCCTTACAAGTGCAACTCCAATAATTTTTTGTGTTTGCAATGATGGTGAATGTATCTTTGGTGTATGAAGGATGGTGAGAATATAGAAGAAAATGTTAAATACTTGCATAAAAAATCAAAAAAAAAATTAATTTTTTTTTTCACGTGTTAAGACAATATTCACATATCAACATAGATGTGATTGTGACTTTTTAACTGTGTAATTATTTCAATTTTAAACACTCCATGAGGTGATAAGACCACCATAAAATATAAGTATGTAGTTGAAAATCCAATAATAGATTGAGATCTCATTTGACCATTTTCTCTATATAACTGCAGCTATTCGAAGTTTCACTTTACTATGTCCAAAGAGTGAAAGGTGAAATTCTTACTATTTATTTAAAATAAGGCTCTTATGCTTTACTTAAAAAAAATGTACAAAGTGATGATCATATTGCATTATTTTAAACAAAGTGAGTTTAATACTGAATCTGTTTGGATTGACTTATTTTAAGTGTTTCTAAGCTAACATGATTTTATAACATTTTTTAGTGTTTGGTAAAATTAAAAAGGTATTTTAAGCACTTATATTTAATCTAAAAAAATAAAAATAAAATTATAATTAAAATTCCTAACTTATGATTTTTAGTTTTCCATTCAAATTGGAACACAGAAATATGATCATGAGATATGTTCTATGCTAACTGGGAATTGAAATGTTCAATCTCCATTCCTAGTTTAATGTTATCAGTTAAGTTGATTTATTTAATTTTGGCAGTTGATCATATTTGTTATGATGGAATTTCGAATTATGCGATTATAATAAATTAAATGTAGAAAATATACGTTGTTTCAATAATTTTTATCACCATTTGATTCGGCTTAATAACTCTATTATACCCTATGATTATTTCTCTACTTACACACAACTTCGCTAAATGACATGATGTTATGAATGAAAATAGTGAGGTGGAGGCCAATATAGTTGAACCAATTGTGCCAGCTAGGCAGAACACACGTGTTAAGAGAAGGCCAAAAAAATTAACTGATTTCAAATAAAAGATTGGGAAAAACGTGTGAAGGAAACTGTGAGCATGTGGGCACTACAAGTTAGTTATAAAAGAAGTGATAGCAGTAGCAAAAAGTAGGGTTTTATTGTTATGGAAATTTTCTGAGTCTCTCATTCCCAATTCTGAGAAATATGAGCTTCTCATCTCCCTTCTTCTCTATCTTATATTTCAGTCTTTTATCATTGCTTTCATTAGTTGCATTCTCTAATATAAGGTCAGTGTAATTCAGTCCTACTTCCAAGTAATAAAACAGTATTTGAGTTTTACATGTTACATTGGCGCTTTCATTCTTGTGTGTCCAATGGCGGACCAACACTTGAAGAATGCAGCGACATATCGATTGCAGAAATTGCGGACTGCGACCCTGCATCTACGGCAATTGGTAGCTTCTATGGCAACCTTAGTTCCGTCTACTCGTGTCCCTGCAGTGGATCCAGATCGTTAACATGGCCGGCGTGGGTGAATCGCCGAACCACCACGGCCCTCCAGTCTTGCGTCAAGCGGCCTCAATGGACTTGGGGCGTTTCTATGGAACTAATCCAGAGGCTTGGATCTTCCAGGCAGAACAATATTTTGATTTTTATCGTATAGATGATGACCATAAATTGTCCCTGACTTCGTTCTATCTTGATGGCGACGCTCTCGAATGGTACCGTTGGTTGTATCGCAATAAACAGTTGATTGATTGGGACCACTTTATTGAGAAATTGGTTCATCAATTTCGAAAACGGGAGTTAGAAGCACCAGAGGGCCGTTTGGCTAAGATACAACAAATTACGACTGTGGCGAAATATCGAAGCAGATTTGAAGCTCTCACCAATGAGACTACTCCCATTAGTGAGCATTGGTTAGTACATTTTTGGATTTCTAGGCTCCGACCCGAAATAAAATCAGCAATGGTGGCTCATGAGCCTACTAAACTGGATCGAGCTATGTCTTTGGCCCTTGTTCATGAACAACGGTTAAGCTCTGAGAAAGGATCAATCCAGCTCGCCTTTGCCGGAACAAATCCGATTCTACCCAATCCTCTTCCGATGCACCAATCCTCCAAATCTTCCTCATCGGCATTAGTCCCTGTTGCACCACCACATGCACCCCCAAATCGCATACACTTCAAACGTCTGTCTCCTGTTGAATTACAGAGTCGCCGTGAGAGAGACTTATACTACAATTGTGATGAGAAATTCTCTCTTTCTCACAAATGTATGGCGCTACCCCAATTACTGTTGCTTACTGAAGATTTGGAGTCGTCACCGGAGTGGCTAGAATCATTCAAATCTGATGGAGTTTTGGCCAAAGACTTGCAACTTTTGGAGGTACAAGATCATTCATCTGTTTCTTATCAAGCTTTGTTTGGTGGAGATTTATTGACTACTTTGCATTTTACTGGTGTTGTTAATGGTTCCCCAATTCAAATCCTTGTGGATGGGGTAGTATGCTTAATTTTATACAAGGAAGGGCAGCCAAATATTTGCACATGATGGTTAAATCCATTCCTAGTTTTTACGTAGTAGTTAGCGTTGGCGGCGTCTCCGTTGTGATAGAGTTGTGCGTGGAGTTCCTTTGCACATTTAGGGGTATGATTTGCCTATGGATCTGTATGTTTTATCTCTTCATGGAGCAGACGTGGTTTTGGGGGTCTCGTGGTTAGCAACATTGGGACCAGTTGTTACTGACTATGCAGCTTGCATCTTCGAATTCTTATTGAATGGTTCTCCTGTTCGTTGGGTGGGAGACTCTCCAACTGAGTTGCAACCAGTACAACTTCATAGTTTGCGACATTTGGCCACCACAGATGCCATTGATTCTTTTTATTGCTTGATGGTAACTAATACTGGGAACACAACCCCCAGTGATGAGCCTCCTCTATTAACGCCTCTATTGGACTCTTTTGTTGATGTTTTCCAAAAACCCCATGGCTTACCACATGTAAATGTCAAGCTGTATCGCTACCCCTATTTTCAGAAGAAAATTATAGAGCAACTCGTGACAGATATGCTCAATGATGGAGTTATTCGACCAAGTACCAGCCCTTTCTCATCACCGGTACTTCTTGTACGAAAGAAGGATGGTACATGGCGTTTTTGTGTGGATTACCGAGCTTTGAATGCCATTACTATACGTGCTCGTTTTTCTATTCCCACCATTGATGAATTATTTAATGAGCTTCATGGCGCAAATTATTTTTCAAAGCTTGACTTATTGTCAGGATACCATCAGATTCGTGCCAAGCCTGATGACATTACCAAAACAACTTTTCGAACCCACGAGGGGCACTATGAGTTCTTGGTTTTGGGTTATCTAATGCACCCTCCACTTTCCAGGTGACTATGAACGAGGTATTTCGGTCTTGTCTTCGACGTTTTGTGTTGGACTTTTTCGACGACATCCTTGTGTATAGTACAAACTGGAAGTCCCATTTGGAGCACCTCACCACTGTCCTAGAGCTTCTTCGCTCTCACCAATTGGTGGCTAAAAGGAGTAAATGTTTATTCGGCCAAACGACCATTGATTATTTGGGGCATATGATTTCTAACAAAAGTCTTGTTGTCGATCCCGATAAAATCATAGTTATCCAACAATGGACAGTACCTAAGTCGGTGAAGGACGTTCGGGGTTTTTTTGACACGACCCAATTTCTCGAGTCATGATGACACCTACTATACCTTATCAGTAGGTAAGCCAACCCGTAACCCAGAACATCAAGCAATGAGCGTAAGGGCAGAAACTAGCGAAAACAATAATCTAAACAAGGACAACAAGGCGAAAGCAAACCAAAATAAATATATACAGAATCCCTCCCAGAATATGGAAGTCACTAGTAAAGAGCTATCTAATAAAGAGTACAAGTCCCAAAAGTGGACCACAACAAAGCGTGTCTCAAAGGCAACAAGACTAGCTAAAACAAAAGAAGGAGACAAGACAAACCCAAAACACCAAGTGCTCGCCCTCGTCTTCGAATCACAGCTGCAAAAGAAGGATGGAACTACTCACCGCTGGTAACTGGTACTGGGATCTGCATCATGAAATAGATGCAGAGCGTAGCATGAGCACCAAAACAACAGGTACTCAGTAGGCATCAAAGGCCAACTAAGCAAAAAGGGTTAAAAAAAATAATAAGAAATGATAGAATCTAGACACAGAGAGGTAAAACCGGATAAGAAAAGGAAGCATACGAGCATACCAGAAATAAACTAAGTACAACTAAACTAAACCTAACTGGACCCTATAAGCCTAGAAGGTACACTCGTGCGCAAGTTTAAATAAAACCTGAACGGACCCCATAAGCCCGACAACTGAGAAAGAAGAAAACCAGGCTCCCAACCCAAAGTAACCAAGATAACCCATGGACTCCACTAGCGGTGCTCGGCCAGTAGAAAGAGTGACCCCGAAGGGCACCTGCAAGCGATCCACTCGGCCCGGTAGAAAGAGGACGAGGTGAGATTGATATCGCGAGTCGTCTACAAGCGATCGGCTCAGGCCTAGAAAGAGCAACCGGAGACACCCGGCAAGGCACTCCTAGCTGGCTAGAAAGAGGCCCAGGCGAACGCGAAATCACCAGTCTACCCGATGATCGCTCGGCCAAGCTAAAAAGAACGATCCCGGGGGTGATGGTATCTCCAATAGGATCCAATCTAACAATAACCACCATGGAATGTCGTCCACTCTAAAAAATCATAGAAAAGGCTCTAAGCCTATTCTATATCAATCCCACGCCTCTAGTGATGCACCGAACCTTTGAGAACGTGTTGAATCTGCAAAATTAGAGGGAGAAAATACAGAAGTGCAGCGAGCAGCTATAACGCCTAATCTAAGGATCAACTATTAGACTCAAGTCTACAAGGAGCTAAGTTATCCAAACAACGTCGGCAGAAAGTCAAGGCTATCCAGCCCACACGGGTCATAAGTCTAAGGCAATGCTAGCCTAACCTAGACTAAGGACATCATGCTTATGGTTAAGGACGAACAAACATACAACACATAGCATACAAGCATTCAATATCATTTAGCACATAAACATGCAACTCTACTAAACCGGTTAACATGATACTACATCCGAAATATGGCCAATCGATTCTAACATGAGGTATCTAATCAAAGTAAAGTAAGAAACTGGTACCCACCCCCTTCACTCCAATCGACATGCTTTTACACAATTAAGCTTAATCTAATAGAAAGAAAGTCGTAGCCTACCTTAAGGCCGATCGCGCTTGCTCCAAATCATTTTGCCGGAGCTTTTCCTTCCCGAACGACCTTTGAACGATGTTACTCTATCAAATATAGGATCACAACGTTAGTACGGTCGTTTAGACACCAAAATCACAACAAATGGAGACGGCTCAATTTTAGAGTTAAAACGGGAATCGTGGGACCCACACCGAACTGTTCGAATTTGATTCGGTCAAGAGACCCAAAATAGTACTCCGAACTTGTGTTCTAAAATGGAACACAATTCGAGGCTCAAAACGCAGCAAAAACCAACATGCAAGAAAACCACACTTTAATCAACTTAAAAGAAAACATGCAGCAGTCTAAACTCAAAATTTACAAGGATGTAATGGTGCCCAGCACTCCCTGAACACTCCACGACGAAGCCACAACAATTACCAACATGTGGGGCTTCGAATCACCCAAAACCGAGCTAAAATGAGTGAGATATGACCAAAACAAGAATGCAAAAAACAAAAGCTCGAAAAAGGGTACAACAGTCAGGTTTATCACAAAATTACCTCGAACTACGTGCACCCGACAACTTCTGAACACTCTACAGAGAAGCCACCAAAAATACGAATTTCCCGCACTTCGAATCACCTAATTCGGTTGAGAGACGAGAGAGTTATGAGGGTTTTAAGTTTGGAAAAAGGTTGCTGATATTTGTGCATTTTATAGCAGATTTTATTGCATTATCTTCAAAAAACTTAAAAACTCCGACGAGTGCTCCGAACTCATTCGTAACCCCGTGCATGCAAACGAGATATGCAATCATACCAAATTCGATATTTCAGACTCAATGGCATAGTCAAAATTTCCATACGAGGTCAGCTTGACAAAAAGTGGGTCCCACACCCAAATGCCATTTTAAGTAAAAAACCACAAAAAGGCTCGAAAAAATATCGAAAACCTCGGAACACAAAAGAAGGGTCAACCTAGACCAAACTCGACATTCTAGAGCTGACCACGTTGACGGAATTCTCATCCGAGCGCGTTTACTCAGAATGTTGACTAAAGTCAAACTCAGGCTTAAACTTAAAGTTAAAACGCCTAATCGCATCGACTCACAGTGAAAACCTCGGGAGTCATGCCGACCATGCTACTAGCCTAAAATGACCCTTCCGGAGCTGATGAAATCGTCAGAATTGGATTCTGATGTCATCTTCTTGAAATTTTGATCGAAAATGATCGTTCAAGGTTCATAAGCTCCAAAAACACTAAAACTCGCACAATAACCAAAGCGAGCAATGGGATGGCCGATCGGTCCAACAAGTGATAAATGACTTAGGGTCGCTACAGGAATGCTCTAAACGACACACAGAAGACAAAACACAGAAATGACCAGGAGGGTCATTACATTTTTAGGGCTCACTGGTTATTATCAGCGTTTTATTCATCACTACGCTAGTGTGGCAAGGCCTTTGACTGATTTGCTACGAAAGGAGTTGTTTCACTAGACAAGTAGCTTTAAATTTTTTTTTTGGGGGGGTGGTACAAAAAAAATTGTAATTTGAAGTTCGAAGAGAGATTTGGAAAATGTTTTCCTTAAGTTTTAAAGGGAAGTCATTTTTCTTAAATTTGAGGAAAATGAGTTGATTTGGAAAACATTTTATAAAATATTTAACCCAACCAAACATGAGAAAATTGGAAAACATTTTTCGGAAAATGTTTTCCTTCGTATCAAACACACCCTAAGTTGTCTTAGATATAATTGTATTTTTAAAAATTATTAATTTATAATATTAATGAGACCATGTATTTATATAGTGATTTATTATCTTATTGAAGTGATTTTTTCATTGGCCCAAATCGGGAATCAGAAAAAAATATTATCTTAAAAAGATTGTTAATTAACCAAGTATTAATTTAGTGAAGCTTTACCAATATTAACACTTTTGATTAAGAAAGTTATGCTTTTTTAATGAAAAATTATTATAATTTTAAAGAAAGTTCTGTTAATCCTGGTTTCGTTGTAACCCGCCGGCCGATACCTACCACCACTCCATCATGTCGGTTCAGAGACTCCTCCAGCACCGCCGCTACTCTCGTAATTCGCCGGAAATATACTTTCTCCACAATTTCACTTCTTCAGATTCTCACAATAAACCCTCAAACCCTTTCGATCACTACCGTTGTCACAGCCATGGGCACAACCGGTATGGCCACTTTCTGAACTCGTTGTTACCATCAAAGCCGCAGTTTGTTATTCCGCCCAGTGTTTCCTTCTGCCGTTCCTTCTGCACTGGCGACTCGCGAATTGGAAACATCAGTGACGACTCAGTGGTTACTCAGTATGAGAACACGGATTTGTTGATCAGCGAAAATATTAGTGCAAGTGCTGAGGAGTCCATTCTTCCAGTACGTGCCTTGATTTCGTTGTTGGATGGTTATCGTGACCTCACTGGCTTCCCATGGTAACATACTCCATTCGTTCCAAATTTTTTGTTAAGCACCTTTATATAAATTTTCAGAAATTCTAAGCTTTTTGCTGGTATTTTAAAAATTCCTAGTTTCATTGTAAAATTGAAATGCAGTTCTAAAAAATGGCTTTTATAATTGATTCAGTAAGGTGAGAAGAGCCATGGTACCCAACTAGAAATTCATATACAGAAGTTAAGCAAACAATGCAGAAAATTCTAGCTTGTGAATTGTAATATATGGTGGAAAAATAACTGCTCTGTTCTTACCTTGCAAAAAAAATTCAGTCTTTCATTAATAGGAACTCAACTATTACAAGGGCAATTAATTACCCACAAGGATTGGCCAGTTTTTCAATCACTGAGGAACATTTTTACTGACGAAGTTCCTTCTAAAAGCCCATAGAACAGTCTGTAATGTCATAATTTAGTATTTTCTTTTTCTAATTTTATCCAATGCTAGTATATGGGCCCTTGATTTTGATATCATACACTGTACGCACTTGGTTTGCAGGTGGATCATTATAGTTTCTTCAGCAGTGGCTTTGAGGCTTACGTTATTCCCATTTGTATTATTGCAACTCCACAAGTTGAAGAGAATTGGAGAGTTATTTCCCAAATGTGAGGCTTTGTTTTCAGCATCATTGATTTCCCTTTATCTGATGCTAATTTTGGAACTCAAAAAGTAGTATGGAGTGAAGAGGGGAATGAGTAGGTGGGCCTCTTGTCCCTTTGGTTGGAATTGGAACAAAGATATTTAAAGCCCCTGTTGTCCATACAAATTATTTCATTATCTCAACTTCAATTTGAGATGTTAATTGCCCATAAATGTGTGTTTTACAATTTGGTCCATTATTTTAACTTCAACTTGAAATAGAGAATTTGAAGTCAAAATACTTTGTTTGAGGAGTATCGCAAGTGAAACAATGTTTTTTACTCTCTAAACTTCAACGTTTGTTTCCAACTGAAATTATGTCCAAACACAACGAACTTCCCAATACTCTTTTCAATTTCAAATTGTCGACATGCCTATTTAGAGTATTAAAATCTGCCCAAGATTCACTAAACTTGTATAAACTTTATCGTCAGTTCTACTTCTTTCCCTCCAAGTGCTTCAGTATATAACTATATATTCACCCTAGAGCAGAGTTGGCTATAGTTTCATTTAATAATTCATGTTTCTAGAGGTGCTCTTCTTTAAAATGAAACTTACACAATGTTCCCAAGAGGATGGCATAGTGGTTGAGGCATGAGAGCAACAATGTGGACATGCCAGGTTCAAATCCCAGCTACAATACTTGGTATGTCCCGTATGCTTCAGCCTTGATGGGCATGAACTGGGAAACCTATGCTTGTGATCCAGCCAAGTTGCCCTGTAGATCAGTTGAGGAGGTGCTCTCAAGCTAGCCCACACACTACTGATTAAAGAAGACATGAAAAAAAGAACTAAGCTAACTTTGCTGATGCTGCTATTTTCTTTGTTCTGTAAAGAATCAATTTCATAATGACATGTCCACCCTAACAAATATAGACGAAAAAGAAAGAGTGAAGAGGCTAGCCTCAATGAGTTGTTTGAGACGGCGGACATAGTATTTTACCTCTTAATAGAGATGTATGCACGCCAGAAGCTATTACTTTTTAACTGATCTTTTTATGCATTTTTAAGTGCCTCCTCCACTGCCTCCGCCTATGTCAGGAAGGAGTCTTAGAGACCAACTTAAAATCTTTTTCAAGGAGAAACGAGCGGCAGGCTGTCCTTCATTTTTTTGGTACTTTGCCTCTCTGACAGTTCAGGTGATAATCCTATATAATTTATTATATCAAGTTTATTTGCCTCTGATGACTTTCCATATATGGTAGATAATTGACTATTTTTCGTTATACATTATTGAACACTGAGGAAATTGCTACTTTTATTTGAAAATCATGTGTAGAAAACAAAAATTTGGAAGTCTTCATGTTTTAGAATTCATTATTTGCCTATTTAGATGAGTAGGAGTTGGACTACAATAAGTTATATTTCTTTTTCCGTGTCCGTTTGCTTTACTTTTAGAAGACTTCACACAAAAAAGTAGATCAATATTGATGTTGTTTTTATTGTCACATTCAGTCGAAGCTTTTGAAATCTCCCCATGAAATTTGGTACTTCATTGATGATAGTAGGATGTTGTAGATTAATTTTGTCATCTTGGTCATGATCTTTATGCATTTTAGGTGCCCTGCTTTCTTCTTTGGATTACGACTATTAGAAGAATGTCACTGCATCATCATGAACGCTTTGATTGTGTAAGAACACCCTTTTTCATTTATGCAATTCTTGTGCAGGGTTGGTTTTCTTTCTGGTATTATAAGTTTTTTCTTTCTCCCCTTAATTTTGCTTAGTTTGGTTTTGTATCATCATCTTTTACAAGGCTCAATTGATACACCTAGTGAAAAGCTGACTGTATAAGCTTTGTTGATACATATAACATGCTAGTGAAAAACTGACTGTATAAGCATTGTTGATGCATATAACATGCGATTCGACAACATAGCGGTGAAACTAAATGGTAATTCTCAAGTAAGTGAGGCACTCAATATATGCAACATAAATAGTAAATAGTTCGCTTGCCTTGTTTTTTCCTCTTCTTTTGCTTCGTCGCATCTCCTCCTGCAAACAAAGAGCGCATTTTACACACATCCAATGAGGTTTTCGTTTTTTTTTCTTTTTGAACTAGTAACTTGTATTCCCCAGCATTAAGGGCTATGGTGGCCACCTCCAAAAAGTAGTAACAGAGAAGGGAGGGGAAAACAGAAATACTTACCAAGAACCTTTGAAATCCACTAATTGGATTTCCTCTTCTATATTTTGTTCTTTACACCAAAAACCTAAGGAAGTAATTACTTTCCATTTAATCTTCTGTATTGAGCTCCACCAGATACAAGCAGGTACGGTCCTCCACCACTTCTTTTGACTCTTGTTGGCTGTTGCTCCCCCTTCTGATCCAACAACTCAATAAGTCTGCTGTGTGTTCTGGCATATACAAGTGTTTGTATATACAAGTGTTCTGGCATATACAAGTGTTTGTATACATGTTGATGCTCCTTTCCTGTAATGCTTCATGAGTCAAACAAGCTCTCCTAGCTACCAACCAGACAAAACACTTCACTTTAGTGGGAGCCACACTCTTCCAAACAGCACTCCATGGCCTGTCTAATCCCATTATGAGGAGTGAAAAACCTCGCTGGCTCTCTATTTACTAGCACCGAGTATCTGTCACTTGTGATGCAAAACTTGATCCATCGAACTCATTTGATCCCAGACTCACCTGATTTCAATCTCCAGCCAAGAGCTTCATTGGCCACTAGGATGTCTAGACCTAATAAACGCCTACACTAAGATCTCAAGTGTTGATTTGGTCTTGAATCCTTACTTTGGACCTAGTGAATCTGATACCTGTCCGAGGGAAGTCAACTAGTTGGTGATAGTAATAAAATTTAAGATCCCTCCCTTGCCTCAGAATATGTCTCACGTCCCACACTTTCATCAGGGAACCTAATCTTATTGAAATTCCTTTTATAACCCATGTTACTTCCTATCCCAGACTTGTCTATCATTGTCCCAACTCTCTATTTTGGACTCTCACCTTCTAGTCCATGAATTCCCACAAAACTCCACTCAGTTATACCATGAATTCTCCTGATCTGCCTCTAGCAGAAGCCATTTCTTTTCTCATCCACCTCCCTCTCTACAAGCTCCTCACTGTTGTCTTCACTTTTTCTATGAATAGTAGTTGATAGAGAACGTCAAATTGTTTATGGACTTCAATAGCCAAGTATATAGTTTTTTCTTACCAAATTGCTTGGATTTTAATAGAAAAAGTATATAGTTTGTTCTTACCAAATTGCTTTAGTTACTCCCTCTGTCGACCTTTGAAACTTGTGGTTTAAAACAAACCTTAGATATTTGTGTGACTATATATCATTTAATTAAAGGTAAACTGGGGAATTTTAAAGTTGCAAAAAAAAAAAAAAAAGTTGAATTGTTTCTAATTATAGAAAAATGACATTCATTTTGGGACAAAGTAAAAAGGCTACATAAATTGGGACAAAGGGAGTAGTAGTCTAATTCCTGTATCTATATGATAAATCTTAAAGCTTTGAAACTTTTTTGAGTTTAAATATTCTGTCCACTTCTGTTTCAAAAAAAATAAAAAATATTCTGTCCACTTGATGATACTTATTTCCATTTCATTTCATTGTAGGGGGGCATTCTTTGGTTCCAGAACTTGACCGAGGTCCCTAGTGGTGTTTTAGGGCCAGTCTTTCCATTACTGATTGCTGGATTGCATTATATCAACGTTCAGGTATATTGCTTTTATCAACCTTGAGATTTACTGCCTTTCTGTTTTGTTGTCGTCTTTCTTTGTGGTAACTGGTAACAGAGTTTCATTACGGGATTAAGAGACCTGTACCTTGTTCTTGGCCTTGATACTAGATACATTTTCATATATAATTTCTTTTTCCTTTTCTGTTTGGAGGGTAGACTGTTATCCAGTATTACTTATGTTTAGGTATTTGATCGTCAACTTGATCAATTTCGTGCTGGTTAACCATCACTTTATGTTCAGACATGTTCTCTTGGTGCCCACCTTGCAATGGTTGGTGGGTCTTGGATACTGTTTAATGTATGGGGCAGGCCTGAAAAGTTGAGGTGTGTGCAAGTACTTTGTGGAATAGTCGAGGTGTGTGCAAGTTGCTTGGACACCATCGCTAGCCAGAAAAGAAGAAGAAGAATGTTCTCTACCACACACGACTTTAACAATTGGTTCAAGAAGCCATCTTTTATGTTCACAGTTGCAAAATCTAGTTCAAGTAAGCTACAGTTTCAGGGTATGAGATAAGACTTGAACAGGGTCTATCTAAAGGCATAATTCAATTTTCATTTCACTCAACTGCCTAAGCCGAAAAGCTTTCACCCAAAAATGATGCAATAGTACAATGGAAAAGATTTATCTGATAGTGCCCGTATTTCTTGTGGCTGTGAGTTATAAAGAATAGAGAAGGTTGACCTGGGGAAATAACAGTGTGTTTTCGGAGGATGAGATGGATAAAAGTTCTGATAGTGTGACGTCAAATGCGAAGCGAAAGAGAAAGAATCACCAATAAAAGAGGCTGGGAATGAGGAAGAAAGATAATCAACCAAAAGATGAAAGGGAAAGAAACAGACGAGGAAAGTGGGAAGAATATTATAAGTAGTTGGTAATTTATTGGCGATGGGATTCAAATAGCAGAATTCACTTAATTGGAAAGTAACTCGTGTGTTTTCGAAATTTGAAAAACATGATATGATGTTAGCTAAACCAAATAGTGTTATCTACTCGTGATAAAAAAATATAAATAAATAAGAAAGAAAAACATCAAGGGGCTACATTTTTTTTTATGATAAGGGAAACCCGTAGTCGCTACCCTTTGGGTGCGCACAGGGTAAAACCCCTGCTCCTATGCAATAGCTCGCAAACCACATAGGAGAGGTAACCCGCACTAGGCAGGCCAGGTGCGATGAGCTCGACCCAGAAGGCAAACCCCTTGCTTTCGCTAGCAAGGGGTTTCGAACTTGAGACCTCCAACATGGAAGTCCCAAGCTCAAACCACTGGGCCACCCTGAAGGATATACATTTAAAAGAAGTTTTTTCCTAAAATTACTCCTGCCCTTGCGCACCAAATGACTTTTACAAACTTTTTTCTCGTAAATGGGAAGGGAATATAAGGGGGGAAAACAAGTTTCCAGAAACACTTTCTTGAAATTGATTATTTTGAGAATGCCGCACAGTGTATTCGAGTATATAGTATAGTGAGCTTGGTTAGTTTCTTATGCAAGTGATATTCGAGGTGTTTTTTCTCCATGCTTTTTGATAGAGATGATCTCTCTTTTTCTATTACTTCAGGTATCTTTTGAGAAATCTTCAGTTGAAAAAATGAGTGGATTCGTGGGATTAATAGCCAAGGTCAGTACTCAGTAATCTGTCAGAAATTTATGTGATATATCCTCATACTTTGATCTAAAAGTGATTTTCGTCAATTTGCTGCGTAATAAAGGGACTTAACCAATCTCTATTCAAACTCCATTTGTAGAGGTACATCTTTAACTTATCGATTATCTTATTACCACAGTTATCCGATGAATTTGAGAAAATCTAAAAATTCTATCATCCTATCCAAAAAGAATGCCTAGTTTCGGAGTACGAGTATCAAATCATAGAATTTGTGAAGTGAATTCGGATATCGATTTCTCAATCCTTTGAAATATAATTTAAGTATCTAGAGATATAGAATGCCTAGTTTCGGAGTACGAGTATCAAATCATAGAATTTGTGAAGTGAATTCGGATATCGATTTCTCAATCCTTTGAAATATAATTTAAGTATCTAGAGATATAAAATTATTTTTTGATAATAACATATTATTCATCAGCATAAAGCTAGTGCTGGGCCTGACCACTCTAGAACAGAAAGTAAAAGGCCTATATATTTCACAAGGCTTCCAAAAAGTCTGGTGTGGAGTCTGCCTCCTTTATACAAAATTCTTCACACCCAAAATCAAATTACAATTCATCCTTCATTTTTGGATTAGCAGTTTGAAATCCTTTTCCCTTATTAAGCTCTCCCATTGGAGCAATTTATCCCCTGTTAATGATATATTACCCTTCTTAGATATCATTAGCGATCATTCTTTTTGTTCTCAGGAGTTAACCATGTTTTTGTGTGTGTAACTTGCATCTCCTTGATGCCTTTCAAATACAACATCTTACTTCATCAAAAAACTAAAATATCTTTGTTAAAATATTAATAAATCAAATTGAATGTCCACGAACGTGTGAGGTGTTATGGGAAAACTCTCAAATTTAGGCTCGTAAACCTTCAACACAAAACAAAGGACAACTTTAAACAGACGGGGTGTACATCTTTAAACCCACTTACTCTAAATTCTGGAATCCCCTCAAGAAACTAGTGATCATTAGCTATGTTGCTCGGACGCTTTAAAGATGTCGATGGGTGCGTGTTCGATCCTTCAAAAGTAGTGCATTTTTGAAAGATCCGCACAGGTGCGGCATCATTTTTGGAGAGTCTGAGCAACATAGATCAGTAGTATGTTGTCAATAGTTTTCTGTTTTCCTGATGATAATTTTGAGATGCAAGTCTCAACACTTTCACTTTTTTTTTTTTTTTTGGTTACAGTTCTACAAGAAGTACTTGGAAGTCCTGACATTACCCATTTTATTTATTACATTCAATATGCCCCAGGTAATCAACCATTTGATTCCAAAAAAAATATGTGCTGTAGGATTTGTCCATTTTTATGTTTGAACTTGGCATCCATGCTTTCCTTAATTATTTTTAGCTTTGTGGTCCAATTTTAAGATAACTTGAAGAAGGAAACTGATTTTTGATCTTTGAACTGTTTATGTTGGTTTCCCTGGAACATTATTTTGGTCCTGTTAATTTATTGGTCTCAACAATAGCTGGAATCATTGTTTTCTTGAAAGTTGTTAATGGAGGCACACTTTTGACTTTTGTGTCCATTCTTTGTGACCCTTTTTAATCTTAAAATTGTTTTCTCCATTTAAGGAAAAAGGGGTTTATGGTATTGTAAATATACTGTTTTTTCTGCTTTGAATCTGAGTATCTCAGTACCTGAGCAATTCATCATGTTAGAGCTGTGAATTGGAATAGTCGGGGGATGTTCTTGCTTTTCTAGGTGGTTTGCATCATGACTAGCTTGAATATGTCTACCTAGGATTTCTGGACAGTCAGTCACGGTAGGAGATTTTTGTCATTGTAATTTGCAGCTCTATGGGCCTATCTCTTGCTTTTATAAAGTTATTAGACTCAAACCATATTATAATTGGATGGATTGCAAGTAGTATATCATGATTTAATGTTTTTGTCTGATAGGGTTAGTTTCTCTTGCGAACTGTTCTCTTTTTTATAGCCTCAGAGATGGATTGTTAGGTATAAGACATGCAATTAATGTAATTGATATAGTGATGAACAAGTGGCACATCAATGGTTGTTTGAAATTGGTGAAAGCTGAGCTTTGGAAGTTAATGAGTTGCCAATTGAAATATGACCTGACGAGACTACCCCAATAGTACAATATAAAATTTGGCAGAACGGGAAGCCCCTATGGATTTTGAAGTTGATGATGGATGGAGAAACTTGATTTAGTTGTCTGTCAGGTTTATGTGAAAGAATGGTAGCAATGGTGGACTGATCACATACAAATAGATATATACATTGATGGGTCACTAACTTTTTCTTTAATCTTCTTAAAATTTTTGGTGTTGGGTTGGAGAGCAGGAGAGGGGATTGCAAAATAAAATAATTGCATTGTCTTTCTGACTCATTTGCTTGCCTTTCTATCTTGATATACCTGACAAAGGATTGTGTGCATGACATGAAGTTTTTGTTCATATTTCTATTTTTCAGGGGAGTTTAGTTTTTTGGCTTACCAATAGTTCGATGACTGTTATTCAGGTATCTTTTCTGAAGTATTCTTCCTAAGGTTCCTCATCCCAACTTTATTTCTTACTTGACTGGGCGCGCCGACAAATGCTAAAGTAGTCTGTTATTGTTAGGAAGTTTTGTAACCTCTCATGTTATGCATTGGATGCCAAGAGGTTTTATTACACAAAAGGCATTAAGTTTCAAATTTGCTTTTTCCTCCTAACGTGGAAAGAGAGCATGATAGATGAACTACTAGATAATGAAGATAGAAATTTTTCTTCAAACTTCCCTTGGAAAATGTCTATGATCTCCTCTTTATTTCACTTTCGCTCCTTCTAGACACAGTCTGTCTAGCAAATTGTACGTAGCTGACGTTCTCTTTTGTAAATTTTTCCTTGTCCAATAGCGGTCATTGAAAATATATTGCTTCTGTTGCACTTATCTTCATGAATCAATCGGTGTGGTGAATATTGGAAAAATTAGTTTCTTAGAACTCATTACCTTTTTATATACAGCAACTATCTCTAAACCATCCAAATGTTGCACCTCAGAAACTGGGGCTACCCTCAGGATCCTCAATTAGAAGCTGCACATCAGAAAGAGTTGGGTAATACTGGAGAAATCAAAATAGATCCATCAAAAAATCAGAGCAAAATATCTGTCCAGAACCTATCACCTCATGAATTGGTTAATGTTAGTAACTATTTTTGTTTCCTGATATTGAGACTTGAAATGTTAAATTTTTCTTGCTGCCTTCTAAATCTTCGTTGTTGAAATCTCATCAGCTCTCGATCAAACTCTTAGCAGGAGGACGTAAAGATGAAGCTATGTCCTTTCTACGGTATATCTCTCCGTTAATAAAAGCAATCCTCACCGCCTCATTTCTTTTTTTCCTTCTCTGTAGCATCCTCTTTTTAATATATGTGTTACAGACTTGCTATCGCCAAGGATCCTGAGAATGTTCGAGCTTTGCTTATTATTGGCCAGACACTGTTGCAAGATGGTTCCTTACCAGAAGCTACTGAATACTTGGAACGTACCATTGCTAAGGTTTGAGTTTGAAGTCCCGCATTTCAGTTTGAGTTTACAGATATTCTTGATGAAGAAGATCAATTTGCTTTCGTGGACTAAGAATTTCCTGAACGTTATTATTTTCAGTTCATGGAAAGGGTGACTGAATTTTGGAAAGTCAAAATCTGTTTTTCTATATTTGGGACCTTTTACAGTTTATGTAGTATGCAGTTTACTCTGCAGAAAACTTCATTTTTCTAAGTGAACTTAACTTGGCTGCTATAATCCAGCAGAGTTGATTTGTTACTGGTCATTGATCAAAGTCAATTTCTGCAAGTTCAGCTTCTGCTAAAGGAGAATCAAATGGAAATTGAAGATGTAGATCTGCTGATTCTATCATCTCAATGGGCAGGTGTTGCCTGTATACGGCAGGTAATGGTATTTTGAGAAAATGGCTTGATGATTGACTTATAAATACAACTACTATGCCTCGATCCTGAGCAAACTGGGGTCGGCTATATGAATTCTCACTGACCACTCCATTCAAGTTCATCTCAAACACCATATTTACTTGACATAAATCAATAACAATTCTAGTCACAGATATTGAGTACCTTGCATCATTTACCTGATTCCGTGTGACATGGCGTAGTGCCGACAATAGAGAAACCATGTATATAGGGGATTTATTTTGGGTACACTTTTAGTGGGTTGGACGATTGAAACACTATTGTGGTATAATTTTAAATGATTTTCAGACGAGAAGGTTTCTATACAAAATTTCCCTCTTCCTTTTTATCTCGGGTTGCAGTTGCTAGAAGTTTCATCATAGTTCTCTTTTTTATTCAAATGTTTTTGTGAAATTCCTCATTATCTACAGTATGTTTAGCTTGAAATTCCTCAATCATTCATCTTCCATTTTTATATACTCTCTCTGTTTCAATTTGCTTGTCCTACTTTCCTTTTTAGTCCGTTTCAAAAAGTATGCCTCTTTCCTTTCTGGCAACTCCTTAATTCCAACTTTCCATATGACATGTTTAAGACCACAAGATTAAAGGGCATTTTGATACATTTGATATATCTTTAATTTAAGACCACAAGATTCAAAAGTTTTCTTTACTTTTTTATACTCCATGCCAGGTCAAAATAGGATAGGCAAATTGAAACGGAGGGAGTATGTTTTATTCTTATAGACCCCACATTCCCCTGAAGGCCTGCTGATGCCTGATTGCTGCTCTTCTATATAATGATAGTGAGGAGTCAACCTGGCCTCCCCCAATACCTAGCTGCTCTTCCCCCTCCCCTCCATATTCTAGACAAACTGATTACTCTTCCTCCCTGTATTTCTGCCTTGTCCATTTATTGAAGGAAATCCTAGCCATTGCATGTTCTCTCTTTACTTTTTTTCACTATTCTAAATTAGCTAAACCTCAGTACAAGAAGTATGGTAGATTTGTTTTGGTTATTGTGAATGATCAAACTAGATCAGTGATTATTATCCCTGGAAACAAGCCTAACGAGGGGTGGTTCGGACTTGTAAGCCGCATTGCAAGCTTAATAAACAGGGGGTCTTTAATGTAAATTACTAGCCCAGTCTTAGATTTAAACCGAAAATAAACCGAAAACTGCCTTCTTCTGATGGGAAAGTAAAAGACTTGGAGTAGCATTAGATCAATCTGAACATGTATACAGATGAAAATGGATCAAAAATTGCTTGTTTTGATGGAGAAGTTCATGTCTAATACGAGTAGCAATATTAGCTCACCTCAATTTGTCTAACTTTTAGACATATGTAATTGTTTCTGCTTGAAGATCATCAAAAGCTAATGAGTGGATGTATGTCTTTGTAAAGAATTTGAGGCATATATATATTAACACTCAGATATGGGCTGTTAGCTTGTGATGATTTGAAGCATACTGTCTATAGATATGGGCTATCAAATTACAGAGTAAATTAGTTTTGCAGATATCATGTAATAAAACATTTTTGTCTTGTTCAATGAAATTCAGAGATAAATTGTTCACTTTACTCTCCTTAATATATTTATCTGAGCGCGAATTCAAATTAGTCCTTGGCTCTCTTCTTAGCCCAATCCTTCAAGAGAGAAGGAAGTTACAAGGAAGCAGTCCACAAGAATAGGTGGACACGCTAAGAACCTACTATAGTTCCGGAACAGAAGAGATTAATGGTTTCCCCTCATTTTGATGATAAGGGTCTACTGTAGAGATGTTTAATAGTGAGTTTTCCCGACTGCGATGAGATCCCCACTTAGCTCATCGTCAGTAGGTTCGTCCCTCAGCTGGTATTTGGATGATGCCTCGGACCGAGATGAAGATCCGGTGGATTTTCCCCCCTTCTTGGCATTGTACCTATGGAGGCATTGTTAGTACCTTAGAAGTGCCACAAGAAAGCAAGAACTGAAAACAAAACTATAAAACCTAAAAATAAAATAAAATTGAAGAATAACACTATTTTTGATTCTAACATTCTACGGGTCGTAGGAAAGGAGGCCAATTTTTAAGTTTCTGAAGTTGGAACTATGGTTCGCCAGTATGGTCTGTCAAAATTCCTATGAACCGTATGTCGACTCGTAGTTCCTAACTTAGGCTACTGGTTTGTGCACTTTGGTACTACGAGATTGATCTATGAGCCATAGAAATTTCTACGGATCGTAGATAGGCTCTGTAGTCCCCCTCATATATCTTTAAACATTAGATGTTTGTACGAGTCGTATCTACGATCCGTAGATGATCCTACGACTCGTAGATAGAAGAAGGCAACACTGATACCTAGGACTTGTCTACAAGGGGCAACTACAAATTGTAGAATTTTCTACGGTCTGTAGAAGATCCTCGTATGTCGCAACCAACCCAGGTCACTGAATTTCATACTCTCATCACAAATTAATCAAACTAATAGCCGAACCTAAGATTCCTAATCATGGACACACATTAGTTTCACTACAAACACTCACAATTCATCATTCTTAGGGTTCAACATCATCATTTGTTATAAGCAACGAGAAACACAATAAATTCAACCCTAGGTTAAGTACAACATAATTTCAACATCAAAATTGGTACTTTTAGGATTTGCGTCCATACCTTTTCAGTGAAATTAAGTTGTGTGAGTGTGTCTGATTTTGACAACGACTCGAATTCCTTGACTCCTACCGACTGTGACCCACGACTTTCTCTTGTAAAATGATGGAGGATGAGAATTTTGGGGGAAAAGGAAAGAAAAGGAAAATGGAGAAGAAGAGGAAGATAATGGAGTTGTGGGTTTATAATGTGGTGTGATGGATGATGAAAGGGTGGGAAATGGAGGGGTGTAACAGTTGAAACGGTTTAGGAAGAGGGAAATGGGGAATGAATTTGAAATGGAGGGTTCGGGTCGGGTCTTTTTATTTAAGTTTATTGGGTTCTACGAAAGCCCGTCTACGGGCTGTAGGATTTCCTATGATTCGTAGAAAGCTTCCGTAGTTTGACTCTACACTAGGCAAAATTTAGAAACATACCTGGAGTCTATGAGTACAGACTACAGACCGTAGAAACTTCTGCAAAACACACGTAAAATACCATCAAATCTACTAACAAATGCTTAAGACATGCAAAACCCCAAGTTTAAAACATGATAAGTACCGTAAATCCGCGGTACATCGACTCCCTCAACTTAAAGTTGTTGTTTGTCCTCAAGTGACACTTGCTAACACAAAAAGGACACGATGCAAAAGTAAACCTAGAACTCAAGCAATCATATGGCCTTTTCCTCAATAATCCATCCTCCATTTCTATCTTTCAACACAATGCAATCGTTAAGTTCAAAGCAAGCCAACACATGTGGATCTATTCATGACATAGACATACGAATATATACATTCACATACACAATTACCAAGATATTGACGTTTCGACAATGTAACTTGTGCCCTTACCACAAAGAAGTCCTATTTTTCATAGAGATATCAACATGTATTTCAAGTTCAAGGTCTCGGTATACGCTCACTCTCACAATTGTATTCAATACAATACATGCTCTAGACCATAGGCTTGCCCTTATCTTCTACACTTAACTCTCGAACCATTAAATTAGGATCACTATAGGACTTTTTTTTTTAAAAAAAAAAACTATAGGGCTTTTTAACTTGTAACGTAGGCTCAGGGTTAGGTGTGGTGTATTTAGATTTAAAGTGACTTTTCTGCCCTTCTTGATTACATTGGCTATTTTCTTTTTTTTACCACCAATGGTGTATTTAGATTTAAAGTGACTTTTCTGCCCTTCTTGATTACATTGGCTATTTTCTTTTTTTTACAACCAATGCTTGCGTCACCTCTATTTTCTGTTCTCCTCATTTCGTTTTTCATTAAAGCTCAGTGTGGCTTTTGACTTGTTTTTCTTTTTTTTCCATTTCAAACTTTTCTTCAGCTTTTTATTCTCTTATCTTTTTATTTTTCTTTTGGCTGCCACACCATCTTAATTTTCTCCTCCTTTTTCAATACACAACTCTTCTCACAGCCCTTTCTTTTCTTGTTTTCCTCTATAGTAGCCACCCTCAACTTAGGCTTTTAGCCTGAGTTGAGGTGCACGATGTCCAAGGAGGGACTATGGTGAATCGGGTATATTGAAAGAACGGTCTATTTTAGGCTCAACAAATTTGGATAGAAGGGAGCTCTTTATTAGGTTAGTTGCTTTTAGGCTTGGTGGACTTAACTTCAACAATGACTATGATCCTTTCCTAACTAACAGTTTAATCATCCTAGCAAGACTAACGGGGCAAGTTCTAGATTGACACATATTGTATGAATGAACAAACACCACATGGCACGTCATTTCACTTTCAAATTATCGGAGTATCTGGTTCATGCTTCAACTTAAGTCATGTTATCCTATCAGTTCCTATCATGTCGTGCAAAGATCCTACACAATTCGCTAATTAATAACACAAATATAGCACAAAGCACACAAAAATTTAATTTGGAGGGATATCAATCTCATCAATACTGCCATCATGCTTTTGTTTCTAGTCGACTTTCACAATCAACATCCTAAACATGCCCGGTTCAACAGAAATTTAATAGTCCTTGGGGAAAAAGAACCTAGGCATGATCCGAGTGTTCAGGCTATTCAGACTTCATCCTTTACACTCTTAGACAGATTTATCTCACCCCCACAATGTCCCTATTGCATCAGTGTGTGCCTCTATAACAGTTTGGGGAGCACCATCTGTAGTGCCCCGAGCTCGAAGCTCCAGCTACCTGCTGCCGGAATCGCTCCAATCTCGCATCCTCACTATCGCCAGGCCGCCTCGAGTGCACGTCGCTCCCGCTTCCTCTCGCGCTCCTCAGCACCCTCGCCAATACCTCCTAGCCGCACAAGTAGTGTCTGCATAAATAGTACCCCTTCTCTCCAACCTCTGCGGGTGAAGGACCAAGTGGTGCAGATGAAGATGCGGTAGCCAGTGTGTCGACATCATTCCTCATGGGATCGACCCTAAGTCTAGCCTAAGGCCAGTGTCAACTTACATCGAAAGGTGTCTTCTACTTACATGTGTTTGATATGAATAAGTGGAATTGTATTATAAACTTTTATTTTTAGTGTAAGGAAGCAAATGTACAGGAAGCTGATCAGTTGAGAGTCTTTTTAGGGTCTTTGTAATTAGTTTGTATTAGACCACAATTTGTTCATAAGTTTTTGGAGGTCTCCAGCATTAAAATCCTGAAGAATACCGGTTCTCAAAATCTCTTTTGGCTAAACCTCACTCCCTTTCTTTCCTCATCCCACTTGTCAGACTCAAATTAAGATTGAATCAAACAAATTATATGAATGCGGGTTGGTTCTCGGCTGATTTCTCAGAGCCTGGAGTTTGTGTGGATGGTGGATGAAGCTGAAAGGCTGCTGACACCTCCAGAATAGTGGTTAATGTAGTCTTCAATTCCTTCTTTTTTTTTTTTTTTGATTCTTGAATCTTCATATTAAGGATTCTAGACATTGTTTATGCCCTCTAAATATGATGACTGTCTAAGTTGCTCTCTCAGTAGAGCTTAGTTGGACCCAACTTCTATTTTCCTTGTGGTGTTTTGAGCTTGACTTGCCATGTTTTTGGGCTCGTTCAGTGGCAGATATCTGAAGGCCTCTCCTTTCTTGAGCCAAACCTGAAATCTGGACTAGTTCATGTCTGAGTTGTATACTGGAAGTAGGTTTCTCATAGTGATATTGCACCATTCTGTTTCTTCTATAGGGTAAGATGGGAGAGGGACTTGCACACCTGGAACGCATAGCCACGTTGAAAGAGCCAGACGACCCAAAGAGCAAGGCCCATTACTATGACGGATTAGTACTACTGTCAAGGTAAAGGTTTGTTTTAATTCTTGATTCATGGTTTATATTCTCAAAGCAAGTTCTAGAAAACCTCTTGTTATTCCAATTCTACAATTGATTAAACTGGTACATGATTATTTTCCAGTACGTTGATCAATGTTGGCCGCAAGAATGATGCAATTAATTATCTGCAAATGGCTACTGCTTATGATGAGTCTTACAAAGAATTTCTGCTACAATGTGAAAATGAGGAGGATGATATCACTAGCGACCTTGTCACCAGTAGGAGAAGAGATTACTGAGTTCAATTAATCTCTTTTTTTTTTTTCCCTTTCTGTTTCCTACTATCATGTAGTTTGTTATTTAATTGTATCATAGTGAAAATAATCGCGTCTTTAAAATTTTGTAGGCATCATTCTTGCTGCTAATAAATTTTGATAGGTCAAAAGATGTAATAGGGTTTTTGTAGAGGCTAGATATATATTTTTTTGATGACAAGGGAAATCTGCAGCAGTCTAGATCTTAAATTGATGAAGGCAAAAACAGAATCTGTACAATATGAATTTGATAGAGATCAGTTTTTTTTTTCTTGAGATGTCGTGGGGGATTTTTGTCTTGTAGGATCTCGTAAAAGGAAAATTCAATAATTATTCAAGTGTTTATTTAGAACATCTTTGAACTACCTTGTGTAAGTTTAAAATTATGATGAATTCTTTTCTTTTTCTTTTTACAAGAACAGGGGTAGCTCACATTTACTCTCTATTTGTTTTTAGTTTCAAAAATATCTTTCCCGTCTATTTTTTGGACAACACAGGCCCTCCAAATTAATGGATGTCCACGTAAGCCATTTATTGCTAACATAACAAATTCATCGTGGCAAAAAAGGAGGCAAAATTGCCCTCGAACTATCAGAAGTAACTCAATTTTACCCCTTGTTTGCTTTTGGTGTCAAGACTACCCTCATCTTTTAGTTTTTGGTGTATTTAATGGAATCATATTTTTTTTTGGTGGTTTAATAGAATTATCTTTTTGATGCCAATGTTGGAATTAAAATTAGAGGTTCAACTATTTATTTTTTTTCAGTTCAAATGAGTTTTAATTATTCCAAATTTCATGAAACGAACTTCTAACATGCAAATAAAATAGATTGTTTGCAAGTTGCTAAACAACGAGTCCCTAAGATAAGTTAACACACCATAGAAGATGACATTTACAATTTTTATCAAGTCAAAAATATTTTGACATAAATTAAAATAGGATCACCTTAACGGCTAGACATGTATCCTTGGTAGGTTGAAAAAAATCATTTGCCGATTCATTGATGAAAATGGATGAAGAGCAGATATAAAATATGATTAATTTAGTCAGGCGACCTTCCAAATGAGAGGTCTCAGGTTCGAAACTCTTTGAATGCTTTCTCGGTTGAACTTGTTGCACAAGACTTGCTTAGTGTGGTTACATCTCCATTGTGATTTGCGGGCTATTACACCGAACTTAGCACTAGAATAACATTGTAGTACCTTTTATCATGCTAAAGCATAAGAACAAATGACTACAGTTGTCATTGGGGACAAAATTTTGGGTATCATATATTCCTCACCTCAATTGAGGAAGTGCAACTCTGCTACGTGCTAAGAATTATCACACATTTACAAATCAGCTTTTGAAAGATCATTTGAGACAAAATACAACAAACTCTTGAATCATCCAGTATAAAAAAAGAAGCAGCAAAATCAGTAGATACCATACTTTATTTGGAAACCATATTTATATGTACATATTACCGATGAAACCAACATAAATTTCACTAATTTAGTAGTTAATTACTTTTTTTTTTTTTTTTTTTTTTAATGAATTTGTTATATTGGGAATCCTTTCATAATTCACACCCTGGATACATGTATCTAACACAGGTAGATACATGTTAGCCAGATACATATAATAAAGTGTATCTAAATAAGGAATGTAATTGAAGTCATAAATTAAAAAGAAAATCACGTGTGTAACAACTTTGGAGTATCTGATGTATGACAATTCCTTAAAAGATAATCAAAACAATCAAAATCATTTCAATTTTTTTTTTTTTTTTTGAGATTCAACAAATTTTACACTTTTTCTTCCTAGAAATTCTTCTCCATTCTTATTCAACAATGATCAATATCACTGTGTTGTTGAGTTATTCTGAAACCAATTAATATAACCACCAATACCCTTGAAATTTATGCATCTATTCTCAATCTTGTTTTACTACAATAACAAAAAGCTCTAACAAAACAACTTCAATATTTGCATGGAAAACCACGGATTGTATGGGAGGATGAAGAAGTTGATAAGATGATGATCAATGAAGATTTGCAATATATTGTAATTGGCGACTTTACATACAATGCAAAATCTGTGATTAATACCAAAATATTACTTTGAGTTGAAAGGAGATACAAATATATGGCTCTTGAGCTATAAATATATGCCAATACAGACATCAAACCTAGAGATTATGTCAATTTACTTTCTAAGACTTAATTTTATATAACGCACAAAATTGATCTTATCCCATGAGATCATTGAAATTGAATTCTTTATTTGATTCATTTTCTCACTAGTTGCAATAGTAGGAAAACCTTTGCAAGTAGACATGACAATTTACGATAAGACGAGGCAAGTTGTGCAAGAGTTAAAGTTCAAAAAAAAAAAACTAATGTAAAGGTGAGGAAGAAGTGGGGAGAGATCATGGAAAAAATGAATCCTATATCAAATATGATTACATTTCAATGTATTGTAAAATATTTAAACTACAAGTGAACAATAAGAAGGAAAGTTTTGTGTTACATCCAACCTTGTATCATACATTAGAGGAAGGAAATAAATTTCAACAAAAAGAAAGAAAACTAGAAGGAAGTAAAGGAGTCACAAAGGGAACAAGCAAAGAAGAAAGACACAAAAAGAACAAGTTTTAGTAAAAGAAACTATAGAAGGGGGAGGCAAAGTAATATATACAAACAGGAATAGAGATGGATGAGGTGTTACAAAATGATCTTCTTATAGATATAGCAAAATATATTGACTCTAGAAGGTAATAATAAAATGGACAAACTTTGGTGAATGCTTGAGACAGATAGATTTTACTGTCAAATCAACATGGAACCACATAAAAAACACATTGAAGTACTAACAATATTTGAAGCGTATAGATACAGTGATGAGAAACAGCTTAATTAAACAAGAAACTGACTCATTTATTTCGAATAATAAGGAATTGAAAAACTCATTAACTGGATAGATTAGATTCAACAGATTATGAAGAAACACATATATCAAATACTAACTCATATATTTTGAGGTAGGAAAACAAATTAGTAGACCATTTGGAAAAACAACTGATTTGCAGAGAAGGTACCAAAGAGAAAGTGATTATTTCGAGAAGTCATTAAATTTTGTTTTTGTATCAATAAAATCGCTTAACTTAAAGTTTTTGTGCTAAAAAATCACTCAACTACATTTATCAATAAAATATAAGTTAAGCTTTTATGCTCAAAAATCACTCAACTACATTTATCAATAAAATAAATTTGACATAATAAAATAAAATATTTTTTTATGATTATAATAAATAATAAAATTATAATCTATTTATTACCCAACTCCTACAAAATAGGTGTTGGGTTTTAAAGGTGTGAACAGGAAATGAAGGATTGTGACCTTTATGAAAGGTTGTGTCCTTTCTAAAGGGTTGTGACTGTTTGAAAAGTTATGCATTTTCCAAAGTGTTGTGACCTTTCTGAAAGGTTGTCTTCTTTCTAAAGGGTTGTGACCTTTACCCTTTGTTGGCTATAAATAGAGAGGTTTTCTCTCATTTTTCTGCATCGAATTCTTCCCTTCTTTTGCATACATTTCTTACAAAACAAAATCGATCGATCGTGTCTGTGTGTGTGATTCGTTGCTGTCATTTTGAGTTCATTGAAATTATCGAAGTTTGAGGTACCGCTACTTCTTTAATGGTTAATCCATTTTATCTTGGGAGGAATTAATCTGCAACCTCGGGTACTTGAGGGGATTAAATTTCTTAAGGACACACAGTGGGTTCTGTGGACTCGGATAGTTCTTTGTGTTTTTCTTTTCATCTATTATTATTTCTGGTTTGCTAATCTAAGTACAGGAGATAACAAGCTTAAGAAATTTAATGTTCGTATTTTCTATGGTAAGAAAATTACTTCTATTTTCTGTGTTCTTTTAAAAAGAAGAAAAAGATAATTATTTTATCATATGATAAAAGAGATTTGTGATGAATTAGTACTACTTTAATATGTTCGAGTATATATATTTTTTGTAGTAAGTTTTCCTTGGATGGGTAAGATTATTTTTATTTTCTTTCCGAGTGCATTCAAGGATTGCATTCCTTCAGTTTTCTTTTCAATGAGAAAAATTATTTTCTGCATTAAGGCTAAGATGAACACTTTAATTTTTTCCCCTATATTCTTGGTTTTATATAACTATGAGAAGAAGTAAATGAACAAATGTTGTCTCCTAACAATATTTGAACATGAGTTTAGTTTCTTGTTGAAATTAAATATCTTCTTGAGGAAAATAGGAATATGATGGAAACTGAGAAAAGGAAAAAAAAAATTAGCAAGAAAAGTGACTTGCATGGAATTATTGTTGACAGATAGAATATGATTCAATGAGAGTAAAAATCAGGTTCTATCTTTATTTCCCTTGATTATTATTTTCTTTTTCTATCCTTTATAAGTTATGAAATTTATTTCATAAATGTTAGGATAGAGTCATTATGTGATGATCTCAGAATATGTCTTTACTATTATTAATATGTATTCTGTTTAGAGGAGAAAAAAAAAACTTTTGTAGTTTTCTAGTCCATGTGAAATTTGATTGTGTTTGACTTTTGGAGATTTTTTTTACTCCTTTGGTTTGAAGAATATAAGAACTTCACGAACAAATCAGATTGTGCATTGGTTTGAAGAATATAGAAACTTCACCAATTTGTTAAATACTCTGTTTGAATGAATATTCTGACTTGAAGAGTACAAAATCTTTGTCAGGAATATTAAGGCTAAATGATTGAAAAAGATAAAATCTTCATCGTTAGCTTGAAACAGTGTTGTATTTGAGGTTTCTGGAGATTAAAACCTTTTTGGTTTACAACTCTGTCTGAATGTGAAATTGATTCGAAGAATATTGAAACTTCATCAGAATTCAAGGTTCATTCGGTTAACGATTAGAAGAATATAAAAAAAAAGAAAAACTTCATCTTTAAACTAGAAACAAGTTGTATAAAGATTGAATTTTTATTGTTAGTATTCTAAATACTAAGTGGTTTGTCTATTTGTGACAAAAGGGGGAAAAATGGGAAAAAAAAAACACTAGTGACATAAAATTAGTGGTTTTTGTGCCTGCAATGGGTGTTTATATGGATTAAATCTCCAAAAGAAGGCTTCGTGTTGCCAATGTGTAAGCATGGGAAAAATATGTGGAAAATAATTTCAAATACTTGAAAAATATTTTTGAGAACATATTTAAAATGTGGGGGGTTCTTTACTTGTGATAAAGACAAAATTAGACTATCTAATTTAAATTTGAAAGTACAAGATATGAAATTTAATGACAATCTTGTATTGTGTTAGACCCACAAAATTCTTGGAGTATATTTGATATTGTGGTCGGTGAGTCTCTCTTTACTAGTATATGATATGACTAGTATGAAACCACAAAATTATATTACTCATTGAAAAGAATTATATTCTTTGATGAAAAAGTTTCACTTTAAATATTGTGATTTTTCATGAAAAGTTATGTCTATTAAAATAATTTTTTTTTATAGACATGAACATTGGTGAAAAATGATCTGTTATGTTTTTGTTGTAAAATAAACATTTGGGTCATATTGTGCTTATAACAAATTGAATGTTATGGAAAGGTCCTTCTGAAAAGGACATATGACAAGGTGTTCACTCTAAAACAATGTCTGTATTTGAGAAAGTTATAAAAAGTAAAGAACAAAATATTTGTGGGAAAAGGTTACCTCACAGAAGGTCTTTTCAAACTTAGTATTTCTGTTTGTTCTTACTTGCTTGAATCAAATTGTTTGTGACATAAATGCTTGGGACATGTCAATTACAAAACCTTGCAAAAACTGATCAACTTGGAAGTTTTGCCGAACTTCTAGTGCAATAAATAAAAATGTCAAGTATGTGTTGTTGAAAGAAATTTTAATACCTTAGAATTGATTTACATTGACATTTGTGATATGAAGTCAACACCATCTCATGGTGGGAAAAAGTGTTTCATAAATTTTATTGACAATTGCACTAGATATTGTTATGTTTATTTGCTGAATGGTAAGGATGAAGCAATAGAAACATATAGGCAATATAAAACTGAAGTTGAAAATCAGTTGGATAAAAAAAAAAAAATTGTCATGATTAGAAGTGGTAGATGTGGAGAATATGAATCTTCTTTTGTAGAAATATATTTGGAAAATGGAATCATCCATCCAATTACTGCACATTCTCACCTCAATCTAATGAAATTGTTGACAGGAAAAAATCGAACTTTGAAGGAAATGTTGAATGTCCTATTTATAAGTTCAGGTTTACCACAAAATTTGTGGGGGGTGCTATCATTATAGCAAAAGAGAACAACAAAAAGTTTGTCTGTTCAGAAAGAGAGAAACAAAAAGTTTTGTTTGTTAGTAAAGGGAGTAACAAATTAAAAAAAAAAACTTTTGTTTGTTAAGAAAGGGAGCAACAAAAAGTTGTGTTTGTTCAGGCTTTGTTGTATCCTGATAGAGAATTGCTTGTCCTCCCTTAAAGTATATATAAGCAATAACTCTTGAATGATAGTGATCTAACAATTTCCAATACAGTTTATTCCATATGAGAAATGGAAATGAGGGAACTATTCCCAAAAGGGTCAAAATGGGACCTAAGACTGTGGATGTATGTTCATTGGATATGCTACAAATAGTAAAGTATGTCGATTTATGGTTCATAAATCCGAACTATCGGATAGTCAAGTGAAGGGTCTAAACGACCTTGGAAAGAACCAAAGGAGAATGTATATAATAAAGAGATTCAGATGCATAGTAAATGTCAATGGACAAATTACTTCCTACAAGTTTGATTTTGTAACATTTCTTCTTAAAAATGAGTCTCCTATATTCTAAAAGTTATGTCCTTTGTGGACTCATTCTCTTTGAGAGAAGACTGTCAATGGTAAGATAGATTCAATCTTGACCAACCATACTTGAGAGTTGGTTGATCTTCCTCCAGGAAATTAACTTTTGGGTTCAAAGTGGATCTACAAAAGGAAAAGAAAGTTGATGAAACTATTGACAAATACAAAGACAAATTTGTTGTCATAAGCTTTAGACAATAAGAAAGCCTTGTTTGACAGATAATAGCACTAATTAGGATTACATCAATTCAGATGTTAATTGCGCTTAGTCATAAATATTGCTTTCAAATTCACAAAATGGATGTGAAAATATTTTTTTGAATGAAAATTGGAGGAAGAAATTTACATGGAACAACCTAAGGGCTTTGTGGTTCCGTAAAGAAAAGAAAGTCTCAGAATTTGTTAAGTCACTCTGTGGACTAAATACAAGCGCCCAAATAATGACATGCGAAGTTTGACCAAACTATGTTGGCAAATGAATTCAAGATTAAAGAATGTGATAGATGTTTTTACATTAAAGACACTCCAAATCACAAGGTCATTATTTGTTTTTATGTTGATGACATGTTGATCATCAAAAGAGATATTTCTGACATAAATGTTACTAAGCATATGCTAGAAAGTAACTTCGATATGAAAGACATTGAAGTTATTGATGTGATTGAAAATGTACTTGACAAGTTCAAGCATTTGGATTTCAATATTGTCAAGACTCCAATAAATGTGAGATTTGTACTTCAAAAGAATGAAGGCAAAAGTGACTCACAATTGGATTGTGCTAAGAGTATTGAGAAGTATGATATATATCATGAAGTGTACGCGATCAGATATAACATATGCTATTAATAAACTAAGTTGGTTCACGAGTAATCTCAATCAAACTCATTGAATGACAATGAAAAGAGTTTTGGAGTATTTAAAACATACTTAAAAAACTATTGCTTTGCATTATAACTAATATTCAACAGTATTGAAAGAATATAGTGATGCAAATTGAATCACCAGGTCAAATGAAGTAAAATCCACAAGTGGATATGTATTTACTCTTGGTGGAGGAGTAGTCTCTTGGAAATCTTCCAAGCAGAGATGTATCGCTCGCTCTACTATGAAATCTGAGTTTATCACTCTAGATAAGGCCGGTAAAGAAGTTGAATGAATCCAAAATTTCTTGAAAGACTTTTGGCCCAAACCTTTTAGCTCCAGTATGCATACACTGTGAGAGTTAATTTGCAATAGGAAGGGCATGGAGCATGATGTATGACGGAAAGTCTCGTCATATATGACGTAGACATAATATCGTTAGAGAACTACGCTCTAGTGGAATTATCATAATTGACTATGTAAAGTCAAAGGATAATGTGTCGGATCCACTTATAAAAGGCCTAACTAGAGAGGGAGTTGATAGATTATCAAAGGGAATGAGACTATGGCCGAGAACAAGTCATCAGGCGGTAACTCTACCTAAGACCGAGATCCCAAGATCTAGGTTCAAGGAGATCAAACAAAGTCATTGATAACGGCTCAACATTGTCAAAAATTATTTTATGTCTATTCTCATGATGAGACAATGTTCGAAACCGTGATAAAGGCATAAAGACTTTTAATGGTTTCTAAGTTTGATACAGGTATATCAAATAGTGTATCTACGGATAACACATTTATAAATCACCTATGTAAGTGTGAAGTGTAAGCCGCTTTCAAGGAGAATCCAAGGCCGCTTCTAAGCACTTATTAACCGAGATGTGTTCATGGTCAAACGAACAAAACAATGAGAACCAAAAACGATTCGGGTTGATTGTGTGACTTATGTTGTCTAGGTATACACCAAAGCTCGACGGTTCAAAGATATCAAATCTACCGATTGACCGAGTATATCCGATATATGTTCACTACGAAAAGTTTAAAGGGAAACCTACTTATCCAGATGCGATTAACCTTTACTTACGAATCACACAATTTTTCATGCATATGTTTTAACAATAGCCATTCCCTATTCATGTGGGGGATTGCTGGGTTTTAAAGGTGTGAACAGGAAATAAAGGGTTGTGACCTTTATGAAAGGTTGTGCCCTTTCTAAAGGGTTGTGACCGTTTGAAAAGTTATGCATTTTTCAAAGTGTTGTGACCTTTCTGAAGGTTGTCTTCTTTCTAAAGGGTTGTGACCTTTACCTTTTGTTGGCTATAAATAGAGAGGCTTTCTCTCATTTTTCTGCATCGATTTTTTCCCTTCTTTTGCATACATTTCTTACAAAACAAAATCGATCGATCGTGTCTGTGTGTGTGATTCGTTGCTGTCATTTTGAGTTCGTTGAAATTATCGAAGTTTTAGGTACCGCTACTTCTTTAATAGTTAATCCGTTTTATCTTGGGAGGAATTAATCTGCAACCTCGGGTACTTGAGGGGATTAAATTTCTTAAGGACACACAGTGGGTTCTGTGGACTCAGATAATTCTTTGTGTTTTTCTTTTCATCTATTATTATTTCTGATTTGCTAATCTGAATACAGGGATAACAATAGGTTCATCTAAAGATTAATACCCTATTATAAAAGCTATTTCAATCCATATGTTTGCAATTCTTAGTAGAAAACTCTACACAAACAATGTGATAGTAACAATATGAACTATCAATCTACTCAACTAATTAAGCATAAACATGTAGAACATTATTTTAAACTACACCTGCAATTTCAATTTGACATCCTTTCAACATCATTATTTGCTAATAATTATGTTGATATTGTAGAGATAATTTAGTAGAAAGTACTAATTAGTCTAAGTAACTTTACAGATTTTATAATTTTATTTATTTGTGGGGTTCATAATTACATAGCATTAATAAATTTTTGATTTTGCCATAACAAATATATTTTAATAATAAATGTAGTTGATTAAATTTAAAAGATAAAAGCTTTAAATTGAGTAGTATATTGATATTAAACAAAGTACAATGACATTGTTAGATAATTTCTCATAGTGCATAGGTGTTGAAAATTGAATTGTAACCGATAAGTCAACTGCAAAATTGACTTATTGGTATTGTGTTATCAAATAAACGGTTGGGGAACAAATTAAAATTTTATAATTAACGACTTATTGGTGCGAGGACTATTATTCAATTCGCTTATCGGGTAAACCATTAACCCGGTAAGAGTTACATTTTTATTCTAGTTATATTAGCCTCATTTAATATTTTACCATAATAGGTAAGTGTAATTATACATTTTTCCTTTGTTAGTCCCAACTCCTCAAGGCCAAAGCCGTAAAACCATGAAAACTTATTTACTTTTCTATAATTATCTAGTGTTTTCTTTAAAGAATTGATCTTGTTATGGCTAAAAAGTAAATCTTTTTGTAAGGTGCATTCATCAAGAAAAAAAAGTACTATAAAGTTTAGAGGTTAACGATACACCGCTTGATAATTGTTAATTCGTTACCGAACCAACCAATATCTTATAGATTTGCTAGCATCGCTAGCAAGAATAGTAAATTTAAAAACAGAATTTTGGATCGAATCTTTTGATATTGTGTTTTTAGAGTGGAATTCAGATTTACACGACAATTTTTTAAAAAAATTTTGTTAAGTGATGAATAAATTTAACTAAAGTGATTGGGTAAGAGGAAATTCAAAAATTGAACAAAGTAAAATAACTTCAAAGTAAAAAATTGTCATGACTTCAGTCTAGTCAAGTCTGTTTCGCCTTTGAATCTCTGTCAGAAGATGACTTCACTGGCCATCCCCACTCAATGGGCAGTCATGGCAGAACACAATAACCAAACACTCACCATGAATGTACATTCTGTGAGAGCATTCAAGAAAATCAACCCATTAATCCACTTCCCCAAAATCTCTCTTTCCAACCGTCACTCACATTTTCAACTTTGCTTCTCGCAATCTTCCTACAATAGTACTCACCAAAATCCCCATTCATTTGTGACAAAAGGTTTCATTCTTATAATCTTCTCATTCGCTCTTCTTTCCCTTCGTATAATTTCCACAGTTCTTCTTCCTGAGTTTCCTCAAAGATGGAGTCGACTTATCGCATTCTCTAAACAAGCTGAGTCGGAGGTGATGAGTAGTTGTCCACAGCATTTGATCCGAGCTGTGGTTGCCTATGAGGATAGACGATTCTTTCGCCATTTTGGCATCGACCCAGTTGGCATTGCTCGTGCTGTTTTGTCACTCTCGTCTCGTGGTGGCGGAAGCACTATTACCCAACAGGTATGAGTATGCAGATAAGGTGTTTGTTTTTATGTCTCAATGATGAATGATCCTTCGGAAGTTTTGTATAGTTGATTGAGTTTTAAACAACCGGGCCAGAATAACCTCTTTAGATAATACTCACTTCTTTTTCTTTTTATTTTATGTGCCATCCTTTGTCTTTGATACATTATTTTAAGGAATTTTTTTTTTTTTTTTTTAGTTTTAAACGATCTTAGATATTTGTATGATTCTAAATCATTTCATTAGAGTCAAAAATGAGAATTTTAAAATAATTTTTCTTAATTATAGCAAGCTGACATTTTTTTGTGACGAAGTAAAAAGAAAAGAGTGTAACATAAAATGGGATGGAGAGAGTATTCATTTTTGGGCATTCACTGCAGTTAAATATTACTTCCTTGGTTCACTTTTTCACTTTTCGAGAGTCAAAGTGTATTAATTTTGATTGATATTTTTAGATGTTTATTTTTTATTATATTAGTATGAGAAATATTGCAACTTATACTAGCATATTTTGTATAGTTTTCGAACATCTAAATTTAAAATATTTAATTAAAAAAGTCAATTTAGAAAATGAACGGAGTGAGTAAGTTTAGAGTACCTTGTGTCTTCAGAAAAGAGAAAGCCAAAACTCTTCTTTATTTTCTTTTGTTTTAGTGGGATTGAGGTTAGGATAGCTAAAGCTGACAAAGTAAATTAGCAGTGAAACTTTTATTTACTTTAATTATGGATATGATTCTTTTATCAGTTTAGATAATTTAGTGGGCTGTTATTAAGGTTAGACATGCTAAATTTAGAAGTAGAGTTAGCTGTCTATGGTAGATTATTTTAGAGAAGAAATGAGCTGTCAGAAAAGCCAGAAATGTGCGCAAGTTTATGATGGGTCTCACTAAAGACTTAATTGTCAGGACAATAATCTTTAATAAAATAATCATTGAACCATCACTCTATGTATACTACAGTTGGTCAGAAGGATTAGATGTCACATTCTGTGTTATTTCTTAAGAGTTGTGGGAAACCACCACTTATTTATTAATGTAAAAAAAATGGTATTGTCACCTCAAGTGAATATAAAATTTAAAGTAAACGATACCTTTTATTTGAATAATGACTTTAGAGAATATATTATGAGGTCATGGTTCATGAGTGTTCAATATTCTTATACTATTAATAACCATGGATTCAGGTGGTAATGCCACATAGACGCTGGAAATGTCATATTTTACGCCCTCAGTTGTTGCTATCACCTAATGTGAAGATAAATCTCTACTTGGTCGCCAATCAATATCAAGTTGGTGTAAACAGACTTAATTCATGTAGTCAACTATAAGCATTAGAGGAAAGAATGAAAAAGCAAATGCAGAAAGTAATAGTAGACCAATTCCAGCCTCATCTATACAATTTCCAGCCAAACTATTTTTGTTCTTTCTTTCATCATTACTCTATATGGAGTTCATCTTATTCTTTCTTATTTTATCTTTGTCCAGTATTCCTGTCTTTGGTTTTACGTTGACAGAATTTGTCTATCCCAACTTTACCGCTTCCAATTTCCAATTTGTTGATAGCACCGGAAGTTTCTTGGTTTCTCGCAATGGAACATTCAAAGCTGCTATCTTCAATCCCGGTCCTGAACAAGTTAATTTCTATTTGTGTGTTATCCATGCTGAATCCAATACCATTATCTGGTCTGCAAATGGTGATGCACCTATTTCAACTTCAGGACTTATGAGGTTGACCAAGAATGGTATTAGTATTACTGAAAAAGATGGCAGTTTTAAGTGGTCAACTCCACCATTAAAGTTAGCAGTATACGCGATGCAGCTAACTGAGACTGGAAATCTCCTTCTCCTTGATCAGTTTAATGGGACACTTTGGCAAAGCTTTGATCATCCGACAGATACAATTGTAATTGGACAGAAGTTGCATGTTGGCATGATGCTTTCAAGTGCAATAGCAGGTGATGACTTGTCAAAGGGTTATTACAGGCTTTCTTTGTCTGCTTCCGATGCTATGTTACAGTGGCAAGGTCTGACATACTGGAAATTGTCCATGGAAACCAAAGCTTATACTAATTCAAATTATGCAGTGGAATACATGTCTGTCAATCAAACAGGTCTTTATCTTTTTGGTCAAGGTGGTTCTGTAGTTGTGATAATGGTGAACTTGTTACAATCCAATTTTAGAATTGCCAAATTGGATGGTTCAGGTCAGTTGATCGTTATTAGTTTTGTTGGCTCTGACATCAAACGAGATTTTGTTGGGCCAGTGGATGGGTGTAGAGTACCTTATGTTTGCGGAGGGCTTGGTGTATGCACCTCTGTATTATCAGATAATCCTAAATGTTCCTGTCCTGCTAACTTCAATCTTGGATCACATGATTCAAGCAGCTGTGTGCCTAGTGATAGTTCCTATTCTTTGCCAGTTTCTTGTAATTCCACCAACCACAGTAATCTGTCGAATTCTTCCTCCATGTTGTACATAGGACTTGGCTTTGGTATGGACTACTTCACTACTGATTTTACCAAGCCCTTCAGGGATGGGGTAAATTTGTCCGTTTGTCAAAATCTCTGCTCAGTAGACTGTTCATGCTTGGGGATATTTTATGCAAACTCGTCTGGTTCTTGTTACAAACTTGAAGATGAAATAGGGTCAATTATGTTAAGGACAAGTAGAAATGATGATCTGTTGGGATTTGTTAAGACCCTGGTTGGAGTTTCAACAACCTTAGGAAACAATGATAATTTTGATCAGGAAGCTGCAGACTTTCCTTTAGTTGCAACAGTGATCTTACCTTTCACGGGAATCTTCCTACTCATGGCGCTGGGTTTCATTATGTGGAGAAGATCTAGATCCCAAAGAATGGGAAAGATAGAATCCAAAAAAAGCCAACCCAGTTCTCCTTCTTCAGAGGACCTGGATGCCTTCTCCATCCCAGGATTACCTGTACGGTTTGAGTACAAACAGCTTAAGGCTGCAACTGATAATTTCAAGACTCAGATCGGCACAGGAGGCTTTGGTGCTGTATATAAGGGTGTGCTCCCTGACAACACTCTGGTTGCAGTAAAGAAGATAATAAATTTAGGCATTCAAGGGCAGAGAGACTTTTGTACTGAGATTGCAATCATTGGCAATATTCACCACATAAACTTGGTCAAGTTAAAAGGTTTCTGTGCTCAAGAGAGACAACGCCTATTGGTTTATGAATATATGAACCGTGGATCGCTTGATCGCACTCTTTTTGGTCATGTACCTGTATTGGAATGGCAAGAACGGGTTGAGATAGCTCTTGGTTCTGCCCGCGGACTTGCATACTTGCACAGTGGCTGTGAACAAAAGATTGTCCACTGTGATGTGAAGCCAGAGAACATTCTCTTGCACGATAATTTTCAGGCAAAAATATCTGATTTTGGCCTCTCCAAGCTACTGAATCGTGAAGAATCCAGTCTATTCACAACTATGAGGGGGACTCGTGGCTACCTTGCTCCTGAATGGCTCACAAGTTCTGCAATCTCAGACAAAACGGATGTGTATAGCTTTGGAATGGTACTCCTTGAAATTGTAAGTGGAAGGAAAAACTGCTCTTTAAGAACACAAAGTCACAGCCTTGATGATAGTGCTACTGGAGATCACTCATCATCTTCATCTGCACAGGGACTTGTTTATTTCCCTTTATTTGCATTAGAGATGCATGAGCAAGGAAGGTACCTTGAACTTGCTGACCCAAAACTTGAAGGGCGGGTCAGTGGTGGAGATATTGAGAAGTTTGTGCGGGTAGCATTGTGCTGTGTCCATGAGGAGCCATGTCTCAGGCCAACTATGGTTAGTGTTGTTAGCATGTTAGAGGGCGAGATACCACCAACTGCGCCAAGAATGGAATCTCTAAACTTTTTGCGCTTCTACGGGCGACGTTTTTCAGAGGCATCAAACATGGAAGAAGCTGGAGGCCAGATTGATGCCATGTTATATCCGCAGGCAAATACTTCTCATACAACCTCTCGGAGCGTCTCTAATGCTTACTTCTCTTATATTTCGTCCCAACAAATCTCTGGTCCAAGATAGAGTCTAGTTGATGCTACCTGATTCTATAGAAGAGGAGTGCAGATAATTTGTAAATTGTAGTCCAAATGTATATTAGGTTACTCATGAAGAAACACGAAAGTTGAATTTCTAAAAAGGGAATGCATTCCATTCTTAACTCTTGGTTCAATCTTGTTTAAATACAACAAATGTGTTTGATGTCCGTGTCCGGTAAATGGTGCAAGACAGTCTTTAATCTCAATATCTGATCAGGTTTAAAAGTATTGCTCCTTCCACCAAAAAGGACAAAAGCAAACGAAACAAACTAGAGAAGAACTAATACTGCATATACTAAAACCAAGATGTTTTAGTAGGAGTATTTTATAGAATGGCATGGAGGATGCTATGTCTGGCTAGGGGTGGCAATTTCAGCCCATATTAATGAAATGAGTCCATTTTGCTCATATTTAATGACTTGGATCACTCATATTTTAATTGGTTAAATATGGGCTTCAAGCTATTTTAAGAGTCTCTACAAATATGGTCAAATGGGCATCTATGTTGACCTATAATAGATCACTTAGTTTTCATTTCCACTCAAAATTCTTAATTGTGCTAAAAAATAAAAAATTTAATATTAATTTTCAAACTTAGAAAAAACAGATTTTTTTTTGTTTTTGAAAAACAAAAAAAATTTAGGAGTAGGTTGGTGGAAGGGGGAGGGCCTTGGGGGTAGGGGTGCTCCGGGAGGGGGTAAATTAATTTTTTTTGGAAAAAACAATTTTTTTTTTTGTTTTTGGAAAACAAAAAAAAATTAGGGGCCGGTGGGTGGAAGGTGGGGGTTCCCGGGGGGAAGGGGTAAATTTTTTTTTTTGAAAAAACAGAGAAAAAAAAAAAATTTAGGGGTAGTTTGGTGGAGGGGGGTGGGGTGCCCGGGGGAGGGGGTAAATTTTTTTTAAAAAAAATACAGTTTTTTTTTTTTGTTTTCGGAAAACAAAAAAATTTAGGGGTCGGTTGGTGGAAGGTTGGGGGGTGCCCATGGGGAGGGGGTAATTTTTTTTTTTTTGCAAAAACTGATTTCTTTTTGGAAAACAAAAAAAATTTAGGGGTAGGTTGGTGGAAGGTGGGGGGGGGGGGTGGGGGGGTGCCCGGAGGGGGGGGTAATTTTTTTTTTTTTGAAAAACAGATTTTTTAAAATGGGTTGGAACCATTTTACCCAAGCCATATTTGACCAAATCCATATTTGCCCATATTTTATTTGGGTGGATTGTAATCCAAACCATTTTTGCTCAATTCATATTCAATCCATCCAAATCGATCCAATCCAACCAATTGCCACCCCTAGTCTGGGCTATATTAAGTACTCAAAAATAAGAGTAACTTGGTTTTATGTTGAGGTTTGTTTGACTTGCAGATTATGTTTGGTAAAAAAGAAGCAACAGGAGATTTGGGTGTGGAACATCTAAAACTTGACAGCCATTCAAATGAGACCTAGAATTCTATATCAGCTTTGAGGTCCTTCAACAATAGCTTTTTCTAGTTTTAGTAGTGAGAGATAGGTGGTCCTAAGAGTGAGAGATGAGCTTCCTGATTTCTAAAACCCAACAATTTCTTCCATTGAAAATAGATAGCACCTTCTTATGACTTCCTCGTTCAATGTAGAAATGTGTGTTTCATCCTGACACCTCCAGTACGATCACCCTTTTCGCTTCGCCCACCCTCCAACCCGAGTAATTAGGAAAAGGATCTTGCTTTATGAAGTAATTATTATTCTTCCTTTCTATGTGGAAAATGCCTCACAATATAACAATTCATATAGGAATTCAATAGCTCAATCTCTTAGTTAAATGAGGACTAAGTGGAGATTACTGCTGCTAAGAGCTTACTCTAGATTTGTTGCACAAATATCATTTCCCTTTTTCTTTTTTATAGAACACAAAGGGTACTTTCCTTCCAACTGTCCCTATCTGAATCTCATCTGGTGCACTTGCCGGAAATCCAACTTGTTAGAATAGGAGTAGGAACAAGAAAAGGATATACAATCCTACTTAAAATAGGAATAGGAAAAGGAATAATAAATAGAATACTACTTGGAAAAAGATTGTAATGTAGTGTCATAGTTGGAAAAGGAGTCTAATGTAGTATTTATAAATAGAGTCTCAATGTAATAATGTAGATACACAAATTCAATAATATTTTTTTTCAATATTTCTCACATAGTATCAGAGCTTTTAAGACCCTAGTAGAGAATAATAATAATAAAAAATCTTCAATAGGTGGTTATTACTCATATATATGCTTGTCTAGCCAATGATTATGTTAGCAAAAGTTGGGGCAATACTATATGCATGAAAAACAATCATGCTGAGAATGACTTGATTTGAGTAGCATTCGAGACAAAGAAAGTAGCACCCCACATCTTTTCGGTTGACTACTTTCTCATAATTGATTTATGTAGCACCGAACCATCTTTCCGGTGACTACTTTCTCATATTTGATTTGCATAGCTTATACCACCATGCATCATTCCGGTGGCTACTTTTCCATATTTAATTTGTGTAGCACCGTGCCAATTTTTAGGTTACTACTTTCTCATATCTGATTTGCGTAACACCGTGCATCTTTCTGGTGACTACTTTTTCATATCCGATTTGTATAGCACTATGCATCTTTCCGGTGACTACTTTCTCGTATCTGATTTGTGTAGCACTGTGCATCTTCCCGGTGACTATTTTTTCATATTTTATTTGTGTAGAACGATGCATCTTTCCAGTGACTACTTTTCCATTTTTGATTTGTGTAGCATAGCACCGTGTATCTTTCCGGACTATTTTCTCATATTTGAGTTGCGTAGCACTGTGCGTCTGTCTGGTGACTCCTCATATCTGATTTGCGTAGTTTCGTATATCTTTTCGATGACTCCTCAGATGTGACTTACGTAGTTTCAATTTTCGTCAATGTTGTGCAAAATCCAACACCACCTCAAGGTCCAACAACCTCCGGCTACCAAAGCCCAACCTGCATCGCCGATCACAGATCCCTCATGCGCAGCTAGATCTAGGATTTCAGAGACCGTGTTAGTGTGTGAGCCTGTATGGCCAGTCTTCAACGACTTTCTTGTTCAATATCGACTAATCTCTTGATTTCGAGACGATCCATATATTTTATATGAGATTTCGAGCACTTTCCAGCCATTGTTGCATTGTTTCTAGCAGATCTGAGTTTTCTAACAGTGTTTTCTCTTTGTTTCAAATTTACTTTTGCCCAAAAAAAAGGTATACTCAAATATTTGGGTGGTTACAGTAATACTTTCTCTACCGTGACCGTGATTAAAATAGCATATGTCTATCTTTTTCTATCTATGGTTGTCGTTCGCCATTGGCCTTTTAATTAGTTGGACATTAAGAATGTTTTTCTCCATGATGATCTTGAGGAAGAAGTCTATATGGAGCAACCACCTGATTTTGTTGCTCAAGGGAGTCTATTAGCCTTGTTTGTCGATTGTGAGGTCACTCTACGGTCTGAAATAGTCTCGAGCTTGGTTTGGGAAGTTCTGCACAATAATTTAAGAATTTGGCATGACTCGTAGGTAGTGGAGTTGATCACTCTGTGTTTTATCGACATTGTGCATCAAATCCTGTATTTCATGAGAGGACTAAACACATACTCTTAGGAGATACTGTTACAAAATTTGTAAAGTCGAGTGATCAACTTGCGGATATTTCCACCAATCCCTTTATCAGTCCTCATATCAATTACATCTGTTACAAGCTAGGTACATATGACTTGTATGCAACCAATTTGAGGAGTGTTAGAATAGGAACAGGAACAAGAATAGTATATATAATCCTACTTAGAATATGAATAGAAATAAGAATAATATATAGAATCGTACTTGGAAAGTGATTGTAATGTTGTGTTCTGGTTGTAAAAGGAGTCTAGTGTAGTGTCTATAAAAAAAGTCTCAATGTAATAATGTAAATAAAAAAATTCAATAATATTTTTCTCCAATATTTCTCACACAACTATACCAACCAAAGGAATCAAGTGTGATTTTAACGGCATCCCTAATTTAACATGATTTCTTATGCTCACGAAGTAATATGTGACAACATCTTTTGAAATTCCAATTTAAAGATCTAGCCAATTATAATGCCTTTTAAAGTTCAGATGGCTGCCAGCTTTTCATTTTACAACTTCGAGCAGTTTGGATTGACTTTTGACTTATAAGCCATAAGTTTTGGCTTTTGGCTTATTTTTACTATTTTAGCTTAAAATCAAGTGTTGGCTTATTTTTACTATTTTAGCTTAAAATCAAGTGCTTATAAGCACTTTTTAAATTATCCAAACACTTCAAAAGTGCTTAAAAGCTATTTTGGCTTAAAAACACTTAAAATAAGTCAATCCAAACTGGCTCTCCGTCCTTTGTTTTTTCTTTTTTGAAACTGGTAAGGCTTTCCATCCTTTGTTATTAGTCAGGAATTCAAAATTTAGGTTCAGTTTGTTGAGATCATGTTTGTACCATTACTAAAGTTTCATTTATGTGGCAAATACCTCCATACCACTGAAATCCCCATTCTTTTTTGTTCTTCCTTTTCTTTCTACTTGTTTACAATTTCTTCGAAATGCCTCCATTATCTGAATACGAGACATCAGAATTCCCATTTCTACTCGTTCTTTTTCCAAACTATTGTTTCCTCCTTGGTCTGAGATACATGCTAAAAGTAATATTAAGCACCAGTCTGATGAGGCATCTTGGAGAACTAATTGTAAGTTTCATTATGGCTTAAACTGATTACTTGTTTGCTTCTCACGTCATTATCCCTGATACTTGTGTCAATCTTAATTTTCTGTGTCTCTGCTTAAAAAATTATATTGTCTACCATGGTAAAATGTTCTCTATTCTCACTATTTACCTGCCATTTGGTTCTATTGATTGGAGGTGCAAGAGTTTGGCTTTTTGCATGTGTTGTTAGACTCTTTTTCAAGTCGTGTATTTTTGTTTATTCATTGTAATCTACTTATCCTTGGCAGCTTGTCAAAATCTCATTCTTGAAGAATGAACGTACATTTTTGAGGAAAATTGTTGAGATGATTCTGGCTTTAGCACTCGAGGGAACAATCTCAAAAATGGAAATCTTGAGTGCTTATATGTGTAAGGTCAAGTACATCTTTATTTATTGCTATCATAACTTCATTCACAAATTACTTCAGCGTCTGGAAAATAAAAGCATTTTGCCTTTGTTTCTTTCTTCATATTAGTTTATTTTTTCATTAGATCAATTTGTTTATGGTCCAGTTGTGGAACTTGGGATGGAGATAAAACTGAGAAATGCAAATTGACCTTTCTTGGTTAAAAATCATCAACTAGATGATAATTCAACTATATTATCAAATGGATATACATTTCATGTTTGTCCCTCCATGACATGTCCCTGTAATCTATTTGGTTTTCGTCTTGTTATGCGTGAATTCTAACAGAGCCTAAGGCAAAACAGATATATTGGGGACATGGTATTTGTGGTATTCAATCTGCATCAAAATTGTATTTTGGAAAGCACATATCCCTTCTTAGCTTGGGAGAATGTGCTATGCTTGCAGCAATGATACCAGCGCCGGAGCTCCGGTCACCATTCAGGGACAGTAGCAGGTTGTAGCTCATAGAAACTTGTTAACTTATTTTTCCCTGTTGGATGTAGCTTCTTCTGGTCCTGAGTACTTCTGGTATTCTTATGGGGTACTTCTGCATTCTATTGCTTGTCTGAAAACATAAACCTTGATGTGATATTCTCAGAGGAAAAACCTTCCAAGCTAGAGTTCTGAGAAGGATGGTGGAATTTGGATTTCTTGATGTAGAGATGGCAAGCATTGCTGTAAAACAACATCTCAGATTTAATTCTGGAAGCCCAGATCATCCAGATGGGTCCCTGGTTATATCGTCTTTCTCCAAAGAGGTAAATACACGGTATTTTTTTTCGACATATCAAAAAAATATATCTTTTTTTTCCGGTTTTGTTTCAATTCTGATCTTAAATTTTGAGCCAGTGCATTTTCCCTACAAAACTCAATGAGATGAATCATCTTTGTCAAATCCGTACAACAAGGAAGTACTAATACTTATAGCATGAGCCATGATAACTCCAAAGATAATTTTTACTCTGCTGGTTGAATGAACTAGCTTCTAATTTACTGTTTTGTTTCTGTTGAATTTATCACTTAGCATTCAAGTACCAACACAAATTGTGATGGAGATTTATTCTCGACTATTAAGAGAGTTTGGGACTGGGAAACAGAAAGCAAAATCTGGGAAGTGAAAGAGGACATGGACAGATGGGCAACTGGTGTAAAACGATTGGGAAGCATCGATGATTCCAAGTTCAAATCAAAACTTCTTTTCATTATCAGACTTAAGAGATCTCTTCCAACATTCTCTATTGATTTTTGACACGGTTGATGAGTTTCAGATTTGATTATCCCACACTAGTTGGTTAACGTAGTTTTCTGTGTGGCAGTGCTTTTGCCAAAAGTGCATTAAAGAGAAACAACAAATATTTTGCCAGTGTTATTTGGTGCTCAAGATATAAAAATTACATTCTTATTTAAAGCACTTGACCAAGTGTTTGCTCCCATTCAAAAATTTAAATTGACGATACTTAAAAAAATGGTATACCCTTTAAAAGACTCTAGTTACAAATGTTGTGTTTTTCTTTCTGTTATTTTGTTGTAGTTTTTCATTTTTTATTTTTATCTTTGGTACCAAGTTGAAAGGAAAACATTTTAGTGTTTGATTATGGACCAAAAAGTTTGAGTTGAAGAAGTGCTTTTGAGTATCTACTCAACATTGTAAAACTACTTTTAAACTAAGTTGCTCGGACTCTCCAAAAATGTTGCCGCACCCATGTCAGATCCTTCAAAAATACACTATTTTTGGAGGATCCGACACGCACCCGTCTACATTTTTGAAGAGTCCGACCAACATAGCATTTAAATGTTACTGCAACTCACTCAGTTCTCTCTGCTAAACAATTTGCTAATTTCTGAGTCATTGAGCTTTTGAATAGAATTGATAATATGAGTCATAGATTGAGCTTTGCACAAATTTGATTAGTGAATTCATTAACTCACTGCATGATATACAAATTGGTGTAATGACATCATGCATAAAGATCAGTGAAAGGGCATTAGATGAAACACCAAAAAGGTTCCAGGAGAATTAAGTGTTGGAGGGACTTTGAATAAGTTCCTCTGTGAAATCGAAACGTCTAATTACATATTTAAGTGACAAATGTCTATTTAAATGGATACATGTCTTGCATTCATTGGTTGGTGCAAGTATAGCATGCATTTTAGTTTTCTCCAATTAGCACCGCCAGACAAGCATTTTTAATCAGGAATTGAAAACGTTGATGGCTACTCGTTATGAATTTCACCAATCACACACTCAATTCTCCATGAACACGTTCATAGATGCAGTGAAAAGGAGCTAAACAGAAATCTTAGAGAGAAAGGGAGAGAGAACATGTAAAATATCTATTCAAGCATTTTGATTCAATTACAACCGAGATGAATCATACCAGTATATATCCTAGTACACAGTTGTATTTTCTATCTTGACAGCTATACATACTAACTCTATCAGTTAAGTCCACCTTGCTTCAACTGCCAGCTAACTGTAGTTGTAACTAACTTGTAACTATTCCCCATCTTGCAAACTCTCACACTCCCCCTCAAGCTCTAGGGTGTAGAATGTTTAAAAGTCCAAGCTTGCTCAAAAGGAAATTGTGTTGAGCATATCCAAGTCCTTTAGTTAACAAATCAACCTGTTGATCCTTGGTTGAATTCCGCCTTCCCTGACCTTATCTCTCACAAAGTGACGATCAATTTCTATATGTTTGGTCCTTTCATGGAAAATGGGATTTGTTGTTATTTGCAAAGTAGCCTTGCTATCTCAGTGCACATTTACTAGACTTATGATGTTCACCCCCAACTCTTTAAACAGGCCCAACAACCAAACAACTTCTGAAGTGGCTGTTGCCAAACTCTTGTATTCTGCTTCAGCAGAAATTCTTGATTCTGTGTGCTTCTTTGACTTCCATGAAATCAATGATTCACCAAACTTCACTACATAGTCAGTCATTGATGTTTTAGTGTTTGGACATGATGTACAATCTGCATCTCAGAACCATGTCAGGTTATCTTCACCTGTGTTGCTTAGCAAAATCCCCATTCTTGTACTTTGTGTGATGTATCTCACAACTCTCAATGTTGCTTCCCAATGAGACGTCTTAGGTACTTGCATAAACCGACTGAGTGTTTACACAACAAATACTATATCTGGCCTTGTAACTGCCAAGTAAATTGATCTCCCTATCAGTCGTTGATTTTCAGTGATGTCTTCTAACACTGCATCACCTCTCATCCCAGCATGTATAGCATATTCAACTGAAGTGGACTTCTGATTTAGATATATAGGAGTAGATACTGGCTTAGATCCTCCCAATCCTAAATCTGAAGCTAATTGAAGTGCATACTTCCTTTAGTTCAACAGGATCCTTTTACTTGACCTTAACACTTCTTAGCCCCAAGAAGTATCTCAATTCACTAAGGTCCTTCACTTTGAACTTCTGTTTCAATACCTCTTTTGTATGAACTCTTCACTATTTCCAGTAATCATTAGACCATCCACATAGATCAAAATTGCTACAAACTTCTGTCCTTGCTGCTTAGCGGATAGGGAATAATCATGCCGACTCTACTTGTATCCTGCATTTGTTAAAGCTTCACTAAGCTTGATGTTCCATTGCCTTGATGCCTGTTTAACCCTACAAGGACTTCATTAATCTGCATACATTTTGTTTCCTTCTCTTCTAAAGCCCTGAGGCAACTCCATATACACCTCCTCATACAAATCTTCTTGCAAAAATGCATTGTATACATCCATTTGATACACACTCCAACCTCTGGTAGTAGCTAAGGTACGAATCTCACAGTTACCATTTTGGCAACTGGTGAATGGGGTGTTCATGGTTCAGTTTGGAATTGTTTTGGGTAAAACCAAAACCAAACCAAATCAAATATAATGCATATTCATTGGTTTGGTTCACCTTTTTTTATTTTAAAAAAAAACATAATGATATTTCTCTCTTTTATTTTTTCATATCATTAGTAAAGAATTTTTCATCAGTTTCCAAGTTATATCTGTGATTAACCTTTTATTGTGGTAGCTATAATTCTTGGATTATAGAGAAAATTTCTTAAAGTCTATAAGCTTTAATCAAGTGAATTGTTGATAAAAAAAATGTATATAGGCAAATCTCATAGTTGTTTCTTTAATAAATGACTTTGGATTCATGACTTTCATCTAATAATTAAGCTTAAGGTGTAAAGTTCATTAACCTATTAGAGATAAATAAATTTTTCATGTAAATACAAAGTATTTAAAATTATTTATAAATAATAATATACTGTATATATATAATTATAAAATTTGTGTATATAAATTTTTATCTATTTGATTCGATTTTTGGTTTGGATCAGTTTTTAAACAAACTGTGAACACCCATACTGGTGAGGATGTCTCATGGTAATCTGGCCCTTATTTTTGGTTGTATCCTTTTGCAACTAGTCTGACCTTGAATCTGTCTACTTCCCCATTTGCTTTATACTTTATCTTGTACACCCATTGACCATTTTGAACTTATAGCAGTTTTCCCCTTGGAAGATGCACTATTTCCCATGTACTATTTTCTTCCAATGCCTTTATCTCCAAACTCATGGCTTCAATCCATATTTGATCCTTTCTGCATAGTTTCTGAGCTCTATAAGAGTATGAAAGACAGCCTGATAAAGGATATAGGACTATTCCATTGACATTCTTAGTGTTGACATAGTCTTGAATCTTGATGCCACAATGGCTCTTTGATATTTATATCAGATCTTCTGGCTTCAATAGAACCTGATTGAAGTGATTGACGTCCAACATTGTGTACTTTTGCTTCACCAGATATTTCCGCAACAGGTGTTGCAACGATCATCATCTATAGGTTCAACAAGTGTCTCATCTGTACCACTCTCCTTTGATATTGCAACATCCTCAATGCCAGGAATCTCATTGTTGTTTATCTGTTGCTCTTGTATGTGGTTCAGGAATGTGAAGTGACCTAAGATCATGAGAATACACATCACTCCCAGTCCCCAGGTCATGAAATGTGAGAGGTACTCTTAATTGTGGAAAAAGGTTTGGCAAAAGGAAACATGTGTTCCTTAAAAATGACATCCCTGTGATGACGACTCTCAACACACACAAGTGTATGTGGTCGTCCAAGTTATCCAAGCTAGTGTAGTCTGGATATCGTACCCAAGGACTTGTGATTTAGCAAGAATCTAGTAAATTCTAATACTGGAATTTTAGACAAGTGTTAAAGTCACCAAAAGAGGATTTTTTATTGTTATTTATATCTACATAAATTTAAAGACGGAAAAATAAATTATGATTGTGATCACTATTAGAGAGAGATTCGAGGGTTACAACTTTGTTTCACAATCTTGTAAGGTATTTGATTTCATAGACTTAGTTCACTTATCTACGAGCTTAATATTATGATTATGGTTTTCCAATCATCTAATGTCTCTATCCGGAGTGGTCTCACACCTACATCGTTGAGCAGGGATATGGCAAACCAATCCACACATTTATCTATCTTCCCATTTTGTAACCAAGTTAGACGATCTAAGTATATTTCTATCCTAGCCACAAATTGATTCTTTATTTTACTCAAGATCTTACTCTCTATATTTTTTTGTTCTATCTCATGATTCTTCTTTCGAGTTGACAATGAAAATATAGATGTATTTTAAATTTTAATGGTAGTTAAGCATTAAAATAATAAGCTCAAAAATATAAAAACTACTAATATAATAGGAATATACTTTAAGAGATATGTCACATCATCTTTCTTATTCCCGACTTATATATTGATTACTAATTATTAGGCCAAACACATACACAACTCTTTAATTTGTCCCTAAAAAAAAAAATTGGCACTCCAATTTAATCTTATTCCATTTTAACCCTTCAATTCTTTTTTTTACGTATTATTTTAATTTAAAATGCTGACTAAACTAATTAGTGATAGTATTCTACTTTTAAAGCATATGAAAGATATTTTTAACATTAATATTCAACATTTTTAACAATTAGAATAGTTTTGGCTACTTGGTCTAACATAAGATAATATAAACAATATATTAAAAATAGGTGGTTAAATTTGTCCCATTATCCTAAAAGAATATCGTTTAATCATTTCCTAATACTTATAATTTTATAAACAACTAATATATTACTTGTTAAGTCTTTTCTTAGTTGTATTAGTAGGAACACTTATATTTAAAATTATTTTCACTTTACCTTATAATGTATTTAGGACTTTTAAGTAAATTATAATTTTAACATTTTTTCCATAAATTTGAGTCATTGAAAAAGTTAAATTTAAGATAAATACAAAAATGGTAATAAATCAAACTATAATTATGTATGTCTGAAGTTACCTTGCATAAATAAGGCATAATACATATATTAGATCCTAAACTTGGCTTCAAATTTTAACTTTGACCTCCAACTTTAATAGTGCACAAACAAACACTTTAACTATCCAACCTTTAAATAAATAAACACACGATTTTTGTAGTCAAAGTGCGTGAAATGCAAATGCTCCCACGTGTATTAGTGAGCCACTCAATGGCTGCCAACTAATTAAATATTTTACACGTCGATTTTACAACTTCAAAAAAAATTAAAATTATTTTCAATTTATATACAAGGGTAAAGAGTAAAAAACATTTTGATTTCACCCCGATTGTGAATCAAAATTGTTCATCTCAAAAGGTCAAAACCCTAGCTTATCTGGTGAATCAAAGGGAAAAATCGTTCAAGATTTCTGCTGAAGTTGATGTTCATCTGTTCATCTTCCTCAATTTAGTCCAGGTATGCCTTAATTTTACCCTTTTGAAAGTTTATCTTTGATATAAGGTAGAATCTTTTTGTCACCATGAGTGTAAAATCGTTATTTTCTTACAACTTTATACATATGGGTCATGTTAAAAGCCATTTGCACTAAATATGAGCAGAAATCGTTCTAAAGAAAGGAAAAAATCTTGGTTTTAAAGAGTTGAAAGAGGAGGAAAAAAGAATGAGATTTTGATTTGGAAATATAAAGATATATATAAAAGGGATTCATTAAGGGTAGAGTTGTCATTTCAGTTTTTTTTACCGTTGTGGGCCTAAAAAATTACTCCTAACTCGTGCAGAATAAGTGCACATCACGCGTTTTGCCAGGTTGGACTCGCGTGTTTATTTATTTAAAGGTTGGATAGTTAAAGTGTCTCTTTGTGCACTATGAAAGTTGGAGGTCAAAGTTAAAATTTGAAGCCAAGTTTAGGGTCCAATATATGTATTATGCCATAAATAATATGTCAAATTGCAGAAAAAAAATATGATTTCATATACAATTTTTTATAATATCAATCTCATATATCTAAATTTATTTCTAGAATAACTAAATTTATTCAAGCATAAATAATATGTCAAATTGCAGAAAAAAAATATGATTTAATATACAATTTTTTGTAATATCAATCCCATATATCTAATTATTTCTAGAATAACTAAATTTATTAAAATTTATAAACTTTGACTTTACCTCTAATCTCAAAATCACACTTGCTTCTCGTATCCCACTTGAAAATCTAACATAACTTGTAGAATTAATAATTACCCAAATTGCAGAAGTGGTAAGAAATGTTTAGTTCACAAACAACAATTAATAGAGGTTGCAATTATATACGAATTATAATAAGTTAAATAAAGTTCGTTTGAATTGACTTATTTTAAGTATTTTTAAATCAGAATAATTTTAAAACATTTTTAGAGTATTTGAATAATTTAAAAAGTACTAATAAGTAAATTATATAATTTGTTTGGCTATTATTTAATAATATATCTTATTATATTATTTTAATAAATATAATAATAATTTATTCTTATATAATGTCACACATATCAACTTAAAATATAAATTAAAAATACAAAATAGAACTATATATATATATATACATATATCAAGAAAACGAAAAAAAAAAAGAAAAGAAATAATCAATTTGATTACACCAAATCAATAGTTACATATATAATAGTAATAAATACCATACAATAAAGGAAAAAATGACACATATACTCTTGAACTATCGTAAATGGTATACAGATACCCTCCGTTATACTTTTGAGACATTGATGCCTCTGCTGTCCAAAAACTAAAGCATATATGCCCTTCACTCTAACAGAAGACCAAATATGAACACGTGACACAATTTTATCCGTCGATCCGATATTTAATAAATATCGGATCGGTGGATAAGATATGACACGTGTATGTCCTTTAGTATAAAGGGTGTACATGCGTTAGTTTTTGGACGGTAGTTTTTGGACGATAAGGACACCAATGTCCCAAAAATATAACGGAGATATCTTCATATCATTTTTTATGGTTCGAGATATATTTGTCCTTTGTCTCTACAAAAAAATTTGTTGGACGAAAATTCAATGACGTGGCAATTTATTATTTGTTGAGCCGACGTAAGTTGGAGAAAAACAAGAGAAATAGAGAGAGGAACCACTGATAAAAGCTAGGCCCGTTGAGAATTCTCTGGATTCTGCAAGACAGCTCCAACGAACCATGGCTTACGTCGAGAGAGGTAAAATCCTTGATTTAATTATTTCTTCAGTTTCTTTCTTAACCCCTTTTGTTTGTTGATTGGAATTGTTAGAGATTTTTTTGGGGTTATGGATTTTCTTTTTTGATTTGGTGATTTCTTCTCAATTTATGATGTAAAACAAATTCTGGGGTTTGTAAATTATTTGATTTGATCTTTCACGGACTTGAATAAATGCTTCACCTATTTCTTTTCTCCTTTGACAAGTCGCTGTTCTTGATATTGTTGTAATTTAATATCAAATTCCTAATATCTTTGCTTAGTTTACTTGATGTGAGGATCTTTTTGTTTAATTGATCCTTTTTAGATCCAAAATCAAATTCCTAATGTCTTAATTTTTCATTGAAATTTGTCCCCGCACCAACAAAATGCAAAACAAAACAAAAATTAATGGCATAATACATAAATATGTCCTTTAACTTGGTCTATGATCATATTTATGCCCTTCAACTTTGGGTGTGCATCAGTAGACACTTAAATTTGCATAAACTTGAACAAATAAACACACGCATCCTATTGACGTGTCCTACATGGTGTCCTATGTGTATTATATCATGTAAGACTCGTGTGACTACTTGTTTAATTACAAGTTTAAGTGCCTACTTGTGCACACCTAAAGTTGGAGGGCATACATGTGAAATGAGGTTACAAGTTAATGGGCACATTCATGTATTATGCCGATTGTTTGGTGCTGGTGTGTAACAATTTGGTATAAATCTGATTCTTAAAATGATTAGTAGTGACTTGGATTGCTAAATCTCTTTATTCAAGTTATTTATGGTTCCCTTTGATAATTTCGCGTGAACATTCTACTTTTAATCAACTCAAGAAAATATGATTCTAATAATCATTTTGTAGTAATTTTTCTATTTTAAGTTTTTCAAATCTCTGACATGATGATCATTAGAGATGAGGTTTTCTAAATACCCATAGAGGTTTGGCAGACTTGGAAGGATAGTAGGTAACCGTGTGTTGTAGTACTCTTACGAGGAAGAAGTATGGAGTAATTTACCTAGGATTCACATAATGTCTTATTCTTCATTTTTACTACTAGGTATTACTTCAATTGCTTTCTTTATCTTGCTATTTTGTTGTCGTTATTCTTTTTTGAATAAGGTAACTAGTATTCATTCCAAAAACATCAGCATGTAACACATGCTGATGGAGCACTTTACAAACATAATCCCAAAAGAAAACACAAAGGGGCAGGAACGCTATTGCTAGTTACAATTTACACATTGCCTAAAAAATCAACCAGATTTCCTCCTCCCCTACTATATCCTGCTCACACCAAAAATATAAGTGACTAAGACTATTCGTTTTCATATTTTGTATGGAATTACTTCTATCTTTGAATTATCTTGAGTTTCTCTCCTTACAAATTGTCCATCATATTCAAGTTGGAATGAACTGCCACCAATCCTCCTCTGCCTCTCTTCTGCCATTTTCTTTCCAATTACACGTTCAAGAGTTGTTCTAGGTAACTCCCAACTCACTCTTAGTATATAAAAGAACATGTGCCACAGATTTGCAGTTGTCTGTAGAAAAAGATGCGCATTGCTTTCTGCATCTTTACCACAAAAGAGGCATCTTGAGCATATATGTAGACCTCTTCTTGGTATAACCCCTAGTGTTAAGCAAGCCTTCCTTGTTACCAACCAAACAAACATGAGACCTTAGTTGGAATTTTAACTTTCCAAGTAAGTTTCCAGGGCCAAGTTATCAATTTTGTTTTTCTAACAATACACTGATTTAACAGTGAAGGTTACTACAAAAAAATAAGTGAAGGTCCTTTTGTTGCACAACTTCCGGACTGGTTTGACTGGAATAGTAGTAGTGTCTGTAAAGGAATTTAACACCAGTAGCAAATCTGCAATTCTACCAACTTCCCAATCATTTAAAGCCCTCCTAAACAAGAGGTTCCACCCTTGTTTTGTCCATACATGTGATCCTTTATCATCTTTTTGAAGAATGATAAGGTGTAAATCCTGGAATAGAGTTCTAAGATTACTTATGCCTAACCCAATGATCTTCCCAGAAGGAAGATTTTACCCTATCACCAACCTTTACACTCAGATTTTCACTGCATTCATTCCACATTCTGCTGATAGTTTTCCATACACTGCATCCATATGTAGTCTTCACTTCATTAGTTGCCCAGTGATTCATCACACCATACTTTTATGCTATGTACTTCTTCCAAAGGACCTATCCTCATTGCAGAACCTCCAAATCCACTTCCGAGTTCCAAAGAAGACTCTGGTTATGAAAGTTGATATACTTAATCCCCATTCCACCATGTTTCTTACAAAGTGTTACAATCTACCATTTGAACTAAATTATAGGCTTCACTGTCTTTGTTACCCTGCCACAAAAAGATCCTTCTCAATTTGTTGATCAAACTTCATTTAATGTCTCCTGTGCTTTATAATTGGCACCCAGTGGCATTCCCAAGTATTTTGTAGGGATAGATCCAGTTTGGCATCCCGAGTTTGATGATCACCCCCACCCCCCACTCTGAACCAAGTGAATTTACCTCCAGTAAGACTGGATCATGTAGCTCCAAGTCTTCAACCCATTATTAAAAATCATTCATGATGTTTGTAACTCTGTTGCACCCCCTTCTTTCCACCATATGCCTCACAGTGTTGAAATCTCTATCTGTGACCCAAGGTCTTCCACACAATTCCTTCATTGCAGCCATCTCTTCCCAGCACTCCTACTTCTCATTTCTACTATGTGGGGCATAAACTCTAATGAAATACCAGGAAAAGGAGTTTTGTGTTGTTTCAAACTTGTAAGTGATTGAGTAGGTACCTTCCTCCACCTTAGTGCCAGTCCATACTTTACTATCCCACATAAGAAGTATTTCCCCCTTACTTCCATCTGCTTCAATGAATCCAAGCCTCATCCATCTGCAAGACCATAGTTGATGCAATCCCCTTATTCACCTTGGTTTCCCAGAGACAAACTACATCTTCTTTCCATTTTTGCAAACAAGTCTTAACCAGATTCTTATTGATGTTGTTGTTAAGACCCCTCACGTTCCATACCTCATAAAAAAAAACGACCCCTCACCATGTGCTTAGCTTAATATCATTTAAAGGTTAGTCTCAGAACCCTCCCCCTGTTTCTTGCACCTTCAACCTCTTTGTTGAGACTAGATTGAAGCTTCTTCAGTTCATTATGCCCCTGCTTTTAAGGATGGTATTAGCTTTTCCCTGCTTCTTGGTACCAAGCTCTGTTTTCCTTCCGTCAATTCTCATGAGTAGTGCAAGTGTCTCTTTCTCAAATCCTTCGAGTGCTACCCCATACGTGTTTCTCAGCTCCAATATGTGTGAGTTGACCCGATTTGATGCCTCGGGGTCAGCCTGATCTTCCTCTTACAGATTCTGCATAGCCACTGGTTCGGCATCAAGGGTTTGCTGCAACTGTTGTTCCGTCTGGTTTAAATCCTTGGATGTGTTCCCTTCTTCAGAATGTCCGCTCATGCTATTCGCTTCAGTGATCTGTTTTAAATTTTGGGTTTGCATGTGTTTATTCTTCTCTACCAATATCGGTTCAACCAATCTTTCCTCCTGTCCTTGGCTATTAATGAGCCTCCCTATTTTTTCAGCTATAAAATTCCACCCTGAGTTGAACATCAGTTCTGGAGTGATTATTACTGACCTTCTCTTAACCCTGTACATTAATGATGCTATATACCAGCCAAACCTGTTGTAGTTTTTGGAACAGAATATCTCAGCAAGTCTGTCCCTTCTCTTCCATCTTCTTACCAAGTTACCATTCACCTTAGATGCCTCTCTCAGGATCTGACCAATCCAAACCATAGTGTTCCTGCTAAAAGTTGTTCTTCTAATGAAGTTGCTTCTCCTTTCTGTTCATTCGTAATATGTTTCTGCTGTCCCACTGGTTCTTGCTATGTCATATGATTTAAAATCCACCGCAAAATAAATGCTATTATCCATTGAATCAAAAGTGGCTAAAAGAAGATAATAAAGGATGCTTTTCGGTGATCGGTCGAAGATGTTGGCCATCTTCTCGTTCATTGTCGGGTAGCATCGAAATTATGGTGGGAAATCTTGTGCTGGTTTGGAATATGTTGGGTTATGCCCAGCACTGTGAAAGAATCAATTGTTCCGTTGATATTGCGGTTGGTGGAGGAGAAGATAAAAGGGGCATGTAATGTTTGCTCCACTAGCTCTCATGTGGATCATTTGTTGAGGAAGAAACATGGGAGCTTTTGAATATGCTGAGATGAACTTTTTACAATTGAGGAGTAGCCGCTTATCTCTTACTTCCTTTTGGTGCACCCATCAAGTCTCTTTTTGTATAGATGATTGGTGTTTTTCATAGAAAGCCATTTCCTTTTGTAGTTTTTTCTACTTTTTGGTATACTTCTTGTATCCGGGCGTCCCGATGTCCACATTATCTATAAATTTATTACTTCATCCCCCAAAAAGATACATGTACAACTTAGAGCACCTTTTGTTATAGAAAACCGTTAACCTTTAAAAGAAAACTATTTACTATGATTCTGAAATGAAATGTGCCCAAATATAGCCAAATTGATATAGAGGATCAATATAATGTACTCCAACTAATTCGGGATTGAGATTAGTAGATTGATCGATTGTGTGGTACTCACTCATTTATAAAGTTGCTTGAGAGATCTGAGTTGCATGCTAAGCACTTGTTTTGGCTGATTCAGTTGACCTTCCTTACCTTCTTACTAGAAGAAACTTAAATCCTTCTCTTGATCCCAGTCAGTTAGAAAATATGCTGCTATCTCATGTCTCTGTCGGTTGGTCTCTTATTGATAAATGTAGTCTGCCACTGGGGAACAATTAATACACATTATGTTTTATGTTTGGATACATATACTTGACTTGTAATATTGTGAGAGAGCACCTCATATAAGCACCTCATTTTGCAGGTGTGGTGAAATCCAAGCGTTCTATATGGCGATTGAAGACTATCACTGATTTCTTTTGGTCCATCATCAACTTCATTAGCGTGTTTTTTGTTACTATGTTTTCGGTAAGGATGTTCATTTCCTGATTAAGAACCACTTGTGTGCTAGTATCATGCTTTTGTAGACTCTGTATTAACTGCCTCAATACCTTCATAGATGGAAAAAACAGACTCCTACAGAAAAGGTTCAGGATCCAGCAAGAAGTGGGATGGAGGTGGTCCTGGAGGTGGTCCTGGAAGTGGTCCATATGGTGGTGGTCCACGTGGGCCACCCCGTGGGATGGACAATGTCCGAGGCATTGACCACAGTATGTTAACTGTCATCTTCGATTTTTGCACATTACATTTTGGACAATTCTTTTACACTTTATTCTCACCATTATTCCTAAGAATTTCTGCTGTTACTTAATCCCACCATTATTCCTACTGCAGGTTCTCTTCCTGCCTGTGGTTCTTGCTGCGGATAAATGCGGGTATGCAACTTTTGAGATTCTATGATTTGGGATCTTATTCCATAAACACATGTACTGAATTGTATGTAGATTCTGCACTTATACTTACATTTTCAATACTCGGAAGTGTGTTCATATGCCCCTTTTATCCTAAAACTTGAATAGAACTCAAGATGGTTTTCTTATTTTGTATTTATACGTCTGTGTGCTGACTATGAATCTGTGTCTTAGAGCTTAGAGCTTCCTATTTCAGCCCATTTTTCTTGTTAATGCATAATAGTGAAATTTGTGGGGTCATGCGCACAAATGCCCCTTGGAGTGGCCTTTAATTTTTGCCTCTCAAAATTATGGTTTTTAATTTTTACCCTTTAGTTTGAAGTTAAAAAAAAAAAAAAAACCCAACAATATCCTTGACAGTAAAAAAAAAAAAAAAAAAAAGTTGCAAGGCAAAAGAAAATGTACGAAGCATAAGTTCATGCTATATGCATAAGTTTTAATAACATAAGTATTTCTTTGGGCATAAGTTTAGTGGCACAAGCCCATAGGCAAGAGAAGTTATGACCAAGAGATAAGTTGCGTTTAATGCGTAGATGTATGTAATGACATAAGTTATGGCTAAAGACAAAATTAAGCTGAAGGTATAAGATATGTTCCAAGATGGATTTAGTGGTCCAAACTATGCCACATGACTGCGGGTGTAGCTACATTGGAGTTCAGAGGGTTCGATGAACTTCTTTCATCGAAAAATTATACTATTCATATATGATCAGTTTTTTTATTTATGTATATATTTTATATTGAATTCTCTCAACATAACTCAAATGTGTTAAGTAGTAAAACAAGTTCAAAACATCACTATTTGTGCGTTGGTTTGGGTGCTCAGGTTTGGTTGCCTACATTTTTATCCTATGTAAGCTTCAACCTGATTAATTTTATATTTTTTGCTTACTTATATTTTAAACCCCTCGGTGGAAATTCGGCCTCTGCTATTGCATATGTCATAAGTTTAATGGCAGAAGTTATGCCTAAAGCATACCTTAAGAAAATTTTCACAATGTTTTGTCCTGGGAATCAGAAGTTATTTCTTAAGGTAAAATATTCTCTAAAAAAATTTACCTGCAAATTTAGTTGTGCCCGGCGAATTTCGGTCATATTTAAGAATACTTTGGTCTACAAATTTATCTTTTTTCATTTCGCTATATTTTACTTTTTAAAAAATTTACCTTAAATTTTTTATTTTAATATAAATGACCCATTTTAATTATACTTCATGTTTAAATCATATTTCATAATTTTAGAAAAAGTACATTCAAACAACTAAACATTATTTGTTATAATTATAATCAAACACAATTTTATTTTCATATAAATAAAATATAAGTAAAAATATATTTGTAAATGTATATAAGATCTAATCTATGACATTATGAGACTATTTAGTTTGAGACATTACACTTTTAGAGCAATTTTAATTATATGTTTATGATGAATTAATCAAGTTGATGATTTCTTTAAAATATGGGGTATAAATTATATTTAAAATATTATGCTTAAATTTTTAAAAAATACAACTTTAACTGCAATTTTAAAGTTTTTAAAATAAAACGAACAATATTTGTTTTTCATGCCTAAACGCCAAAATCTTAAAGGTTCCATCACTTCCATGACTCTTTCAATCTTTGAGTCTAAAATTTAAATGACGTGAAAAAGAATAAATTTGACCAAAGTCATATAGAGTGAGGTGTAACATATGAAATTTTTACAAAGCATGTGCACTCACCGATTTGAATAATCTAAATTGAATTCTGTCACACTTTTTTCTTTCCTCGTGAGCAGAAAGCATACCGACGTGTGTTGTGTGATTCTATTCACTTCTCTTTTTTCTGATGTATCTATTAGTGAAGTGAAATGACTGATTATTGTCTACTTTTGATTTTATCTTTTGGGTGAAGGTTCCTAGTTTCTATTTTTTTAACCTATTGCACACTACATTGATGTGGTGAAATTTTTATAATTGACATCTAAGTAATGATTATATGTTATGACATTATTCTTTATCTTGAGTTATAACAATAAATAGTTACAGATTATAATATTTTAATAAATTAAAAAATGATTTAAAAAAAGGTAAAAACCAATTAGTTTGAAAAATAAAATAAATTAAAACCGGAATTTTAAGTAACATAGGAGAATCATAACAAAAATAATATTTGTTTTCCTTGTTTAGCTCAAGACATTTATTGGCATTTTCTCTCACTTGTTGGTATTTCGTTTAAACAGATTTCTTTTCAAAAAAATTTCAACAGTTTATCTCTCTTCTCAATTTTCTCTCTTGTTAGTCGTCACTCTCGTCTAATTCAAATTTGTTTTTATTCAATAATCGTCATTTTCTTGTAATGGACGGTTTCTTATCAGTATTAATAAAGCATGGTGATAGATGAGATCCTTTAGGTTAGTGTTTTTTTCAAAATTTTTTGTGTAAATATTTTCTATTCAGTTTAAATGCAATGAATTTGAGAATGAATAGTTTATAATTGTATACCAACAAAACATAAAAAAAATTGATATGAATTATGACCTTTTTTTTTTTTACATATACCGTTAGTTTTTTAGTATGAACATTAAATTTGTTCATTCTTTGTATGCATCATTTTTATTTGTTTAGTATGTTTTTGGTTTAAAAATTATATAAAATTTGTTTGAAATTGATATAATAGTTATATCAATATGAAAATTGATAATGTTTTTGGTACAATTTTGGTATGATTGAACTTTTTTTTTTTGGCATTATATTGTAATGGATTTGGGCATAATGATGGAATGAATTTGCTATATTGTTTATTTAATAAATGAAAATGACTAGTTAGAAATGATATTATTTTGGTATTCTTTTGTCATGAATCTGGTAAGAATCAATGATGACTTTTGGCATGAAATATGTATAGAAAGTGCGCATAAAAATGGTATGTAATTTGTGCATAAAATGATATATTAGAAAGCGTGCATAAAATGGTATATTAGTTATATCAGACATGTATGAAAATTAATAATGTTTTTGGTACGAAACTGGTATTATTGAACATTTTTTTTTTGGCATTATATTGTAATGGATTTAGGCATAATAATTGAATGAATTTGGTATACCGTTTATTTAATAAATGACAATTATTCAAGTTGGATACCAAGTGTATACAAATTGGATACCAAGTAAGTCAACCTAAACTATTTAATGTAATTTTCAATTGGTGTCTATTTTGTTTCCAACTGATATCCCATTGAAAAAATAGAAACAACAATATGTAATTGAGGTTTCTACAAATGGCCAACATAAAACAAGTTAATGCATGGTATTCAATTAATATCCATTTGAAAAACTTAAGTGTAACAATGTATACAATTGTTGTATATGTTTATGAGGTGTTTTTCAAAACTAAAAATTCAATATAAATCTTTCTAATGCTGATATCCAATTTGTATACACTAGGTATCCAACTTGAAAATTTAAGACAAGATTAAAAATAAAAATTTATGAAATTGATATCCAACTGGTATAAATCTGGAAAGAATAACTATGACAATGTAAAACAGTGCATATTATATTGTTGTAAAAAATTGTAGCAAAAACAAATATACATCATCCAAAAATAAAAAAAAAACATGTAATAATTAAAAGTCTAAGCTGCAATCAATTATTACTCCGAGGAAGGGGGATCCACCATTTTCCCTTTTCTCTTTTATCCCTTTCGATTTGGAGGAGTTGCAATTTTCTTTGCTTCTCTTTTCTTCTCCTTTACTGGGCTTTGTTTCTTCTTGTGAGGGGTAACACTCTTGTTCGCCGGATTTGCATTCTTGTTGGTCGGCGGCGTTTGAGTCAAGATGTTAAAAGATGGAGCCTCAATTTCAATATTAGAACTCGCTTCTACTAATTTGGTGCTCTTTCTAGGTGTATGCTTATGTTTTTGATTCTTCGACATGTTTTTTCGAAAATCCTAAAATCTTGATTCTTAGTATTGTGAAGAAGATTTGGCCTTTCTTTTGAGTGTACTATGAAGACTACTGATTATGGTAAGAGAGAGGGGATTTACGATTTCTAAGAAGAAGAATGAAGATGTGATTTGAACGTGGGGTGGTGGGGTGCTGTTTTGGCGTGTGAGAAAGAGGGAAACGTGGTATGTGATTTGAACGTGGGGTGGTGGGGTGCTGTTTTGGTGTGTGAGAAAGAGGGAAACGTGGTGGTCGAGGGGTGGGGGGTTGACGTGTGACGGTAAAAAGTACCTAGAATCAGTGTGATAGTACGTGTGAAAGGTAAAAAAATTCCCTAAAAAGGAGTAACAGATAATTATCATTGATTCTCTCTTATTAATTTTATTTATATCACCTATTAATTAAAATATAATTATAAAATATTAATTATTTAATAAAATGAAATTTAATTGATTTAGAAATAAAAAATGATTTGTTATAACTTAAAATTAAAATGTTATAAGTAATAATATTTTAAAAGTGGATTTAAAACCTGTAATATTGCCCATGTGGGGTGGTTTTTCTATTAATGTGTTATATATTGTGCATAGATAAATAAAATCTTAACTGTCGTTAAAGTTTACAGATTCATATAGCGCATTAAAATATAGTGCTATATGAGTAATTAAAATTAGGACATACTCCATTTTTGCCCTACTTTATTTTCTTCATCTTCAATTTTTTCTTTTTCATCTATATTTTGTTGAAAATTAGGCATGTCTCAAGAGTTTGATCCAAAGCTCTTGTATACAATTCAATAATTATTTGTGCGTTATAGGATCAAGACATTAAAGGCTCTTGAAAATTCTGACCGTAATTCTGGGGTTGCGAAATTCGACAGTAAAATTTATGTTAATTTTTAATAGCAAAAAACATATAGATTATATATTTAATTTCCAATACTGAATTTATATTTGTTAATGTAGTAAGAAGTAGTGATGCAACTATTCTTGTTGGGAAAATAATTTTCGACAAAGAAAAGGCCCGCAATTGATGAAGTTATAACTACTTTACACAACAATGTGAGGTCTAGTATGTAGTCTAACATGAATAAAGTTGAAGATGATAGAAATTTGCTTAGGTCCTTGCTAAGGAACAGTTTACACGAGAGAGATATTTTGAGAGAAAATCTGAACTAAATTAATGAGAAAACAATCAACCGTTTGAGACTAATTAATTCGTGGTGTCTTATTTTTATTTTTATATTGAAAAATTACATAATTTGTTAGATTTATTAAATTTCATGTAATATTTTTTTGATATATTTTAGTTGTACTTTTTAAGTATTATACATTTTTTTTTATGTATTGTTCTAATGGATTATGCAATCAGCCTTTTGAATTCTATTGTAATATTTATGTATTTTCTATGTATAAAATATTTGTCTATTCTAATATATTTAAATAATAAAAATAATATAACAATAAACTTATAATCAAACGCACCAATTGTTTTAGATTTTATATATATATATATATATATATATTGTGATGTTATTATATACCAAATCGAAATTATTACAGAAATTTATAAATTTTAAATCATGAATCCGTCTCTGAATTACTTTAATTTTATAATCTGGGTAGTCTTTTAACTTCCTTTTTTGAGATTACTCTTAAATACTAACCATTTATCATTGCATCAAGAGGGCTTTTCAAAGAGATTTGAGGCGTAAAGTATATTTTTCCCTTTAAAAGTTGAGGAAATGTAAATATCTAATAATATTGGCAGTGTCTGATACTCTATCATTTTTGGTCTGGTTCATTGGATCCTAATAAGTAGTAATATATATCAATTTAATTCTAAGAAAGACTTCTAAGATTTGTTATTTTATAGTATAAAAAACATTACACCTTCTGAAATTTTGCTATAAAATTCAAAAGATTTGCCCCAGTTGAGAAAACAAAACAACAGTTCACGTGTTATCATGTGTGACCATGCATGCATGGTTTAGCTAGAATTTAGCAACCGATCATAATTTCATTACAGACAAACACACACACACACATATATATATATGATTTCTCATTTATCTTTATTACTATTATTACCTTTTATCTTGCCTACAATTAATTAAAATAAAATAAAAGTGGGATAGCCATATTTTTCATCTTTTTGTGCTACATATATAGTCTTATGTTCAGGGGTGGAGCTCGAGGGTAGAAATTCTGGAATTGGGTCAATTTTGCTTTTAAATTCTATATATTTATTGTGAAGAAATTCATTTAATAGGTATGAATTATTGATTTAGAATTTAATAATTCAGTATGAATTGATATCTTCTATGTATAAAAGTTCAACATTTTTTTCCGAGGAAAAATGCCAAATATACTTCAATTACCGTTACATTTTTGGCTCAAATATCCTTTAACTAGCAAAATAATTCAAAAATATCCTTCTTACTAACCGTTGCTTCAAACAAAGAAAAATGTGTCAATGTTTTTTAATTTATTTCTTTGCTTCAAACAAAGAAAAATGTGTCAATGTTTTTTAATTTATTTCTTTGCTTCAAACAAAGAAAAATGTGTCAATGTTTTTTAATTTATTTCTTGGGATGGATGGCAGGTAAGAGTTCATGTCTGAGACATATAATAACATATTGAAAAGACATATATAATACATAAACATGACCCTTAACTTGGCGTCAGCTGACAATTATGACCTTTAATTTTGAGTATGCACAAGTATGTACTTGATGGGATGTATGCATCCACTAACTACGACAGAACCACGTCCTTGAGACAGTTAAGAGGCACAAAAGTAAATATTGAAAGCAAAGAGAACACACGATACTTTACGTGGAAACCTCCTTGCCCAAGGGAGTAAAACTACGACTTGTCTCACATGATTTTCAAATTGTTTTCACTAATCTTCTCAAGCAAAAGCGAAACACAGTTTACAACCACACAATGAGATTAACCTCCTAATCTCAACACTAAGTAATACAACCTATTACTTATTGAGCCTAAGCAATGCATTCATTGCCCAATATAATAACCCTCACTGATTAATATAGACTTTTGACCGTAAGACACAAAGTTACCCTTAACTATGTTCTTACAATGACTCACACAAAGTTTTGAAATGTTTCTAACAAGAGTGAAACGAATCCTACAAGTTAAGCACAAATATAAGCAATCAAAATAACAACAGGTTCAGGAAGCAATTCTTCAATCAATGAGGTCCCTTCTTGTTTGTTTGAAGCTTGAATTTTCTCTCTTTGAATGAATAATTTGTTAGTTGTTTGTCATGTTGAATATATCAATCCATGAAGAATTATTGACCATCGAACAAACAACCTCGTCCATTCCTATTGGTTAAGTACGCTGGCGACTTCACCAACCACTGACAAGACAGCTTTCCAACTGTTCAACATATTGCCCTGGACGAGAACACTCTGCAGATGATTTATGAGGATCATCAAAACATCTGAGAACATTACAAATTATCATTTTCCCCATTTTTGATGATGACAAACAAACTACTTCACATGAGTTAATATTCATTCAAGTTATCAGTTTATCCGAGTCTTTCAATTCCAGTTCCCCCTATCACCATTCCCCATGTCATCATATTCTAATTTCACATATCATTTACAGTCAGTTCCCCTTTTGACATCATTGAAAAGGAGTGACAGTAAACATACACGAGCTGCATGCAAAAATCATTAGGAATTCAGGGCCATGGGTCACACAGTACATGTGCAAGTAGGCAAAAATAGAGAAGATAAAAGCGTACCAAACAGGGCAAAAAGAGATAATTATATTAGATCACAATACTGGCCACTAAGTCCAGTCAAGACAGTTCAATTGCCACTTAGATAGAAAGGGGAATCAACAAAAGACATGGGGATTTAAACAATAGACTTCTTTTAGGACGGAGGGGGATGAGGAGAGAAAGACTGCAATAAAAGAGTCATGCGAGCATTTGCATCAACATTTGACTGAATGATGTTCTTGTTGAGAGTCTGAACTTCCTCACTGAGTGAGGCATTAGTTCTACACAGTTGTGCATTCTCAACTCTCAACTGTTCAATCTCCTCCTTACTATCAACATTGGTACCAGGTCCTCGAGAAATAGCATGTTGCAGCTGTGCCTTAAGTCGTGCAATTTCTACCTCTTAGCACTCAAGGTTGCTGTAAAATCATTTAACTCACACTTGAGGGATTCCTGTTGCTCGAGGAGTTCAGAGACATGGGGCTTGGCTTTGACTTTTCCCTTAGCATACTTACATTCCAAGAGTAAGGTTGGAGAGAACATTTGCTCCACAGTTCCAGGTACTTTTCTGCCAAGAGGCACTCCGAAATGGTCAAACACATGATTCAATAGGTACCCATAGGGTATGCCATGCTTGGCATTTTTCCATGTCATAACTCATGTGCTCGAGCATAACCACCCCAGGAAGACTAAAAACTTCAAGTTCATCCAATTGCTTCATCAGAAACAGATCTGTTGCAGATGCCACATTTCTCTTTTCATTTCTGGGCACCATGACCTTGTTAATAAACTCAAAAAGCAACTAGTACTCCCCTTTGAGGAATTTCTTAGGAAGACCTTCACACTTCATATCCTCATGCTTAGTAGCCCTTCAGATAAAATCAACAGAAGGCTTGCACCCTTCAATAGACTGGATCCCTTGAGAGGGAACTCCTAGTATGATCCCCAAACTTTCTTCACTCAGGGAGATTTTTACATCGCGTACAGTTGTCTGAATGCCTCCATCATCAAGGAGCTCCATTTTGTAATAGAACTCTCGCACTTTTGGCTCATGCAAATATGGTACTAGACATTCAAACAAGTGTTCCCAACTTTACAGTGAGACAAAATAAAAAAGGGAGCATATACCGTGTTCTGTGAGAATGTCAGGATCAAACAGCCTTCCGTTTAGGACCTTCTGTCATTTAAGCTCTGCGATACGCTCCTTCCTTGTTAACACCTTTCCTTCAACTTGCTTTTTGGGCAGTCGGACCTGGTCCCTTAGCAGATTTTGATTTCAAGGGAGCCTTTTTAGTCTCCATGCCCTTTTGATAGGTGATTTCTTTCTAGATTTAGGGCCTCATTTGGCTTTAATTCGTTCTTCCTCAACCTCCTTCTTCCGTTTCACCACTGCTTTAACAATATCCTCAGACTTTGTTTCACTTGATCCTATCTCTAGAGGCAATGAAGCAGGTTCTTCAATGGGCACACGAAGAAGTCGTCTTTGTCTTCAATTTCTCTCAGTTTGTGCCTCATTTTCTGCTAGAGCATCTCTAAGCAGCTTTCGAACTGTCCATCTAGTAACATATCTCCTGTTGTCTCCCTTGTTAAAGGATTCGACCATTTTTCCTTTCCTTTTCTCTTTCGCTTCTTCTCTGACTCAGTAGGCTCCTCCCCAACTTTTTCTTCAAGAAAAACTTTTGTTTGTTCTAGATCTGACACACGCACACTTGAATCATTTGCTCCTCAAACCCTCTTTCTAGACCAAACAAGGGGAACTTCTTCATCTTCTTCTTCACTGACACCTCTCATTGGCTCATGATTCTAGTCAAATATAGGATGAACACTATGAGGGACCCGCTCTGACAATCTGCACTCTTCTTTTAGAAGACTTGTATGTGTGTATCATCGAGTGAGTGAGGCAAGACTTTGCACATCCACTAGTTCCTCTGCAGCCGTTAGAATGACAGACTCTATTCCTTTACCCTCAAGCAAATTCTCTTCGAACAACCTTTCAGACATGGTAGACGACATAGACCTTGGTTGATACCCAACTCTGGATCTTCAGTAGGTGTCTCAGCCATAAGTTTAACAACTGATTGGGCTTTAGAATTTGGAGAGTTCTTACCTGATAGAATTAATGTTGGAGAACATGACAAGTTTTCTGTAGGATTGAGTACATGAGATTTTAATACTTTAGTTTGGGGTGTGATAGATTCACCAATTTCACCAACCCCGCACATTAGATGGAGAGCCCTCAGAAGGAGGAATGAAGAAATTGAATGAACTAGGGTTTTCAATTTATTGGGAGAGAGGAGATTTTGGGGGAGAAGACAGATTAGACATTTTGCATAGGAAAGTGAAGAAAAGTTAGAGAAATAGGGAGAGATTTTTTAAGAGAGACTATAGGATTTGGTTGGATTAATAGAAAATAAAAGGATGTTTTTAAAGAGGTATCAGGTCCCTAAACAGTAGCGACCTTTGGTTTTTAAGCTAAAGGGACATCTGTAACTGACACAAGGAATAGGGAGATAACACGTGGCTGTGACCGTTGACAGAAAATTGTGTAGTAAAAATGATGCTAAGCTTTTGGGGGCTAGGTCCTTTTCTAGAGGCAACCCTGTCTGTTATGGTTAGATCTTCTCTTAAGCCAACATGTCATGAGTGTATACATGTAGTAAGGTACCGGATGTGAATTCACAAACATATAAGCAGTACAACAAGTATAGATACCTGCCCTCCCTAGCATAGTCAAATAAGAGGCTTCATGCAAACTTGTTGTGAAATCAGGTAAGTTTGTGCATTCCCAAAATCAATTTGTTCTTGATGAAGGTTTCCTTGCTCAATGCCTTGGTGAAGATGTAAGCCACTTGATCCTCCATATTATAGTATCTTATCACCACATTCTTCTTGTCAACATTATCTCTAAGAAAGTGATGTCTCACATCTATGTGTTTGGTCCTCTTATGCTGGACAGGATTCTTCGCCATATTCATTGCACTTGTAGTATCGCATATGAGAGGAATAGTATCTGTGAGAACACCAAAATCTTTGAGTTGTTGCTTGATCCACAAGAGTTGGGCACAACATGAAGCAGAAGCCACATACTCTGCTTCAACAGTTGACAGAGCCACTTAATTCTGCTTCATAGTTCCCTATGAGATTAGTGATGACCCCAGAAAATGAGCCATGCCTGAAGTGCTTTTTCTATCAACAAGAAAACCTGTATAATCAACATCAGCATACCCAATCAAATCAAATAAGTCACCAGAAGGATAGAAAAGGACTAGGTCTTGTGTTCCCTTCAAGTATCTAAGTGTTCGCTTGGCTGCCTTCATATGTGACTCTTTTGGAGCAGCTTGAAACTTGGCACACATTTCCACGCTGAAGACTATATCTGGTCGACTTGCAGTGAGGTAGAGAAGAGATCCAATGATTCCTCTATACATAGTCTGATTTACATTAGTGTTAGCTTTATCTTTGTCAAGTTTGGCATTAGTGCTCATTGGGGTATCAATAATTTTGGCCTCCACCATTCTGATCTTCTTAGGCAATTCCTTGATGTACTTCTCCTGACATATTGAGGTACCATGGGGGGATTATTTGATTTGCAACCCTAAGAAAAAGGTGAGTTCCCCCATCATACTCATTTCAAATTCACTACTCATCAAGGCTGCGAATTCTATGCATAAAGGGTCTGTGGTGGCCCCAAAGATGATATCATCTACATAGACTTGCACTAATAGAAGCTCCTTTCCTCTTGAATTTAAGAATAAGGTGTTGTCAATTTTTATTCTTTTGAACCCATTTTCGAGAAGAAATTTTGGTAGCCGCTCGTACCAAGCCCTGGGTGCCTGTTTTAGGCCATACAGTGCTTTGTCTAACTTCAGCATGTGGTTTGACAGGTCGACATCTTCAAACCCTGGTGGTTGTTTGACATAGACTTCCTCCTTCAAGTAGCTATTCAGGAAATCACTATTGACATTCATTTAGAAGAGCTTGAACCCCATGTACTTGGCAAAGGCGATTAGAATTCTGATAGTTTCCATCCTTGCAACAGGTGCAAAGGTCACATCATAATCAATTCCTTCCTCTTGACTATAACACTGCACTACTAATCTTGACTTGTTTCTCATGATTGTTCCATGTTCGTCCAGCTTGTTCTGAAACCCACTTGGTCCCAATAATAGTTCTGTTAAGAGGTCTAGGGACCATGTGTCATACTTTGCTTCTCTCAAACTGATGCAACTTTTCTTGTATTGAGTTTACCTAGTTAGCATCCTGTAAAGCTTCTTTGATATTCTTTGGTTCAAATATGGATATAAAAGCTGAGAAGGCAACCAGATTTCTTGCCTTGGATCTAGTTTGAATTCCAGATTCAAGGGGAAAAACCAGATTGTCTAGAGGATGGGATGATTGATGTTTCCATCCTATTTTTCTTGTAGTCTCCTCATCAGGTTCATCAGCTTGAACATCACCTTTTGATTCTGCAGTTTGAGTCTCTCCTTTATGAGTAGTGCCTGGAGCATTAAGAGGACCAGGTACTTCCATAGATTCTTCAGCCTTTTCTACACTCTAATTCTTTTCAATCACATCATCTTGAATCATGTTATCTTTCTGAATCTGCATCAGCTCCTTAACTTCAAGATCTTTCTTTCCTTCACAATTTTTCAATTCATCAGATTCGTTAAAGATGACATACACACTCTCCTCTACACACATGGTCATTTTGTTGTATAACCTGTATGCCTTACTTGATAAAGAGTACCTCACAAAAGTTCCTTCATCATTTCTTGGATCAAATTTTCCAAGATCATCCTTACCATTATTCAGCACAAAACATTTGCATCCAAAGACTTTTAGATGGCTAAAAGATGGCTTTCTTCCGTTTAGCTATTCATAGGGAGTTTTTTTAAGTACTGACCTTATTAAACATTTGTTAGTGATATAATAAGCCGTATTCTTTGTTTTAGCCCAGAAGCTCATTGGAAGTCCTAAATCTATGAGCATAGTTCTAGAGATGTCCACCAGGGTCCTGTTCTTCCTTTCAACAATCCCATTCTGCTGAGGAGTTCTTGGAGAACAAAAGTTATGGTGAATACCATGGTCTGCACAAAGCCTTCGATTTGGGCATTTTAAACTCGATACCATTATCTGATCTGATGCTTGCAATTTTACATTTTAGCTTCAACTCAATTCCCTTTGCAAAAGTCATCAGTACTCTAGTTGTTTCGTCTTTTGTTCGTAAGAACATGTTCCAGGTGAATCTAGAGAAATCATCAACAATCACCAGGATATATCTCTTTCCACATCTACTTTGGATTCTCATTGGTCCACATAGATCCATGTGGAGAAGCTCTAGTGGCCTGGTTGTGGTGACACCTTTCTTTGCCTTGAAAGATGATCTTGTTTGCTTCCCCCTTACACAAGCTTCACAAATTTTATTTTCAGCAAACCTTAACTTGGGTAGTCCACGGATCAGGTCCTCTATAACCTGTTTGTTCAGCAAGGAAGAGCTTACATGTCTCGGTCTTCTGTGCCACAGATTTGCATTTTCAGATTGAGCACTGACACATGTGAGATTGTCTCCTTCTATAGACTCTAGATCTGTAACATACATGTTCTTAACTCTTCTGGCAGTAAGAACAACTTTGTTGGAAGTAAGATTAGTGACTACACATTGATTTTCCATAAATCTTACTTTTTTTAACGACCCTTGGGGGTTCAGAACACCCCCAGAAATTATCATTTCATAAAATAAAAATTACAAGGATGGGGGAATAAAGCCTTACCTCTGTCCTAAGGTGGTTCATAAGTTGGTCTTCCTATTAAGGATGACTAACTCATCACCATACAAAACAAGGAACCTAGATAAAATACCTAAAGAGAGGACTCCTCTCGATATAAAATCTAGGAAAACATAAATTAGGGACTCTCCCTTTACAAGTATCACCAAAAAAAGAATGAAAACTAAGTTAATACTAGAAAGTACTAAAATCAACCTAGCAGAAGAGTTTTCACCATCAAAGAGTCAACCATTAAGGTTTTTTTTTATTCTCTTCTGTTTTCTCCTTCTAAAGTTTGCCATGCCAATTTTGTCCAACTCAAAGTAGGCCCTTGTCTCATTTGGAAGTTGCTGCTTTGTGAAGAAAATGCAAGGTGTATTACATTGGTAGCTGTATTTAGAAAGAGCATCTGCTGTAAAGTTTGATTCTCTGTAATTGTACCTGCACTTGAAGTTATCTAGCTGCTGAATGGTATTGGTGAGTTTGTGAAGCTGCTGCCTGACTTTCCAGGGAGGTTGTGCTTGCTTTTTGATTTCAGGTAATGAGGAGTTCATAATCTACTTCAAGGATTACATTGGTATAGCCTACGTTCATGCACCATAATAGGCCAAAATAGGCAGCCTCAATTCTAGCCAGCCTGATTGTTGGTTCCTTCCCCCATAGGTGATGCAAAAACAAAGATGATGTCTCCATGATGGTTTCTGAGGATGCCTCTAATTTCAATTCTACCAGGGTTCGAAAGTGCACTACCGTCTGTATTTAGCTTATGAAAATTCACTGCTGGTTTGGTCCAACAAACTGTGATGACCTTAATATCATGAGTACATCCCTCAATCATCTGTATAAGATAGTGTCTTTGTACACAAAATATGTCACCCTTGTCATGTTGATTGTTTTCCACTATATTTACTTAAGCACCTATTCTTCCTTAGGTGCCAAGCGATGAAAATAGGAGTGGATTGTAGAATGAGCTTGTGAGCTTCATTTTTGAATTTAGAAGTCCACCATCTCATAACTAGATTTCTTAGATGGGTGTAGTCATTATCAATACCAAGAGAATTAGCAAAAAAAAATTCCAAATGTTTCTAGAAAAGTGACCAGCCAAAAAAATGTGATCAATGGTGTCCATGCCTAGTTTGTGGCAGCAATAGCAATTCACAGGATCTTGGCCAAATCTGAGAAGTTTTTCATTGGTTGGAAGTTTGCCTTTAAAAGCTCTCCATAGATGAAAGGAACATTTGAAGGGTATGAGCTTGTGCCAGGTATATATATTGATAGGGGAGATACTCCTTTTAGCTCTAATCTGGTTCCAAGCTGAGGAGCAAGTAAAGTCACCATTAGTGTTGGGTTTCTTGATCAAGAATGAAAGGATGGTATTGTACTTTGGTATCTAAAATGAGAGATAGTAGGTGGGGGGGGGGGGGCTTTTTTGATAAGTTTTTCCACATCCCATTCTCCCTCAATCATGAAAGTTGTAACTGTAATATTATTTGCTTTGGTGGTATCAACTCTGTGATTAGCTAAGGGTCCAATGAAATCAGCCCACAGAGATTTCTTAGTGCAAAAAATCCACCATTGTTTGTATTGAAATAAGAGAGCTACATTATGAAGTTGCCTCACCCCAATACCTCCTTCATTGCAGGGATAGCTAAGGTTCTTCCAAGAGGACCAATGATATTTCTTTTTATCATTTTTCCAACCCCAAAAAAGGTTAGCAGTAATGCTATGAATATGTTTAAGAATGGTGCTGGGACAAATAGCTGAAATGAGATGAATAGGGAGGGATTGAATGACATGTTTGACAAGATTAACTCTTCCTCCAAAGCTTAAGATCTTGGATTGCCAACCAGTAATTCTATTTATGACTTTAGATACCAACTCTGAGTAATAAATGATTCTTTGTCTACCAATGTAGAGAAGGAAGCCCAAATAGGTGATGGGGCTTTCTTTTTAGAGAAAACCTGTGACCATTTTTATTCTTCTGATAGTGGATTTGAAAGAATTTGAAGGGGCCATGAAGTGGCTCTTGGCCTTGTTGATCAGTTGGCCTGAGACATGTTCATAATCAACAAGAGTTTTCATGATTAACTTTAAAGAATCTCTCTTTCCAGAAGCAAAAATGATCACATCATCCGCAAAACTAAGGTGATTGACTTGGGGACCTCTCATCTCCGTATAGAAGCCATGATAGTGAGGGTGTAAGTACAATGTAACACCCCACAAAATTTTTGAGCTAAGACTTGAACCATCCTTCGTTATGAGTAGGATTTTACGGAGGAATTAAAATTTCTTTAAGTGTTAAATTCACTAGATGTAGCACCCTGAGTTCGAAAAAGAACTAAATTGTAAATAGAGAAAAATCTGAAATTTTGCAAGTTAAGCTAAGCATGAGTTTTGGGTCAACTTCAAACTACTATAACTCCTAGCATAAGATTATTTAGGTGTGCTACAAGATACCTTAGGAAAGATATTTGAATTATCTTTCTAACGCCACTAAGTTTGCTAAGTTTCGAGTTTGTATGAGGGAGATATGTGTATTCAAAGTTGGATTGTCTAGATAAGGAAAGTCAAAATTGGATTTTAGAGGGGTATTTTGGCCTTTTCCTTACCAAATCAGATTTAATTCGTTTTTAGTAAGGTTTTAAGGGTCTAATCCTATTGGGTTCAGTTTTATAATCCTAAAATATGCCTAGGGTTTTAGTTGAGAGTTCAAGAAGAGAAAAGAGGAGAAAAGATGAGAGGATCAAGCGTTCATCAAGATTCTTGCGTGTTGTAGAGGATTTTCACCATGAGTTTGCTCCCTAAGAGGTATGTAAGCTTCCATAGTGTTGGATTTGTTCACCCACACGCTAAACATGTTATTTTCCATTCAAATTTCATTCTTGAAGTTGAAAGATTAGAGTTCTTGATGAGTTCTTAATAGGTGTTCTTGAAGTTCTTTATAATGTTGTTGTGTTGGGTTTTTGATGATTTATTGAGATCAAAGTGAGTGTTTTAAGGGCTGTATTGAGTATATTAGAGTGTACTTATGTTAAGTAATTGATTCTAAGTGGTTGGGAAAGAAATCGTTGGATTCTAGGCGAGTTAGGGTGAAAAAACGAGCAAAGAAATTCGTTGGGTTTTCTGGGTTAGGGCCTGGCGTGTCACGCTAGCTCAAGCACCCCAAAGTAGGCTCTGAATTTTAGGGGCTAGCGCTCCACGCCACCCATAGCCCCAGGGTCGCCTGCCCGTCCAATTTGCAATCGGTTGCTCCGTTTAAGTTCTTTTGAAGGGTACCTTCACTCTTTTTCGATTCTAACTACTCTAAGCTACTTCTAAACACCTAATATAATTCCTAACATGATCATAACCTGGAATTAATAATTCAAATACAATGTAGAGTTGAGAGTTAAGTTTTGAGAATTCTTTCGAACATTCTAAGAAAGTCCCTTTGAGTCCTTTTGTGGAGTCTTCTATAACTTCTAGTAACATGTTTCAAGACTCGAGCAAGTGAGTATGAGAATGAGGAGAATGTATTCATGAGTCTACTTTGTCATCATGAGATCTTTCATAGCATGAACCATAACTCTTGAATTCATAATTCACATTCAAGAGAGAGTTAAGAATAGAGTTCCAGAAAGTTTCGAGTTCAATTGTGAATCCTTTGAGATCCATAATCGATTTGAGTTAAATTTTGAGAAAGTAAGTATGAGAATGAGAAGAGTTGTATCATGAGTTCCATAATGTTATGTAGACCTACGAGTCAAGTCGTTCATGCCTATAAATTCCCCATGAACTCCATAAATTAAGTATCATTGAGAGAAGTAGTATCTTCCAGTTCTAGTCTTGAGTATTAAGTTTCTAATCCCTTTTAAGATTATATTTCTAATCATGGGACTATTTACATGTTACCCATGAAGTCCTTGAGTTGAATTGTTCATGCTCATAATTCTGCATGAACCCTATAAGTCGAACAATCTTGAGATGAGAAGTATCTTTGAGTCGTTGAGTTGAGTAGTTCATGCTCATAATTCCGCATGAACCCTCTGAGTTGAGCATTCTTGAAGTAAGTAGTATTATTGAAGTTCTTGAATTTCAAGTATTGAGTTCTATCTATGGTTATTGAAAACCTTGCATTGAGTCATTCACGTTCATAATTCGGCTTGAACCATATTTTAAGAAGTCTTTTACAAACGTTTTAACTTTGTTTTAAAACTTAAGTTTTGAGTTAAGCAAATAGTAAAGAGTAAAGAGTAAAGAGTTGAGTTCATTTCTTCAAAAGAATATATTGGGACTATGTATTCCCAAAGAGTAAATATTTTTCACATTTAAACAAGAAAGGAAACTGAGATTTCGAAAGAGCCTTTGAGCTAGTTTTTCAGTAAAAAGGAAACTATAATTTCCAAGAGAGCTTTTAAGCTAAGTTTTGAGTAATTATATCAAACCAAAGAAAGAGTTTTGTTTTTACAAACATAAGAGCTAGTATCATATTTTGGGAGTAGTATTGAGCACCGATATGGGGATGCGAGTTCAGATAACTCAAGTCTCCATAAACCATGTAGCCATCATGGGTAGTAAAAGATCATACTTTTTAAATGGCTCATTAAGATGCTTTTAGCATAGACTAGTGGATCCAGTTAGTGAGTTAGGTTCTATACCCCCGACAAGGTATAAGATGGTCCTTGGCAGTATGAGGTAAAGTGATGTATCATCACTATAGCTCTTAAGTGATGGTTGTCGGTGAGAGAAACTCCCACATAGTTCTATTGTATTTTTATATACATACTGAGTATTATTGCATTCTTCAATACATTAAGTTGCTATCTACAATTTTACAGCTAGCTTTTCATATATATTACATCTTTTACTGTTGCATTATCCTTGAGTATTTTATCCTTGATTACTTCTGAGTTGAGTAACTTTGAGTAGTTTTGAGTATCCTTCAGTATAACTCTGAGTTTAATATCTAATCATTAAGTTGAGCTATGTTTCTTTGAGTTGAGTGAGTTGAGAAGAGGTAAGTATGTTTCCTTTTTATCAAAGTTCAAGCTTATGTTTATGCTTTAGAATTCCTCTTACATGCTCGTACATTCCACGTATTGAGCCATTTGGCCTACATTTTCTCATGATGCAGACACAGGTATTCAGGATCATCAACTGGAGCTTCGTTGATATATCTGGAAGTTTGAGTTAACTATGGTAAGCCTCCTTATTTCCGGAGAATTTCATTTACTTTTCAGTTTAGTCAGGATGTCATGGGTCTTGTCCGGACTTCCATTTTTATCAGTTAGAGGCTTCATAGATAGTCAGTATAGTTGAGAAGTCTATATTATTCATTTATTTATTAAATGTTTTAAAGACTTAAGTTGCCTATTTTATGGCGAGTTAAATATATTATTTTATCCTAAGTTGTTCATTTATGTTAAAGTTTTGAAAAGTTGAGTTTATTGAATTTTGCTTAAGTTAGTCTTCTGTTTGTAGTAAGCCAGGATGAGGGTTCACTTGGGGATCAACATTGGTTCTTGAGTGCCGACCACGTCCAGGGTGTAGACTCGGGTTGTGACATACAACCTATTCAGCATTCTTGATAAAACTTCTGCACCTAAAATAAATAGGGTAGGTGAAAGCGAATTTCCTTGCTTATGTCCTCGAGTGGAGTGAAAAAAGCCATATCTAGATCCATTAACAATTATGGAGTACCAATTATTAGCCATGATTCTCCAAATCATGTCAATGAATCTTTCTCCAAATCCTATTTTTTTGAGAACCAAGCAAGTGTATGACCAAGAAACCTGTCATACGCTTTGACCATATCTAACTTAATGACAACATTACTACCATCTTTTGGTTTTTTAATATGGTGAATAATTTCTTGAGCCAACATAATGTTTTCATAAATGCTCTTATTCTTGAAAAAGCCTGACTGGTTAAGGGAAAATAAGGTTGGGAAGAATAGCAGCCAGTCTAAGACAAAGAATTTTAGAGATAATTTTGTTGGTGAAGTTGCTAAGGCTCAGAATTCAGAGAACTTGTTAGGATGATTTACTTTTGGGAGTAAAACCAAGCATGCATGAGAAAAGTGTTTAGGCATAAAGTGACCACAAAAAAAAGGCTTGGACCACAACAAGGAGATCTGAGCAAATAATTTGCCAACAAACCAGAAAGAGCTTGCCATTCATACCATTTGGTCCTGCAACAGAGTGAGGATTCATAGAAAATACCACACATTTCAATTTATCCATTGTTGGCATATTTTGAAGCTCAGTGTTTTGTTCATCATTGATCATTTTGGGGATACAATTAAGGGCCTTTTATGGAATGAACCGGACCGGAATTACCGGGACTAATACTCGGTTCCGTCCCGTCCCACTATATACCGGAATGGAACCGGAACGGACCGGAATGGAACGGGACGGGATAAACGGAACGACACATCTTGCTATTTCAAAAAATGATAAAAAAAAATTTTAGTTATTTTGATTTTTTGAATTACGAAAATATGAATTTTTTTTTTTAATTTTTCTAAGTTTAAACTTTAAATTACTAGTTTTGAAATTTATAATGTAATTTTAGTTTTTACTTAAGTTTATTTTAAAGATATATATATTTTTTTTAATTTTTACCTATTAAGTTTAATAAAGTTTTTTAAAAAAGGTTTTTAGCTTAGTTTTCAAATTTCAAGATTTGAATCTTTTGAAGTTTATAAGTTCTTACTTGTTAAGTTGTTAATATGTAATATGTTATAACTTATAAGTTATATTTATAACTTGTAATTTAAATAACTTAAGTTTGTAATTTAAAGAAAATAAATAAAAATAAGGATAAAACAATGACACAAATGCAAATTTAAAAAATATCAATCCAATTTATTTAAATTTGTATTACAAATTACAATTATAATTTACAACTATTAGTAGAGTGCATACTTTACGCAGCCACCTTCTAGGAAGGGTTCTGTTTCAACTAAGCCTCAAATATAATACTAATAGTTGTATAGTCCCGTAAAGCCTTTCTCTAACTCAGCTATAGATTGACCGCAATCAACTACTGGTCTTGGTAAAGCTCGTTGACGATCTTGAAGTTCCATGCCATCGTCACTACCACATCCAATGGCTGAATCTATGAAAAGTTCATATTGACTATCTAACTTTGGAAGTCCTTGATTTCTACGCTCAGCATTTATCCAATCTCTAAAAAGCACCGATATCTCCAAACTGTCTTCTGCTAACGAATATCTGTGGTCTCCAATTTGAAATCTTGCCGCGCTAAAAGCTGCCTCTGAAGCTACTGATGATCCTTGAATTGCAAGCACATCCTTCACCATCCTACTAAGTTTTGGAAATTGAGTTCCACGAGCCCTCCACCAGTTCAGTAGTTGTGGTATACCTTCCTCGTTTGTAATATTATCTGAACCCTGTTCAAGATATTTAACAAATTCACATTTATTAGAAGAGTCAAGACCAAGTTTATGTTTCACTCTACCATGGGCACCTACTCGAGGCATAGACATTTGAGGATTTTCAACATTATCTAAGGAACAATATTTATCATACATTTCTTTAGCAAGTAATTTTATACTATTTTGACATGTTACCAAATCAGGTTGTTCTTCTGGTTTAATATCTAAATTTTGATAAATGCATTCAACTAAAGCTTTTGCACCATATTCTTTATATTCAGGGTTGAAAAGAATTGCAGTTAAATAAATTTGAGGGATAGGAAAAAAATATTTCTTAAATTTTGTAATCATAACTTCAATAGCATTAGCAAATAATTCATTTGTTTTATATTCAGAAAAGAGAGATGAAATCTCACATATATGTATTAAAATTTCGAAAATAGTAGGATAATACATTCCAGAAAAAATTTTAGTAGCATCATAAAATGATTTCAAAAATATTCTAAGTTCATTTACTTCATCCCAATCACTATCATTAAGTTTTAATTCAGGATAAGCATTATGACTATTAAATTGCATAGTAATAGGTTCTCTATATGTATAAGCAACTTCAAGCATATCATAAAAGGAATTCCATCTAGTTTTTACATGTTTAGGAACTTTTCTAAACGGAAGTTTACATGCATTACAAAGCTCTTTAAATTGGTTAATTCTACTACTACTATGCATATGAAAAATATAAAAACAAGCATTATCAACTTTATCACAACTATTTTCAAATAATTTCACACACACTAACAACCAAATTTAATATATGTGCAGCACATCTAACATGAAAAGCATATTTACTAATAGGACAAATTCTAGGTTCTAGCATATTAATAGCATTTAAATTAGCAGAAGCATTATCTAAAGTAATACTAATGACTTTATCACAAAGACCGAAAAAATCTAAAATTTCCAACACAGTAGTAGCAATATACATTCCAGTTTTTTTCTGTTGACAAATTTTATAACCGATAATTCTTTTTTGTAAATTCCAATTATAATCAATCCAATGAGCAGTAACAGTTAAATAATCAAAACCATTAGGACTACGACCCATATCAGTGGTAATAGCAACTCTACAATCCATTATTTCAAAATAGGCACGCAAAAATTGACAATGTTTTTCTTGAAATTCAAAAATATCTCTTTTTACCATGCTTCTTGATAAACCTTCAAAACTAGGATTATATGTATCACGAATATATGCAATAAAACCCGGATGTTCTCCAAAACTAAAAGGTAAACCACAAACAACAACCATTTTTGCAAAATTTTCACGATCACGATCCTTATTATATGTTCGATGTGTAAGAGGACCACTTGGGTTCGAAGTATTTAATTCACCTTGAACCATATTTGACCCTCTAGCCGATGCTCCAATGCTAGAATTTTCACAAACATTAATAGAAGATAAATATGCAAACCACTCTTCACTATGTTTTTGCATCAAATGGTTTTTTAATCCCCCGTTGAACCTCCACTCCCACCAGATGTATATTTAAAATGTTGTTTACAAAGATTACATATACTAAAAGTTTTTTCTTCATTCAAATAACAAAATTTCCACACATGTGATTTTAAAGTACGTTGTACCTTGGTTTTACCTCTAGTTGGAACAATAGGGGGTCGACTAGTTTCAACCGGAGGATTGTCCTCCTGAGGTGGAACTTTAGTACTATTGAGGTCGGGACTAGTCGGTGTATCATCTAAATTTTCTTCATCAATTTCTACTTCTTCATTTTCTTGATAATTACCATAATGTCTTTCATAAACCTCTTCGGGAATTATAGGAGTATCCGAATTAATTTCTATAGGACCGGGACGAGAAAAACTAGTTTCATTCACATGAGTAAATTCATCAGTATTCATTCTAACAAGAGGAAATTTAGATTTAGAAGAACTAGAACCATTCTTATTTTTTGTAAACATATTTTTTACTCCATGTACAATACCTTTTTTACCTCCACTTTTTTTAGAAGACTCCATGATATAAAATTATAAATTATAAAATACGAAATTTAACAAGAACAAATAAAATATAACAAGAACAGCTTACAAATAATAAATATAAAAAATAAATATAAGATTAGAGAGTGGAACGAAGTTACCAAATGTATGTGTAAATAACAAATGATTATAAAATTGATGTCGAAACTCGAAACTTCAAGTTTGAAGAAGATTCCTACTCCAAAATTCACCAAATGATTATTGAAATCTTCACAATTACAAAATAATATGATTGAAATTTGAAATTTGAAATTTGAATATTGAAAGTCTGAAACTTTGAGAAAGATTGAGAATTGAGAGATATTGATGATTGCTAATTATTAAATATTGTAAATATGTAAATTGTAATTAAAAATATAAAGAGATGGAGTATATATAGTTTTTAGAAATTGTGATTTGTGAATTTGTAAGTTGTGAATTTGTGATTATATGTTAGGAATTGAAAAATATAGCCGTTTGTTATTTCCGTTGGGGTCTTGGGGATGGGACAGGTCGGTCGGGGCAGGGGTAGCGGCGTGAGGGGATAGGGCGCAGGCGTGACTTTTCGTAAAAGTCGCATGGGACAGCCTGGGAATTGGATCAGCCATCGCGACGCAAAGACGCTATATATATATATATATATTATTTTCAATATATAAATTATAATATAAAATATAAATTAATTAATCGAATCGGGCGGAATCGACCGAACCGGACGAATCGAATAAACCGATAAACCGTGCATCGGACACCGGTATCAAATCATGATACCGTTCCGTCCCGTGTACCGGTTCACGGTGTCCCGTTCCGTCCCAAGACTACCGGACCGGAATTAACCGGAATGGTACCGGAATGGTACCGGACCGGTACCGGTTCAACCCGGTCCGGTGCCCAGCCTTAGTTTTGAGTGTCTCAAGTCTTATGCTTCAAGCAGCCACTATCCATGTACCATCATTGACTGCTTCCTCTCTTTTGTAGAAGAATTACTTGTTAGATTTAGAAACCCACTTGAGATAGAGTTCCCAAAAACTATCAAAAGGTTTAATAAAAAAACCTTCCTATCCACGGGGGAAAAGTATTATTGCTAAAATGGTAGCTGGGACCAAGTACCTTCTTATTTTCTACCTTCTTTTTACCTAACTTAAAGAAGTTCTCCTAATTTTATTTTACCCTTTTTAGAGACTCACAATTTTTCTTCATGTGACCGTTTCTTCCACAATGGGTACACAACAGATTATCAGAGACTGATACATATTTGTTGTGAGGGTTGTAGGTAGGTTCTATCTTTCTACACCCTAAGTCTTTCCTACTGTTTGAACTTTTGATTAGCTAAGTTCGAAAGAATCTTAGACGAGTCAGTCTATTTTAGGGAATGACTCAACACTTTTTTGATCTGACTTAAGTCCCACACTAGTTGTGAATTCTTCTCAAGAGCGGCAGCTAATTTGGACTCAGATACTTTTAATCTTTCTTCTAACACAAGCTCAAAACTATTGAGTTTTCTTTTTCCTCCCTCAGAGGTACCAGGTTCCTCGTCAGGCTGAAGACTCTTAGTTTCTAGAATACTCACCCTAACGTTCATTTCAAACATTTGAGACATAAGGGCAGTTTTCTCATCCTCACATATACTCAACTTTTCACTTAATATTGCATTTTCATTTGTTATTTTATCTACAGAATCAATCAGAACTACAACAAGTTTTCTCAGTCTCTTAATTGACAAAGTGTCTAAATCACTTTTCAAATCAAAGAGACTTACCTCATATTTATCGTCCTCATATAGAATTGAAGACAGTTTCTTCATCATTTACCACAATCATGGAGACATTGTCCTGATTTTCTTCCTCCTCAGAGTCGTTAGAAGCGTTTCCCCATGCTGCAAAGGCTTTCTTCACAACTTGATCAGCATTTTCTTTCCTTTTAGCATGGTCAGGGACCTGGTCCCTTCGCCGAGGTTTAAAGTCTTGAACTTCGTGTTTGCTCTAACAGTCTCTCATGAAATGGCTAGGCTTTCTACATTTATGGCATAGATCGTTCGCATTCGTCGTCCTGCTAGTGTTCCCCTTTTTCTAGAATCTTCCATGTTTTTTTGACTATCTTATGGAATCTTTTAGTCAAATACGCCATCTCATCCTCAACTTTAGACCCATCACTTTGAAAGATTTTCAGTGCAACATATTTCTCCTTCTTTCCTTCCTTCACAGATAAACCCTGCTGTCGATTTAGCTTATAGGTTTACAGGTTTCCGATTAGCTCGTCCATGGTGAGAACTTTAAGATCTCTGGCCTTTGTGATGGCATGTACTTTTCTTTTCCAAGATTTGGGAAGAACCCTGAGAATTTTTCGAACTTGTTTGTTTGGGTGAATGGGCTCACCAAGAGATCTTAGTTCGTTTGTGATGGAAGTAAACCTTATAAGCATCTCATAAATGGTTTCACCTTCATGCTAAAATTCTCATATTGGGTTGTCAACATGTCCACCTTGGACTCCTTGACTTGGGTTGTCCCTTCATGGGTTATTTTTAAGCAGTCCCAAATCTCTTTGGCAGTTTCATAGGCAGAGATCCTGCTATATTCATTTGGACCAATCCCACAAACCACCAGCTTCTTGGCTTTGTAGTTCTTCTCTATTTTCTTCCTGTCAACCTTATCGTATTCTTTTCTGGTCTTTGGAATCACCTTCGTAAGTTCTCCTTCTTTTACATCCTTGGTGGGAATGTCAGGTCCACCAAGTATCACATCCCACAGCTCAGTGTTTCTGCATTGATATAATTATGCATCCGTGTCTTTCACCATCCATAGAGTTTTCCATTAAATCGAGGTGGTCGTGTGGTAGACTGACCTTCTTCCAGGCTCGGTGGATCAGCCATTTCTTCAGGATCTTTCGTCTCTTGGTTTTAATCAGATAGAGAAGTCAGTGCTCTGATACCAATTGATGGAATGTATACGTCCACTAACTGCGACAGGACCAGGTTTTTTAGATAATTAAGAGGCACAAAGTAAATACTGAAAGTAAAAAGAACACACGATACTTTACGTGGAAACCTCCTTTCTCAAGAGAGTAAAATCACGACCTGTCTCATAGAATTTTCAAACTGTTTTCACTAATCTTCTCAACCAAAAGCGAAACACAGTTTACAACCACACAATGAGATTAACCTCCTAATCTCAATGCTAAGTAATACAAGCTATTACTTACTGAGCCTAAGCAATGCATTCATTGCCACTATACTAACCCTCATTGATTAATATAGACTTTTGACCGTAAGACACAAAGTTACCTTAACTATGTTCTTAGAGAAAATGGTCAAATGCCCCCTAACCTATATTCGGATTTCCAACTACACACTTTAACTTTACGGGAATCCTATCACCTCCTTGAACTATTTAAGTTTGATATTATTACACCCCTAAAACGTCACAACCACATTTATGCTGGCCGGTGAAACCGACACACTGACAGGTGGAAATTTTATTAAAAACTTTTTTTATTCTTTTTCCTTTCTGATTTATTATCTAGTTAAAGGTCACAATGCCAAAATTTATGGATGTATTTTGGATCTTCAAATTTGAAACTTGTTGATAGCATAGATGGTTGGTAATTATTTGAAGCTAAACATGATGAGTTTGATTGAGTTCATGGCTAAGATTTTTAGATTTGAAGAATAGCCGAAATTCCATGGAAATCAATGAGTTTCCATATGAAATTATTGGATCTATATTCTTGATTTGGGAGCTGCTTTCATTGATGGTTGGAAGAGTTCTGTATGGCTAAAAACTGAAGCTCATAGTTTAAAATGTGAAGCACCAACTTGAAACCTCCATTAAAGATAGTTCAAAAGCTAGAGTTTGAAATTCGATTTGCCACAAACGAGCTCCATTTTGAGTGGGTAATATATCAAAGGAATCGAAATGTCGAGAAAAGCTTATATTTAGAATTTATGGGCGATTTTGAGAAGAATTTAGGTGATTTTACATCAAATTTTCAGAGCAATGGACCGAAGAAGATGAAGAACGGGTGTTACATTTTTTTAGATTTGTAGAAAAATGGCCAGATATTAAAATCAGTTGAGGAAAATTTTTATGGGTCTGTTGAGTATTGAATATAGGATGAAAAAATTTCTTAATATTCAAAGTTTATCGAAGAAAAACAATTAGGTATCCTTATTCAAGCTTAATTTTGCTTTGATTTGAAATATTTTTGGTACATAATTCTTGATTGTGGAAACTGGTGGGTGAAATTGCTAATACGATTTGTGGCGTATGATTGACGTAGTGTTGACAATGATTTCAAAATGGTGATGAACTTTGATGCTTGCCATATATGTTGTATCAAGTTACTATGAAGAAGAAAACAAATTAAAAGAGATAAAAACAATTAGGAAAAAAAGCAATAATAAATAAAAATGCATATATTTATGAAAAATATATTAGAAATAATATTTTAATATTTATTTTTGGTCTTCACTCTCTCAAATAGAGTGAAATGCACTCACTTTGCCAAGTAAGCGTTTAGAGAGATAGAAATTTCAATTTTAAAAAGTTCAAGGGGTGATAGGACCCCCGTAAAATTGAAGTGTGTAATTGAAAATTCAAATATAGGTTACGGGGGGCATTTGGCCATTTTCTTTATGTTCTTACAATGACTCACACAAAGTTATGAAACGTTTCTAACAAGAGTGAAACGAATCCTACAAGTTAAGCACAAATACAAGCAATCAAAATAACAACAGGTTCAGGAAGTAATTCTTCAGTCGATGAAGTCCCTTGTTGTTTTGTTTGAAGCTTGAATTTTTTTTGTGAATGATAATTTGTTAGTTGTTTGTCATGTTGAATATATCAATCCATGAAGAATTATTGACCATCGGACAAACAACCTTGTCCATTCCTATTGGTTAAGTACGTTGACGACTTCACCAACCACTGACAAGACAGCTTTCCGGCTGTCCAACATATTGCCCTGGACACTCTGCAGAGGACCAGGTCCTTGTATTTGTGAGGATCATCAAAACATCTGAGAACATTACAACTTATCAGTACTTAAACTTATATAAATTGAACAAATAGACACATTCATCCTACATGGCACCCTACATGGTAATTTTTTTTCCAACGTGGCGTCCTACGTGTATTATGCCATGTAGGATACGTGTGTCTACTTGTTCAATTTTATACAAATTTAAGTGCCTACTTGTGCACACTCAAAGTTGGAGGACATAGTTGTCCGCTGAAGCCAAGTTAAGGATCATGTTTACATGTTATGCCTATTGAAAATAAGTGGTATAAACACTTACTTTTTTTTTTTTAAATAAATAAAAATGATGACATATAGCTTTTTCTTTTTTCCCTTCCAGTACCTTACATATTAGGTACACGTTACTATTTCTAAATATATAGAAAGTTAGTTTTGATTTTTGCAAACACATTAGCTTAGCTATGGTGAAAAGAAATTAATTACGCAACACATAGTTTTTTAATGTATAATAAATGCTGAACAATAAGAAACGTCAATGTGAATTGTTTTAAATATGTCATCCATAGTATATTATTTTCCTACTATTACATTAAATTGCTTTAAAAATTTGTTAAAGTAAAGCATAACAATCCTTTAAATAAGTACTCATCCAAGAACTAGAGAAAGATTTAAAAATATTTCTTGCCTTAAATTTGCAACAATTTTCTATATGAACAAATCTTTTGTAAAACCAATTTTCCACCTGAATCCCATGGTTATTAAAATTGTGGGATTAAAATAATTTTTAAAATCAAATTGTAATAGTATATTTATTATTTAAATCATGATTAAAAATTTATTTGATCTATTAAATTTTAACTATTAAATTTATCTTATGTCATGTGTTATCAATCAAATCAGAAACTTGAAAAAAATGAAAAAAATGAAAAGGAGTCGGAAAGAGTACCTTGAATCATTTTACTAGTTGAAGGACATTTTTGAATTATTAAAATCATAAGGTATGATAAAAGACTAACTTATTTTGAATAGTTTAGGATATGTTAGGGCCCCATACAAAAAAGTTGAACTATTATTATACAGAGAAAATATCAATTGAGAGCTGTGATTTTAAGTTGAAGTTCACCAATAAGAGTTTTGGTCTGATAAGTATTTTTTTATTTTTAATTAGAATTTTACGTTCGAATCTTTCTATAGTGGCCTTTTTGAAAGTGTTCTACCCCTTAATAACACACTTTCTGATGAAAATTTAAATTTAATCAGATTTAATATAAATATCAAATACCCGATAATAAAAAAGTTGGAAGTTCGGCAAGTCATCCGGACAAGAGTTTGGGGTAGTTAGAAGGAGCGGCTGAGGCTAAAACCTCCTTTTATTTTGTAAGATAATTGTAGGTAGGTTGAAGGAGTGGCAATTACAACACCAAGTGTAGCTTTTCCATCATATTTACTCTTTTATAAGTACACTATTTTTTTTGGGACAAAAGTTAAGTATTTAATAAAATGGTTATTTTAAAATAAATAAATAATATAAATTGAAAAGTTGATGATTGTAAATGCTTGAAGAATTATGTGTAATAAATTAAATTTAATAAAAATTTAAATTTTTTAAAGACGGAAAGTTGTTAAACACCATTGATAGCCTCAAGGAGCTTGCCCACCTACTAAACCCTTTCAAATGAAATCGTATTAAACCTTTATTAGTAATAATTAAAAAAGAGAGGAATACCGAGTTGCTAATGAATAAAAAACAAAGCAAACAAAGAATCAAATGAAATCAATTTATATATTTAAAATAATCTTTCTAATTGTTTTTTTTTTTTTTTGTATTTTTAAATTAAAGATAGGTAGAATATCAAAACTTTTTAAATTTAATGATTTTAAACATGTCATATAAAAATTATCTAAAAGGAAAAAAAAAAAAAGAGGAGAAATAGTGGTTTTAATCCATGTATTATTAATCTTAATTTTAATTTCCGTATTATTTGAATATGCACATTTAACCTTCAATTATTTAAAATATGCAATTTTAGTTATTATAATTAACAAAAGTTGACAATTTAACGAAAAGATTATTTGAAAATATATAATATTAAATAAAGAAATGATAATTCTAAATGCTTCAAGACTTATGCATATAGAATTAAAATTATGTATTTAAAAAAAAAAAAAATGAAAACAACTATTTAGTTCAGTAGGTAGTATAAGTGAACCATAATAATCCACGTAACTCACCCACAAGAAAGCGAAAAAGAAAAAGATCCCCTATTAGTGTTAATTAAAGGCTAAAAGTAGGTTTGAAAATGAGAAAAAGTAAAAATACACACCGCGTCACTTTCCTATAAAAAGGAAACAAAATTTGCATGTAATAGGGAAGAGGAAAAAGAAAGAATGAAAACAATTCAAGGTCAGAATGCAACAACAGCCTTGACGATGGAGGTGGCAAGGGTCCAAGCAATATCGTCGATAACGAAATGCTTGGACACAATACCATCAGAATATATTCGTTCAGAGAACGAACAACCTGCAGCGACAACGCTGCAGGGAGTGGTACTTGAGGTACCAGTCATCGACATAAGTAATGTCGATGACGAAGAAAAGTTAGTGAAAGAAATAGTTGAGGCTAGTAAAGAGTGGGGTATTTTTCAAGTGATAAATCATGGGATACCTGATGAAGTGATTGAGAATTTGCAGAAAGTTGGAAAGGAGTTTTTTGAGGAAGTGCCACAAGAGGAAAAAGAATTGATTGCGAAGAAGCCAGGGGCACAAAGTTTAGAAGGATATGGTACTTCTTTGCAGAAGGAAATTGAAGGGAAAAAAGGTTGGGTTGATCATTTGTTTCATAAGATTTGGCCTCCTTCTGTCATTAACTATCGTTATTGGCCAAAAAATCCTCCTTCCTACAGGTTTTGTCTCTCTCTAATATCACTCATCTTTTTGTTTATTCACAATATTAATAACTTGTATTAATGGCGGAATCAGGACTTTTACTGAAAAGGTTCAAAATCTAGATAAGTAAATATATATACTAGCTAAAAGGGGTTCAGATGAACCAAGGGCGGAGGCAGATACATGAAGTGATTAAATAACATATTTTAAACATCTTTAATATATAACAGGTTGTTGTAGCCTTGATATAATATAGGTTGTTGTAACCTAGTGGTTTCAGACCCCTTTGATGGGTTTCAGACACCTTGAATGAGCCGGTGCTTGTGTGTCCAAATTCACTAGTAACATTTTTTACTTTTTTTAAAAAAAGAGCTTTTGTTGTGCAATTTTTGGACACTCTTCGTGAAATTTTTGACTCCCGCATTAGATGAACACCTGACCACAAGCTGGCTCTGCCCTTGTATACCTTGATCTACTATGATACCTAGAATATGAGATTAGTGCTAAAAGAATAATAAATTACCTATTACAACATATTAAAATACATTAATAAGAATGAAAGTTTATTTATGATGTGAGACCTATATATTATAAGGTAAATACTAAGTACTAAGAGATATGTGCATGCGTCCAACAATTTTCACGGTTGTCATGATTTATTTTAAGCCACAAATTCTTTTTGTTTGCAAACTAAGATAGAATACGTCCAATGTCACTTGGAGTATTACGTTATATACTGCAACTAACAAGGAAGTTACGGTAGGAAAAGGAAACATGGAGGAAAAGATTGTAAGCTGTCTTGAATTAGACCCTCATGAGTCATGACTAATAAAATGAAAGTTGACATAATCAAAAAAATCACATATATAAATTAATTGTAGGACATCGGTCAACTAGTTAAAAGAAATTACATACTTGAATGTCTCGAAGTGATTAAATTTCTTCCTTTTTTTATAGAAAAGTGTTGTCATTGACCATGCCTTGCAGATCTTCACCACTTATTAAGGGCAAGAATACTCGAGAAAAATTTGGGAATTGGAGTTTGGTTATATAATTTGGCAAATATATTTGTCAAGTAATACAAGTTTCCAAATATTAGAAAAAATTAGTATTTGGGCCAAGTTTTAGTATTTGGAAATTTTCAAAAATTTAAAAATTACCTCAAACTTTTATATTTTATAAAAAAATACCTAGTATAATTTATTAATTCCAATTAATATTTGTTGCTGCCTCCGAAAAAGTTCTAATAATATTTAAAAATTACCTCAAACTTTTATATTTTATAAAAAATACCTATATTTATTAATTCCAACTAATATTTGTTCAATTTAAAACAAATAATTAGAAAGTCACATATATATTAATAAATAATATATTCAATTAAGATCACAAACGTATGATCATATATTTACCTTTTCAATTGGTAAATATTAAACAACTCATTTTTTTGTTTGTTTAGGGAAGCAAATGAGGAATACGCAAAGTGGCTGCGAAAAGTTGCTGATGGTATCTTTAGGAGCTTGTCACTTGGGCTTGGTTTGGAAGGCCATGAAATGATGGAGGCAGCTGGTAGTGAAGACATAGTTTATATGTTAAAGATCAATTATTATCCACCATGCCCAAGGCCTGATTTGGCTCTTGGAGTTGTGGCCCATACAGATATGTCATATATCACCCTTCTTGTCCCAAATGAAGTCCAAGGACTCCAAGTGTTTAAGGATGGTCATTGGTATGATGTCAACTACATACCAAATGCCATAATTGTCCACATTGGCGACCAAGTTGAGGTATATCTCCTATTGCCTTCTTGTTCATATCATTTTGGGTGCATTGAACTACTTGGATTTCCCATACCCCAAAATTAATTGGACCATCACCAAGTATTCATATAGTCGACTTCAATTTTGCTTGGGAATCAGGCAGTAGTAAGATTATTGATAATAAACTTCAGTGAAAAAAATACTTGTAACTCATATTTACAAGCGGTTATCTCTTTACTTTTACCCCCCCCCCCCTTTTTTTTTTCTACTAATGCGTGTTTACTGTTTGATATCATCAAAGTATATATATATATACTATGATGGTATCAAAAAGGAAGAAGCAGTGCTTCAGTGAAAACACTACTCAGTTACTCCCTGATACCATTAGAGTATATATACTCTGATGACATCAAGGAGAAACATATAGTGTTTCAGTGGAAAGACTGCTCAATTACTGCTTGATACCATTAGATATATAGATACCATCAGAGTATATATATACTCTGCTGGTATCGAGAATATAGAAGCAGTGGTTCAGTGATTAGAATAAGGAGGCAGTCACATAAAATATTTGGATAGTTGGTCTAATAAGGGTAAATATATTGGATATGGTCCCATTTGGGTAAATACCTAGTGAGTTCAATTTGTGTATATTGTTTTCCCTAAAATTGAAATACCCTAGTTATTATTATAGGTATTCGGCAAATTCTGTATTATACAGAAGGAGTTAGGATTTCAATTTTATGGGGTTCTAGATTTTAGAGTGGTAATTAATAACTATGTTCTAAATTTTATATTTGTACATATTTAATAAATTTCTTAACACAAATTCACATTTGAAAAAAAAGTTAGGTTTGTCCAAACACATATACACGCTTCTAACTCTGCCCTGCCCTATATCATTCTCTCTTTCTCTCTATTTGTATGTTTCTATTTCTAAAAATGAGTGATTAATGGTTGAACAGATTCTTAGCAATGGGAAATATAAGAGTGTGTATCATAGGACAACAGTGAACAAGTACAAGACAAGAATGTCATGGCCTGTTTTCTTGGAGCCCTCATCAGAGCATGAAGTTGGGCCAATCCCTAAGTTGATTAATGAGGCCAACCCACCCAAATTCAAGACCAAGAAATACAAGGATTATGTCTATTGTAAGCTTAACAAACTTCCTCAGTGAAGAATTATGTATCCCATTAATAATTAGCTTGTAACTTCATCAGTATTATGGTTTGTTCTATTATTATCAAAACATATATATTACACTTAAGAACTTTTTGCTTAATTTTAAGATGTACGATACAAGCTAATGATGAATTGATGATGACTTATATTAATACAAACATAAGCGTAAATATTTGATATTGTTTTTAGATATTCCAAATAACCTAAAAATGAATTCAAACCAATTAAGTTGATTTCCTTAAATAATTGTCAATATCAAATCAATTATGTTGATTTTTATCACTTCAATTTTTGTTAGTTTTGTCAAAAATGTTTTTTAATTGCTTGTCATTTTCTTTTAAATATGTGAAAGATACTTCTAGGCATATTTTAAATTGACTATATTTAAGCGTAGCAGTACTAAGTCAATTACAAATTTCGAAGAAGAGAATATATATGTAATCAAGTTATGTATGTAGGTTTTTCTTGAAAATTATATGCATTATCTAAGAATTTAATCATTTCAAAAGAACTTACAAAACTTTTCACATTAATTAACTTTTTTGTGCACAAAAATAATTAAAATGTTGAGATTTATTCAAATATCTTGACTATAGTTAAATTAAATAATAATGAATAACCAAAAGACTTAAAGAGAAGTTATTTTAAACATAAAATAAGTTACTGAACTTATCTAATTAAAGACTATAAATCATACCAGAAAGTTTAAAGTAAATGTAAAGAAGTGAATAATTAAAGAGGAATATCTAGATTTCGAATCAAGAGTTGCAAAAAGATAATATATGTATTATTATTATTTTTAAGAAATTTATAATCGCGCACACACGCGCACACACACACATTATACTTATAATTTTTTATTTTTTTTATTTTTTTGTGAACACCCCTACAACATCTAATCATCACGTAAACCATAGTTTTAGCATTCATTCCAAATTAAATAAAAAAACAGCTTATATGCCTTCTCTTCTTTTTCCCTTAAAAAGTACTCTTATATTATTTCCTTGAAACACAAGGACTATGATGATTTTTCCTTTCCATTACACTTTTTTTTCATTTGTTCCAAGTTCATGTATAGACGAACGACACTTATTCAATTCAAATTCTGAAAGTTTTGATTAAAGTGACTTAAGAAACATCACTAAATCATCAATCAATTTTGTTGAGGATTCACAAGTTAATACACACGTATATTTATTTAATTTTCTAATATTACTATAGAATCTATGAAAAAAGTATTAGTTCATTCGAACCCCCACTTAGCTCTGCTCTTGCTCAAAAGGATAAAGTTTGAAAATGACTCGCCAAATTTGGTAAGAAATATATCATCTCCCACATATTTTTGAACTCACTAATATTAGGAGAAAAGCTCAAATATACTATCTAACTTTGAGAAAAGGCTCATCTATGTCATCCATTAAAAGTTCGGCTCATCTATGTCATTTCCGTTTGAGAAAAGGCTCATATATGCCATTATTTTTAAACTAAAAATATTTTGATTTTGCAAAACCATATTTACACGTGGTCAATTATGATTCGGCCACGTCATTAATTAAATCATCTTTTAAAAGGGAAAAAACTCAAATATGTCATCGAACTTTGAAAAAAAACTCATCTATGTCATCCGTTAAAAGTTTGGTTCATCTATGTCATTTAAGTTAATAAATAATGACATGGATAAACCTTTTCTCAAATGAAAATGACATAGATAAACCACATATTTATATAGTGTAGTGCCATATTATATTGTATTCTCTAGAAACTCAAATTTTTTGTTGAACTCTAATCAACCTTTAATATATAACCTTTGATATATTGTTGACTGCCGAGCTGAACCAAAAAGATAATAAGATCATCGTGATAATAATTTCTGCAAAATAAAATGTAGCTCTAACTTTTGCACACTACTAAAAAACTGCTAAAAAATGACCGGCAAAAAAATGACACCATTTGCCACACTGTCTGTCTTTTTTTAATAAAAATAATTATTTTAAAATTATTTTACAAAAAGCAACGGACGGCATCTCTTAGTTCGTCCCTTTTTTCGCGGATTTTTGTGCCAAATATATATAAATTTAATAATTATTTATTTAATAGACATAGCGACACCGTCCGTCGCTTTTATTAAAAATAATTATATATTAATTAAAATATTAACGACGTTGTCTGTCGCTTTATATTTATTTTATTTTATTGCTTATTTTTTTATTATAGCGACGGACGGCATCTTTATGTCCGTCGCTTTTAGTCAAAATATACGGTCAACTATTTTTAAAAAAGTGACAGACAGTGTCTCTTTGTCCGTCGCTTTTTGGCCAAAATGTTGGTCAACATTTTAAAAGAAAAGCAACGGACGAGGAGACGCTGCTCGTTGCTTTTCATTAAATATCTGAAATATCAGACGCGATTTTTCCCCATTTTCCCTCTCTTCCTTCTCTCTTCTTTCTCTCTTCCTTCTCTCTAAAGATTTTGCCGCCATCGCCGCCGCTGCCGTCGTCGCTGCTTCCTCTCTCCATTGTCTCTTTCTCCATTAATTTAAGGTTAGGATTTTATCAAATTAGTTTTAAATTTTTTCAATTTTAGTTATATTTGATTATGTTAATTAGTTTATTGGATTTGTGTTTTATTGAATGATTGATTGTGTTTGACAGTTAATGAATTAGGGTTTTTAGGATTATTTGGGTACTAGTTTGAATTTGAAAATCTTTAATTTGATTGTGAATTAGGATTTTTTTAAATTTGATGATTGTTAGTAATTAGTAAATTGTTAATTTGAATTTAGAAGTTAGATATTGATGAATTTGATTGTTTAAATGTCATGAATATATAGGATGAATGTTTGAATGTCATGAATATATAAGTTTTTTTTAATTAGAACTTGAATATATATAAGTAATTGTTGGATTAGAAGTTTATATATAACTAATTTTTTAGATTAGATATGAATATTGAATTTGAACTTGAAACTTGAATATAACTAATTCTTGGATTAAAAGTTTATATATAACTAATTTAAAAATTATATGAACTTGAATTTAATTAATTAATTAGAACTTGAATATAAATAATTTTTTATTAGAAGTTTATATATAAGTAATTTTGGAGATTATATGAATTTGAATTTAGAACTTGAATATAACTAATTCTTGGATTAGAAGTTTATATATAACTAAGTTTAGAAATTAGATATATATGAACTTGACTTTTAGAACATGAACTTATAATTAGAAGTACATGAATATAACTAATTTTAGAAATTTGATATGAACTTGAACTTAAAACTTGAACTTGAACTTAAAACTTGAACTTGAAATTAAAACTTGAACTTGATCAACTTGAATTTAACTAATTCTTGATGACCTTAATTAATTAGAACTTAATAATTAAACTTAATTAGAACTTTGGACTTGATTTATAATAACTTGGACTTAATTAGAATTAATATAGTTAATTTTTTGAAATCTTAAACTTAATTAAAAATTATGAATTAATTAAGCTTGAACTAATTAATTAGATAAATAAGTAATAACAAATATAATTATTAAGTAATTATTATAAATATATATTAACAATGAATTAATGTAGTAAAATTATTATTAAATTTAATTTATAATATAATTGAATATCTATATTTTTGTAGATGGATCATCGTTTGTGGATGTATAATATGCAATATGAAACTTGCTAGTTTGAAACTTGAGTTTATTGATGGTTTTAGAGATTTTATTGAACATACAATGACTCTTGACATTTTCAAGAATAATGGATTAGTTAAGTGTCCTTGTAGTGCATGTAAGTGCATAAAATTTTTTAAACCAGATACAATTATGGTTCATTTGTACCGTAATGGATTTAAGCCTAGATATTTTGTATGGATTGATCATGGAGAAAGACATGGATTAGATGGTATGTTTTATAATTCAATGTCTGTGGATGAATATAATATGCTTGCACCACATGGCCAAATTAGGGTTGAACAGGATAGGGTTGAACATGATAGGGTTCATGAAATGATCAATGATGCTTTCAGGGTTCAAGGTGGGATGGAACCCGAACAATATTTTGATGAAGCTCCTAACGAAGAAGCAAGACACTTCTATAATCAATTAGAAGAGTCTAGTCATCCACTATGTGAAGGGAGTCCGCATTCTGCCTTGTCAGTTATGGTTAGATTAATGAATATTAAATCAGATTGGAATGTTCCTAATGCGGCAATGGACTCAATGGTTGATCTTTTGGGTGAACTAGTTAATCCAAAGTTTAACATACCTAAGAACTTCTATCAGGCAAAGCGTTTGGTTTCCAAGTTAGAATTGTCGTATGATAGAATTAATTATTGTGTTAATGGCTGCATGTTGTTTTACAAGACTGATAGTGAATTAGAAAATTGTAAATTTTGTGGACATACTCATTATAAGAGGACTCCGGCTGGAAATATGGTCCCAGTTAAGGTGATACATTATCTACCTCTCATTCCTAGGTTAAAGAGATTGTATGCATCAATGAGGTTTGCCCCACATATAAGATGGCATCATGAATATAAAAGGCCGACAGGTGTCTTGTCTCATCCATCTGATGGTGAAGCATGGAAGCATTTTGATAATGTATATCCTAATTTTTCTAGTGAACCAAGAAATGTTAGATTGGGGTTGTGTGCAGATGGTTTCACACCATTCTTTAATGCTGCTTCGCCTTATTTATGCTGGCCGATATTTCTTACTCCGTATAATCTTCCTCCTGAAATGTGCATGACTAGTCCCTACATCTTTCTAAGTTGTGTTATTCCAGGTCCCATAATCCAAAAGTTTGATTGATGTCTATCTACCACCATTGATAGATGAGCTCAAACAATTGTGGTTTGAAGGCGTTTTGACTTATGATATATCAACTGAGCAGAATTTCGTTATGCGTGCTTCTTTAATGTGGACTATTAATGATTTTCCTACATACGAGATGTTGTCTGGTTGGATGACAACTGGAAAGCTAGCATGTCCGTATTGCATGGAAAATAGTAAGGCATTCACTTTAAAGCATGGCAGAAAAAATACATGGTTTGATTGTCATCGCCAGTTCTTGCCAATGGACCATGAGTTTAGAAAGATGAAAAATGCATTTAGGAAAAATAAGGTTAAAATTGACCCCCCCCCCCACCTCCATTACTCACAGGGCATCAAATTTGGGAGAGAGTTTCTCAATTACCTAAAGTTACAGAAGCTTCACCTTCTAGACTTTTTGGATATGGTGTTGAACATAATTGGACCAAATAAAGCATATTTTGGGAGTTGCCATATTGGATGGACAATCTGCTACGACATAATCTTGATGTGATGCACATTAAAAAAAAATTATTTTGATAATTTGTTTAACACAGTGATGGATGTTAAGGGTAAGACAAAAGAAAATCCAAAAGTTAGAATGGGCATAAAGGAATATTGTAGGAGAAAAGAGTTATGGCTACAGGAATTACATAATGGTAAAATAGTTAAGTCCAAAGCCAGCTTTTCATTCATATTAGATGAGAAACGTGAAATTATTGAGTGGGTTAAAAATTTGAGGATACCGGAGGGCTATGCTTCAAATTTAGGAAAGCGGTCAGATATGAATGAAGGAAAATTGATAGGTATGAAAAGTCATGATTGTCATGTGTTCATGGAAACTTTAATTCCTATCGCTTTTCGCCACCTACCCGAAAGGATATGGAAACCAATCACAGAGATAAGTCTTTTTTTTAAAGATTTGTGTTCTGAAAAGTTGTTGGAGAGTAGTTTAGACAGGATGGAGGAAAATATTCTTGTTACTACTACTAAGTTGGAGAAGATATTTCCATGTGGTTTCTTTGATGTGATGGAGCATCTTCCAATTCACCTTGTACAAGAGGCCAACCTCGGAGGTCCGGTTCAAACAAAGATGGATGTATCCATTTGAAATATTCACTAAGTTATATATATTCACAAATTCTTTTACATATTAACATATATATATACATATATACATGCCGAAAAATTAGCAGTTTGAAGCAAACGATTAAGCAAAGGGGAAGGATTGAACGATCAGTTGTTTAAGGTCATATTGGGAGAGAAACTGGTGATTTTTATTCTTATTACTTTGGTGATGATGTGTCATGTAGGATAAACAAGCTCAATCGCAATGATGAAGGCGATATTGATCCTTTATTTCCACCGATATTAATTTTTAATCAAAATGGTCGAGGATCTAAAAAACATGGAAAGCGAGGCTTCACTGATATGGAAATGCAATCAGCTGTGACACATATTTTGCTTAATTGTCCAGAGATTCAACCATATGTCAAGCAAGTGTTAAAAATATGTTATCAAATTACATACTAATAAGTATTCATTAACTAACGAAATACTTGACTGTAAAATGATCAGCTTGTTCGTAAACACATGGGGTAATGAAGCCATCTATACAAAATTTTCCAAATGACTGAGGAAATATGTAAGTGTGCAATCACTAAGTATTTAATAATATATTCATGTTATACTAAATTATATTACTTGAAATAACAATGATGTAGATTTACGATGAATACTCAAGTGTCCAACATTTGCAATTAGTGAAAGAAGTAACACTTGGACCTGAATCTCAAGTACTGACAATGAATAAGTCTTGTGTCAATGGTTTTAAGTTTCAAACTGAAGAAGTTTCAAGGAACAAGAAAACAAATAATAGCGGTGTCTACATACAAGGTGATGTTGATGGTACTTGCCAAACTATTGAATATTATGGTGTCATTCATGAGATTAGTAAAGTGAGGTATTCAGGTTGGCCTAAGAAGAAGATTGTATTGTTTCGATGTGAGTGGTTTGACCCATCACATAGAGGCACAAATGTGGACCATTAACATAATATAATTGAAGTTAAGCACACCAGGAAATACAGAAGTTATGATCCTTTTATCATTGCACAAAATGCTAAACAAGTGTATTACGCTCCATATCCATTGCGTAGAGACAAAGCTAATTGATGGGTTGTTATAAAAAGTAAGCATATGGGAAAAATTGAAATTGACAATGTCTTAGATGTGGCGTATCAAAATAATGTTGTAATTGTTCAACAACAAGTTGATGTTAAATTGGAAACCACACTACAACATCCTCAACACATAATAGAAGAAGTATCTGATGATGAGATACTAAATGTTGACGAAGAAATATCCGAGAATGAGGAAAATGAATCATTTGATGACAAAGAATGGGACGATAATGAATATGAAACAACCGAGGAGGAAGAATGGGAGAATGATGGAATTGAAACAAGCAAGGAGGAATAATGTAGAATGAAAGCTAGGTAGTACATATGTAAGTTAGTAGAGTTTGCTAATTTTATTTAATTTATGATTTTATATATATTATACATGTAAATTTGCATATAGATGTCATCAGGCGGTGACGTTGATAGACATCGCGAGCATCTTGGAGTTAGCCAGACTAAACAGGCTAAAAAAAAGAAGTCTAGGAGACCCATAGATCCTAAGGATATTGCAGGAGTTATTTTTTCTGTGCCAGAGCGCATCAGCCATGATACTCATATATTTGTTGTTTCGTATAGTACTGTGGATCCACGGCAATATTATCCTAATTACCATCGACCAATCGGTGCTTCCTTTACTTCACAAGCATTGCCTCCATGACGCTACGAGGACCTACCTTTACAGGCAATTCGTCGAGCACGACCCTTATCGATAGCTACTCCATCTCTCACAGGTACATCTCCTTAGTTATCTGCCATCAGGATTGGAGATTCTTGTAGCGAGCAGTCAGATGCTATGGTCTGTACGCCTCCATTGACTCAGCATTTTGTGCATCCTGATGCATCACCTTTATCTACAGCTAGACCTAGTGCTACACCAGATGATGAGATGCCTGCTTTAGCTCCTGGCCAAAAGGACAAACTTGGTAGAGTCATGATAGAGCCGGATGGATCATCGTAAGTTTGTTTTGTTATCTATTTGTTAGTTTATTTTATTTAATTCTTATACTTTAATATATTATTCATGAACTAACATATTTATTATGTGTTTTACATGTGGCATCCTACAAAAGATGATGCCCGGGCATTAAAAGATTGTGTTAGAAGACTTTATTCACAGGTTTATCACTCCTGGAGCGAGATTCCAAACTGTATATATGCCAGGCAATGTTTAATGAATTTAAGGTTTATATTTTTTAGTTAAATTTAGTATACTTTTACTTTTTTTACTGTCAATCCAATTAACGTTATTCAATTTTTTTCTGACTATGTGTACTTGGGAGCCGAGGTACAATTTGGTCATTATGGCCACATTTGAGAGGAGGGCATCCGCAAGACTGTCTAGCTGGTTAAAGAAAGTTTGGGATAGTGGTGAACGTCCGAATGGGATGTTGCCTCGTGTTTTTGATGAATTGGGTCTGTATTGGAACACAGACAAGTTTAAGGCAGTGTCAGGACAAGCCAAAAATGCTAGAGGCAGTCTTAAGGGTGGCTCGTTGCACACCGTAGGTACAAAGACCGTTGGAACAATTGCAAAAGAGATGGAAAGTTCTAATTCAAACTTTTAAATAAATAATTAGTTGATTCATATATATCGTTATAAAGTTCAATTTTTATTTATAGGAAAAAGAATTGGGACGCACTCCCATGGGACTGGAGGTTTTCAAGAAGACTCATGTCAGGAAGAAAGAAAATGAGTCGGATACGGATGTATGGGTGAAGGAAAGGGCCAAATGAACTTTTGTAAGTTATTTAATATGAATAATATATATTAATAGTGAATAAATTTATGATATGTATATATATTGATGTTAATTTTTATATTTAATATGCAGAATAACTTTCATCAGTACGACATTGAAAATCTAGATAGTTCAGTCGAAATGACACCTGAACTGTCCAACCAGATTTGGAAAGAAAAGTGGTAGGGGGGACACACAAGGGTAGTCTATGCTCTAGGCTCTCAAAACAATGTAAGATGACTCCAGTCAGGCTTAGAAGGTATTGGATCGTCACGTCAAGCCGAGGCACTTGACGGTGTTCAGATTACTGCTATGTCGGCTCAAATAGCACAACTTACATCGGCACTGGCAGAGTCAGAGAGAAGAAGTGTAGCTGAACAACAAAACATGAGTGAGACCGTTCAGCAAATCAAAGAACAAGTGATGAACCTCGCTCGTCGACCTACTACTTCGGCTCCCGAGGACACCTCCGACGACAGTACAGATGAGGATGATTATGTAGATCCTACTCCCTAGTTTAGATCTCTGGACATTTATGAACTTTTTGAAATTTTGAAACGAATTTTGAAAGACTTTATAAGTCTTTAAATTGTGATTTAAATACTTTTAATGTTATTTTAAGTTTGTTGTTTTATGTTTTGAGTAGATTATTTATAATTGTGTGTGTTTGATTGGGCTAAGTAGTGTAGAATTGAATTGAATTGTATTTGCAGAATTGAACTGTTAGTTTCTGCTATCAAAAGAATTGCAGAAAAAGCAATGGATAGCGGGGTTTTGTCCGTCGCTTTTCTGGATTTTCTAAAAAATAATTTCCAGAAAAGCGACGAACAGGGTCCTTTTGTCCGTCGCTTTACTAGGATTTTCAAAAATAAAATTTCCAGAAAAACGACGAACTGTGTCGCCTTTTGGAAATTAAAAAAAATTAAAATTAAAATAAAGCGACGGATTCCGTCGCATTTAAAAAAAAAAAGTCAAAAAGCGTCGCAGTCCGTCGCTTTTTAACGACGCTGTCCGTCTTTTTTTGAAAAGCGTCGAGGCAAAAAGCAACAAAAGTGACTGCATCGTTTTTTCGTCAATCTTGATCAAAAAAGCGATGCAGTTCGTCGCTTTTGGCCGTCCTTTTTTGGTAGTTTTTTAGTTGTGGCACTGGGAAGAGAAGTATGGGCTTTCATATATAGTAATTAATGCTTCTTCAGCTCGAACACAATCATCCATTTCCAATAAAAGTATAAATTAGCTTACTAGTCAAAATTCCTAACATAATTATTAAAAACAGCTCCACTTTAACATAATTGTCAAAATGTCAATATTTTAGTAAATAAAGTGTATCCTAATATAATTCTGTAAACAACAAATTTTCGGGCCAAAAAAAATAAATAATCAAAACAAGAAAATTGGAGTAACAAAGTGTAGTATTTGATTTCAAAATGTAGTACGTGTTACAATCTCTATGATAATCCTCTGATTCTTCAAAATAATATGAAATATGTAGGACTTGAATTTGATTTAGAGTCAAGGGCTTGAATAGCTTGATCTTGAATCTTAGTCTTCAAACTTGGATTTGAATTATTCGTCACGGGCACTTGTATGGTTATGACGAATAATGAGTACAAACAAGTAACTTGATCTTGAACGTCTTGGTATTTGCCTTTGTTCTTGATCTTGAACTTGAAATTTGAACTTGCAACTTGTAGAGAATTTGCAGCCTTTGATCCACGAGCTCTCTTCTTGCTTCTTGTTCTTGAAAAACCTCCCTTCTATGAATAATGAGGACTCCTATTTATAGTAGTAGGGAGTGGTGTGCTTGTGTGATTTGATTGGTCGGTTTGAACCAACTAATCACATTCCTCGGGTGAAAAGCTTTGTTTTAATTGGTCAGAACATGTCACATATACACATGACATTATTCTAGTGGCTCATTTAATTTGACTTGGATTGCCACATAACTTTGACACGTGACATGATTTTAATGGCTTATTTAATTTGACTTGAATTGCCACATAACTTTTACACGTATCATGATTTTAGTGGCTTATTTAATTTGATGCGGATTGCCACATAATTTTGACATGTGGCATGCTTTTAGTGATTTATTTAATTTGACTTGAATTGCCACATAACTTTGACACGTGACATGATTTAATCGGCTCATTTAATTTGACTTGAATTGTCACATAACCTCAACTATTTTCTTGAATTTAATATAATACAAATTAATTTTATGGATTTAAATCCAATAAAATCTTAATGCTTACAAATTCATCTACCTTCCTTTTAGGATAAATTATCTTTGTCAAATGAGTTTTAAAAAATATAAACAAAAATAATGATTCTAATAGATTTCAAAATTTGTGGGTTTTGAAATATTTCTTCCAAATTGGTGAGTCCTTTCCTAGTATTTCCATCATCTTATTTCATGTGGCACAATTTCCAGTTTAGTTTAATTTATCTAAAAAAATATCATTTTATAATTAGAAACAATATAACTTTAAAAATATTCTTTTTATCGTTAACGAAATGATTTTCAACCACACAAATATTTAAGAATTGTTTTAGATCACAAGTTTCAAAAGTCTTTTTTTTAAACATTGTATCAAGTCAAATGATACCACACAAAATAGAATTAATGAAATAATAGTCAATTCAATCCAGACTTTAAATTTGAATAAGACAAGTATTACTACTTCACACTTAAAGAAATAAAGACATATATTATAATGAAATGGAAACAAATTCTCATTGGCTAATATTTTTAGTTTTATTTCAATTTGAATTTTTAATTGTATAACTTTATCTAATATTTTGAAATTTTAAATTATACTACTCACATATAGATATAGACAAATAATTTTTTTTGACAATGAGGATCAAGGTCGTACATTGGAACAAGTGGTTAATATTTTATCAAAACTTAGAAGGCTTCTCCTTATTAAAAATAAATATCACTACTCATAAAAACTAGATGTGGTGTGTCCGTGGAAGGCACAGACTTGTGCCTGATATTATTGTCTGTGACGTCATTTAGTTTGATAAAATAAAAAGAAAATATGAAAGTGCATTATACATCAAAGAATGTCTTAAGAAATTGACTTAGGAGATTAATTCCCCAATTTAAAGTCTAAGTTAAATTTGTCTCCCAAAAAGAAAAATCATAAAAGTCATCTTAAAGTTAGTCTAATACTAACTGGCCAATCAGTGTATATAGAAAAAATAAAAAAATAAAGAAACATTTGGAGCACCCAATTTCACAAAATTCAGCACCTGTTGTTTTTGCCATTTATAAGCTAGGACTTGAATATATCAAGCGTGTAATGACACCTTATGGTTTTACATCCACCCAAATATCCCTAGTTATTTCATTCTCAAATGATAACATCAACGTCATGGTTCAAGTGAAGGAATAATTGCAACTCTATTGCATAGTAAAACTAACTTAATTTTGTAGCTAAGAAAGCAACACTTTTTTCCCTATTGTTCGTCGAAATTTTCAACAAATAGCAATTGACACTGTTACAAGCAAATTCAGCAAGCAAGGTTCACACAAAAATTAACAAGCCAGCTAAATAAAATTTAACTTGGTGGAATTCTGGGGCATAGGAAACGGTCAATTATTAAATGTTGAGCACTTGCTTCGGGAGGAACGTATGAGATGACTTCTCAATGAAAGCCGATTAGTTGCTGACCTTTCTTGTACTTGTCCGTGTAAATAAAACATTAACTTTGCATAAACACTGCAATAGCTCTACGAATTTACCTAATTTAGGTTTAATAGTGAACTAATCTTCTCTATATCCAACTACCATCCACAGGAAGAAACCAAAGATATAAGTTTGACACAGAGCCAAGTTTTGGTTGGATGGGTTTGCACCTTGCCCTTTAATTTGTTCTTTCCACAACTAATATAATATATGGCCACTTCTTCAATGCTTTTGGGAAGTCACTCTAGGCACTGCTGGACCATGTGACTTTGGTTACTGGACTTGGGACCCAAGAATGATAGAGTACTTTTTCTAATACAATTTCTTTTTTAATTTTGATTTGATACGAAGTTCATAAAATAAATAGTAAATTTTTTTTAATCTTGTGGCCTTAAACTAGATACATAAAATGTATTAAAATATCATTTAATCTTAATATAGAATTGAAAAGTTCCCAAAAAGGAAGAAGACATTCGTCTTTAAATGAACTAAAAAGAAAAGCATTGAAACAAATTGAAACGAAAGAAGTGTATTCTTCAAAGGAAAAGAACACTTGATATTGCAAATAAAAGTTTTTATTTCTTGTCACATGATAAGATTTGGCTAAGATCAACTTGTTTAGAAAGATTGTCCTCATTCCTTTGTTATTTGGACATTACAATTTCAGGAAAAAGTTGTTCTTTCCTATAAATAACCTCTTATCCTGTTTTATTCAAAATCGAGGGAGCTCTTGATTTTGGAGAAAAATTAGTGCTCTTTTTTACCGTCTCAAATCTCTTGCGCATTTTTTGTTTTTGTTCTTCCAAGACCCAGACGTATTATGACTTACTTCGCTCAGAGTCTAGTCATATTATACGAGGATCAAAACTGAAAAAGAAATAATGTAAGTTACAAATTACCAAAAAACAATTTAAAGAAAATAACTATAAATTGTTTATGTCAATTTGAGACTAAAATTAACCTACAAAGAAGTTACAACATTTTGTTAATACAACTTGAAAATTTACATCCTTAAACTGTGTGTTTAATAAATTAGCTCATTACTTGTATTCAGAAAATTTTCATTTCCCAATTTTGTAATATTCTCTTGCATCTCTTGTTGTTTCTTTGGGAGCTGGGAAACATTCTCCAGGAGATATAGAACATATCAACAGTTGATCTTGTATTTTTGATACTCTAGTTGAAATTTTCAACCCGAACAGGCACAGAGTATATAAGTGTCCCCAAGACGAATGATATAAGCGTTGTACACAAAGCGTGCACATACGCCTTCCATGGATACTTGCTTCCTCTCATTGCATGAAATTCAGCAATGAAAGTGGATCATTCGTGCACATACGCCCTCCATGGATACACAAAGTATGCATTGGTACATGGAATGTACTAAGTATGCGGGACATGCATAAACCATGATAGTAAGGGGACATTATAAAAAATATGGAAAGCATGACCAAGCTAAGTTATTCTTAAAGGTTTTATGAAGCTTTCATTATGATTTCAAGATGCATTGACCATATTCATGATTTAAGATGTCTCTTTAAACATTTTAGTGTGTTTAGCTTGGTCATGCTTTCCATATTTTTTATGGGATATTCACTATTAACTAGACATAGACCATGTGAGCTATAACATGGAATCTGGTGTTTTATTCTCACACCGAAAAGAGATGTCTCCGTTTTCCAAGGCTAAGACCTTAAACTTCTAGCTTAGGTGGATCCACTATGTTACTTAAGGTAACCTATGAATGTACGTAGTTAGGGACAAAGAGATTTCTACTAGAAGCTCGATCTCTACTAACGGGACAGCCTCCATTTCAATATTCTCTCGGTGCTAAGTAAAATCCCAATGGAATAATCATAAACATAAGCTTATCATCATCCATGTAAAAAAACAATTAAGTTACTAATCCAAACTAAAACGTCATAGGGTAGCTCCTTAAACTATGTGTGAGAAAATCTCACTATTCATGATTTCTTAATGTGAGTAAACTTTTCACAATTCATGCATATGTGAGAAAACCTTTCACAATTTCATTGATGTTAATCTTAAAGCAACCTAGATCATAATTCATTCATTTTTCATAAATCATGCATACTTCATACTTCATGAAAACATCTTTCATAGGTTCCTACTTTCTTCATAACTTTGTACGGTCAGTCTGAAATCCTACGGTTCGTAGACCCCAACCGTAGAACACAAGTTCAAGTCCAAAATTTCACTAAGTCTGAACCTTTTTTATGAGACCATCCTACGACTCGTAAAAGTAACTACTATCCGTCAAAATCCTCCTTAGACTTGAGGTCTTAAATCGAATCTCTGAATCAACCTTATGGATCGGTCCTATAAAGTCATAGGTCAAACTTCAGATAATTAGTTTTCCAAAACTCACTCTGGGTTCGTTTTCATTCCTATGGCCCGTAGGACTTCCTATGGTCCATAGGTCTGTCTCGTAGACCACTGCTTCAAAGAGTTTTCTGCATTTTTCTTTCCTTTCTCAACTTTCCAACTTTCGGTGTGTTACAATTATAAAAAAACATAAACAAAAATAATTATTTTAATTGATTCCAAAATTTGTCGGTGTTGAAATATTTCTTACCATATTAGCGAGGCCTTTCCTAGTATTAGTTAATTCAATTTAGATTTTAAATTTGAACAAGACAAGTATTCACTAATTCAAATATGCACCTGAAAAAAATAAAAGAAAGTGTAAATTGTCATGAAACGGAAACAAATTCTCATTGGTTAATATTTTAATTTAAGAAATTTTCAATAAGATTATTTTGTGTAATATTGTAAAATTTTAAGTTATGCTACTCAAATTTATATATTATTTGACAACAAGAATCTAGGTCGTACATTGAAATAAGTGATTAATGTTTTGTTAAAACTTAGAATAGCTCCTCCATATAAATAAATATCACTACTAATTAGTTACATTATATTCTATGCAAAAGATAATGAGAAGTGTATTTTCCCTAATATCCAGCCTATCGAGAAAATTACACATGGTGGCCTAAAAGGATGATCTTGAACTTTTTATCCTTATTTTTTATTATATTAAATGAATAATCTCCCTAAAATGTTACTTATTATAACAACTAGAGTTTCAATTAAAGAAAAGAGAATTGAATGACAACTGAAAAAGTGAGACTAAATTAGGAGTTAGAATTTCCATATAAATACTATATACTAATTAAGTTGAGAATGAATATATGCCTATTGGAACAATTGAGATGGAGGATGACGATTTAGTTGAGAGAGTGAACTGATTTAGAAGAAAATTTCTTGTCTCATAATGTCCATCGAAGGGATGAGCTACGGCTTCTAGTAGGCAGTTGCATTCTTAATAATTTATTTTCTAATTCTCAATATTAACAAATATAATTATTCCATTAAATTTTCAAGTTCCACTAATTTGAGAGATCAAAATTATACGTTGATGGTAAGTTATATATACCTAGTCATATTATATCATGATCAAAATTGAAATAAAGTTATAACACAAACTAAAAATGATATTTATCAAAAAGAAAATCTGAATTAGAAAGTACAAAATAGCCAATTTAAAAAAAATAACTATAAATTGTTTAGGTCAATTTGAAACTAAAATTGAGCTACAATGAAGTTACAATAATTTGTTAATACAACTTGAAAACTTACCTCCTTAATCTGTGCACTTAATAAATTAATTCATTACCTGTATTCAGAAAATTTTCATTCCCAATTTTGTAATATTCTCTTGCATCTCTTATTGTTTCTTTGGGAGCTTGGAAACAACAACTACTACATTCGCCAGGATATATATAACATATCAACGGTTGATCGTGTATTTTTGATACTCTAGTTGAAATTTTCAACCCAGACAGGCACAGAGTATATAAGTGTCCCCAAGACGAATGATATAAGCGTTGTACAAAAAGCATACACATATGCCCTCCATGGATACTTGCTTCCTCTCATTGCATGAAATTCAGCAATGAAAGTGGAAACTGTACTTAAACAACCCAACAGACCAAACTGGATACCAGAAGCAACTGTATCACACGTCTCTGTGTTGACCTAACATAAGAATACACACATACAACCACAAGAGATGTTAATTAGAGCTAAGTATGAATCAAAATCTATCATAATAGATAATGACATGAAACTTTTATGCAAGAAAAATTATGTGTACTTACTGCTTTCTTTAAGGTCGCAAGGGCTGCCATGATACAAGCTGCAGATACATTGGCAATCAAAGTCCCGAAGGGCACCCATTTGAGCAGGCCTGATTTTCCTAAACCACGTCCATTTAGTCGTGCTAAGAACCACCTGATCCACACACCAAATGGACCAACTATGCAGGCCAGCCACAACTGTGCTTTTGGGCTCCCGCTGCTGAATTCATTTACCTCCAGTCCTATGCTCATACCCCAGAGCGATGCTAGAATCAGTAGTAGAAAGAGCATAACAATTAAATGGCGCTTGCAGCTATCTACTCTCCAATGGCAGTCAGTGCCCGAGTTGGATGAATCCATATTGGCTCTTCTGTAGAGCCAATTGGCACCTTTGGCAGTCTCAATTCCAAATATGATTGAGTAGGCAACAAGAAATAAACCTACGAGAATTCGTAGCATAACAATAGTAAGTTTAGAAAAGACATGATGGTTCCTCTGAAAAGCCAAGCAAGAGTTAAAAAGGCAAAAATAACTTTTATGAAGTTATATCAACACCAGCACTTGACACACGAACTGTACATCTATGCACAAGAATAGCATATACCTAGAAGATAGCCAAGAACTACAAAAACCCATTGCCCTTCAACACTAAGCTCAAGCATCTTTTGGTTCCAACCACTGAAAGTAGTAAGGCTTCCTAGAAAACCAGTTGACAATCCAATTGCTAATTGACTTGAAATTCTGGAAATGTCCTCTTTAAAGACCACACCAAACCAACCCATCAAGAACGAACCGACCTTTAGCAGGTAAAAATAAATTGTATGAGGTCAAATAACAAAATACATTGGAACAAATGAGTTACAAGAGAAATATGAATGCCAAAACCGCATGTTCTTGGCTGAGCATATATCAAGTTATGACCTTGCTGATCAACGATGTACAGAAGTATAAACAAACAAATGATTGCAATTACATATGAACATATTCACATATAAGACTACAAGAACCAAGTATAAGTACTAACCATGTTGTCCATTCAACAAGCATGATAACCATATAAACCTTACCAATATTCCAATATATTCGGCAAGGTGTAAATAAACATCAGGTTTGTATGAAATGTTACACTTCATTCTATTCTAGAGCGGAATGTGTTTGATAATATCTTCTAAACTAAGAGCAACTACATCAAATATTCAACAAATTGCTGAGGATTCCTCCAACTTGCGCTCATCAAATGATTTTTTTTCTAAACTCCTTCAACTAACAATATTTCGTAGCTTAAGAGAAGTCAGAACAACATGATAAACAGGAAAATTAAATTGATATTGCTACACTGTACAAGCAGGCAGTATATATTTGATCTCTTGTAACCTGGATAAACTAAATCCCGCCCATTGGCATAGTCATATATTTTGCTTGCTGCATGAAGCAGATAAACAAGTTCAGAAGGAAAAGAATGGTATACCATGTTAGAAGGCAGGTCCAGATACATATAACTATGATCACTTGTGGCACCAACTATTCCTGGTCCGAATAATTTTTGGAGACCATACCTCAACAAAACCTGCAGACTATTACATAATCAGATCCCTGTCAAGTTGCACTAGCATCTGGTGCTATTTTTCCATTTTTAAAGAAGTACAAAGCTGATTCTGGTATTCCAGAAAAAAACACAAAAGATATAATCATACAGAAAGCGAACACAAGAAAAGGTACAAATGGACTTTCTAACTAGCGAATCACCAGAAAAAAAAATGATGGTCCTACACGTCATCATATATAGCTGTGGACATTGACAAAATACCATACTTCCCCTTCTATTTGGGAAGGCAAAAATGTACTATGCAAAGTAAAGGCGTCGATGACCATTAATTTTTTACTGGACTCAAAATAAAACACATTGTACATTACCCCCAATATTCCAAATACAGCTAGAAAAAAGAGGCATGAAGTATACTCCAAAACCCATGGCACCTCTGTTTTTTCATCCTGCATGAAGATCACTGCTTGTCAGAACAAATGTTATTGGAGAAGAAAGATTGGAATACCTAGAATAAGCTTACAGGCAATTTAACCATACTCACATTCTTTTTATGATCGGGTTGAGAGATTAATTTTATGGGGGATACTGGAGTAACACTACTCATAGCATTGGACCCCAACATCGTGTCCTCTGAAATGGGAACAACAACACCATGTTCTGGTGCATTTTCACCAATTAATCTGAGCCTGCCACTCCCACTGTACCTATTGCTTTGAAGCTCTCGGTCCCCGATATCTCCTGCTTCTGATACAGATTCGTTTTCATCATCATCATCATTCAGATGTTTAGGAAGAGAAAGTGATAAACTTAAAGAACGCCTCCTGAGAGAAGAACTGGCACTGCTTGTACGAGATGATCCAAATTTTCTAAGCTCAGAATCCTTATTCTCACAATCCATGATCCTTCACTGCAACTTCATTCACTATTGAAGAAGCTAAAAACTTTTATGTTCAGTCAACTGACAAGGTAAGATGACATTCATAATGATTCATATCATTGCATAAACAAATGATTCATAGCCAACTACTCCATGTGTGGAAACTTATAAATAGCATGAAACAAGTGATGCTACCTACTTAAAATATTCGTATGATGACAAACTATGAAATAAAGTAATATATCCCTAGCCCTGACAAATACAACCACTCAAAATATCAGGAGAAAAACACTTAATCATCAAGACAGTTGGAAACTTGAGTAAAACTGCTGAAAGCTTCTTCTAATTTTGGAAAGACTTCATTCACGTTCCTATCCAGATCTTCTATCATGAAAAGTCGTCTAGATATTTCTTTTTGCTAAATAAATACATCATAAATAAAAAAGGACCAACAGAAACTTGATTCAAATCACTTTCTGAATATGTCTCTACAAATCGATAAATAAACCAGAGGAGAGCAACAACTTCAGAGATCAACTCCCCTTGAAAAACGGGAAACTTGTGCAGTAACAAATTAATAAAGAGCAGTTTGCTCCTCCTCCAACAACAACATACCAAGTGGAATCCCACAAGTGGGTTTGAGAGGGTAGAGTGTACACATACCTTACCACTACCTCGTGGAGGTAGAGAGGCAGTTTCCGAAAGACCCTCAAATTAAGAAAACAGTGGGGAAAAAACATAGTAACTAAAAGGGAAGCAGTGCAAATCCTATAGGAAAGGAATAAGAAGAGCAAAATAGTGCGATAATCGAAACATAATAAACAACAGACGATGATAAATATCAAAAGCAAGAACTACAATCGAAGAAGCAAGAAAATGCACTATTAACTTAGAACTTCAACCTTGGCGTCTTCAACCTAAAGGACATTTTCACCTGGCTATAGTAAAAAAAGATGTCTTGTAATACACAAGACATGTGCAATAATTCTCCTAGATGTCATTAAACATGAGTTTGATTCCACCTACCTCTAACGACTAATATGACAGAACTTGATTGAAATATATATTAATTACTTCATTATTTGACATCAATCATAAATCATTACAGGGAAAAAAAGATGTACATGGAAGTCATTCCAAGCCTCAATGATTTTGTTAATCAATTTTCAACAACTTAGGCATGGACCCATTTGTTTAGGAGCAAAGAAAACAAGGGTTATGTACAAATTAAGTGGACCCAATGGCAAATTGCATGGTTGGTGACTTTTTAACCAAAAGGCAAAAAGTGAAGAAAAATCTTGTCAGAGTTCTACAGCCAATTACATCCCCACATAACCGAGAAAGAACATTTTTTAAAGTAATTAAACTATGTTCTCCACTAACAGAACAACCTACGAAACGGAAAAACAATAAAGGGTATTGAACCATTCACTAATAAAGCTAAGTTCATATCTATATCATTAAAGGAATACAAAATTCTTAATAGGCGTTTTTCCATATATTCCAAATATTTATTACTTTATTTGAAATTTATGAAGTTGGAATTGTGCTTAGTTATACTTTTCGCTAAGAATATTGTTCATAATTAGAAATATAAATTCAAGTTGGATTTGAAATTTTCAAGGCCATTTTCACTTTTTTGAGAGACAACTTTAATCTTAATGCAGTTTACATAGAAATTAATGAAAATTTCATTGTTCAAGCAAAGTAAAAAACTAAATCAAGGAGTGCGAGAGGGAGAGTACCTTGAATCGAAGAAGTATGAGTAGGTATAGAGATCCAATTATTTTGGAAGTACAATATCCAAACCCAAAAACCCTCTTTGAAGAGATTTTGGGAGGATGAAACTATTATTAGATTGTTATATTGTTATGGTTTTGCCCTTTATGGGAAATGGGGGCGGATGAGATATGGAGCATTGATGGTGCTCTTGTGGTGATTGGCAAAACGGCATTCATGTTAGCCTCTGCTTTTATTTTTGATTTTGATAAGAGAGAGACAGACAAGTGATTGCGACAAAGGGAGGACTTTAGAAAATTGACACTTTTCTCTGCCTCACGGAAGTTGACCATCACACACTGCACAAAATCATTTTGGCTTTGAGTTTTTTCTTCAAAAAGAATATGCTCCTCAAATATAATTTAAGCAAAAATGGCTAAAATGAGGCCTAAATTATAATTCTATGTGTGGTAACACACTACACACATATATTTTAAGGGTTGTTTGGTAGGGAGTATTAGGAGAAATAGCCTTTGTATATTATATGTGGTATTATTTAGTATTTCTTCATTTCAAATTAATTGAATTGTTGAGATATCCGGTAAGAAAAGAAGATTAAGACATAAATTAGGTATACCTTTTCATTTTTACCCTTATTAATTATTGTTAAATTTATTATTAAAATAACTAAACATTAATTATAATAACTAATTCCAATACTAACTAATGAGGGGTAAAATTGGAAGAAGATTCTAAAAATAGTCTTAAAGATTGAACATTTAAGTTAATTTGAAAAAATAAAAAATGTCTCAACAATTCATTTAATTTGAAATGGAGGGAGTATTATGTTTGGTATAAATTTGGGTCTATGATGGATTATTTATAAGGCAAACTACATAAATCTCACTAGTTTAGGTCCTAATTACTAAGATTCCCAATAGTTTCAAATATTACTTCCTCTACCATATTTCATGCTTAGGATACACGAGTTAGAATCCGTGAGATACATGTATTTGTCGAATTTTAAAACTGAGATACATATTTTATTTGTTTAAATTAATTTATTGTAACTGATTTCCTTAATTATAGAAGTAATTAAGGATTTTCAGAATGCATGGACAATTATTTTTGAAAATTTAAATTAATCAAATCCCTTAATATAAGGCGAAAATCAAGGTGAGTTTAATTAGTTTTATTTTATTATTCTTTGAAATAGTAAATTCATTAATATTATAATAAAATATAAAAAAAAAACATGTATATATTAGTCATTTAATTTGATTAGTTTCATTTTATTACTCTTAAAATAATAAATCCATTAATTTATTGTATCTATTATCAAATATCAATATATGATGTATCCAACCAACTAAACACTTAGATACATGAGCATCATACATGTACATCCATATGTATCATAGAAGTATCTAGATTTATTTAATGTATTTGTTATATGTATCTAGTATTAATTTCATGTATCTATTTAGATGATCTAATTTTAATTTCATTATCTTTTATATGTATCTAATATTAATTTGATGTATCAAGTACTAGTTTCATACATTATATTCAAAAATATGTATTTCAGATACATAATAAACATATACATATAATTATGTGTATCAAAATATGAAATGTAATTGAAACGCGTAAATTTAGGAAAAATCACGATGGTAGAGTATTTGTTTATCATTGATAAAAAAAAAAAAAAAAAAAAAAAAAAAAAGAGTAAAATTTTTCAAAATTCTTCCCTTTTTAGCATCTGAAATTTTTTCTCATAGATGTATATAATCTTAAGTCAGATACATGAACTCTTAACTAGATACATGTACACATGATTTGTATCCAACATTGTTGCATATCTAATGGTGTATTTGTTTTGTTACTTAAAACTTGACGTAATTCTTCCATCTTGATTGGGTCGTTCCTATACTTAGATCTTTTCTTGACTTGAATGTTGATGGATGAAGAGTCAGTTCCTGCAATGAGAAATTAATGAGTAAAAATAAATAAATAAAGGTTGTTTGATTTAGTATTATATTGTTAATGTGTAGTACCTTTAACAAGAATCGTCTGATTTTGAGAATTGTCAGTCATTAAAGTGTTTGAGAAACAACAAAATCAAAAAATATAAGACCTAATTGTAAAAAAAAAAAAAAAATTGAACTTAAGAACATTATGAATTTAACTCACATACAAAATCAAGATACATGAGAATAATAAAACAATAAAAACAAACCTATATGTAAAATACTGATTTGAACATGCAAACATGTATTGAGAGAATGAAGAAATAAATTAAAGAGGGAGAAGAAGAAGAAAGAAAGTGGGTTGCTGGACATGGGGGTGGGGAACGACCAGCGGCAGATGAGAATAGAAATCACTTAACTTGTTAATGAGCATTAATTAAGGAGTTTAAATTTAAAATAATTATCCAATACCATATTTAAGGGATTTGTGTATCTTAATAAATCTTTTAAAATATATGGTATAAATATTAAAAGTGGTAATATGTGTAATTATTTTAAACTAGAGGTAAATATAGTATATATGATAGTGATGTATGTGTGGTTAGATAGTTTTTCCTTATTTATACACCTTACACGGAGTTATATGATGTATAACTAATACCTTTCATTTGGTGGTATTAGTAATACATAAGATTTAATACCATGAGATTAATCTATATAAATATAAAAATACCTCTTTAATCATTTTAATTATTTTCTTGATTTTATGTTTTATATATGTACTAGTAAATTTATTTAAATAAATTTGCTAACAAATTTTTATTTAGAGAGAGTTGTTTGTTGTTAAATAAATCTAATACAAATCAATCCAATATTTGAAATGTGAGTTGTTTAATATTTACTAATTGAAAATGCAAATATATCACCACATGGTGTTTGTGATCTTAATTGAGGGTGTGTTTGGTATGAAGGAAAACATTTTCCGGAAAATATTTTCTAATTTTCTCATGTTTGGTTGGGTAAAATGTTTTGGAAACTGTTTTCCAAATCAACTCATTTTCCTCAAATTCAAGGAAAATGACTTCCCTTCAAAAATTAAGGAAAACATTTTCCAAAACTTTCCTCCAACTTCAAATTACAATTTTTTTGTTGAAAAAATAAATTTAAAGCTTATTTTTAAAAAATATTTTGCCACTTCAATTTTTTTTTATTTTTTACCCCACCCTTACCCCAACCCCCCTCCTGCCAGCCCCCTACCAACACCACCACACACACACACCCCCTCAAAAAAAATAATTAAAATTTGTTTTTAAAAAATATTTCTAATTTCAAATTTTTATTTTCACCCCACCCCTACCCTTGACCCCCCACCCCAAAAAAAAAATTAAAGTTTGTTTTTAAAAAATACTTTCAATTTCATTTTTTTGTTTTTCACCCCCCACCCCACCCTACCCTGACCTCCTTCCCCATCCCCCCATCATCCCCATCCCTCCCCCAAAAAAATTAAGTTTGTTTTTAAAAAAATATCATTTCAAATTTTTATTTTTTTTAGCCCATTTTACTCCTACCCCCACCAGCCCCACTACCCACCCAAAAAAAATTAAGTTTATTTTTTAAAAATAATTCAATTTCAATTCAAAAATTATTTTCTACTCTCTAGTAATAAAAGATATTTTCTCAAAAATAATTTTCATTCATAAATTAAACACTAAAAATAATTCCGAAAATATTTTCTACTCACCAACAAAACATGAGAAAATAAGTCAAAAATCTACTTGTTTTCCAGGAAAACATTTTCCTTCATACCAAACACACCCTGAATGTATCATTTATTGATATATATGTGGCTTTCTAAGTATTTGTATTTTGAACAATTTATGAAATTGCATACATATTAAAACTACGACTTGCAATTTTTATGTGTAAATGTAGATGAGTTGTTTGATTTTACTATTGTTTTACCGTCTTTTCGGTTTTAAAAGTAGATGATATGACTTTTTTAAATTGAAAATTGATGTTTTGTGAGCAATCAATTTATTAAGATGACAATTTTTTACCCTCTAATAATTCAAGTGAGAAATAGCAGATATGACAACATAATTGTTCTTTTCCTAGCTATTTAGAAGCCATAAAAAAATATTGTCCTACAGTTATCTACTTTGACCCAATTACATGAAATAGAAAATTCCATAATAATTATTCAAGGATATAATTGGAAAGAAACTTTTTGTAGAGTTTTAATCCAAACACAAGATGAGGTGGAAAACAATAAACCAAACACTTGATAAAAAATAAATATCACATTACTAATTCATGCACTACTATTCCCTGTGTTATTAATCTTTGTACCAAATGACCCCTAAGTGTTTTTGGTATTAATATGATGTGACACAAGTCAAAATTTGATTATGGAAGAATAAAGTGATTCACGAGATAAAATTTCAAGAGATTCAACCGATTTTTTTCATGAAAAAATTTAGGTGTGAAGGTGATTCGAAGAGTGAAAATGAGTGAGAATGATCAAATCTCTTTACCTTTAAATGAAATAACAAAATTTTAATTTGTTATTCATATCAAAGAAATATTTTTTAAAAAAAATATATTCATGAGGTCATAGGATCCCTCGTAAAATATGAGTATGAAACAAAAAAATCAGTCATAGTATCGGCATCATTTTAGTTTTTAGCCACTATCCTGATAATTTAAATGGGCGAAATAAACCTATAAACTTTTTTTTTTTTGAAAAGGTCAGAAAAATAATAAATTATAAAATTGATTTTGTATGAAAATGGTTATATATTAATATTTTATATAATTATTTAATATTAAGGATAGTATGAAAAAAGATATTAACTTACTAAAATGAATAAATAAATTAAAATATTCATTTAGTATAGGACCAAGTAATTCGGTATCTATATTATATCTGACTTATTTGATTTCACGCCGCATAGGGTCCCATTTAGGGGAAACACTCACTATCAAGAATTTTTTTATATTCAAAGTTTGAACATGAGACCTCTAATTAAGGGAAGAACAACTCTGTTCCACCATATCCGTCGATGTTGTCTAAGTTTAAAATTTAGTTACTATTAGTTAGTATCCAACTTTTTAGTCAGTTGTGATATCCCACCACATAAGCTCAGGGTGACATAAAGTTATCCATGTGAAAGCCTTACATAGGAAGAAGGCTAGTCCATAGTGGAAGGTTCTAGAAATATGTGAAGGATTTCACGGTAGCTCCTAGAATTTCATGGATTTGCATGGAAGATCCTTGGAATCATCTACTTATGTAGAAAATTCTAGAAGAGGGACTTATTTGTAAATATATAGGGACTTGTGCAATAACTATTATTTTCATGTTAACCCCTAAGTGAGTAGTATAAATAGAGGGACATCCATTTGTAAACTCATCAATCAAAGTTCATTATACATTTCATCCTAAGAATTCTTTTGTGTTTTCTCTTCTATTCTCTTAGCGATGCTTAGAGTTTTAGGTTAACTTGGCATAACAAGAACGTGAAATTTTTTTTGTCAAGTGTCGCACGTATGCTTAGTAAAAAACTAAGAACAAAACAACATGGTATCATAGTAAAGTTATAACTAAGGGAATGACAAATGATGGAGATATCAATGTTGCTAATACCCAATCCAATGTCACCCAAGATGTCGTTGGCAAGAAGGGTTATAGAAAAAAGAGGAATGTGGTTAACAAGAACAATGAGGTTCCGCTCAAGGTTGACCCAAATAAAAGTAGAGCTGTCAAAATGGGCTTGGCCCGCTAGGTCGGCCCAACCCAACCCTTGAATTAAATGGGGTTGGGCTTGATTTTTTCAGCCCATTTAAGAATGAAGCTTTTCAGCCCAGCCTCATTTGGCCCGCTAGCCTCATAGGCCCAACCCGCAAACCTCAAAGGCCAGCCCGTGGGCTGTGAATTTTAAAAATATTTATTATATATATATATATATTTTAAGTAGTGTTTTATTTGTTAAGATTTCGTCAATAAATATTTTTAAAATATCAATATAAAATCAAGACTAACTTCTTTACATATCTTTTACATTTTAGGACCATTAGCCCACTAAATTTTCTTATTAGCCCAGGTCCATTACTCCATTATAACTATAAATCTTTGACCTCTTTTACTTTTATTTTTATGCCTAATTTTTCACTTCTCCTTTATTGTCTTGTTTATGAAAATAGTGATCATATAATGTTTTTTTACTCGGATGAATCTTATGAATGTTGTATCTTGGCAATTATGTTTTTTTTTTTTTTATAAATATTCACTGAAGTATGTGTAATTTATGAATGAATTTATGTATGTATTGATGTCGTATTCATCAGACATCAACATTCGTACTCATTCTAAGGGGAAAATGTTGTCAATTTTTTGTTGAAGGGCTAACTCGTCCAACCCCGTGGCCTGCTTAGGGTTGGATTGGGCTGCTATTTTATAGGCCCTTTAATTAAAAGGGTCAGTCCATCCCAACCCATTTAACTCTCTAGCCCGTTAGGGTTGGGTTGGGTTGGGCCAGTCCATTTTGGCAGCTCTAAATAAAAGGCTTACATCCCAAAAATCATTCACCACTAAGGCGGGCGAGGATAATCTGAAGGTCCTGCCTGAGGACGTCTCGCTTGGTACAGAGTGGATCACAAAATTTAATGCAAGGATGGATGCAGTCGAGATATTTGGCAAACGCTTGGAGACTGTAGAAGGCACCCTAAGAGATGGTGTTGACTTCAGATCATAAATGTCGGTGTAAATCAACTCTAAGGGATAATAATTCCTTTCAACAGATTTATAAGAATGCTTAACATACTTAGATTCAACACAAACTTGACATTTTTATTTATTGCACTCAAAGTTAGACAAAACTTCTAAGTTAATCATTTTTCCTTACAAGGTTTTGTTATTGACATGTCCACAAAACTTCTAAGTTGATCAGTTTTCCTTACAAGGTTTTGTTATTGACATGTCCCATGCGTTCATGTCACAAACAGTTTGACTCAAGCAAGTAAGAACTAACAAAAATATTGAGTTTGAAAAGCCCTCCTGATGTAACTTTTCCTCACAAATTTTTTGTTCCTTCTTATTACAATTTTGTTTGATACAAACATTGTTTAGAGTCACCACCTTGTTAGATGTCATTTTCAGAAGGACTTTTCCATAACCTTCAATTTGATTATTATAAAACTATCCATGAACATAGTCTCATCGGGTCCAATAAGGGCAATATAACCCAAATATTTTGTTTACAAAACATGACAGATGACTATTCATCAATATTCATGTCTATACGAATAGTTATATTTTAATAAACATATATTTTCATGAAAAATCACAACATTTTAAGTGACACTCTTTCATAAAAGAACACAACTATTTTGAACAAGTATATATATAATTTGGTAGTTTCATACTAGTCATACAATATACTAGTAAAGGAGAAACTGAACGACCACAACATCAAATATAATCCAAGAACTTTGTGGGTCTAACATAATACAAAAGTATCATTGAATTTTATATCTTGTGCTTCAAACTTAAATTAAACACTAAGTCTAATTTTATCTTTATCATATGCAAAGAACCCCCACATTTTAAATATGATCTAAAAAATATTTTTCAAGTATTTGAAAATAATTTTTCCACATATTTTTTCTACACTGTCAAAATGTCATTGGCAGCATGAAACGTCTTTTGGAAATATTATTCTACAAAAGAATTATAGTACTTCAATTCCCTTTGACAATTTTTACACAATGTCAAAGTTCATTTCATACAGGCACCTATTGTAGGCACAAAATCACACACTTTAAGTCACTGGTCCTTTTTTTTTTTTTTTTTTTCTGCTATAACAATTAAATATACCACTTAGTATTTAGAATACTAATAATAAAGACAAAAACAATTTGTACAATTTGTTTCTATTTAACAATAAAGTTTTATATTCTTCAAATTTTCAACCGAATGAACTTTGCATGTGGATGCAGTTTTTTGACTTCAAATCAGTTTCAAATTCAAACGGAGTAGACAATCAAAAGTACAACACTAAATTATTAGGTGAAGTTTTCATATTCTTCAAACCAATTGCACAGTCTAATATATCCAGAGTAGAAAGCTACAAATATTTTTTGTCTACAAAAATCAAATACAATCAAATTTCACACGGAATTCAAGACTACAAAAGTTTTTTTAAGTCTCCAAACAGAATAAAACATATCCTTAGATTATCACATAGATATGTTTTTATTTTCAAATAGCCTTCCAACTAAAATATTTTGACATAATAGCTTATTAAACTAAAATATGCATATCTCATTCTGCAAACTAAAGAATTTTAAAGGCAACACTATTTGCCAAGGAAAATTCATTAAAAAAAATATATGGTTTGCAGATCTTTTTCCAGACACACATGATAAATATCAAAAGAGTTAACTTTTAGAAAATATTTTCCTCCTTAGATAAATAATAAGAAGGTTACCTAGTGTAATCTTTAACCAGACTACCACCAATTCTTCTGGTACATAATCACTTCGACATTGCTATACAAGGCACCGAATTATAGTAATTTCCTTAAGACGGATGTTTATCCCGTAACAACTCTTCATTTTTCATTGGGAAAAAGGATAAATATACCCCCGAACTATCGTAAATGGAATATAGATACCCTGCTTCATACTTTTGAGACATTGGTGCTCCTGTTGTCCAAAAACTAGAGCCTATTTGTCATTCACTCTAATGAAAGACTAAATAGGGACACGTGGCGCAATCCTACGGAAGAACCCGATTTGACTAATAAGTTAAACCCAAACACTCATATCTGCCTATGACCCAGTTAACCCACCAGTGTAACCCATTACTCACACTTAAACTAACCTATCCAAAAACCTAAAAAAATCCCCATTTCTCTCAACTCATTACTCACACTAGGGTTTTAGGTCTATGAGATGAACGACTGAGTTGGATGTAGGGGGTGTTTTTGTTAGTTCTTATTGCTGGGCGTAGGCCACTTCAGGTGATAGGGTCACTCATGTCCGAATTCCAACATGCTAATTTTCTCTCTTGGGCACATCACCTTGCCCGAGACAGAAAATTTCTTGATTTGGTTGATCAATGTTGAATCATTAGACAAAGAACAAGCATTAATTACTCTTCATCATTGTTTCCCTGCTCTGCTTGCAAAAGTCCCCTGCACGCCGACTATCAATGAAAGAATTGTTGGAAAAATATTCTATCAACAAGAAGTAGTGGGATGTTTTTTGGTGATTTAGAAGCTCCCCAGTTACCAGTCAAACTTTCACCCTCACCCTCTCCCCCTCCCGCTTCCCAATCAAGTCCCACAAGAAGGTCCGGTGAGCTTAAATCAGATTTCAGTTCTATACAAAATAAAAGTTTAAATTGACTATTTCTTGTATTTGTGGATGACTTACGAAGCAAATGGGAATTTTTTTAGGTTTTTGGAAAGGTTAGTTTAAGTGTGAGTTAATGGGTGGGTTAACCGAGTCATGGGTGGATATGAGTGTTTGGGTTTGATTAATTGGTCATATTGGGTCCCTCGATAGGATTGCACCACGTGTTCCTATGTGAAGGGAAAATATGCTCTAGTTTTTGAAAGGCAGGAGCACCAATGTCCGAAAATATGACGGAGAGTATTGTTAGGGTTTTGCCCTGAATTTCTTACCTTATTTGAGTTTATTTTTTCCTAAAAGAAAAGACAAAACATTACCTTAAATGTTTTTACTTTTCATGAAAGGAAAATATAATATTCTTCTATATTTGAGTTATTCTTTCCTTGAAAGAAAAGTTTGTAACTCTATAAATTGAAAACCCTTCTTCTCATATCAAGAACACAAGAACATCTACAACCATCCAACGATCCCATGGTCCGATGGTCCTATGGTTCAATGAGGTTGAAGACAGGCTCAAGATGATTTCAAATCAATTTGACGATAATGCAGATTTTTTTTCTAGCTACATGTGGAGAAGAAATTTAAACCATATCAATATTCATGTTACTGCAATTTTAAAAATAAAAACAAAATATTTTTAAACCAATTTTGAACCATATATTTTAAACCTTATTTTTAACCATGACAAACAACAGTGATGAAGACTATGTGAAGGACGAAGATTATCATGCATTTGAAGAAGGTGTATCAAGTTTTATCAAGAAAATACAGCCAAAAGGGGTGATTTGTTAGGGTTTTGCCTTTATTTTCTTATCTTATTTGAAGTTTATTTTTTCCTAAAAGAAAAGACAAAACATTACCATAAATATTTTTATTTTTCATGAAAGGAAAATATAATATTCTTCTATATTTGAGTTATTCTTTCCTTGGAAGAAAAGTTTGGAACTCTATAAATTTAAGACCCCTCTTCTCATATCAAGAACACAAGAACATCCACAATGTAGTCAATAAAGAATTTTGTTTATGGGGAGATTTTCCCTCAACAGTTTTAATATTTTATTTTATTAGTTTTTCATATGTAGGTCGATTGGCTAAACCATATAATAATATTATATTTTTAGTATAAACTTTTGTCATCTGATTTATCAACCATATGATATGCAATTGTAAGCTTCCACATGACGCTCTAATCACTTTCGAACCAACAAGTATCTGTATACCATTTAGGATAGTTCAAAAGTATATTTGTCTTTTTTCCCTTTTTCATTCACACCTTTTAAAACACAACAAATTGCTCATTGTTCTACTGTAACTTAGCTTGCTCACCAATTTTTATTTTTATTTTAATGTAATGAACCAGACTTATTCGTGATGTTTTGGAAGTAAAAGGAATAAAAAATCTGGGTATTGAATGGAATAGTTTTTTTCTTAACAGTTTTAAGTTGTGATGTATTATGATCAAACCGATCATGAACTCAAAGATGTGGGCCCAAGACTTTTAAATCATAATTAGCAAAGGAAAAATTACTTAAGTGGATACTTTTTAATAAATAATTAGTGATTTTAGTGATATTGAATAATTATTACCATTTATAACAATACATAACAATACTATGATAAATCACCTATATATTAAAAGTGAATTATGCATGTAATATAAATGTATTATAAGTGTTTTAAAATATATCAAAATTGTATTATAAATGTAATATAAGTGTCCAATAAAAAAATATTATTGCTATAAATGATAAATATTTTCTTAGCTAGCGTTTGATCCCAAGTTCTCAATTATTCTTGGCAAATCATATTTGGATGAAGTTTTTGGTGAAGTTTCACCATGTGTTTGGCCCCAATTTTTCTCAAAAATATTTGACTATTTCAAAAAATATGATTTATACCATAAGTTCTAAAAATTATTAAATATACTCGTAAATTTATATCATCATTTTATAATGAATATATTCTGTTAAAAAATAACATTATAGTATAATTGATAACAGACAACAATAACAAAATAACAATATGGGCAAGACAATACATTAATCGCATATTCAATCCCTGATTCAGTTATAATTATAACTCATTAAACACAAATCGTTCTTTTCTTCTAAATTTTATCACTCAAATTAGAACTCAAACTTTTTCAGAGGAGGTAGTAACAAATATTAGTTGGAACAATGGGTATTTTTTATAAAATATAAAAGTTTGAGGTAATTTTTAATTTAATAAAATTCTCAAATATTAGAACTTGACCCAAATACTAGTTTTTTCTAGTATTTGGGAATTTGGGATACTTGACAAATATATTTGCCAAGTTATATGACCAAACATCACTTCCTAAATTTTCCCCAAGTTTTTCTCAAGTATTCTCTAGGCCAAATGGATCCTTAATATTACCTATCTATGTAAGTTCCCCATTAGCAAACTCAACTTGTTAGACAATTTAGTGAGCACAATTTTTTATGTGTCTTATGTGACATTGAAAATTAAGAATCATAATAAACAAAAAATATCAAAATGTTCTAATGAAGCAGGCATGTTGACCCAAACAACTCATCTTTGTGGCTTCTAAATAAAGAGAAATGATCAATCAGAGTTGTGGTGGAGTTATAAATACTCTTTCATCCGTAACTAATACGTCTGAATTCGAGTCTCCTTAGGTACAAAGACGCTTTTGTTAGGGAGCGTTTTACCCCCCCTACACCCCGAATATGAGACTTTCCGACGCGAATCTGAATTTAGTCGTGCTCCAATATGGATATCAGATACCAAATGAAAAAAAGAAAGAAAGATAAATGAGCGTTCAAGATGAATAAATTGTGATTTAAAAGAGTTATGAGTTGGGATTCCTACATCATAGAGTTAAAGCATGATAGTTCTTGACTTCTTTCCTTTTAAATATTTGTCTGCATATTTATTCTTGTCAATGGTATTGTAGAAGTATCAATTAACTGTTGCTAGTTTTAATTTTTTTGGTTTCATTAATTTGGTGTATTATAATCCTTCAAATAATGTTTGAAAACATAATATTTAAGTACTTTGTTGAATTAATGTACAACAGCGCCCATGGCCTAATGGATAAGGCGCTTGACTTCTAATCAAGCGATTGTGGGTTCGAGTCCCACTGGGCGTGAGTTTTTTGTCAATATTTTTATATGACACGTCAGCATGAATTGAGTTTTTAAGTAGAAGAATAATAATTAATCTAATCCTAATTTTGTTTTGTTTCGAATTGAGGACATTTGTCACCTAAACCACTTTCTTCATCGGTCCCTTAATACTTTTTTTTGGATGGATATTACATATTGTTTTATAATGTATATATTGTTTTAACGAATAAAACATTTGGTAAGATTGTTACTGTTTTAGTAGTTATCTAATGTCATACATCAATATGAATTTGAATGATAAATCTATAAGAAAAGTAGAGTATAAGGTAGAACAACTATAAAAAAGTATGATAAGAAAATAAAATAAAATTATTAATTGCCGCTAAAGATTAACACCTATGGTATGGTTTTTTTTTTTTCAAAGTGAAAACTGAAAAGATAAATATAACTCTTTTTCTTTCATTTTATAATTTATCCTCCATTATTAGAGATTCATTCGAACTACTCCACAAAGTGTTTGATGTGACAAGAAATATATCTTAGAAAAATACCTTTGATAAATAACTTAACTTTTAGTCAGACCGTCATAAGATACTTTCAATAAAATTATTTATTACTAGAATAAATATTATTGTTGATATGCAATACTAAAAAATAATCACTAAAAATACTATCTAGTTTTTTTTTTTTGCAGTTCCGTCACACGAGTTGGACTCCGACTAATCGGATCGCGCCTGTAGGCTCTCATTGGTGCTCCCAACAGATTTTCCACACCCAAGACTCGAACAGACCTCTGGTGCACAGAAACTCCCACTAGTGCACCACAACCTAACCTATGTTGGTTAGTTTGTTAATATTAGAATCGCTACTTGATAACTGTTATTTCCGTTCTCAAATTAAATATAGAAAAGTATTTTTTTAAGCAATGTCATGTTTCTGCAACCACCTTGAAAATTGGTGTAAATGATCTTGACACTAGGAGAATTGCTATGTATATTATAATTATATGTAAAGAAGTTCTAAAAAGCTTCACCAAATTATGATATTTGAAGTCACAACTGAAAAAAACAATGAATGAAATTGAAAGAATCAAGGTGAATGTCTAGAATTTAAATGATGTGTCTATTGTTGGTTAGAACTTTACTCATGACCAAAAATAAAAACTTTGGGAATATGGGAGATTTGGTAGTCTTTCAAATCCCACCCTAGGCTACTGGATTCAATTTCTCCGTGAAGAAAAATTTAAAGATCGTTCATCTTGAGTCAAGGGTCTATCAGAATCACATATCTAGCTCACGACTAAAAGTACAAATCTGTATATGAGATTATACCAATATGTTATTGTTGTGTAGCTTTTAAGAGTTTAGTTCGAAAGCAGTTGTTCTTTTGTTGTACTCTCTATTTATAATTTTTTTTCATAAATAAAAAATACAACCCTTTTATTTTGAAAGTAGAATAAAAAAAAGCATAATGTTTTTGGAAAACAAAAAAAAAATTGGTGAAGCAAAATAAAAATTCCGACCTGCCGGATTCGAACCAGCGACCTAAAGATTCTCTGCCAGGCTTTTTAACCAACTACAGTCTTCCGCTCTACCAACTGAGCTAAGGTCGGTTGTTGCTTTGATCATCAAACAAATATTATTTAACTAATTATTATTCTCTCTATATGAGTAAGCTAATAGTATAAGCTATGTAAATTATATTCCCTCCGTTTCCTATTAGTTTGTACACTTTCTCCTTTATACATCTCTCTCTAGAAATCATATATATAAAAATATAATTTCACTAATTTACTTCTTAAGAAACTTTTTATACTTTACAATTTGATTACTTTAAAAAAGAATTAATTTTAAGATAAAATGAAAAAAAAAAAAAATTAGTAACTGGTTCTCTTGATTTTATAAATTAATAAGTATTTTCAAATAACTATTTTTAATAATGTAAAAAATTAAAATGAAGCGGAGGGAGCAATATTAGTAGAAACACTGTTTTAACCACGGTTTGCAACTTAAGCCTAACTTACGGGTACGTGAATTGTAATTAAATAGTTCAAATAGTTCTAAAGTTTTTTCATTGTTGTTTTACTTTTTTTAGCTCTAAAAGTTCAATATGTTCTATAACTACTTTAACTGCACAAAATTCAAGTTGTAATTTAAGTAATAATTCATTCAATAAAATTACATTCAGGTTAATATAATGTTGGTTTTTATTATTTTTATATTTAGATGTGTGTGGTTTGAAAGATTGTCGCAACGTTATAGAGTTACTTTGTTGATTTTTTCTGATAATGACAATTTTAGTAATCAAGATTAATATCAAAAATAAATTCACCAAATAGTAACTCTAGTGAATTTTCTATCGAGTTTTTAAGTTTTATCACAAGTAAATAAATTTTTATGCCTAAATAATACATATAGACAAGTCTTTTAAAACTTGGAATTTGATATATAAAAAATAAAATATATTAATATTTGCTAGAAAAAATAAAAATAGTGTGATAGTGTAAAAATTAATTACATTAATTGTGTATATTACTTACTAACCGTTTGACCATGAGAGTTATTCACCTTTTTTAGGAATAGTTTTTAATTTACCCGCAAAACGATATACTTGAATTTTATCAAAGTGATTTAAGGGGCAACGTGAGGTAGATTGATATATAATGAATTGAATGCACAGTAATAATAAAATATAGTGAATATAAAAGCAAGAGAAGAATCAAGCTGTGCATTGGATCATAAGAATAGGGTCTTGGTGGCCTAAGTACAATGTGTTCGATTGACTTAAAAGTTGAAAATTTAAAGCTTTTGCTTAAAGAGAGGTAAGATAAATATTTGTTAATAAATAAAATTATTATCATAAAAGAATGTTTAAAAAGAAAAAAAATATATTATATTTTTTGAAAAGGGATATTTTTGATCATTAAATAATAATAAAGATATAGTTTTAATCAAATTATTGACCAGGAGGAGAATTTTTAGATTAAATTACTTGTTCCGTCCACTTTTAATTGTAATGTTGCGTTTTTCGAAAGTCAATTTAACTAATTTTCAAAGTTAAATTAGATTACATTAATTTGATATTTTTAACAAAAAATTTAGATATTCAAAAACTATATGAAAAGTACTATAAATTGCAATTTTTTGCATAAATCAATATGATGAAAAAATATATCATAAAATGTTAGTTAAAGTTCTTATAGTTTGACTCTAAAAAAAGAAATCATGACAATTAAAAGTGGACAGAGGTAGTAATATTTAAGGATATTTTTATTCAATTTCTTATTTTTATATTTGAGAAAATATTTACCATTTAGGACAATATTTTTTTTTTTTAACTAAATCTAACAGTTTTTTGAGATTAAAATTGTACAATTCTCTGAAGGACCCATTATCTTTTCTATTTGTCCGTCTCTATCTCTAGATATGATTTCTCCTTTTCTTCTTCTTCTTCTTCCAATTTTTAATCCAAATAAATATCTTTAAATATTCATATCTTCAAATTGATTTACACCCATGTTGCACGATTCACTAAAATATCACGAGGAAAAGAATACAAAGACCCACAATTTGTACAAAATCGTGTGCGCAAACAGAGATTTCAAATTTCTAAAATTACAACAGCAAGAATTCATCATTGATGGCCATCAAAAGCTTCAAGCTTTGAATTCATTATTTGGGTTTTACGAAATTGTGATGAGTTTGTATAAGTTGTTCTTCCATATTATTGAAAATAACATTTTGGGGTTTTTATCTTAATTTTAAGGGAGATTGATTATGTTTTAACATTGATTTTAGGAGAAATTTCAAATTAAAGCTCGAAGAAGATGAAGATTTCAAAATTGTCTTGCAACAGTATTAAAATTGAATAAAAGTCATGAACAATACATTTATAAGACATATTCCAAATATATCCCCTTCTTGGTGATACTAATCAGAATAATTTAGGTAATTCACTTATAATATATTTGCAATACACGCACAACACATTTTTAATATATATTACAAACATTACTTCTTTCTTAATGATATAAATCAAAATAATTTATAAGACACATATAATACATATTTTATTCACGAACAATGATATTCGCTTAATCCAGTTTATAGATCATTGTCTTGTCTTTCATTAGTTATGTTATTCATTCATTCTTAATTCTCTCTTATAATTCAACCTTAATATTGTGTAATACAATTTTAATATAAATTTAATTCATTTTACACTTTTTTGATTTATTTATTACTATTAAATTACTTATTTAATTCATTATTGATACAAGTTTAATTAAAAAATATATTTAAAATAAATAATTATTTTTAAAAAAAATTCACTCAAGTAATTAATCCTTACAAAAATTATAGTTTGGTGTGAATTTTTTGAAAATCATTGACTGACCAAGTTTAACGTGGTGGAGACTTTTAATCCCTCCTTTATTGGTTGGCTTATTTAGTTTTCTCCGCCTTTAGCGACAACATTAATTGGTTGTATTTTGACAGGTCAACTTCTCTGCAACTCATGTGATCCAGGTCTATTCTATATTTTTGCAGATTTAAAATTTTTGGGTGTATTAATATTAATTTAGATAAAAATAGTGAAATAAATATTTTAGTTGGATTTAAATTCATGTTTCAAGAGTGAATCTTTTAACTTGTACTAGAAACACAAAGATACTTCTATGTTTTTTATTGGTGTATTGTTAATTATATCCTAATTTCTGTCAATTTCTCAATATAGATATAATTTTTTTAAAAATTAATAAGTGCATGTGCACCCTACCACCTATAGGGGTGGCTCCACCTCTGTCCTTTTGGGCTTTTGTTGGATTCAAAGTAAGAGTCATGTGAACACATGCAATTAATTTGGTAGGATGTAATTAAAAAAATTAATGTATGTACTAACTTTATATATTATTAAATAATTATATATTCTATTTAATATTATGTTAGGTATAATTAATAAATGGAAAATCATGATATAAGCATTGCAAGAGGTTTTAAATACCTCATGAGTATACTTTAAGACGGAGTTGCCCCTCAAAATTTTTTTCATATCCTTTCCAATGTTTTTGTGGATGGTATTTATATAAAAAAAATTAATAATTAAAGATTATGTTATCCATATTAGTTTTAATACATCAAATCAAACACTATAAAAAAAGTAATTTCAGCTTAACTAATGCAAACATAACTAATACTCTTTCTGTCCCAATTTATGTGATGCATTTCATTTTTTCGAGAGTCAAACAATTTACGTTTGATCGAAAATTTGCGCATGAAATCTTCAATTTTTTTTAATAAAATTTATATATTTGTAAACTATATTAAAAAAAAATACTAAAAATTACAATAAAATTTATGATTAAAGATAGATTAGTTTAAATCTCGGGTATGGGAGGGATTTCTAATATTAGCAATGTCATCATGGTGAGTAGATGGGATATGTTAATGAATAGTTTAATGTATTCTTGTGTGCCCAATAAGACTTTCCTGCCCCTCTTAAACAGTTGACTCTTTATATTTCTTTCCCCACCTTATCATCAGCTATACATATTGTTAACTTTTTTTTTGCTGGATCTGCAACTGTATTTCTCCACCAATGACTTCATATCCTTCACCAGGTAATTTTCCTAAATTAATTCCTTTCATTTCTTTGTATAGTAAATAATTTTCATGTAACACTTCAATGATCAATTACTACTACGATTTTTTCTTTCCCAGCTAAATTAATGTTGATGAAGACTTGTTTTAATATTGATGGTTGATTGTTATAGGGTATGGTGCACCACCACCGCCAGGCGGCGGGTACTATCCTCCACCACCAGGACCCCCTAATTATCAAAGTTATTTCAATAATGATCAATGTTGTCCACCACCACCACCTCCTCAAAATATTTACCACCACCACCACGATGATCACCACCACCACCATGATGACCACCACCACCACCACCACCACCATAGTGGTTGTCTATCATTCCTCAGAGGCTGGTATGTCAACCCCACCCCCACCCCCTTTCTCTCGTATATTATTGCTTTTTATATACTTTTGACTGAATATAAAATTTAATAATTCAGAGAAGATTTGCTTTTATACCCTTAGGATATGGTAAAATTTAATTCCTACTCAATTTATTTATACCAAATTATACTAATTTACTCGGATTAATCTATAAATTAAAATGATAATATATATTAATTAATTATGATTTAGGGATATAAGTGTATTTCAAGATGTCATGTATTTATTAAATTTGGTGTAAAAATCGAGTGCAAGTAAGGTTTTTACCAATTTCAGTTTTTAAAAGAATGTTATTTCGAGTAAAATAGAAAATTTGAAGTAAAAAGTTTTAAATAAGAAATTATTTGTTGAAAACTGACTAAATAGAAAAAAGGGTCATATAATAGAGGGCGTATGATATGCATTCACGTAACGTTGATTGGTATATATGTATTATCTTATTCTAAGCATATAAGTACATGATCTCCAACTAATCTTTCGAATCAATTGACTTTTGGCTGTTGCCAAAATTATTAGACAAGTGTTAAATATTAGTCTCAAAAAGATGATTAGGGTTTCTTTAATATAGTTTGAATAATTTTGATTTTTCAAGTTAATTTTTAGGCTTGAGTTAACCTTAATATTCATTTTTTAATATAATACTAGAGCAGGATCCCAATTCTTATTTTTCGATGTTGGCCCATATTTAAATTGTGTGTGCACCAAATATACGTCCTTCTCTAGGCATGTGTTTGAAGAGTAACATATTGATGATTTAAGGGATAAGTGGTCTCTTTAATATGATTTGGATCATATATTTTTTTCATGAGCTAGCTTTTGAGGTTGTTCGAACAGAGAGTTTAAGAAATAAAATGAGAATTTTGAATCTTATGATCTTAAATTAAAGATGTGTATAGTCTTTTAAATCCCATAATCTTAAACTTGTTGTGTAGGATGTTGAAATTGAAAAACTTACTATGTATGAAAAATGTACTCTTTTTTGGAACAAACCAAAAAGAAAGTAAGTCGCTTAAACTAGGACGAAGGGAGTACCATCACTGCTACAAAATTACAAGAAATTAGCGACATAAATTTTTTTGCAGCTAAACAACATAAATCCCATGCTAATTCTATATAAATATGTATTAACAATGGATCAGAAAATTTAATTAGCTAAGACCTTTTTAGCGACCAATTAAATAGAAATTACTGATAAATTAGTACCTAACTTTTCATATTTTTTATAGTCCATTTTTAATAAGTAATTACTGACCCGTAAAGGAGAAGGACCAGGGTGGGGGGATTTGGGAAAGTTGAGTAAACAACAATATTAAAAAGTTAGTTGAATATTATTGATAAAAATCTTTCCAAATAAATAGAGATTACATATAGAACTGATTTCTAAAAATAAGTAACAACTGACCCACAATTAATAAACTCCTAAAATCAGTAACAATAAAATCTTCTTAAAGAATAGGTCCACCAAAAAAATCAATTCTTTTATTATGCTAAAATAAAACACTCAACAACGTCCCTTAAATCAGATGTTATGTTTATAATCATTCTCTGAGTAGACACCGAGTAATCTGCACAGCTTCACAAATGGACCCAACTTAAGAAGCTTAGTTAATAAATCTGCAACATGATCTTCACTTCTGCAAAATATCAACTCTCACTACATAAAAAATGACTTTAGCGACAATTAATTAACGGCAATAGCTCAATTGCCACTAAATATGTATTTTTAGCGGCAATTAATACTCTTTGTATATGTCCCTAAAGCTTTTAGCGGCATTGGATCTAATGGCACTTAACTAATTTCGGTAAAGACTTTAATACTCTTTATTAATGTGTCTATTTATTACTGCTAAAATTTATTTTTGTTATAGTGTGCATGACTTTATTGTTGACAAGATCTCAAAAAAATGATACTGCACATCAATGTGTTTACTTCTCCCATGTAAGATCGGTTTCTTGGAGAGTTTGATTGTCAAACTATTATCACAGTAAATTCTTGTTGGTTCTAGTTGAAGCTGATGTAGCATTTCTGTTAAATTTGACAAGATTCAAGATGAATTAATGTGAAGATTTGGTGGTTAGGAAGATAATTCTTCATTGGTACAAAAGTCAAGATAGCAACTTTGTAGGTGAAATTTAGATAAACCATAAAATGGTTTCATAAGTTAAATCTCGACATTTTGACACATTGTGATGTCATGGATGACATCAATAGGAAGAATTCACTTCTATAAATAGGGAGATCCTAATTCATTTGTAAACCACCTCTCACTTGCCTTCTCATCTTCAAAGGCATTTGTTCTTCTTTCTCTCTTGTAGTCTTTCACTTGTACTCTTTTGGAGTGAAATAAATATTGGTTGGTTGTGTCTGAGGAGTAGGCAAAAGAAAATAAAATTTTGCCAAACCTCGTAAATTTTTTGGGTTCTTTGTATTGTTGTCTCATTTACTATTTATTAGCTACATTTAGATATAGCAGTTGTGATTTCATCGCTCTCTATATATTTGGCTTCCGCAACAACCAATATTTATTTCACTCCAAAAGAGTACAAGTGAAATACTACAAGAGAGAAAGAAAAACACATGCCTTTGAAGATGAGAAGGCAAGTGAGAGGTGTGTTACAAATGAATTAGGAGCTACCTATTTATAGGAGTGAATTCTTCCTATAGATGTCATCCATGATTGTGTCAAAATGTCAAGGTTTAACTTATGAAACCATTTTATGGTTTACCTAAATTTCACCTACAAAGTTGCTATCATGACTTTTGTACCAATGAAGAATTATCTTCCTAACCACCAAATCTTCACATTAATTCATCTTTGAATCTTGTCAAATTTAACAAATCTCCACCTTGGCAAGATTCTCCATTTTCAACTCTCTCAACTACAATTTTTGCTTGTGTCTTCAATCTCAATCTTCAATGTTCAACAATATTGATCAAGTTCAAACAATGTTGAAACTTGACCGCAGTCACCACTTTTGTCAGCATATTAGCAGTATTATCCATAATATCAATTTTCTTCACTATGACTCCACCTTCTTCTATGATGTCTCGTATGAAATGATATCAAATGTCAATATGCTTCGTCCTTGCATGATAAACTTGGTTCTTCACTAATTGAATAGCACTTTGACTATCACAAAATATTGTGATTCCTTCTTGTCTAATACCAAGCTCTTTAAGCAATCCTTGAAGCCAAATTGCCTCCTTAGCAGCCTCTGTAATTGTCATATACTCTGCCTCGGTGGCAGACAAAGCAACTGTTGACTGCAAAGTAAACTACCAACTAAATGGTGCGTTTGCAATAGTGAAAACAACTAGTAGTCGCTCTTTGTTTGTCCAAATCACCTATATAATCTGAGTCACAATATCCAACAAAATATTGACTATTTTTATGCTTGAAAACCAAGCCAAAATCTCCAGTATTATGAATATACCATATAATTTATTTTACAGCTTGCCAATGATCCTTTCCAAGATTATGCATGTACCTGCTTACTACTCCAAGGACGTGTAAATAAATGGCCTTGTGCAAACCATTGCATACTTCAAGCTACCAACAACATTCGCATATGGTACTCTTGACATATATTCTCGTTTAGCTTCATTCTTTGGTGACATAACATCACTAAGCTTAAAATGAAGAGAAAGTAGAGTGCTAACCGATTTCGTTTTCTCATTCAGACCGAATCGATTTATTACCCTCTTCAAGTATTCTTTCTCAGATAAATAGAGTTTCTTTGAATGTCTATCTCTTTTTATCTCCATGCCAAGAATCTTCTTTGTCTCACCCAAATCCTTCATCTCAAACTCCTTTCTTAGTTGAATCTTTAGCTTCTTAATTTCTTCTTGACTTTTAGAATCTATCAACATATCATCAACATATAGGAGAAGATATATAAATGAATCATCTTCAAACTTACGCAAATACACACAGTGATCGTATATGCTTCTTATGTACCTTTGCTGCAACATAAACTTGTCAAATCATTTGTACCATTGTCTAGAAGATTGTTTCAATCCATACAATAATTTTTCAAGTTTGCACACCATATTTTATTTTCCATCAACTTTGAATCCTTCTGGCTGAGTCATGAAGATTTCCTCTTCCAAGTCTCCATGTAAAAATGCAGTTCTTGCATCCAACTGAACTAGTTCCAAATTCAACTGTGTTACCAAAGCCAACAAAACTCTAATGTATAAGTGTTTAACAACTGGAGAAAATATCTTATTATAATCAATTGCCTCCTTTTGAGCGTATCCTTTGGCCACCAATCTTACTTTGTAGCGAACATCTTCTTGGTTAGGAAATCCTTCTTTCTTTGCAAATACCCATTTACACCCAATTGCTTTCTTGCCCTTCGGGGGATTGGCCAATTTCCATGTATGATTATGATGAAGGGACTACATTTCTTCATCCATGGAAATCCCTCACTTATCTTCTTCTAAACTTTGGACTGCATCTTTATAAGTGGTAGGAATGTCATCAGCTGCAATTGAGTCTGCACAAGCCACCATATCTATGAGTCGAGCAAGTTTTCTTATTGTCCTTTTTGACTTGCTGTTGCTATTGATTCAAGTTGTGGTTGAGGTTCTTGAGATGAAACCTCCTTTTCGACTGGCTCTTTTTCCAGAGGAAAATCTTCTGTTATTTCCTCATTTGGTCTTGTGTTGGGAAAATTATTTTTCCCTCAAACTCCATCTGTTTTGAAGCAACATTAGTTTGTTTGACATCTTCAATTGTTACCTTATTTGTCAAGGCAGATTCATCAAAAGTAACATCCTTACTGAAAATATTTTTTCTTATCTTCGGACACCATAAACGATATCCTTTGACTTCAGAAGTAATACCCATAAATAAAGATTTTCTTTCTCTTGGGTCCAATTTGACTCTCTTACATGATAATATGCAATTGAGCCAAATACATATAAAGAATCATAATCTCCAGCAGGTTTTCCATACCATTTTTCATATGGTGTCTTCCCACCCATAGTAGCATATAGTAGACGATTAATGAGGTGACATGCATATGCTATTGCCTCACCCCAAAATTCTTTGCCCAAACTAGCATTGGACAATGTACACTGAACCTTCTCCAGCAAAGTTCGGTTCATGTGTTTTGCCACTCCATTTTGTTGGTGGTGTATTTCTGACGGTGAAATATCTGACGATGCCATTTTCTTCACAAATTTTCTTAAAGAGATTGTTTTTGTATTTTCCACCACTGTCTATACGAATACACTTGATCTTTCTGCTAGTTTGAGTCTCTATCATCGCCTTTCTTTTGAGAAAAATTCCAGTACTTCATCTTTTGTTTTCATCGTATACACCCACAGTCTTCGGGAAAAGTCATCAAAAAAGGTTACACAATATGGTTTCCCACCTAATTAAGGTGTTTTGAAAGCACCCCAAACATCTGAATAAACATAATCTAAAATACCTTTAGTATTATGGATAGCTGTTCCAAATTTAACCCTTGTTTGCTTTTCCTTGACACAATGCTCACAAAACTCCAAGTTGCAAGTTTTTACTCCTTTTAGCAATCCTTGATCTAATAAAGTTTTCAAGGATTTTTCTCCAGCATGTCCCAAACATATATGCCACAGCCTGGTCATTTCTGCCTCTTTGTCGTCATTGGATGTTGTTGCCGGTGTCCCAATAACTGTACTACCTTGATAGTGGTACATGCTATTATTTCTTTGAATTGCCTTCATTACCACTAGTGCACCAGAACATATTCTTATTACGCCATTATCTGCAATGACTTTGAATCCCTTTGACTATAGGGCTCCTACATAAATTAGATTTTTCTTCAAATTCGGTACACATCGAACATCTGTTAATGTTCTGGTCAATCCATCATGATTCCTTAATCGAATTGAACCAACACCATATGCGGTAAAAGGATTATTGTTTGTGGTGTAAATAACTCCACATTATCCTTCTTGTAAATCAACAAACCAGTCCCAATTGGGACACATATAATAGCTACAAGCTAAGTCCATCAACCATACATCAAATGATTTGGATGGATCTGTTGTAACTAGTGAGTAATCAGAGTCATCACAATCAGCTACATTTCAATCTATGATAGCATTTCCATTATTTGGTCTGGCCTTGTTTTTCAACTTTGGACAGTCTTTCTTCCAGTGCCATTTTTCTTGATAAAAGGCACATTCATCTTTGCTGAGTCTGGACCTTAACTTAGATCTCTCGTTCTTCGTTTTCATATGATTTTGAGAACGACCTCTCACAATTATAGATTTTGCTTTTCCGTCTTTTTGTTTCTCTCTTTTTGTGTCCATAACTATATAAGGCAGAAGAAACTTTTTTGAGAGATACTTCATCATTCCCATGCAGTAGAGTAGTTTCAAGATGCTCAAACTCATCGGGAAGTGAACTTAACAACATTAAGGCCATATCTCCATCCGTAAAAGTCACGTCTGTATTCCGCAAATTTGTTGCCAACTTATTAAAGTTGGTGATATGATCATTCATTATGCTACCAAGAATAAGTGAAGCGTAACCGTCTTCTTTTCATGTAAAGATTATTTTAACTATTTTTCTTCAAGAATTTCTCTTCTAATGAATTTCATAATTTATCTGTAGATGTTTTTTTTATATATGGATACTTTTGTTCTCTTGCAAGGTAAGATCGAATGATACTGCAAGCAACACGGTTGATAATCTTCCAATCTTCTTCTCCTAGACTGTTTGGTTTCTTTTCTTCTATGACAATATCTAGCCCTTGTTGAAAAAGGACATCAAGGACCTCGCCTTGCCACATTCCAGAATGTCCTGACCCGTCAAAAGTTTCAACTGCAAATTTTACATTTGACACAATTCTTGTCATAAGCGAAGATGCCAATGATGACGTATTATTGACATTCGATGTGGGCTTATCATTATTATTGTCTCCTATATTTACTATAAATACTATTTACTAGTTAACAATGTAAGGACCAAAGTAAATCTTTTTCTAATGTGAAAGTTCAGACCGTGCTGCAACCACAGAGCATACTCAGATGATACCTTGGATCTGATACCAATTGTTGCCGAAGCCAAATATATAGAGAGTGATGAAATCACAACTGCTATATCTAAAGGTAGCTAATAAATAGTAAATGAGACAACAATAGAAAAAACACCAGAAATTTACGAGGTTCGGCAAAATTTTATTTTATTTTGCCTACTCCTCGGACACAACCAACCAATATTTATTTCACTCCAAAAGAGTACAAGTGAAATACTACAAGAGAGAAAGAAGAACAAATGCCTTTAAAGATGAGAAGGCAAGTGAGAGGTGTCTTACAAATGAATTAGGAGCTACCTATTTACAGGAGTGAATTCTTCCTATAGATGTCATCCATGACATCACAACCAGTGTGTTGGGAAAACGCAGACAAGCACAAAAATATATATGGTAAAAGTGATGGAAGTAAATGGGAAAATAATGACACCAAGAATTTTACGTAAAAACCCTTCTAAATAAGGGAAAAACCACAGGTCAAGAGGAGCAACTGATATAACTATAGTAAGAAATTTTACACTGTGTAGTCACGAATATAATACTCAAAGTGACTACAACAAACTCAAAAGGAATAACACTCTCTTGATTTCCACCTTACTAAAATATAGCTCACACTCTATTTTTCTTCACAAACTATTTTTCTTGTATAGTCTATGGAATACCTTACTTTGCTCTCAAATATTTTTTCTCTCTATCTTGGTTTGTTCTACAAATGAGCAAAACATGCTCTATTTATAGGAAGAGAAAATCATGCCTATGTCACTAATGACATAGACAAATGTAGCAAATTTCAAAAGAAGGTTGCAAATCTTACCAATTTGCCAACCACCAAATCTTTTATTTTCAACTCTTGCACCAATTTCCTTTGCATTATTTGTTGTCACTATTCCTTTTTAACAATTGCATGCAGCAATTGAGTAGCAAGAGTTGACCAAAAAATATGGGATGGACTCTACAAATCTCCCTCTCCAGTCTCATTTACCAGAAGGGGATATCTTCGTTTTCTTTAGAGAGTGCTCATACCCACGAGTTCTTTGCATAACTCAAACTTGTCTTTCGGTATTGTCTTGGTCAGCATATCTGCAGGATTTTCACTTGTATGGATTTTTTTGATATGAAATGATTCACTTTTTACTTCCTCACGAATCCAATGATATTTGATGTCGATGTGTTTTGTTCTTGCATGGTACATGAAGTTCTTGCTCAAGTCTATAGCATTTTGACTGTCATAATAGACAACATATTCCATCTATTGTGATCCAAGTTCTTGAAGAAATCGCTTTAGCCATATCATCTCATTGCATGCTTCAGTAGCCGCAATATACTCAACTTTAGTTATAGATAGGGTAACACACTTCTGCAACTTCAACTGTCATGATATAGCTCCCCCTAAAAAAGTAAACAAATATCCAGTAATGGATTTCCTATTATCGAGGTCACCTTCCATATCAGCATCTGTATAGCCTTTCAAGATTGGATCTGATGCTCCAAAACACAAGCATTCATCTGAGCTTCCTCTAAGATACCTGAGTATCCACTTCACAGCTTCCCAATGCTCTTTTCCCAAATTGTCGAGAAATCTACTGACAACACCAACTGCATGAGCAATATTAGGTCTAGTGCATACCATTGCATGCATTAGACTTCCGACGACGGAGGAATATGGAACTTTGGCCATGCTTTTTTTTCCCTCCCTGTAGGACACATCTTCTTGCTCAACTTCATATGACCAGTAAGAGGTGTGATAACAGGCTTAGCATTCTTCATATTAAAGCGCTCCAGTACACATTCAATGATTTTTTTATGACAAATAAATCTTTCTTTCATCTCTGAGACGAGTAATTCTCATGCCCAACATTTGTTTGGCATGACTCAAGTCTTTCATCTGAAAGACTTACACAACTCTTTCTTCAACTCGTCAATCTTGTAAGTGTTCCTACCCATAATTAACATATCATCATAAAATCATCGTCAAATTTTTTTTGTACAAATATACAATGATCTGATGAAGACTTCTTATAGCCTTGCTCCCCCATAACAGAATCAAACTTCTTGTACCACTGTCTAGGAGCTTGCTTTAGGCCATAGAGACTCTTTCTGAGTTTGCACATAAAATTTTCTTTACCATCTACTTTCAAGCCCTCAAGTTGTTTTATATAAATCTCTTCTCCAAGGTCACCATGAAGGAAAGTTGTCTTCACATCCATCTGCTCAATCTCTAAATTAAGACTAGTAGCCAAATCTAGAACTGTACGAATCGAGGACATTTTCACAATAGGAGAAAATATTTCTTCAAAGTCAATACCTTCCTTTGACCAAATTCCTTAACAACCATTTTAGCTTTGTACCTAGGCTTCAAGTTGTGTTCTTCAACTTTTACTTTGAACACCCACTTGTTCTTCAAAGCTCTCATGCCCTTGGGCAATTTTATCAACTCATAAGTGTGGTTCTCATATAGAGACTTCATCTCATCTTGCATGGCTTCAATCCATTGATTCTTGTGCTCATCTTCCATGGCCTCCTCTTAACATTTAGGTTCTCCCCCGTCAGTGAGTAACACATACTCATTGGTTTAAGTATTTGTTTCAACCAGATAGCTTGACATGAACCTGATGTTGTAGCAATTACTTTGATTTAGTTGTTGACAGAGTAATAATTTGTTGTTTCTTTGATGACCACAATACAACCCCAGAACTTAACATGAAAGCATACCCAGAAGTACTTCTTCTACCATCTAAATCACCTGTATCGTCACTGTTACTATAACGAACAAGATCAAATTTTCCTTCTTTCTTAAAAAAAAATACCAAAATCAATGGAACCCTTCACACAATGCAATACTTTTTTTGCAGCAGCAAGATGAAACTCGATTGAACATCCCATATATATGCTAACTGAACTCACAATATATGTTATGTTTGGTCTAATAGAAGTTAAATACAATAAGTTTCTAACAATATGTTTGAATAATGTGTTATTAACCTTCTTGCCTTCAGGATCCACTGCCAACTTTACTCCTGGATCAATTGAAATACTAGCCGAGTTACAACTACTCATCTAAAATTTGTCCAAGATCTCTCAAGCATACTTCTTTTGCATAATAATTTTTTTTGAAGCAGATTGCACTACTTCAATGTCAAGAAAGTAGCGCATCATAACTAGATTAGACATCTCAAATTCTGACATCATAAATTGTTTAAAATCATCCATTATACTTTTATCATTTCCCGTGTAGATCAAATCATCTACATATAGGCAAACAATTAATTTTTTTTATGAGGTACCAAATTTAGTAAAAAGTGAATACTCATATGGACTTTCTGAAATCTCACCTTAAAAAAATAAGCGTCTATACTAGTGTACAAAGCTCCAGATGCTTGTTTCAACCCATATAAAGCCTTTTTAGCCTGTATACTTTCTCTTCACTATCTTGCTTTACATATCTAGGAGGTTGATCTATATATACCCGTTCATGTAACTTACCATGAAGAAATGTTGATTTTACATTCAATTGATAAATCGATCAAGAATTTTGTGCAACCATAGCTATTATCAGTCCAACAATATCGAGCCTAGTGACTGGAGCAAACACTTCATTACAATCAATGCCAAAATTCTAAGTGTATCCCTTCGCTACTAGTTGTGCTTTGTACTTTTCAACCTCACCCTTTTCATTTAGTTTGGTCTTGTAAATCCACTTTACACTAATGCTCTTCTCACCTTGTGGAAGATCAGTCAACTTTGAAGTATCATTCCTTTTGATAGATTCAATTTTTACATCCATAACTTTTTGCTATTTTAAGTCATTTGTTGCATCTTCGTATGCAATGGGATCACAATATGCAAATAAAATAAGATTGATGGTATTATCATCATCGGATATTTCATCTCCACTTACATAATTAATCATCCAATGGGACCTCCTTATTTGACGTTGATTTTGTTCAGTTGTCACTCTTAATGATTGTTCTTCACTTGAGGTCCTTTCGTCTTGGTCGGTTATCACATCATTAGATAAATGTTGCTGTATATTTGATCTATCTTGTTGATTTGGCTCTTCAATCACTGTTTCTACTTCTTCGTCGTCAAAATGTATTGAAGTTGGTTGTCTTTCTGTACTATTTCAATTCCATGATTCCGCTTCATCAAAAATGACATCATGACTTATAATTATCTTCTTTTTGTGTGGATCATAATTTGTAAGCCTTCGACTCTTTGCTCACTCCAAGAAAAATACATAGGATTTTTTTCATCGAGTTTTCTTCGCTTTTAATTAGGAATATGGGTATATGCTATATACCCAAAAATCCTAAAATGATCAACATTTGAATTTTTGAGAGGATCAAGCTTCTTCTGGTGTCATATTTTTCACATCAAAATTAGGACACCAATTCAATGTATGAACACTCCAATTAATCGCCTCTGGCCAAAAATTTGTTGGGATGCTCCGAGTTGCTAACATGCATCTTACCATGTTCAAAATGATACGATTCTTCATCTCAGATACACCATTTTGTGGTGTATAAGCTATTGTCAATTTCCTTCGAATTCCCTTTATAGCGCTAAAGCTTGTGAATTCATTGGATTTGAACTCACCACCACGATCAGTTCGAAGAACTTTGATTTTCTTCCTCGATTCCTTTTCAGCAAAGACCTTGAATGCTATAGTCATCAGTAAAAGATATAAAATATCTTTTATTGGTTTTTGGACCACAAAGGTTTGAGTGAATCAATTGCAACAATTTCTTAGGCCTCCATGCCTTTTCTATCGGAAAGGATTCATGATGTTGTTTATCAACAACATAATTTTGACAAACTTTGATAGTAACATTGAATTGGGGAAGACCACCAACCATGTTCCTTTGTTGCAGGGTTCTCAAACCATTGAAATGGAAGTGTCCATAACACATATGTCATAATCATGTAGAGTCCACCATTTTTGTTATCGAGCATGTTTGGTCATTACTGTGTAAAGGAAACAACCGATTGACTGTCATTTTAACTTCAAAAATTGTTCCCTTTTGTAGGTGTTGTACTGTGCAATAACCCTTTTTGATAACAATTTTGTAGTTTCTTTCTTGTAGTTGTCCTATACTAAAAAGATTTTTCTTTAATTGAGGAACATAAAAAGCTCCATCAACTTTGAAATAATGTCCCTTCACTTGCAATCTAATAGTGCTTTGTCCCATAACAAAAATACTAGAATTATTTCTAATTAAGCTTGACATTATCTTTAAAAGATTCATCCAAATTCAAAAATAAAGATTTGTTACCACACATATGATTACTGCAACCTGAGTCCAGATACCACTTATTTGAATGAGATTGTTCTTGCGCAAGGAGAGCCATCAACAAAGTTTCTTCTTTTTCTTCATCTTGTTCTGTGATATTTGATTTCTCTCTATCTCCCTTGTATAAATGCAAATTAATTTTGCATTGATAGTGGGCATACATGTGACAACGCTAACACTCTATTTGTGATTTATCAAATGTCACATCTTAAGCAGAGTGTTGATCATTATCACGTGCATTTCCTCTACAGTTTGAAGTCATGTTTCGCCCATGTCATCTGCCTCTACCACGACCTCTTCCAAAATCATTCATGTTGGAAGAATCATATTGATTTGCCACTTTCAAAGCTTGTTATTCTGTAGGAGGAGGTGTCATACTCTGCTCATGTAATAGTAAAGAGCTTTGTAGTTCATCAATTGACATTGTATCAATATTCTTTGACTCCTTAATAGAGCAAATCATATATGCAAATTTGGAAGACATAGATCGTAGAATCTTTTCAATAACATCAACATCATTCAATTTTCCACCATAAACACGCATCTTGTTAACAATGATTAATGTTCTGGTGAAGTACTCATCTACTGAATACCCTTCTTCTATGTGTAGAACTTCAAATTCTTTGCAAAGGATTTGAAATTGTTGCCGCTTCACTCTTGTTGTACCGGTATACTTTTCTTTCATTGAATTCCAAATCAGCTTTGAGGTATCCTTTTGAAGAATGGTCTCCAGTATGGGACGATCTATTGCTTGGAATAGATAATTTTTAGCTTTCAGATCCTTCAGTCTTTTCTCATCCAAAATCTTCTGTTAAGGTTCCGTCATCACCACGCCACGATTAGTTCACTGACACCAGTCTCTATAATGCTCCAGAACTCCTTTGAACGCAAGAAGTTTTCCATCAGCATGTTCCAATGATCATAGTTACCATCAAAGCGGGAAATAGCAGATTGGATGAATTTTTTACTTTTAGATGCCATGAGCACTTGTTGCTAGTTGCTACAAGATACCAAGTAAGCTGCGGCTTCTTTTACTCACAGGTCACTGTAAGTCTAACGCTGGTACCACTATTGAAATTGAGTAAACAACAACATCAGAAACTTAGTTGAATTATTGATGGAAGTCTCTCCAAATAAATAGATATTACATATAGAACTAATTCCTTAAAATAAGCAACAAACTGACCCGCAACTAATGAACTCCTAAAATCAGTGACAGTAAAATATTCCTAAAATATAGATCCATCCAAAAAACCAATTCTTTTATTCTGTTAAAATAAAACACTCAACAGGCTCGATTGGTAAAAATTACACTACTTTTTTCATCAAATACCCGATGATCACCATTTGCATAATGAAAACCAATGGTTTGGGACAAGAAAGATATATAATAATATGACAATCACATAAAAACAATTTATGTGGCCTAATAGAGACCTCATACAATAATTTTTCTAGCTCTATTATTTTTTTTTTTAATTTCATTTCTTAATTATAAATCTATTACCAAAAATTCAATGAAAGCATGATTTCAATATTCAACATGTATTTTTAAATATTATTATCATTTCTCAATTATTCAATCATGTATTAATAACAACATATTTTATTACGGAATAGCTCAGATTTTCTCTTGATACTTTTAATCTTTTATCACGATGGTTGGGAAATACTAGTAGAGTTGATGTGATAAACTTTTAATCTTTGTCACATGTATTGTGATAATCTTTTATAACAATCTTTTATTACAATCTTTTATCATTGGAATTAGCAACAAAATTTGATTGGTTATTGCAGTTTGGCCGCTCTTTGTTGTTGCTGTCTTTTGGAAGAGTGCTGCTGCTGCTGCTTCTAGTTGTGCCTGTCAAAATTGCTATTTATTTCTCAAAACTTTTTGTGTGAGGATTTTCTTGCTTTTAATTATATATATATGTATTTTTAATTGGAGGCAAGTTTGTGTATAATGTAATGGAAGGCTAGTTATATTACAACTATGTCTGTATGCATGATTGTTTATGTTTGGGCGGGTTATTGACCTGTCTATTCATTAGCTTAACCCATTTAATTTGGTTGATATGTACTCCAAATTGGCTCATGAAAAATCTTGTTGAAATATGTTTAAAAACTTATTTTTCAATTTGATATGTTGCATATAGCCATAATAAAGAAAAATAATAATTTTATTAGGTATTTAAATAATTTAAAAGAATAAATAAAACAATTAAGTTTATTAAAAATTGGGTTTCGTTGGGTCTTGACCCGTAATATATCCCATTACCTAAACCATTTTGACCCAAGGAAATTTGGGTTGGATTTGATCTTGACCCAATTGCTGTTTTAACTTATTATGACTCGTTCAAATTTTACCCAACCCGTCCAATTGTCACCCCTAACCTAGGGTTTGGAGCTGGGCCAATATTGATGTTGATACAATGATATTCTTCACTATACATGAATATCCGAAAGTTTGTCTAATCCTTCACAATATATATATTTGTTACTACATACTATGTATAATTGGATATATGTTTGTAACTCCTAAGATTTATATATATATATATATATATATATATATATGATACTTTACAATATATCAAAATGTATATATGCTACTTTGCAATATAAATGAAAGAATGCATACATCTTGTTTTACATTACAATATGACATATTAAGTAAATTGAAACACGGTAAAGCCTTCAATAGGTATATCAAATTTACAATATGACATATCAAGTAAATTGAAACACGGTAAAGCCTTCAATAGGTATATCAAATTTACAATATGAGAATGTATCTAAAATGTTTGATGAATATATTTTGGTATATATGCATAGAAAAAGTTAAATTCTTGCAGGCTATTGGGTTTTCTTATGAAGAATCGATCAACTTTTGTGTTAGATTCCATGATATATTTGATTGTCGTATTGAACACAATTTGTGGCCAAAGTATGCATAATTGGAGAGAGATTTGGAAGAGAATTTGAGAAATTTAGGAGAAGTATTTGAATAAATTCATAAGAGAGGGAGAAAATTATAAAATTTAAATCTATTTTAAAGAAATATTTTTGGTTTATGAGATACAAATTTTATAGACTAAACGTGGGTATTGTATACCGAGTACCAAGTACCAATTTCTTCTTAAACATAGGCTATTATATGTCATTTGGTGAGTACGCTTATCATGCTTGTTTTATTTCATGATCTATGATTATTGAAAGAGAAAATTTCATAAATAGCAAAGATAATAGATGTAATAAGGCTCTATAACTATAGTTTTGGTAATTGTGTTTCATAGCTAGGGTTGTACATGGCCGGGTTGGTTCGGGTTTTTCAAATATCAAACCAAACCAAACCATTTGTGTCGGATTTTTAAACTTATAAACCAAACCAAACCAATAAAACTCGGATTTATCAACCTAGGGTCTTTTTTGGTTTTTTTCGGGTTTTCCCGTTAAAGTATTCATACAAACATATAATTTACTTGTACTTCAATATTTTTTTAGTCCTATTAAAATACAAATATCTAAGGTGTTTCTTAAGAAAATAACACAATATGATATGATTAATGACACTAAAAGATCGAACAAAAATAATAATAATAATGAAATCGCGTAAAATAAATATTGCAAATTAATAAGTCATAATGAAAATGATCATAATTTAAAAATACTAAATCATGCTAAAATAAGTTTAATAAGTATTAGTTACATGACTAAATATTAAAGGAAATTAAAATTAGATTATGTATTTTAATTGTCTAAACCAATGTAAAACTAAAGAACAAATATTCAATATTATCGTCATTCTTAGTGTTGAATTGATTTTCTTTTTGCATTAGTATTAATTTGATTTTAATTTAAACTTTATTATAATTACCAACATCCATGGACTATAATCTTTATTGGACCATTCAAAATTTTAAGTTTCAAACTTGATGTAATATATTAAAAGATAAAAACTATGAAAAAGTATAAGAAATATTTAAAAATTATATCAAAGTAAATAATTTTATGTATAAAATAAAATTTTAAAATTATCTATATAATGTCGGGTTGGTTTGGTCTCGGATTATTTTTTTTTTAGTTAAAACCAAACCAACCCAAATATAGTCAGGTTTTTTTTCCAGTACCAAACCAAGTCAAACCAAACTACTAGTCGAGTCTCTTTTTGATTTGACTCGGTTTGCAGCTTGGTTCGGTTTTCGATTTGGTTTTGTACACTCTATCCATAACATAGTTCATTTTGCTATGGAGGTTGCAGTTTGTATATTTTACTTATAGATATACAAACATGGTAAATATATACAAATGAAAGTTGCGGTTTGTATATTTCTCTGGCCCATTGGTATAGTTCGCTTGCAAATATACAAACATGGTAAGTATACACAAATTCTATATTTATATATTTAGGAATTTTTCATAACTTCATTTGTATATTTCGCTTGCCAATATACAAACAGAGTAATTTATTATGAATTTTTCATAAATTGTATACAAATAGCTAGGGTAAGCATATACAAATTCTGGATTTATACAATCAGAAACCAAATTATGCAAATTTTGGATTTATACAATCAGGGACCGAATCATACAAATTCTGGATTTATACAATTAGGAAACCGAATAGCAAAATTTTGCGAAATTGTAGCTACAGATTAAACATAATCAAAACTATAGCTATATTACATAGTATAATCTAGATATTTGTCATTTTGCATAATAAAACCACATTATTTGGACGACCCTACTCCTAGACTAAAACATGAAAGCTTTTAGAAATTTCTATTATACCCACAACTTGAAATATAGGAATTTCGAGAGTAACATTGTATTTTGTCTCTTGTATTTTAGCTAGGAATATTTTTATCCAAATATTATTGTCCATTTTAAAAATGGATATTTCTCAGTTACATTTCAACAATGATCAAATATTAATAACCGATCTAAAAATATATAGATTGATGGATCTTAAATTCATATAAAGTCCGGTTACAGAATTATACCGAATATGAATCCTAATTGATGCTGGCAAATCCATCTATATGAAAATGAATCGAATTATATACCCCAATTGATGTAGTTAATGAGCATATAGTCCACATTTTTTACTACTTTCGAACTACTTATCGTAATTGTCACGATCCAAAAATGAACGTGATGACACTTGTCTATTTCTACGAAGACAAGTCAGCCTCAACCCAACTAAAACGAAAGAAATGCGAAAATATAAAGCAAGAACAAGATAAAGCGGAAAACTTATTCATTCTAATGAAACCCCCAAAAATTGGTTGTCACGTGTACAAGCCATTAAGGGATCGTTTGGTACAAAGATGCATAATGCAGGGATTACTAACACATGGATTAGTAATGCAGGGATAAGTAATGCAAGATTAGTTTTTATCAAGTGTTTGGTTCATTGCTTCCCACTTAATCTTATGTTTGGTTTAAAACTCTCGAAAAAACTTCTTTCCTATTATTCCGTTGAGTTATTATGAGATTTTCTATTTCATTTAACTAGTCAAGTTAAATACTAAAATATATTAAAAAATTATTATTAATTTTGAGGTGTGATGTGCCATTACGGAGATCCTTCATAGCACGATATATTTCTAATTTTTTGTTGGTCAAATATACCTTAAATCAACATAGATTTAAAGCTACTTAAATTGTTCAAATACATGAAGCTGATGTTTTAAAAAAAAATAAAAAATTGTTAGTGGTCAATCAACGAACTACATTTTTTTTAAAAAAAGAAAAAAAATCAACCCAATATAGCAAATCAAACATGGAGAAAAAAATATTAGTTTGTGAAATCATTAAATTATATTGAATGAATTTGGAGAATTTAAAAGAATATTTATAACTTTTCTAATATAAATAAAAAAGAACATTAATTACAAAAGAAATTTAGGAAAAAAAGATTTGAGATAGTTTAGTCATTTAGTGGTCTTAATCAAGGATTGTTAAACCTTGGATTAGTTAATCCTCCCTTTTTCAATGGATAAAATAAGACCTTATATGAGATATAACTAATATATGGTTAGGTTAAATAAAGTAACCAATCACTGTTTTTGTTGGACTAAATTTTAATCCATGGACTATTGCATAATTAAGAAATAAGTACAGGTCTCAGTCATTGTTTCTCAAATAAAACAAAGCATAAAGAAAAGGCAAAAGAGGGTCTGCTGGGACGACAAGCAACTACCTCTCAAGTCTTTCAACAAGCTTCAGAAAGTGAGAAGAAGAGCAATCACGTTATACCGGGCTCGAAACCTACACAAGTGTAGAAGCAATGAGTGAATATCAACAACATGGTACCCAACAAACAACCTGACAAACAAGGCATCTAGCTAGAAATTGAATACCCCTAGACTCCAACTGAACTACCTCAAACTACAATCTGTACATAAATCAATCCAACCTAACAGTTCTACAACGCACACCTCACAAGGCTTAATAATCACAGTCCGATAGTCGCAATCCAACAACTAGCACAAATCAAGTACGTCAATCTCAAGTATCAAGTAGATTATCACATGTACAAATTAAATACTTCAATCACGAATAACAACTAAGTCACACATAAACATCAGAATGCATCAAATCACAACAATCAATCTCTCACCGGAAACATTTCCTATCGGCCCAATATCACGAGCTGGAAATGACCTCGACATAACAACACTTGTCGAAAATGACCACAACAAAATAACACTCACCGATAATGACCTTGACATCATAAACACTTGCCAAAAATTACCTCGGCATTATAACTGTCACATGTCTCATCACGGTGTTCAATAATCCGTGCAAGCAATATCACACCACATGGAAGAGACAACAATTCGTGCAATTGAAGTCCACATTCATGTTATCAAGCATTTCATCAATCAATCGATAAGAGTCACAACAAGGCAAGTCACATTATCATGTTAATCACATAGACTTTTCATTTCAACCCTTTTTTATTCATTAAGATTTATCATGTGGGCAATTAAGCCTTCACATCATTCTCATTACTCCCAACACACAAACAATGAAGAAAATACACGAATTCTACTAGAATACAAGGTTTAAGAGATCACTTGTCTTAAAGAAATCAATTAATCACTCCCAGAATTGAGTCTTCCCCTTCCGAATCATTTTCGAAGCCACAAAATCTATATACAAGCAAGTATTCACAATAAATCTTCGAAAATGGCAATACCCACATCAATTTCTTTGAAAAATG